>OX451741.1:551733135-552381152 GCA_948472305.1 Vicia faba
TTTTGACATGAAAAAACACTTTTTTATAAATATATTTCATTTTATTTAATTTTTTTGTACATAATAAATAAATATTTATGTAAATTTAATATATATATATATATATATATATATATATATATATATATATATATATATATATATATATATTATATATATAATATATATATATATATATATATATATATAATATATATATATATATATATATATATATAATATATATATATATATATATATATATATATATATATATATATATATATATATATATATTATTATATATATAATATATATATTATATCTATAATATATATAAATATATATATATATATATATATATATATATATATATATTATATATATATATATATATATATATATATATATATATATTACTTAATAAAAATTAGGGTTTCACCCTTAAAACATAAAAACTCCAAAAATAATACTTTTTTTATTTTATTTATTTAACATAAATAATGCCCTTTTTTTATACATATAAAAATCCTTTTTGCATTTTTTGCCTCTTTATTGTATTTTCCATTTAATTTATGCAATTAATTACTTGTAAATGTTCCAAAAATGATGTAATAGCTAGGTTTAATTTCTTTGTCTAAATATCCCCCCATTTGAACATTTGTACCCCCCCTTCCCATATTGTGTTGTAATAGTGTAGGAATTTTACTTTTCGCACTTTAAACGCTTTCTAAATATACCATGCTAGAATTAGGGTTTGTATGCAAATAAAAAGAACAAAATAGCTTGACCTAATTTCAAGATAAATAAGCATGAAATTGGACAACACATATCACACTTGCACCCCCTAGGGGTATTCCACTTTGTTGCCTTCAAATAATTGGGCCATATTGCATGTTAGGTTTCTTTGGGTAAAAACAAACAATCAAATGATCATAAGTCCCTCGATGACGCTTTCAAAAAGTTGCCTAAAAATGATCAAGTCCCTTTCAAAGAGAAATTGCCCAAAGACACTTAGCACTATTGCAATTATGGTCTAAAACGATGACCCGCGCCCGTCCCTTTCACCTCCTAATACAAGATTGTCCACCAAATGCAATGGTGGAACAAAATTGTCAAAAGGTTTAAAACATAACAAAAATCGTTGAGAACTTTAGGGTAGATAACTCTTAGGTACTTGTCAATTTGTAAAAGAAAACACTTGCCTATTTTCAAACCACACTTCACAAACACTTTCAAAACAAACTTTCAAAAAACCTTGAAACATATTTCCAAAAGACAAAACACCTTTTGTAAAACATTCGAGTAAAGAATTGTTACAAGGGTAGCCTATACAAGGCATCTTTTCAAAATATTTTCAAAACCACACACCGAGCACCATTTCAAACAATTGAAAACCAAGGCAAGTTGATCTAAGCAAATACCTAAGAGCCCATGGATAACCATGGATAGAAAGGGTGCTAATACCTTCCCTTTCTATAATCTACTCCCCGAACCCAAGAAAAATCTCAAAGGTTTTTGCTGTGCTTTTTAAACCTTTCCTTAGGATAAAATAAAAAGTCGGTGGCGACTCTTGCTCAACCGAAACATTTGCGAAAACAAACGCAAAACCATAGTCAGTTCTCCCACCGTATCACAGAACTGGCGACTCTGCTGGGGACTATTTTAAAAGTGGAGTAACCTTAGGGCTTAGATCACCCTCTTGCATGACTAATTGTTTGAATTGATTTCTTTATATCTTGGCTCTATTGTTTGGGTTTGCAATCCTCAACCCGAATTTTGGGAAACATTCATAGATAGCAATACATTGTGAAAACTGTGCGGGGTATACCGACACGGTTGAAGCAATAGCTATATTAGTGCGACATATTTGTGAGTACCGGTAACCCTTGAGTTCAATCAAGGAGAGTACGGGGCCGCTGAGTGATGTCACTAAGCACTAATGACCTAGAACCTTACTTGACCATCTTGGCCTTTTATTAGGGGTAGTGAGATGACCGGCTTTGGTGCAGTCCGAAGTTGGTAGATACTCGATACTACACTCATTGAGGGTTGTTTTCTTGGAATATTTTGGTCGCTAGTTAAGTGGCTAAACCAAAACAATGAACAATGAAAACAATCCAAGGATATTGAGCTCCTTAGAACCCGGTTACTATTTATAGGACAGGTTTTTAAGGCAACTACACTCAAGAGGGTACTTACCTATGAAACCCCATGCAAGCCTGAAACTAGGGTTTGGTGTGATTTGTTTGTACATATGTCTTGTGCATACATCATAAACATCATAAAACATCATATGCATTCACTAACCATTTCAAGGGTTTGGATCTTCATCTTTGTTCTTGTTTTGTAGGTCATGGAAATTCCTCGCAGAAACACCATTCAAGTCAACCTTGTGAGAATCTCTTCTCAACTCAAGGAGCTCACCTCAAGAATTCCGGAAAGCTCATCCTTCAGTGAAAGACATGGTAGACTGCTCAGCCTAGTCAATACCAACATTGAAGAAGACATGATGAAAGTGCTGTTCCAGTTCTTTGACCCTCTTCACCACTGTTTCACCTTCCCTGATTACCAGTTGGTACCCACTTTGGAGGAGTTTTCTCAACTCCTAAGAATCCCCATCCTTAATCAACTACCGTTCAACGGTACGGAAAAGGAACCAAAGCTGGAAGATGTTGCTCGAGCATTACATCTACAACCATCCGACATCAAGGGGCATTGGGAAACCAGAAGCGGCGTCAAAGGATTCTTAGCAAAATTCTTGTTTGAGAAGGCACAAGAATGTTGGAATTCATTGGACCTACAAGCCTTTGAAGAGATTGTGGCACTCCTTATCTATGGGTTGATCTTGTTCCCAAATCCTGACCAATTGGTAGATGTCAACACTGTCAAAATCTTCTTGTCCAGAAATCCAATATCAACATTGCTTGGGGACATCCTTCACTCATTTTACACACGAACAATGAGAAAGAGGGGTATTCTCATGTGCTGTACTCCTCTCCTTACAAGGTGGTTTATTTCGCACCTTCCACAATCTGTCTTGAAGAATGACCAAGGTTCAAGGTGGTCCCAACGATTGATGACTCTTACTCATTCTGATGTGCATTGGTGTTCTCGGTCCAGAGAAAATGTCATCATTGTCGATCGTTGCGGAGAATTTCCTAATGTTCCTTTACTTGGAATCAGAGGAGGTATCACCTACAACCCTTGCCTAGCTTTGAGGCAATTTGGATATGCACGGAGGGATGGCCCTCATGACATGTTGATTCCTGACCTAGTTTTTGACTTCGACAACGATGCGCAAGGACTTCGCCAAAGATTCACCAGAGCTTGGGGGAGGCCCAACAAGGTTGATAGCAAGACTCTGGGACACAAGAACTCCATCCCTCTTGAGCCCTATCTCAAGTGGGTACGAGCCCGAGCCCAAAGTCTAATGATGCCTTATCCTCATGTACTCCCAGTGATTAAAGAGCCCGTCAATGAAGGAGAGGTTCCCTACACCATCCTACATCCAGACATGCCTACATCGTGGGAGGAAATGCAGAAAAGTTGGATTCAGCTCAAGGAGGAACGAAATACTTTTGAAGCTAGCTTCTACGCCAGTGAGAAGAAGGTTCTAGAGCTTACCCGCCGACTCCATGAGCAAGAGGCCCTCAACACCTACATCGCACCAAAGAGGATGCGCAATGTCTTTTTGCCTTGAGAAGTTATTTTGTAATATTTGGCCCATGGGGCATTTATGTACTAACAAATTTCTTCTTATTAATATGACGTGCGTTCTTCTTTGTCTGAAACAATTTTGAATGTCCTAAATACTTGAATGCATTGCATACATAAGCATACCATTCATCATGTGCATAAGCAGGTCTCACTCCAGGTTTCCTTATCTGTCTGCTGTTTATTTCAGTAGGATGGATCTCGAGCAAACAGTCAAAGACCTGCAAGCTCAAAATGCACAGTTCCAGCAACTCCTGATGACCTTGGCTAAGGGTCAGGAGGATATCAAAACTCAATTGGGGAACAAAGACCCAGTGAAGAAGAAGAAAAAGAGACTCGGGGTGGCTACTTTGGGGAGAAGATTTGACGAAGAAGCTCGGAGAGTGCTTGAATTTCCTCCTATCTCTGATGAAGGAACCGATAAAGGAGGTGGAGCTGCGGTACCTTCCGAGTCTGATGCGGAAGAAGAAGAGGTCGAAGAGGATGAAGATTATTCTGATCAGCAATACCCTCCAGCTGATGATAAATACAAAGGTTTAGAAGACAGGTTGGCCGCCATGGAGCTACAAAGAGTACCGGGTTTGGATTTTGAAGACTTGGGTTTGGTTGCCGGGATTGTGATTCCCCCAAAATTCAAAGTGCCAATGTTTGTGAGGTATGATGGGCTGTCCTGTCCCAAAATGCATCTCAGGTCCTACGTGAGAAAGATCCAACCCTATACGGCAGATAAAAACCTTTGGATTCATTTCTTTCAAGACAACCTTTCTGGAGCTCAGTTGGAGTGGTTTTATCAGCTAGAGGGAACCAGCGTCCGAAATTGGGAAGATTTGGCCACCGCTTTCTACAAATAATATCAGTATAATTCTGACTTTGCTCCTACTCGTACCCAACTTCAGGGTATGTCATTAGGAACAAGCGAGGGATTCAAAGAATATGCACAAAAATGGAGGGATTTGGCTGGCAGGGTGCAGCCTCCTTTAACCGACCGTGAACTTGTTGATATGTTTCTTGGGACCCTATCTGGGCCATTTTTCAATCATCTGATTGGTAACTCTTCCGCGGGGTTTACCGATTTGATCTTAACAGGCGAAAGAATAGAAGCTGGCATCAAGTCAGGAAAGATTCAGAAGGGTGTTGCTGCAGGTGTTGAGAAGAAACCTTTTAAGAAGGAGACAGCTGTGGTATATTCTCAGAGAAGAGCAGGGAAGACGGAGCGTCGGCCAACTGTGGGGGCCGTAATGATTCAAAACACTCCAAGTGAGCAGCCTCGCTATAACCAGTCCAGACAAAATCAACAACGGGTGGAACGACCACAACGGCAGTTCACCCGCATTAATATGACTCCAGCACAAGTGCTTCCCCATCTGTTGAAGTTGAACCTCGCCACCATCAAGGAGGCACCAAAGAATGTGAATACGTACTCTCCGCATTATCATGCTAATGCTAAATGCGCCTACCATTCAGACAGTGTTGGGCACGACACCAATGATTGTTGGGCATCAAGCATAAGATCCAAGACCTGATAGAGGCGAAGGAGGTGGAGTTTGACGCTCCGGAGAAGCCTAATGTGATATCTGCACCCATGCCGAAGCACGGCCGAAATGTCAATGCCATTGAAGAAGATTTGTATGTTGCTGATGTCAGTGATCTGACTACTCCACTGCTAACCATTAAGTTGAACCTGTTGAGGGCCGGGATCTTCCCGGGATGTAAGGAAGACTGCTATTGTTGTTACTCTCTGCCGTTTGATTGTTCGTTACTGAAGAAAGGCATCCAAGGCCTTATGGATAGTCGACAAATTTTGTTTGAAAAAGTTCCCGCTGTTCCAGTTCATGCTGAAGATGTCTCAATCATAACCATTCACGCCAGTCTTTCCAAGGCCGTCAAAAAGCCTGTTAAGATTACACCAGCTACGAAATCTGTTCCTTTGAAGATAACAATGCCAGGGCCTGTTCCCTATGTTTCTGAGAAATCGATACCTTGGAACTATGGCGGTGACGTCTACTACCATGGTATCAAACAAATCGAAATAACTGAAGAAAGTTCAGATGATGAAGAAGCCAGCATTAGTAACATTGCGGGCACTAGCAAAATCACCAGGAGCGGGAGAATATTTTCTCCAGAGATTGCCCCTCCAAGAGCAATCTTTGGACCCTCGTCAGCTGATAAGGTCATCCCTGCACCAATAAAACTCTCCGCTAGGACCCCTTTGATTGAGGATGTTGTTGTTCCTAGTGCTATCTCTCCTACCACTGCTGACAAAGGTAAGGGAATCCAAGATGGGCTCGTCAGGACGAGAGCTCAACCCTTGGTCATCCCGGAAACCTCTAAGAAGGAAATGGATGGGATTTTGAGAATAATCAAAAGAAGTGATTACGATGTGGTAGAACAGCTGGGGCAAACCCCCTCAAAGATTTCCATGCTGGCACTACTACTTTGCTCGGAAGCGCATGCTAAAGCCCTGATAAAATTCCTGAAGGCAGCCCATGTGCCCCAGGAGACCTCTGCGAATTAATTTCAAAATTGCGTGGCTAGCCTGACTGCGGACAATGGATTAGGTTTTTCTGATGCCGACCTAACTCCTAAAGGTAGAAACCACAATGATGCTTTCCACATTTCAGTCGAGTGCCGAGGAACCACTCTCGCACATGTCTTGGTCGACACTGGTTCGTCGCTGAATGTACTGCCTAAGAAGGCCTTGGACCGACTAGATTGTGAAGGATTGGAATTGAAGCCTAGTGATATTGTTGTTAGAGCTTTCGATGGTTCGAAGAGAATGGTCCATGGAGAGGTTGAAATTCCCATCAAGATAGGCACTGAGGTGTTTAAATCTACTTTCTATGTGATGGACATCCGTCCGTCATACTCTTGCTTGCTGGGTAGGCCCTGGATACACCATGCTGGGGCAGTCACCTCCTCCTTGCATCAGATGTTGAAGTATCCTGTCAAGGGAAAGATCATTACTGTCCATGGCGAAGAAGAGTACATGATTAGCCACTTAAATTCTTTCCGGTATGTGGAGGTTGAAGGAGAGTTCATTGAGACGCCTTTTCAACATTTCGAAGAAGTCCTTCCTGAAATAGCAGTAGCAAAGTTGGCAGCTGAGACACCGAGGCAGATGGCCAGGATGGCATCTCTGGAGGACGCAAGGGCCTCAATAAAGGAAGGGAAGAATTCAGCATGGGGGCAGTTACCTGACATTCCACATAAGACAGACAAATTTGGATTATGGTTCACAACCGCTGGCCAGAAAGCTATGCGCCGTTCAAAGATTGAAAGAGCGCCAGTCAAAATTTCTCCCTACGGAATCAACGCCTTGGAGGATGAGGACAAAGAGAGCAACATCGAAGAGTGGATCTATCCAACTGTCAAAGGGGGGTTGAGCAACTGGGAGGCAAAAGACTTTGTCCCCATCACTTTTATTCATCAGTAATTTATCTGTTAAACATTTTCTTATTTGGTCTGTAATATTTATTTTCAAACAATCCGTACACTATCTTTTCACCTCATGCCTTGCCCGGGGTATGTAGGTCCACTTGTAAGGGTTTTGATTATTTTTCATATCCATATGCCATGTTTAATGATTCATTGGACATTTTTCATTTGATAAACTGCTTGTGTTCATTTTCTTTCCTTTTGCATTTTTGTTTAAGGATGGCTATCCCTTACACACACCCACACTCACCAATGCAGGTACCCATCCACTCAGGATTCCATGGGTGACTATTCTGCTATATCTTTCAATAACTCTGAAGATCTGGTCAATCTAGCCGAGTATGAAGATGACGAAGGTTGTGAAGTACCAGGGGAACTAGCCAGACTTCTACAACAAGAGGAAAGGGCCATCCTACCGCACGAAGAGTCATTGGAAGTTGTCAACTTGGGAACCGAGGAAGACCGGAAGGAGGTGCAAGTGGGTGCCAATCTGGAACCGAGTGTCAAGGAACGCCTGATACAGTTGTTGAATGAGTATGTTGAAATCTTCGCTTGGTCTTATGAAGACATGCTGGGTTTAGACACAGACATCGTGGTTCACCGTCTCCCCACAAGAGAAGACTGTCCACCGATCAAGCAAAAAG
Organism: Vicia faba; assembly: GCA_948472305.1. NCBI lineage: Eukaryota > Viridiplantae > Streptophyta > Magnoliopsida > Fabales > Fabaceae > Vicia > Vicia faba. The sequence goes on from OX451741.1 coordinate 551,740,911, forward strand.
TTCGCCGAATGAGGCCTGACATGTCTGAAAAGATCAAAGCAGAAGTGATGAAGCAATTCGACGCTGGCTTTCTGGCTGTTACGTCCTATCCTCAATGGATCGCTAACATCGTGCCAGTACCTAAGAAAGATGGCAAAGTCAGGATGTGTGTGGACTACCGGGATTTGAATAGGGCCAGCCCTAAAGATGATTTCCCGCTACCTCATATTGACATTTTGATCGATAATACAGCTCAGCACAAAGTGTTTTCCTTCATGGATGGATTCTCGGGCTACAATCAAATCAAAATGGCCCCCGAGGACATGGAGAAAACTACTTTCGTCACACAATGGGGCACTTTCTGTTACAAGGTGATGCCGTTCGGGCTGAAGAACGCAGGTGCAACTTATCAACGCGCCATGGTAGCTTTGTTTCATGATATGATACATCATGAGATTGAAGTTTATGTAGACGATATGATAGCTTGGTCACAAACAGAGGAAGAGCACCTTGAACATCTGGAGAAGCTGTTTGCCAGGTTGAAAGAATACAAGCTCAGGCCGAATCCAAGTAAATGCACTTTTGGAGTTAGGTCTGGTAAACTCCTGAGATTCATTGTAAGCAACAAAGGCATTGAAGTCGATCCAGCAAAAGTAAAAGCAATACAAGAGATGCCTGCTCCCCGTACTGAAAAAGAGGTTAGAGGATTCTTGGGGCGCTTAAACTATATTGCCAGATTCATCTCGCATCTGACTTCTACCTGTGAGCCAATTTTCAAACTCTTGAAGAAAGATCAGGTAGTTGAATGGAACGACGATTGCCAAGCTGCTTTTGATAGAATCAAGGAGTATTTGCTAGAACCTCCTATTCTGATGCCACCCGTCGAAGGAAGACCATTGATCATGTATTTGACCGTCTTGTATAACTCAATGGGGTGTGTTTTGGGCCAGCATGACGAGTCTGGTCGAAAAGAGCATGCTATTTATTACCTTAGCAAAAAGTTTACCGACTGTGAGACTCGCTACTCACTGCTCGAAAAAACATGCTGCGCTTTGGTATGGGCTGCTCGCCGACTAAGACAGTATATGTTGACTCATACTACCTTGTTGATTTCCAAAATGGATCCTATCAAGTATATCTTCAAAAATCCCGCCTTATCTGGAAGGATAGCTAGATGGCAGATGATCCTAACTGAGTATGACATCCAGTACACCACCCAAAAAGCTATAAAAGGGAGTGTACTAGCTGACCATCTGGCTCATCAAGCTATCGAAGACTATCGACCCATGAGATTTGACTTCCCAGACGAGGACATCATGAATTTGGACAACATTGAAGGTGACGGACCGTATGACGGACCCGAAAAGGGATCTCGATGGACCCTGTACTTTGATGGTGCTTCAAATGCACTTGGAAATGGTATCGGCGCAGTACTCATTTCTCCGGAAGGCTGTCACACACCTTTCACGGCCCGACTTTGCTTCAGCTGCACAAACAACATGGCTGAGTATGAAGCCCGCATCTTTGGTCTCAAGGCTGCTATAGACTTGGGGATCAAATCTTTGATCGTATTTGGGGACTCGGCTTTCGTTATCAGTCAAATCAAAGGAGAGTGGGATACCAAGCATCCTAATCTTATCCCATACAAAGAACATATCCTGACATTGTTGCCTCATTTCGAGCAAATTACCTTCGAGCATTTCCCGCGAGAAGAGAATCAGCTAGCAGATGCTCTAGCCACAATGTCCTCCATGTTTAAACTCAACTGGGATAACGAAGCTCCCCAAATCACCATCGAGCGAATGGATGAACCTGCGCATTGTCACGAGATTAATACCGAAGAAGTAGTGGAACAACCTTGGTTCCATGAAATTAAAAGGTATCTCGAGACTAGAGATTATCCCGAAGGAGATTCCGTAAATGACAAGAAGTTCTTAAGGAAATTCGCTGCTAAGTTCTTCCTGAGCAACGACATCCTTTACAAACGAAGCCATGATTGTGTATTACTTCGATGCGTAGACAAAGCTGAAGCAGAGTTGATTATGACCGATATACACAGCGACACATTTGGCACTCACTTGAGCGGGCATACAATGGCTAAGAAGATCCTAAGGGCAGGCTATTACTAGTCTACCATGGAAGCTGACTGCCATCAACATTCTCGTACCTGCCACAAATGCCAAGTTTATGCTGATAAAATTCATATCCCTCCGGTTCCCCTCAACGTTCTGACTGCTCCGTGGCCCTTTGCAATGTGGGGCATCGATATGATTGGAGAGATCAAGCCCACGACTTCCAACGGACATCGCTTTATCCTGGTTGCCATTGACTATTTCACCAAATGGGTCGAAGCAGCTTCCTTCGCTTCTGTCACTAAAAATGTGGTTGCCCGCTTCATCAAGCAAAATCTCATATGTCGGTATGGTGTTCCAGACAGGATCATCACAGATAACGGTACAAATCTGAATAACACAATGATCACCGCATTATGCAAGCAGTTCAAGATTTATCATCACAATTCATCTCCCTATCGGCCGAAGATGAATGGTGCTGTTGAAGCTGCAAACAAAAACATTAAGAAGATCATTCAGAAAATGACAGTCACTTACAAAGACTGGCATGAGATGTTACCGTTTGCTCTGCATGGATACCGTACGACGACACGTACTTCAACTGGGGCAACCCCATTTTCTTTGGTTTATGGCATGGAAGCTGTTTTGCCTATGGAAGTTCAGATTCCTTCTCTAAGGATTATGAAGGATGCAGGTTTGAGTGAAGATGATTGGATGCAGACCCGACTTGATCAACTCAATCTGATCGACGAAAAGCGACTTGCTGCTATATGCCATGGTCAGACGTATCAAAAGCGGATGATCAAGGCCTTCAATAAGAAAGTCAGACGTCAAGTGTATCAAGTCGGAGATCTCGTAATCAAGCGGATTATCTTGCCGCAAAGTGATCCCAGGGGCAAATGGACTCCTACATATGAAGGACCATTTGTGATCAAGAGCATATTTTCTGGTGGTGCAATGATTCTGACCACCATGGACAGCGACGATTTGCCGCACCCTGCGAACGCAGACATAGTCAAAAGATACTACGCATAAAGTAACCCGACAAGTCGAAAACCCGAAAGGGCGGCTTGGGCAAAAATGGGCATCCCGGTGAATCGAAAACCCGAAAGGGCGGTTCAGGCAAAAATTAGGGATAAAAACAAAAAAAAATCTGTACACCCGGCAAGTTGAAAACCCGAAAGGGCGGCTTGGGCAAAAAGGGGTTTCCCGGTGGATCGAAAACCCGAAAGGGCGATTCAGGCAAAAGTTAGGGAATTAAAGCGTATGACTATGTCTCGTCGGATCACTTCAAAGACAATCTCTTCATCAACCGGTTCCAGGCTTCTGATCAATCCAATCATCGGCGAACGAAGCATTGAATGGACAGATATTCAGAGTTGTGAAAGCTATAGCGGAATGGAATCCTATGGAATTATTTCACATAGCCATTTTTATTTTGTATAAATTTTTCAAATATTTACGACAAAATCCTCTTACTAGGATGATCGTCTCCTTTGTACAAATATACTCATAGAAAATCAATACAAATACTTTTCCCAGAAATTTGTGCCATTTCCTTTTCTTTTCTCTTGCACTATTTGTTTTATTTTGAGAAACGTCCAATGTTTTGTTAAATAGGCATATGCATTTGAACATAATCATTTCCTTATGAACCAAGAGAGAGGATTATTGACAGGTTGAAGGTACAGTTGGATATCTTGATACCCTTTCAAAGGAAACCCCCAGGAGATTTGGAATCCATATCCCTAGCAAACCCTGAGGCTTATCTCCAGCAGATTCTCGAGGCTTATTCCCTGCAGAGTACGGACGTCTCTCCCGAGTTTTATTCAAAGTTATTCCTCACAAAGGCTTATAACTGGGTTATCCTCAGCTTGTTGCCACGGAAGATCGCACTCGCCAAAATTCTTCCTATCCCCAGCGGAGTTCATCAGAGTTCCCGAACATAACTTATCTTTACAATCCCTCAGCCAGAGGATCCTCCGGAATTCAACTCCCCTCAGAGTTTAAGTTTCAGAATCCCCAGCAAATCCAGACTAATGAACCTTTTCCCCACAGAGTTTTAGGAAGGAAAATCTTGAGTTCCCCAGTGAAGTCGCCAGAGATACTTCCCTCCAAGCTGAAGATTCTCAGTCTTACCTCCCCAGCATGAGTCTATTAGATTGGAACTCCCCAGTAGAAGTCATCAGGAATTCCCCAGAAGATTGGTATACAACCCAAGCTCTTTATTCTCCAGCAGTGACCAGGAATTATTCTTCCCGGCAGCAGTCAAGATACTCTTATCTTCAGCCATCTTGGATTCGTCTATCCTTTGCAAGACAGCTCTCCATCTTACATGCGCATCCATTTACATTCATATCATATAACATACATTATATCATGCATCATGACATTGCATATAACTAACTCTTTACCTTTTCAGGTAAGATCTGTCGAAAGACTAAAATCATTATCTTCCGAGATTCTTTCCAGGAATATTTCAGATGTGACCCAGATATGGAAACATTCTAATGCTTATTCCAGATTTATCCAGATGCAGTTTTACACGAGCTCATCATCAGGGAACCTTACACCGGTTCTTCTTCCAACTTCCAAGATTCCTGAAAACAGTTCACGGGTTCTCCAAGTAACGGATATTAACCTATCGCTTGTTCAGTTTCTTCTCCAGACTTCTAAAAACAGTCTATGGATTCTTCCCAACAACGGATGTTAATCTATCACTTGTTCAGATGCAACCTTTGAAAACAGTTTACGGACGCTTCCCAACAACGGATGCTGCTCTGTTGCTTATTCAACTCCAAGATTCCTGAAAACAGTTCACGGGTTCTCCAAGTAACGGATGTTAACCTATCGCTTGTTCAGTTTCTTCTCCAGACTTCTGAAAACAGTCTATGGATTCTTCCCAACAACGGATGTTAATCTATCACTTGTTCAGATGCAACCTTTGGAAACAGTTTACGGACGCTTCCCAACAACGGATGCTGCTTTGTTGCTTATTCAACTCCAAGATTTCTGAAAACAGTTTACGGGTTCTCCAGGTAACGGATGTTAACCTATCGCTTGTTCATTTTCTTCTCAAGACTTCTGAAAACAGCTTGTGGAGTCTTCCCAACAACGGATGTTAATCCATCAACTTGTTCAGATGCAACTTTTGAAAACAGTCTACGGATTCCTCCCAACAACGGAGGTCAATCTATTGCTTATTCATATCCACAGTTCAAAGATGGTCCAAAGCATGGACACCTTCCTAATACCCATTTCCAGATGGCATCTTTAAGCCCATCCCCGACAAGATTCTATCACCCCTCAGATGGCATCTCTAAGCCCATCTCCAAATGGCATCTCTAAGCCCATTCCCGCATCCATTATTTTGACGAGTGCAAATTTAAGGGCACTCTGGTGTCCAATCTCCTTTTACCCTCGAGTCACGAAAGGCAAACTTGCCAATCTAACTCTTCGGATTCAAGAAGATTGAACAGGGGCAACTATTGTACCCCAAAATTTTCCCTCCCATTTCTCATTGATTTCTCACCACAAAGCCCTTGAAGATCAAGATCCAATTAGGGTTTCATCTGCTCAAGACTTCTCCTTGCACTGTTGACCCAAATTAGGGTTTATGTTTGTACAAAGATGTTTTGACCTAAAATGCCTAAGATGACTTCCTTGCTTCATATTGGACTCCCAAGTTTATCCACATCAAGTTTCAAGTCTTGATTCCAAGTTTTGCCCAATCAATTAGACATTTGGCCTAGAAATCAGCTGTATTGGGGAAAAAGTCAACTATGACCAATTGACAGTCAAATCTCATAAAAATTGACCCACATCAACATTATGAACTCATATGAACCATTTGATCAAGTTTGGATCACAATTCCATAAGAAATTTGATCAGATCACCAAAAGGGCAAAATGATCATTTTTAGGGTTTTGACTGCACAAAGGCAATTTTTGGCTGTTTGACCTAGCCAATGGCAAACCAAGCTCACATATGGACTCAAGGACCCCATGGAATTATCTTGACATGCTCAACAAGTTCAAAAGATCCCAAGTACACAAGATTGACAGTTGAATTTCCCAATCAATTGACCAATTTTGACTGTATACTGAAAAGTCAAACTTTGACTTTTTAGTCAAAATCAAGAGTCAAGATTCATTTTTCATCAAAACATGCCAAATCATGAAACTTGTTCACCAAGAAATCAAAAAATGCAAATTAGGGTTAGAAATGAGAATTTTTCATAACTTAGAATTTTTCTAAGTTATGAAAAACCCTAATTTTTCTTCCAACTTTGCCCCACTTTCTCACCAAGATTCATTTGGATTCAAACAAAAGTTAAAACATGAAAGTTGTAGCTTGTTGCATAATCTACAACTTTGATTCACAAAGTTTTCCCAAATGAGGCTTGTATCTCAAGTTACAATTTTTGGAATAAGGGTACTAAACCATTCATAACTTAGTGAAAATTTGACCTATTTTGGCAAGGTTTTCTACCTAACTTCAAGACCATTTTCCATACACTTCCACTTGAAATTTAAATTTACATTTCAAATATGGATTGTAGTAGACATTCCAAGATTTCCAAAATGTCCAAGAACTCATCAAACAACCTCATAACTTGAGAGAATCGAATTTCACAATATGGCAAAAACTCACTTTTGAATTGGTCATGTACATGTTCATAACTTATGCCATTTTCAAGTCAGCTTAGTTTGTGCTACATTACAGGTCCTTAAACCATCCAACACTCAATAATTTAATGCATGTTCATTGTGTTAAAGTGTTGTTCTATGAGTTCAAGCATTACATACAAGTTTAATCCATTTATGGAAAAAGCAAAATGGCCATTTTTGCAAAAGCAAGCTTTATGTCCAATTGAAAATCCAACAAGTACAGATGAAATCTAATTGGCACAAGATTATGAGCATAACACACTGATCAAGGAGGAGCTTTGCAGCATGTTATGAGGGCCTCTACCTGCCTAAACCTAAACTTGACATTTTCTTGCTTAAGTGTTAAGAAACATCCCATAACATACAACAACTTTCATCTCATCATTAGAACACTTAAGCAATTGTTTTGTACACTTCCTAATCATCAAGCACAAGCTAGAACACGACTCCAATACCTCCAATACCTCCACAAACTCAGAACCACCATCAAACTGCTCAAACAGAGCAACCTCTGCAGATTGAGTTCCAACTCTCAATCCTTTCAAGCATTCTTGCCCAAACCACTTCAGACACCTTCCCTACCATCAATCCAAACTATCCAAAGCATTAGAAGCAACCTGTAACTCCTCTAACCCTTTTGGCCATTTTCACTTTTCTGATTTGCAGGTGAAGAGCTCTAGCACGATTCAAAAGGTTTCAAGACAAAGTAAAGCTTGGAATAGCATCCCTGGACATCAAGGAAGCTATACCAATCATCACCTTGCACTGAAAGTTTCTCCATTGCCAGATAGAACCTCAACTGAACAGGTAAGTTCATGAACTCGTATCTCTCTTATTAGGCATTGTTAGCTTTAGGTTTGTGAAGATAATATGTCACATTCATAGCCCTGAACATGCCCATGTAATTAGATTTCATTTATGTTATGTGTGCTGCAAGAATTTTGAGTCTGAACATGGCAGAAAACTTAGGTCAAGATTTGGGAATGTCAAAATTCTCTCTCATTTCTGAGAGTTAGGATGAGTTTTTTTATATATTTGGAATCGTGATTCAATGCTTAACATTTCTTATGTTGGAAGTTTGTGCAAAAGATCAAAGAATCCAGGTGTTTGAATTGGAAGAACAGGCGCGCGTTTTTGTTCAGAGGTTGAAGAAGAAGTTTCATGGGCTAGGCCAGTTTTGTTTTTCCTTTTCACACCACATTTCTGATTTCACACCCCCTGAGCCCATTTTGTGTATTTGCATGATTTTTTGATTTTTCTTTTTTTCATTTTGACTTATTTATTTTTGCTTATAATATAAAAAATATAAAAAATATTTTTCTCACCATTTTTGAATTTATAGGCATTTATTTGTTTAGTTTAGTTATTTGTACATAAATAAATAAATAGATACATTTTTACTTTGAAACTAGAAAAATAATGTAAATATATTTCATCTCTGATTTTTATTTCATTTTTCTTTTGAAAATATTTTATGCAAAATATACTTTTTTTTTATATATTATTATTTTTATATATATAATACATATTTAGAAATTAATACATATATATATATTTATTAGTATATTTAGGTTAAAATATAAAAATACCTACATTTTTTATTTTATTAATATTTGACATGAAAAACACTTTTTTATAAATATATTTCATTTTATTTTATTTTTTGTACATAATAAATAAATATTTATGTAAATTTAATATATATATATATATATATATATATATATATATATATATATATATATATATATATATATATATATATATATATATATATATATATATATATATATATATATATATATATATATATATATATATATATATATATATATATATATATATATATATATATATATATATATATATATATATATATATATATATATATATATATATATATATATATATATATATATATATATATATATATATATATATATATATATATATATATATATATATATATATATATATATATATATATATATATATATATATATATATATTACTTAATAAAAATTAGGGTTTCACCCTTAAAACATAAAAACTCCAAAAATAATACTTTTTTTATTTTATTTATTTAACATAAATAATGCCCTTTTTTATACATATAAAAAATCCTTTTTGCATTTTTTGCATCTTTATTGTATTTTCCATTTAATTTATGCAATTAATTACTTGTAAATGTTCCAAAAATGATGTAATAGCTAGGTTTAATTTCTTTGTCTAAATATCCCCCATTTGAACATTTGTACCCCCCTTCCCATATTGTGTTGTAATAGTGTAGGAATTTTACTTTTCGCACTTTAAACACTTTCTAAATATACCATGCTAGAATTAGGGTTTGTATGCAAATAAAAAGAACAAAATAGCTTGACCTAATTTCAAGATAAATAAGCATGAAATTGGACAACACATATCACACTTGCACCCCTAGGGTATTCCACTTTGTTGCCTTCAAATAATTGGGCCATATTGCATGTTAGGTTTCTTTGGGTAAAAACAAACAATCAAATGATCATAAGTCCCTCGATGACGCTTTCGAAAAGTTGCCTAAAAATGATCAAGTCCCTTTCAAAGAGAAATTGCCCAAAGACACTTAGCACTATTGCAATTATGGTCTAAAACGATGACCCGCGCCCGTCCCTTTCACCTCCTAATACAAGATTGTCCACCAAATGCAATGGTGGAACAAAATTGTCAAAAGGTTTAAAACATAACAAAAATCTTTGAGAACTTTAGGGTAGATAACTCTTAGGTACTTGTTAATTTGTAAAAGAAAACACTTGCCTATTTTCAAACCACACTTCACAAACACTTTCAAAACAAACTTTCAAAAAACCTTGAAACATCTTTCCAAAAGACAAAACACCTTTTGTAAAACATTCGAGTAAAGAATTGTTACAAGGGTAGCCTATACAAGGCATCTTTTCAAAACATTTTCAAAACCACACACCGAGCACCATTTCAAACAATTGAAAACCAAGGCAAGTTGATCTAAGCAAATACCTAAGAGCCCATGGATAACCATGGATAGAAAGGGTTCTAATACCTTCCCTTTCTATAATCTACTCCCCGAACCCAAGAAAAATCTCAAAGGTTTTTGCTGTGCTTTTTAAACCTTTCCTTAGGATAAAATAAAAAGTTGGTGGCGACTCTTGCTCAACCGAAACATTTGCGAAAACAAACGCAAAACCATAGTCAGTTCTCCCACCGTATCACAGTCTTCTTCAAGACTATCCCCTGTGTTGGATGGAGTTGCAAGGTCTTGGGCTTTAGGTCTTCTCCTCAAGTTCAGGATGCTGGCTGCCTTCTTGGACTTCTTCTTCTTGTCTTTGAGAAGGAGAGCTGTCAGATCCTCTTGCCCTTTCCCCATAGCCAAAAGCACTTGTTGGAATTGAGCATTTTGAGCTTGGAGATCTTTCACCGCTTGTTCCATATCCATCTTACTGAAATAAATAGTAGGAAGATAAGGAGACCTGTATGGGAGAAACCTGTTATGCAATGATATGTGTGATATATATGCAATGTTTTCAAGGATCTCTTGGGGTAAACACAAGAGAATGTTAGAGGTTGAACTTTGATCTTTGATTGGAGAACTTTGCACCGGTGGATGTCTTTCCACAAGAATCAAGCTCACCATGTCAAGTGGGTCATAGCCCCTGATTCAAGTTGTTGCACTTGATCTTTGATTAGAGAACTTTGCATCGGTGGATGTCTTTCCACGAGAATCAAGCTCACCATGTCAAGTGGGTCATAGCCCCTGATTCAAGTTGTTGCACTTGATCTTTGATGGCATTTGTTTAGAGGAGAAACATCTTGCCCTTTGGTAGACGTCTGGTTCAACGTAACCCTGCATCAAAAGAACCCTCGAGATCCTTGAAATGGTTTATTGAAAATTCTATGGTATGATGTTATGATGTTATGTACATGTATGCAAGTAAGTGTATATACAGGTAATCATATTCACACAAAGCAAACAAGTCCTTAGGTTTAGGCTTGCATGGGGTTTGTAGGTAAGTACCCTCTTGAAGTTAGTTGGTTAAGACCTGTCCTATCAAAAGTAACCGGGTTCTAGAGGATCTCAATATCACTGACTACCCTCAATCGGTCATAACTCCAGCATCGCAATCTTTTCTTGCGGCCAGAACCATCGCGAGAGTTTAGCCTCAATGAGTGTAGCGTACTGCTACCGTTCTATGGCCAAGTTGGGTCAATTTAGGGTTCTAAGGTCGGTTGGTGCTTAATGACTCCTCAGAAGACCCATATTCTCCTCGTTACAACACAAGGGATATCAGTACAGACCAAGGTGTCACACCAACATAGCCACTGCTTCACCCGTGTCGGTCTACGCCGGACAAGTCCCTCACAGCTTATGCTACCTAAAGGGTATTCCCCAGATCCGGGTTAGGATCTATGAAACTCCGATGCAAAGCCCACAAATATAAAAGCAAACAAAGTAAGCAATTGAAAACAAAGGTGATCTAAACCCTAAGGTAACCCCACTTTTAAATTCTCCCCAGCAGAGTCGCCAGTTCTGTGATACAGTGGGAGAACTGACTTGAGGTTTTTCGTTTGTATTCGCACTTATTCGGTTTAGCAAGAGTCGCCACCTACTTTTTATTTTATCCTAAAGGAAAGGTTAAAAAGCACAGGAAAAACCTTTTGAGATGTTTCGTGGGTTCGGGGGGTAGATTATGAAAAGGGGAGGTATTAGCACCCTTTTCATCCATGGTTATCCATGGGCTCTTAGTTACTTGTTTAGATCACTTGCCTTGATTTTCAATTGCTTGAAATGGTGGTGTGTGTGTGTTTGAAAATGTTTTGAAAAAGACGCCTTGTCTAGGCAACCATTGTAATGACTCGTGTTTGAGTATATACAAAGGTGTGTATCTTTTCGAAAAGATGTTTCAAATGTTTTTGGATGTTTGTTTTTGAAAGTGTTTGTGGAGTGGGTTTTGAAAAGTAGGCAAGTGTGTTTTGCAAGTTTTGATCAAGTAACTAAGAGTTTGTCTACCCTAAATTTACTCAAAGGTTTTTCTCATGTTTTAACCCTTTTAACAATTTTGTTCCACCATTGTATTTGGTGGGCAATCTTGCGTTAGGATGTTAACGGGACAGGCGCGGGTCATCGTATGGACCATGAATGCAATGGTGCCAAGTGTCTTCGGCAATTTTTCTTTAAGGGACTTGATCATTTTTAGGCAACTTTCGAAAGCGTCATCGAGGGACTATGATCATTTGATTTGTTTTGTTTTGCCAAAGAAACTCAACGTGCAAGCATGGCCCATTTTGGAAGGCAACAGGCGGGATTACCCTAGGGGTGCAAGTGTGAGTTGTGTATTGATTGTCATGCATTTTGTCTTGTATTAGGTTGTCTAGCGTTTGATTTTATGTACATACAAACCCTAGGTCTAACCATGGTATATTTGAAAGCGATAAATTGCAAGAATTTAAAGTCTACGCTATTACAAATAAGTATCCGGGAGTGGGGGTACAAATATTTACAAATGGGGATGAGACTTATTAGGAGAGTAGTGTCCAAATAATTACAACCAAATCGAATTGTGATCTCAAATGTAATATGTATCAATGTATAGGAATAAAGCAATGTAAATGTGTAAATGTATTTGTGTAAGTGTATGATTTATTTACAAGTGTGGAATATTTAATCTTAAGGGAAAATTAAGTATTTTATTTATTCTTTTTGGATTTTTGTTGATTATGTACAAACAAAAGATTTTAAGAAAAGAAAAGTATTTGACTTAAAGAAAATTATGTATCGATGTTTTTATGTACAAAATTTAGATTAAACACAAAAAGCTAAACTTAATAGAACTAAGTTTTTATGTCCTTTTAATTGTTCAAAAATAAAAATATAAACTATCCTAGAAAATTTTGTATACGTATAAAAAAGGGTTAAAGTGTTTTTAATTTAATCATATTATAAAAAGAAAATAAAAAGAGTATTGTTAATTAAATTTAACATGAAAAATTAGTATGATATGAGGTGTATATAAAAGGTATTATGTGATAAAAAAAAGGAGTATTGATTTCTAAACAAAAAAGAATTAACATGGGCTTTATGGGTGTAAGAGGGGGCAAGCCCAAACAACAAACAAGCATAATGAGAAATGGGGGGTATGCACGCTGAGTAGGGGGTACAGAGCCAAATTGGACATGGGCTTAAGGCAGATGACGGGGCAAGGCCTAAACATGTTTGAACAATTTTTTTGTTTAGGGTTCTCACAGTTTTGTTTCATTTCTGGAGTTTAGGGTTTGCAATGCAGAGGCGCCGTTCACTTCGTGTTTGCTTCATCTTCATCCTTTGAGCCAAAGCCTCTGAGTTTCTCCGTCCCCGTTGTCAGATGCGCCGCCTCCTCCTCTTCCCTTTCATGGTCACGTAGGCGTTGGCCAAGAGGTAACGATTATGCTCTTTCAATCTTTAGGGTTTTAAATTCATGCATGCTTTTAACGTTTCCTTGTTTCGATTCTTACATCATTATTAATTTCTGTTTATATGAGGTTTTGAAGAAAAAAAAAAGGGAATGAAATAGACCTTTGGAGAGGAGAAGAAGTGGATGGTGGCGTCCTAGGCGGCCAAGGGTGGAGAAACGTGATGAAGATGTGAGCTTTGGAAGTCTTCCCTGGTACTCTGTATTCTTTCTTTTAGAGTTTTATGATGAATGCTGAAAACTTAGTTCACTCGCTTCTTTTCCTCTTTTGAACGTTGGCTTTTGCTTCTGTACATTGCTTGATTGCTTGCTTACTGTTGATATGTTGATGTTGGTTTTGAAAACGCGTGTATGCTACAGAGTTTGATTATTGGCAACTCTGAGATTGCCTTGATGATTTTGGCTCAGTGATGAACACAGTTCTGAGGGCTTGGTTGTTTCAGTTGTTTACAGGCTTGGTACTGTTGAATGCTTTGTGCCCTTTTGTTTTTTTGGTATAGGCTTCGTTGAGTTTTGGCTTATGCTGTTAGTTCAGGCTTGTGGTTTAGGCTTGGACAGGTTAAGCTTGAGGGCTTTGAGGCTTGGCTTCTGCAACATTTGCTTTTTGTGTGTTTATTGCTGGCTTATGGTACTGGTTTGGTTGTTTGTTGATACAGTTTGTATGTTTAAGGCTATGGCTTCCTGTTTGGTTCAAGGCTTATGCAGGTTGGGTTTGAAGCAGGTTTATGTTACAGTGGGCTTTAGGCTTGACAGGTTGAAAGGCTTGGACAGGTTGTTTGGTATGGCTTTGATGCAGGTTAGGCTTGAAGCATTAACAGGTTTGCAAGACTTTGTATGGCTTGGAGCTTTGAGGCTTGGCCTATTTTGATACAGTTTGGAGGCTTGACAGGTTATGTGTTTTTCTTTGTGTTGGAGGCAGGACTGTGTTTCAATGTTACAGTTTGTAGCTTTTCTCTTTTTTGTGATATCTCTGCCCCCTCTTTACTATTCTATAACAGTTTGTTTTATATTCTTAAGCCTAAGCCCTGTAAGCCTTTCTTCTTTTTCTCTTTTTCTCTCTCTACAGATTAAACAACAATTTTATATTGCTTAAAATCTGTACTTTACTGAAAAGGTAACTGGCCTTGGAAAGTGATGAAATTGGATGTTGCTTGCATTAGTCTCCTTACTCTGCATATTTTCCATATTCCTTGCATCTTGTTGACAGCATTTTGTACTTGTTTGATAGCTTGAATAACCTTTGGACAGTTTAATATCTTTCTATATCTCTTGGACAGCTTTGGACAGTTTGAAATTGTAACTTTCAGTTTGCCTTTTTGATTTGGTTAGGCCTAGTTCAGTTTGCCTTTTATCCTTGGTTTGGAATTTTGGATTTATGCAGTATGTTTGACAAACTTTGAATTTGTGCAATTTGTAAATTTGTGCATTTCATTCTTTAATTGCAAGACATTCCATCCCTCTTTGTGAACCAAGAGAAATCTTGTGATTTGCAGAGAGGGCAAACTGATTCCGGCCAGTCGCTTTTAATGATGAGTCCATTTTTTTTCTGTCTGCTTTTAATTTCATTTCATCTGCTTTTGACTTTTTCTTTTTCTTTGTTTTGCAGATAAAAATCAATGGAGCAAAAGAGGAGTAGCAGTATAGAAGATGAAGACTTAGGAATTTTTTTAGGATGGCTTTATTTCAATTTTAATCATTTGTAAAATTATTATTGTAAACAAAAATGTAAATAAATTTACAGTTGTTTAAATAATAATTTGTAACAAAACAATTAAAGATGAATAAAAAAAATCCTTTTTGATCAGTTAATTCTTTTTCTTCTTCAACTGTTTATTTAATTATTTATAATTCTTAAATTATAATAAAATGGAAATAAATCCCAATTATTCTAACTTAGAATAAATAAACAATTAATAAACACTGTGGTCTTAGCATCAATCAATAATAAACCCGGCGCTCCAATTATCCAAAGCAATGCACAGTTAATCAATCAAAACGTCCACATGCCTTTTTTCACTGATTAAATCCAAACACTGTAAATTCTCAATCAACAGCCTCAGTCCCTATTTCAGAGTAAATTTGAAAAGCACTGATAGAATTAATTCTTTCTGAGAAATATGCGCACAAAACCCTGATTTTTGACTTGTCACCAAAGAAACGCCTGTCTGATCAAACTTTGAGCCAAACTCCACCAAACCTTAGCAATCTGCTTGAACTGCTTTAATAAATGAAAAACCCTAATTTTGTCTAACTGATAAGAAAAGTCTGTTTGACCGATTCTTGAGCCAGTCTGAAAACTCAGGAAAAGCCCGAAGCTGTGATTTCTTGTGGAAAAATTGGAGGGCAAATTTTGGGGTACAACACAATGCATTAATAAAGTAACAGAGTTTGACATGAACAAATACTCGAACAATCAAAAGAAAATTACAAATTGAAAATTCTAATGAACAAAAGCCTCTCTTGTCAGAACTTGTCACTTCAAATGGTGAGCCTTGGAGGATTGACAAAAACATTCCAGTTGACCATATTGTGTGAATTCCAATGCTCCTTCATCAATCAGGTTTTGAATTTTGTACTTCAACTTCCAATAGTCGTCAGTATCATGCCCCAGACTGTTGGAGTGATATGCACACCTTGCATCAGGATTGTAGTCAGGTGATGAAGTCTTGGGATTCAGATGAGGTCCTGTCAACGTCACCAGGTTCATTCTCAACAGGTGTTATAAAGCTTGAGAAAGCGGCATGTTGAGCTTGGTAAACTGCCTCTTGGGGATATCCGGTTTACTCTGATTAACCCGTTGTTTTTGGCGAGGTTGTTATTGGACCCTTGAGGTAGTAGCAACTTGGAGAGGTCCATTCTTTACCAAACCAAACTTTTGTCTTCTTGGAGGTTAATCAATGACTTGGTCCCCGGCCTCGACTGTTTGCTTCATACTGTTGTATCTGTCTTGATGAAGCTGGCTGATAATGATTCTCAGTCTTCTTGTTCCCGGGCTAAGCCTTGGATAAGAGCCATCTGCCCCGGAATTTGGGTTCTTATTGCATCAACTTCAGCTTGAAGTTGTTCCAGCTGCTCGTCCTTATTGTCTTCGGGACTTTTCTTGACCAAGTTCCCAACGAGGAGTGTTTTCAACTCTTCCTGCCCCTTGGATAGGTTTAGGAATATTTCCCTGAATTGAGCTTCTTGAGTTTGAAGATCTCGGTTGTCTTGTTGGAGAGCCATTGTTGAAATAAACAACGAGAACATGAGAGACCTGTACTAGGAGACCTGTTATGAAATGATATGTATGATATATATATATATATATATATATATATATATATATATATATATATATATATATATATATATATATATATATATATATATATATATATATATATATATATATATATATATATATATATATGCAATGTTTTCAAGGATCTCGCGGGGTAAACAAGAGACTGTTAGAATTTGAATTTTGCAGCTTTGATTGAAGAAACTTCGTGTTATCAAGAGTCATTCTTCAAGAGTCAAGCTCACCATATCGAGTGGGTCATAGCCCCTGACTCAAGTTATCGTGTTTTGATCTCTAGATTACATTGGCTAGAGGAAAATAAATCCCCTTTGCCCCTTGCTAGACATTTGATTTACCATAACCTGTATCAAAAACCCTTGAGATTCTTGAAATGGTTAAGGAAATGCTATGGTATGATGTTATGATATGTATGCTATGCGTTTAAGCAAATGCGAGGTGATGTAAGTAAGTAAATCCGGCAAGAAATCCAAGTTATTGGATAAGGACTGTAAACAAAACCTGTAAAGAACTTATGTTGTTAGATAACAAACATGTGCAAGTAGTTCAAGTTGAAAGAACACAAGTCACACAATAGCCCTTAAATTTCAGGCTGGCATGGAGTTTAGGTATTACCCTCTTTCAGTTCAGTTGGTTCAACCTGTCCTAGTAATAGTAACCGGGTTCTAGAGGATCTCAATATCACTGACCACCCTCGATCGGTCATAATTCCAGTTTAGCAACCTTTTATTGCGGCCGAAATCAACGCGAGAGTTTGGTCTCAATGAGTGTAGTATACTGCTACTGTTCTATGGCCAAGTTGGTCAATTATAGGTTCTAAGGTCAGTTGGATCTTAATGACCCCTTAGAAGACCCATATTCTCCTTGTTCCACCACAAGGGATATCGGTACAAACTAAAGTGCCACACCAACGTAGCTACTGCTTCAACCGTATCGGTCTATGTCGTACAGTTCCCTCGCAGTCTATTGCTACTTACCTAAAAGGTATCGCCAGATCCGGGTTAGGATCTATAGTAACTCCAATTCAAACCTACAAAGATAAACATCCAAATCAAGCAATTGAAAACATTATGATGAACTATTCCTAAGGTACACCCCACTTATTAATTATCCCCAGCAGAGTCGCCAGTTCTGCGATACGGTGGGAAGAACTGACTATTTTTTGGAATGCTGGTTTGAATTTTGCGTTTTGTATTCGCAAAATGTCGCGGTAAGCAAGAGTCGCCACCGTCTTTTATTTTATTCAACAAGGAAAGGAAAAAAGCACAAAAAAATTCCTTTTTCGAGATATTTCTGAGTACGGGGGGTATATTATAGAAAGGGAAGGTATTAGCACCCTTTCTATCCATAGTTATCTACGGGCTCTTAGGTACTTGCTCATCATTTTCAAAATTGCTTCTTTGCGTGCTTGTGTGTTTTGAAAAGTTTTTGTTTTGACTTCGATTTAACTCCTGCTTCTGTCTTCAAGAGTGTAATGAAGTATTTTTGAAAACTTTGTTTGTAAAGGAGTGTAAGTGTGAAAAATTTGTTTTGATTGAGCAAGTACTTAAGAACTAATCTACCTACTCGAAAAAAGAATCGTTCTGTATTCATTTCCTTCAGACAGTGCTATCCCACTATTAATGAGTAGGTAGCATCGTCGTTGGAGTTTGAGGGTCAATTCGAATGAGGGACTTACAGTCACTAAAGCAATGTTAGGATGCCTTAGCGGTAACCCTAAAGTCTTAGATCATTTGTTTGAGGCAACAATATCTGAGGCAACCGTTTCGAGGCGACTATGATCTTTTAGACAAGAGGGCGACCTCTAAAACAACCTATACTCAATGACCGTTTACGAAGGCAACCAAGTGGGGTGTACCCTAAGAGTGCGCATGTGCGAGTGTGTCGTTTTTAGTTATTTTTATCTCTGCACATGTGAGGGTGGTCTAATTTGATTTTAAGATTTAACATTCAGTCTTGTCATGCAAACCCTATTATCAAACATCTAGCAGTTATAAATTGCAGAAATTAAAGGTGCGGAAATTAAATTACAAGGCGTCAGGTATTTACATCGCCAAAAGCAACCCTTTGAAAAAATAAAATAAAGCGATAAAAATAATTAAATGTCCTAACTAACTATTACAATCCGTAAGCAGATACATAATTGGATAAGAATAAATAAAGCGCGCGGGAAATTAAATCGAGTGCGAATTTAGGGTTTTGACCTTTTTGAAAGAAAATTGTTTTTTGTTGTTTTTATTTAAGAAAATAAATTAATCCTAAGTTAAATAACTAAATTAAATTAAATTAATTAAATGAAAAATAAATTATTTTTTGAGTTTTTGATTATTTAAGAAAGAAATTAAAAATAATTAAATTAGTAGTTAAAACCTAATTAAGTCTAATTAATTTTATTTATTTACAAAATAGGTTAAAGTTTACTAGAATAAAAAACCTAATTAATTAATTAGTGTTTATTAATAAAAATGAATTCTAAAATTTTATTGGATAAAAATATTTTTTTTGATGATTTTTGATAAAAGGAAAAAAAATGATTGGTTAGTAATTAATTAAAATAAAATAAAATAACTAAATAAATAAAATAGAAAATATGATAAAAGGAAAGAAATGGGCCTTTTTTGGAGGGTGTTGAAAGTCATTTTTGTAGGCCCAATAATGCTGACTCGTTTGACTTTTTGGATCTAGTACACACGCGTTGACTGGCACCTTGGTGGACCTCCAATCACTGGCCATCAGATATGGCCATTGGCCATCTGGCGCTTGGATTGATGAGGGAGTATGGTGGGTTGCAAGCTAGCGTATGCACTAGAATACCTGAAAAATAATAATATTGAGAAAGAGGGGGTGTGATATGGTGGGAGAACTGACTTGAGGTTTTGTGTTTGTGTTTGCAAATGTTTTGGTTTAGCAAGAGTCGCCACCGACTTTTTATTTTATCCTAAGGAAAGGTCAAAAAGCACAGGAAAGAACTTTGATATGTTTTCTTGGGTTCGGGGAGTAGATTATGAAAAGGGAAGGTGCAAGCACCCTTTTCATCCATGGTTATCCATGGGCTCTTAGTTACTTGTTTAGATCACTTGCTTTTGCTTTTCAATTGTTTGAAATGGTGCTTTGTGTGTGGTTTTGAAAATGTTTTGAAATGAGGCCATCGTTGTGGCAATCTTTGTAATGATTCTTTGTTTGAATGTATACAAAGATGTATGTCTTTTTGAAAAGATGTTTCAATGTTTTGAAAGTTTGATTTGGGAAATGTTTTGAAATTGTGTTGTGAGGTGAGTTTGAAAATAGCAAGGATGCTTTACAAGTTTTGATCAAGTAACTAAGAGTTGTCTACCCTATTTTACTCAAAGATCTTTCCTATATGTTTTTTTAACCCTTTTGACAGTGTTGCTTTACCATTGCATTTGGTAAACAACCTTGTATTAGGATGTTAAACGGGATAGGCGCGGGTCATCGTATGGACCATGATAGCAATTGTGTTAAGTATTTTTAGCAATTTTCCGAGGGACTAAATCATTTTGTTTAGGCAACCAAGATAGCGTCATCGAGGGACTATGATCTTTTGTTTTGTTTTTGTTTTGCCAAAGTACTCAATATGCATAACATGGCCCATTTTTAAGGCAACAAGTGGATGTAGCCCTAGGGGTGCAAGTGTGCATTGTGTTATCATTTTCATGCATTTTTGTCTTGTATTAGGTCAAGCTACTTGTTGATTTTGGATTTTTTGCATACAAACCCCAATCTCTAATCATGGCATAATTGAAAGCGTAAATGCGTAAAATAAATTTACCACTATTACAACATGATTATGGGGAGGGGGATAAAATTTTGAATGAGGATTATTTGACAAGAAATTTAAAATCCTAATTTTACTATTACATCCAAATTGAATCAATGGCATAAATAATAAATGAACAATATTTAAATAAACAAATTAAATAAATATACAAAATATTATGAATTATGCAAAAATGTTTATGTTTATTTTTATGCATGTAAAAATGTTTAATGCAAAAAAGAAATAAATAAATAAAAAGATTATTTTTTATTAAGGGTAAAACCCTAATTTTCTTTTAAGAATGTAAATATATTAAATATACTATTTATATACAATAAACTAAAATAATGTATATACAAAAAATAAAATATATTTAGAAAAAGTATTATTTTAGTATAAATAATAAAAATAAAAGTATAATATTTTTATGTTTTTATTCTCAAGTATTTATTAAATAAAATAAAACTATGTATATATATTAATTATATTAGTTATGTATAATAAAAATAAAATAAAATATATACAAGACAAAAATATATTTAGAACAAAGTATTATTTAAGTATAAATAATAATAAAAATAAAAGTATAATTTTTAATGTTTTATTTTTAAATTCTCATTAAAATAAAATAAAGGTATATATTCATTAAATTACTTTTATGTTTATAAAAATTAAAATAAAATACAAAAATAAATGTGAGAATTTATAAAAATATATTTTGGTATTTTTTTTGTTTGAAAAATAAGAAAATAAAATCAGAAATGAAAATAAAATGGAAAAATACAAAAGTATGAAGAAATGGGCCAGGGGGGTGCAATCAGTAACGAGGGGGGTGTCAAAAACAAAAGAAGCCAAAGCCCAGCCCAAAGCCAGACTTCATCTTCAACCTTGGTTCAAAATGCGCACGCCCTGTACCAAACATGAACAACCTGCATACGTGCTCTAATGCAAAAACACATAACATCAAAGTTGTAGAGTTTTCCAAGACGAATTCAACCATATAAAAAACTTGTCCTAACTCTCAAAGACTAGAGAGAATTTCTCTGGCCCTAAATCTTAACCTATTTTTTTCAAGATGTTCATGGACCAAATTCTCTTAGCATGCTTAACTAAAATGAAAACTGAGCATATGTACAACTTCATGGCTATGAATACTACATTTTTTATTCACAAACCTAAGCCTAACTATTCATAAATAGAGATATAGGAAGTTGACAAAAACCTGTTTCAGTTGAGATCGTGTCTAACAATGTGGAGCTTTTCAATGAGGCCTGAGATGTTTGGGAGCTTGCTTGGACTTCCCCTGACCTTCTCCAATGCATATCTTGCCTTGAATGTGCTTGAACAAGCCTACAAAACTCAACCTGCACAAGCTGAAATCAAAAATGGAAAACCTTATAAATGGAGTTATAGTTAGTGTTCAAGGGTTGGGCTAACTTGGATAGGTTGTATGGAAGGTGTTTGAACCAATTTGAGGCAAAACGCACGAGGGATTTGAGCTATGGAAATCAAACTGCAGGGAGTGCCCTGTTTTGCCAAATGAAGATGATTTTGTGCTATGGGAGGTTTGAGGGCTCAAAGGGTCGTATTTCTGACTCAAGGGGATGTGAGAAATTTTTTCCAAATGTTTGCCAAGGCTGGTTTTCACAGATGTTCCAATTATGTGATATTGGACATGTTTCTTGTATATGAAGCAAAAGTGGACAAGTGATGCAAAGCAGGCCTGTACAGGCTATCCATCAGCTTACATACTATGCCCTTGGCCCCTCAAGTTGGTGGATTTGATTTTCTACATAAGATATGGCTCAATGCTCAAGGATGTTGTTTTGACATAAAGCAAGATCTAAGCAAAAATGGCAATCTTTTTCTATTTAAGGGTTAATCTTGTGTGCAATGCTGTAATGACCAAAACAAAACCTTAGACCAATGGATTTGCATTTAATTATTGAGTATGGAATGGTTTTGAGGCCTGTAATCTAGTGTAAAGCAAGCTGATTTGAATTTGCAACTTGTATCAATATGAACATGCCATGGATAAAAAATGAGTTTTTGCCAACTTCAAGCCTTCGATTCTCCCTAACCACAAATGATTTTGGAGAGTTCTTGGACATTTTGGAAATATTGCAACATGCTCTACAATCCATATTTGAAATGTAATTTGAGATTCCAAGTGGAACTATGTTAAAAATGGCCATGAAGATGGGTCAAAATCCTGCCTAAACTAGGGCAAAATTTCACTAAGTTAAAAGTTTCATGGACCCTTGTTCCAAAAATCATAACTTGATATCCAAGCTTCTTTTGAGAAAACTTTGTGAATAAAAGTTGTAGATTTTGTGGAGGACTACAACTTTCATGTTAGAAGTTTTGTTTGAATCCAAATGTATCATGGTGAAAATGTTGGGCAAAGTTAGGAAAAATTAAGAAAATTTCATAACTTAGAAAAATTCTAAGTTATGAAATTTTTCAATCTTAAACCCTAATTTGCAAAATTGAGTTTATTGATGAATAAGTTTCATGTTTTGACACATCTTGATGAAAAATGACCCTTGGCACTTGATTCTGACCAAAAAGTCAAAGTTTGACTTTTCAGTGTACTGTCAAATTTTGATAAGTTGACTGAAAAATTCATCTGTCAATCCAATGCAATTGAGATCTTTTGAACTTTGTGAATAGGTAAAGATGATGCCATTGAGTCCTTGAATCCATGCTTGAGCCCAATTTGCCATTGGCTAGGTCAAAAGTCAGAAATTGCCCTTGTGCAGTCAAAACCCTAAAAATGACCATTTTGCCCTTTTGATGATCTGATCAATTTCTTGAGGAGTTGTGGTCCAAACTTGATCAAATGGTTCATATGAGTCTATAATGTTGATGTGGATCAAAATCTATGAGGTTTGACTATATATTGGTGACAATTGACTTTTTCCCCAATACAGCTGATTTCTAGGTCAACTGTCCAATTGACTGGGAAAAAAATTTGATTCAAGGCTTGAAACTTGGTATGGACAATCTTGTAGATCCAATGTGAAGTATGAAGGTCACTTTGAGCATTAGAAGTCCAAAATTCCTTATGCAAACTCAAACCCTAATTTAGGTCAATAGTGCAAGGAGATGTCTTGAGCAGTGCAAACCCTAGCTTGGTCTTGGGTCCAAAGAGTCTTGTGAGGGGAAATCTTGATAAAATGAGAGGGAAAATTTTGGGGTACAACATCTGCCCCTGTTCAATCTTCTTGAACCTGGAGAGTTAGATTGGCGAGTTTGCCTTTCGTGACTCGAAGGTAAAAGATGATTGGACACTAGAGTGCCCGTAAATTTGCACTCGTCAAAATGTAGCTGAGGGAATGGGCTTAAAGATGCCATTTGGAGATGGTAGAATCTTGCTGGAGATGGGCTTAAAGATGCCATCCAAGACTTGTTTGTTGAGAATTAGGAGAATGAATGTCAGAATGGTATCCGTATCTGGAACGTATCTGAGTTGTATCTGGAGATTAGATTTGTACGAGCAAAGGGATGACGTCCGTGTCTGGAGCGTATCTGAGCTGTAACTGTATTTGATTCTTGAATGAATATCAGAATGACTGCCGTGTCTGGAGTGTATCTGTATTTTATCTGAAGTTGAGATCTGTATGAGTAGCAGAATGACTTCCGTGTCTGGAGTGTATCCGTACTGTAACTGGGATCTGGACAAGTGACAGAATGACTTCCGTGTCTGGAGTGTATCTAAACTTGAAGTTGATAGTTGAATATGAATGAGAAATAGAATGGCTTCCGTGTCTGGAGCGTATCTAGCCTGTATCTGATTGCTGAAGTCTGAATGAGTAGTAGAATGACCGCCGTGTCTGGGGTGTATCTATACTGTATATGAAATAAGAGACTTGAATGAGTAGCAGAATGACTTCCATGTCTTGGAGTGTATCCGTACTATATTTGAGATCTTTGAATATTTGTTAGAGGTAGATTTTAATCTTATCCTGGAAAAGGTAAAATGTTAGCTAAAATACACAAAGTTATGTTGCATGACATGTATGATGTAATAAAATGTGCTCTATCAATGTTTATGATATATGAATGTAATGGATGCGCATATAAGCTGAGTAGCCGTCTTGCTGAGGAAAATAAATCCTTGATAGCTGGAGATAATGAAATCTTTGACCCCTTTCAGGGAAAATAAACCCTTGACTGCTGCTGGGGATTCAAAACCTTTGATCGTTGAGAATGAAAAATCCTGGGACCACTGTTGGGGATAGAAAATCCTTGGCGACTTGTGGGGATTAACAAGAACTTTGACAACTTATGCGGGGAACTGAGAATCCTTCATGACTTTCCTGGGGAATAAGGAAAACTCTGACGATCTCTACCAGGGAATTAAAACCTGGGAGGCTTCAACTTGGAGAAATGAGAACAAAAATCTTTGTTCTGCTAGGAAATAACTCTGTGGGGTGAATGTTTATCCTGTTGGAGAGTTTTCCAAAGCTTGGGTTGTATGCCAATCTATTGAGGAAGCAAGAATGAGAATCTTCATTCAGGCGTTTGGGTTAGGAGGTTGGGTGTATGCTAATCTTCTGGAGTTTTAAGAATGAGAATCTTCATTCTGTTAAGGGTATCAGGAGCTTGGGAGTATGCCAATCTTCTGGGGTTTTAAGAATGAGAATCTTTATTCTGTTAAGGATATCAGGAGCTTGGGAGTATGCCAATCTTCTGGGGTTTTAAGAATGAGAATCTTCATTCTGTTAAGGGTATCAAGAGCTTGGGAGTATGCCAATCTTCTGGGGTTTTATCCTTGGTTGGGGATACAAGTTAACTGTTATCTGGTTGATTTCCAGGTTTTAAGATAACTTGCCGCGGGATTTGGAGAAACCAGATGATTCCCACCGGTTTAAAGGTTGAAGTTTTGGACTCCGTTGGGGAAGAAAGTTTTATCTTCGCTGAGGGTTTGTAGTTCAAAGTCTTCTGGCTCCGCTGGGGATCGGGAGTTTAGAAACTTAGTTCTGATGAGGATTTTGAAACTTAACTTCGCTGGGGATATGTATTTCAAAACTTCAACTCTGTTGAGGATCTGGATGATGTACCATAGGGGATTTCCTCTGGAATAGCCTAAAGACATTCTCCACCTATCAGTAATTATCCTTTCTCATTTTGTTTTATTTGTAAGTAGTGATTATATTCAAATGTATATGCTCATTTAATAAATCATTGGATGTTTTCAAATAAAACACAAGTGTAAAAAGAAAGAAAAGGCAAACAAATTTCTGTACTTTGAAGTATCTTTATATTAACTTTGTGTAAGTATTTTTGTACAAAGGATACAGTCATCCTAGTAAGAGAATGTTGTCATAAAAAATGAGAAAAATTTATAGAAATAAAGATGGCTATGTGTAACAATTCCATGGGGTTCCCATTCTGCTATAGCCTTCGTAACTCTGAGTATCTTGTCCATTCGTTGCCATGTTTGACAATGATTAGGTTGATCAGAAGCCCGGAGCTTGTCTGTGAAGAGATTGTCCTTAAAGTGATCCGACGAGATAAAGTCATACGCTTTAATTCCCTACCTTTTTCCTGGACCGCCCTTTCGGGTTTTCGATCCACCGGGAAACCCTTTTTTGCCCAAGTCGCCCTTTCGGGTTTTCAACTTGCCGGGTGTACATATTTTTTTTTATCCCTAATTTTTGCCTGAACCTCCCTTTCGGGTTTTTGATTCACCGGGATGCCCATTTTTGCCTAAGTCGCCCTTTCGGGTTTTCAACTTGTCGGGTCGTTTATGCGTAGTATCTTTTGACTATGTCTGCGTTCGCAGGGTGCGGTAGGTCATCACCGTCCATGGTGGCCAGAATCATTGCCCCACCAGAAAAGATATTTTTGATCACAAATGGTCCTTCATAAGTAGGAGTCCATTTTCCCCTGGGATCACTTTGTGGCAATATGATCTGCTTGATTATAAGGTCCCCGACTTGATATACTTGTCTCTTGACTTTCTTGTTGAAGGCTTTGATCATACGTTTTTGATACGCCTGACCATGGCAAATAGCAGTAAGTCGCTTTTCGTCAATCAAGTTAAGTTGATCAAGCCGGGTCTGAATCCAATTGTCTTCATTCAAACCAGCATCCTTCATGATTCTCAGGGAAGGGATCTGAACTTCCATAGGCAAAACAGCTTCCATGCCATATACCAAAGAAAAGGGGGTTGCCCCAGTTGAAGTGCGTGCCGTGGTACAATACCTGTGCAGAGCAAACGGTAATATCTCATACCAGTCCTTGTAGGTGACTGTCATATTTTGAATGATCTTCTTGATATTTTTGTTCGCAGCTTCAACATCACCATTCATCTTAGGCCGATAGGGAGATCAATTATGATGTTGAATCTTGAACTGCTCGCATAGAGCGGTGATCATAGTATTGCTCAAATTTGTACCGTTGTCCGTAATGATCCTGTCGGGGATACCATACCGGCATATGAGGTTCTGTTTGATGAAGCGGGCAACCACATTCTTTGTAACGGAGGCAAAGGAAGCTGCTTCGACCCACTTGGTAAAGTAATCAATGACCACCAGGATAAAATGGTGTCCATTTGATGCTGTAGGCTTGATCTCTCCAATCATGTCGATTCCCCACATTGAGAATGGCCAAGGAGCTGTTAAGACATTGAGAGGAACTGGGGGAATATGTACCTTGTTAGCATAGATTTGGCATTTGTGACAAGTACGGGAATATTGATGACAACCAGCTTCCATGGTAGACCAGTAGTAACCTGCCCGTAGAATATTCTTAGCCATCGTATGACCGCTTGAGTGGGTGCCAAAGGTGCCATTATGTAGTTCAACCATGATCTGCTCAGCTCAACCTTGTCCACACAACAGAGTAGGACACAATCAAGATTGAGCTTGTATTGGATACCATTGCTCAAAAAGAATTTGGCAGTGAATCTCCTTAAGAACTTTTTGTCGTTGACTGAAGCTCCTTCAGGGTATTCTTGTGCTTCGAGATACCTTTTGACGTCATGAAACCAAGGTCGGTCCACCACTTCTTCGGTATTAATCTCGTGACAATGTGCAGGTTTGTCCATTCGTTCAATGGTGATTTGAGGTGCCTCATTATCCCAGTTAAGTTTAAACATGGATGACATTGTAGCTAGCGCATCTGCTAGCTGATTCTCTTCTCGCGGGAAGTGCTCGAAGGTAATCTGCTCGAAATGTGGTAACAATGTCAGGACATGTTCTTTGTAAGGGATGAGTTTAGGGTGCTTAGTATCCCACTCTCATTTGATTTGACTGATAACCAAAGTTGAGTCCCCAAATACAACCAAAGATTTGATTCCCAAGTCAATAGTAGCCTTGGGACCAAAGATACAAGCTTCATATTCGGCCATGTTGTTGGTGCAGCTGAAGCAGAGTCTAGCAATGAAAGGTGTATGGAAACCTTCTGGAGAGATAAGTATTGCACCGATACCGTTTCCCAGTGCGTTGGAGGCACCATCAAAATACAGAGTCCATCGGGATCCTTGTTCAGGTCCGTCATATGGTCCGTTACCTTTAATGTTGTCCAATGTCATGATATCCTCGTCAGGGAAGTCGAACCTCATAGATTTGTAATCTTCAACGGCTTGATGAGCCAGATGGTCAGCGAGTACACTCCCCTTTATAACTTTTTAGGTTGTGTACTGGATATCATACTCTGTCAGGATCATCTGCCATCTAGCGATTCTTCCGGATAAAGCAGGCTTCTCGAAGATGTACTTCATCAGATCCATTTTGAAAATTAGCAAAGTGGTATGTGTCAACATATACTGCCTTAGCCGGCGAGTAACCCATACCAAAGCGCAACAAGTTTTCTCGAGCAGTGAGTAGCGAGTCTCACAGTCGGTAAACTTTTTGCTAAGGTAATAAATGGCATGCTCTTTTCGGCCAGACTCGTCATGTTGGCCCAGTACGCACCCCATTGAATTATCCAAAACAGTCAGATACATGATTAACGGCCTTCCTTCGACGGGTGGCATCAAGATAGGAGGTTCCAGCAAATACTCCTTGATCTTATCGAAAGCAACTTGATAATCATCGTTCCATTCAACCACTTGATCTTTCTTCAACAACTTGAAGATTGGCTCACAAGTGGATGTTAGGCGTCCCAAGAAACCTCTGACCTCCTTCTCAGTGTGAGGGGCAGGCATTTCTTGTATAGCTTTGACTTTGGCAGGATCAACTTTGATGCCTTTGTTACTGACGATGAATCCCAAAAGTTTACCGGACCTGACTCCGAAAGTGCACTTGCTAGGGTTTAGTCTGAGCTTGTATTCTTTTAACCTAACAAATAGATTTTGCAGATGGTCGAAGTGTTCTTCTTCTGTCTGTGAATGGGTTATCATGTCGTCTACGTAGACTTCAATCTCATGATGTATCATGTCATGAAACAAAGCTACCATGGCTCGCTGATAGGTTGCCCCGACATTCTTCAGTCCGAATGGCATCACTTTATAGCAAAAGGTACCCCACTGCATAACAAACGTAGTCTTCTCCATGTCTTCGGGGGCCATTTTGATCTGGTTGTACCTTGAAAATCCGTCCATGAAGGAGAATACCTTGTGTTGAGCTGTGTTGTCAACCAAGATGTCAATGTGCGGTAGTGGAAAGTCATCTTTAGGGATAGCCCTATTTAAATCTCTGTAATCCACACACATTCTAACTTTGCCGTCTTTCTTAGGCACGGGCACAATGTTAGCATCCCATTATGAATAGGAAGTAATAGCCAGAAAGCCAGCATTGAACTGCTTCATCACTTCAGCTTTGATCTTTTCGGACATGTCGGGCCTCATTCGACGGACTTTCTGTTTGATTAGTGGACAATATTCTCTTGTAGGGAGACGGTAAACCATAATATCTGTATCCAATCCCGGC
Source organism: Vicia faba (assembly GCA_948472305.1). NCBI lineage: Eukaryota > Viridiplantae > Streptophyta > Magnoliopsida > Fabales > Fabaceae > Vicia > Vicia faba. Next base: position 551,770,049 of record OX451741.1, read on the forward strand.
ATGTCTTCATAGGACCAGGCGAAGATCTCAACATATTCATTCAACAACTGAACTAAGCGCTCTTTGACACTTGGCTCCAGGTTGGCACCCACTTTAACCTCTTTTCTGTCTTCGGCAGTACCCAAATTGATAGTCTCTAACAACTCTTCATGGGGCAGAATAACCCTTTCTTCTTGTTGCAAAAGTCTAGCCAACTCTCCAGGCACTTCACAGTCTTCATCACCTTCGTACTCGACATGATTGACCAGATCTTCAGAGTTACTGAAGGCCATAGCAGAATTGTTACCCATGGAATCCGGAGTGGATGGGTACCTGCATTTTGTGAGTGTGGGTGTGTGTAAGGGATAGCCACCTTTAAACAAAATAAAATGTAAAAAGAAAGAAAATGAACACAAAAGTTTATATATGAAAACATCCATGATTCATTAAAAATGGCATATGAAAATGAAGAATCAAAACCCTTACAAATAGACCTATATGCCCCGGGTAAGGCATAAGGCAAAAAGAGTGTACGAATTGTTTAATAATTATTACAGACCAAACATGAAATGTTCATAAGATAAATTACTGATTGATGAAAGTAATGGGAACAAAGTCTTTCGCCTCCCAGTTGTTCAGTCCTCCTTCAATAGTTGGAAAGATCCAGTCTTCAAAATTGCTTTCTTCTTCTTCATCCTCTAAAGCATGAATTCCATGATGAGTGATTTTCAAAGGCGGTCCTCCAGCCTGGGAGCGATGCACAACTTTCTGACCAGCAACAGTGAAACCCAATCCGAACTTATCTGTCTTGTAAGGAAAATCTGGCAGTTGACCCTATACTGTGCTTCCTCCTTCCTTGACTACAACCTCTGCATCTTTAAGGGATGACATCCGGGACACAGGCTTGGTAATTATGGGCACATCAATCATTGTCTTGGCTACCGCAACCTCAGGAGAAACCTCTTCAAAGTGTTGGAAAAATGCTTCTATGAATTCACCATCTAACTCCACGTAGCGGAAAGAGTTAAGGTGGCTTATCATATACTCCTCCTCACCATGAATTGTTATGATTTTACCCAGGACTGGGTACTTGAGCATCTGGTCTAGAGAAGAAGTGACTGCCCCGATATTGTGGATCCATGGCCTTCCTAATAAACATGAATATGAAGGACGGATGTCCATCACATAAAATGTAGAATTGAAAATTTCCATACCCACCTTAATTGGGATGTCCACCTCTCCGTGAACCATCCTCTTAGAACCTTCGAAGGCTCTAATAATGATATTATTGGGCTTTAAGGTTAAACCTTCACATTCCAATCTATCCAATGCTTTCTTTGGTAGGACCTTTAAAGATGAACCGGTATCAACCAGAACATGAGCAAGTGTGGTCCCTCTGCATTCTACCGAAACATGCAGCAAATCATTATGCTTTCTTCCCTTAGATGTTAGATCGGCATCAGAAAAACCAAGACCATTGTCGGCTGTAAGGCTAGCCACACACTCTTGAAACTGATCCGCAAAAGTTTCTTGAGGCACGTGCGCCGTTTTCAAGAATTTGATCAAGGCTTTGGCATGAGCCTCGAAGCAGAGCAATAGAGCCATCATAGAGATTTTTGAAGGGGTTTGCCCCAGTTGCTCTACGACATCATAGTCGCTCTTCTTAATTATCTTTAAAATCTCCTCCATTTCCTTTTGGGTGGTCTCGGGGATAACCAAAGTCTGAGCCCTCGTCCTGACGGGTGCTTCTTGGATCCCCTTACCTTTATCGGCAGTAACAGTAGAGGGTAAAACTTCGGGAGTAACAATTTCTTCAATCACTGGACTTCGCACAAATATCTTGACAGGCACAGGAGCACTTGAGGGTCCGAAGACTGCCCGTGGAGGAGCAATCTCCGGAGAGAAGATTCTTCCGCTACGAGTTATCTTACTTGTCCCTGCAATATTTCCTATGTCAGGAGTTTCTTCATCGGAGCTTTCTTCCACTGATTCGATCTGTTTCACACCGTGATAGAAGATCTCTCCTCCATAATTCCATGGTATTGTCTTATTGGACTTATATGGGATAGGCCTCGGCATAGTAATCTTCAGCGGTACAAACTTTGGATCGAGTGTAATCTTAACAGGCCTTTTGTAGGTCTTGGAAAGATTGTCAGAAATGGTGATTATAGAAACATCATTGATTGGAGTAACATGAGTAATAGTAGCAACATGATTTTTCTGAAAGAGGATCTCTTGAGTATCCATCAGGCGTTGGACGCCTGACTTCAACAGTGGACAGTCGGATTGCAAGGTTGAACAAAGGTACCAATTTTTTTCACAGCCCGGGAAAATCCCTGCTTTCAACAGATTCATCTTGATCATTGGCAACGGAGTCATTAAGTCATCAACAACGGTAACATGAAGATCTTCTACAATAGCATGGACATTATGACCATGTTTTGGCATAGGAGTAGATATCACATTAGGTTTTTCGGGGGCATCAAACTCTACCTCCTTGGCATATATTAAGACTTGGATCTTGTTTTTAAGGGCCCAACAGTTGTTGGTGTCGTGCCCCACACTGTCCGAATGATATGCACATTTTGCATTTGAATGATAATAGGGAGAAGAGGTATTTGGGTTTTTCGACGCTTCTTTCAAATTGGTAAGTTTTAACTTTAACAAATGAGGGAGGACTTGAGCAGGTGTCATATTGATCCGGGTGAACTGCCGTTATGGCCTTTCTACCCTTTGCTGGTTAGCTCTGGGTTGACTGCTTCGAGGTTGATCGGCTGAGGATTTTTGGATCATCACATCCCCCACCGCTGGTCGGTGCTCCATTCTGCCTTGATTTCTCTGAGTGTAAACAGCAGAAGCTTCTTTCTTGGCTGAGAAGGTCTTCTTGACAACAGTGGAAGCAGATGCATCCTTCTTAATTTTACCACTCTTAATGCCAGCTTCGACCCTTTCACCTGTCAGAATTAATTCGGTGAACCCTGCGGATGAGCTCCCGATCAAGTGATTAAAGAATGTACCTGACAGGGTCCCAAAAAACATATCAACCAGCTCTCTATCCGACAAAGGTGGCTGCACCCTTCCAGCCAAATCCCGCCACTTCTAGGCATACTCTTTAAAGCCTTCATTAGAGACCATTCCCATACTTTGTAATTGAGTACGAGTAGGCGCTAAATCTGCGTTATATTGGTATTGTCGGTAGAAAGCAGCAGCTAAATCTTCCCAATTATGAACATCAGATCTCTCAAGTTGATAGAACCAGTCCAATTGCGTACTCGACAAACTATCTTGAAAAAAGTGGACCCACAGATCCTTATCAGAAGAGTGAGGTTGGATCTTTCTGACGTAGGACCGCAGGCACATCTTCACACAGGACGAACCGTCATATTTAGCAAATGTAGGTACTTTGAATTTGGGGGGGATGACGATCCCAGCAACCAGCCCTAGTTCTTTGAAATCCAATCCAGGTACTCTTTGTACCTCCATGGCTGCCAGCCGATCTTCCAGATTTTTATACTTATCGTCTTCCGGAGGGTACTGTTGCTCAGAGTAATCTTCATCCTCTTCCTCTTCTTCTTCTTCAGCTTCAGATTCGGAGGGCATTACAACTCCCTTTCCCTTACCAACCCCTTCGTCAGACGTTGAGGGGAAATCGAGGAACCTTCTAGCCTGGTTCTTAAACCTTCTTCCCATAGTAGCTACACCCGCTCTTTTCTTTTTCTTCTTTTCCTTTTCCTTCTCTTTCTCTAACAGTGCTTTAAGGTCCTCTTGACCCTTTGCCAAGGTCATGAGGAGTTGTTGGAATTGCAAATTCTGTGCTTGCATATCTTTAACCGTCTGCTCTATATCCATCTTGCTGAAATAAACAGAAGAAAGATAAGGAAACCTGGTGTGAAGCCCTGTTTATGCATATGATGAATGATGTGTATTCATGTAATGCATTCAAGGATTAAGAAATTCAAAATTGTTGCAGACAAAAAAGAACATACGTCATATTAATAAGAGGAAATTTGTCAGTACATAAATGCCCCATGGGAAAAATATTAGAAAATTCTTAATGTAAAAAGACGTTGCGGATCCTCTTTGGCGCGATGTAAGTGTTGAGATTCTTCTCTTCATGGAGTTGACGGATGAGTTCCAAAACCTTCTTCTCACTGGCGTAGAAACTGGATTCAAAAGTATTCCGTTCTTCCTTGAGTTGTATCTAACTCTTTTGAAAATCTTCCAATAATGTTGGCATGTCTGGATGTAGGAGGGTGTATGGAACCTCTCCTTCCATAACAGACTCTTTGATCACGGGCAGAATGTGGGGGTAAGGCATCATAAGACTCTGGGTGCGGGTTCGTACCCAATTGAGGTAAGGCTCAAGAGGGATGGAATTCTTGTGTCCCAGTGTCTTACTACCCACTTTGTTGGGCATACTCCAAGCTCGGATAAACCTTTGTTGAAGTCCTTGAGCATCGTTGTCGAAGTTAAAAACCAAGTCAAGAATCAGCATGTCATGAGGGCCATCCCTTCGGGCATACCCAAATTGTCTCAGAGCTAAACAGGGGTTGTAGGTGATGCCTCCTCTAATGCCAAGTAGTGGGACATTAGGGAATTCCCCACAACGATCAATGATGATGACATTTTCTCTGGACCGAGAACACCAATGAACATCAGAATGTGTGAGGGTCATCAACCGTTGTGACCACCTTAAACCCTGCTCATTCTTCAAAACTGATTGGGGAAGGTGAGAAATAAACCACCTTTCTAGAAGAGGAGTACAACACATGAGAACACCTATTTTCCTCATTGTTCGTGTGTGAAATGAGTGTAAGATGTCCCCAAGCAATGTAGGCACGGGATTCCGAGATATGAAAATCTTGACAGCATTCACATCTATAAGCTGATCAGGGTTTGGGAACAAGACCAACCCATAGATGAGAAATGCTACAATCTCCTCAAAAGCTTGCAGATCTAGAGAATTCCAGAAGTCTTGTGCCCTCTCAAACATAAAATTTGCCAAGAAACCCTTGACATCACTTCTGGTTTCCCAATGACCTTTGATATCAGATGGTTGCAAGTGTAAGGCTTGAGCAACATCTTCAAGCTTTGGTTCTCTTTCCGTACCGTTATAGGGTAGTTGATGGAGAATAGGAATCCTCAGGAGTTGAGAATGTAATTGCAAGCTTCTCAAGTCATATTTAAAGCATGTGTTTTGATGAAGACAACATGGACATCAACTTTCAAAGGATGTGCAAAAAGCCTATCAACATCAAATAAAAGTCTTGAAGATTATTAAAGAATTATTGAAGAAATCATCAAATGTCAATATGGTATAAATAATTCTTAAAATCTTGAATATAGATGTTCACAATATGCATTCATCAACATATACATATTCCATAACTTTAACATCAAGAAAAACTTTGTTTGAAATATCTTTCAAAATGTATTTTTGAAAATAAACCTTTAGGAACCGGTTCCTCCCTAACAGGGAACCGAGTTCCAGCATTTCTCAAAAAACATGTCCCTGGATTTTGTACCAGGAACCGGGTTGTACCAATAGGGGAACCGGTTCCTGCGTAATATTTTTGAATTTCAACTTATAACGTTCACTAAGAACCGGGTTCTGTCAGTGTCGGAACCGGTTCCTAGCGAACCAATGCAGCTTTTACTTTGTTTTTTGAACATTTTTCAAGTGGTATCTTTTCATGAATGCATTGCAACTTTTCATATGAATTGGCATGAATGAAGAGGTTCTTACAACTTTATAAAATGCAGATTTTTTAGATTTTCAAAACAAGAACACAATAACATTTTTATACAAAAATGTTCAATGTTCAGTACTTTAATTTTCAAATTAACAAATATACTTCTTCATTAACAATTTTCTCATTTACTCACATTTGAAATTATACTTTCATGTGTTCATAATTTTGTGAAACTTGCCATATACACTTTCATTATCATTACAAGTTTCATTCATACATTGTGAACATTTATATACATTGTTGAGAATTGTTTTTATCTTAAAGAAGAAGATCAATTGAAGATTGATAAAGCTCTCCATATACTTCAAACTAAATCATTGTATTACTTTAAGGTTTTTCCCTTACTATCCAGGATTGTTGGAAGTAAGTGTTGTGATTTGAAGAGGATTGTTCTTCATTCACATTAGTGTTTGTTTGGTCTTAAAGGTGTTAAGAACCTTTGATCACCCTATAGGTTAGATAGTAAGCATAGGCTGTACAATCATTCTAACTATAGTGAAATCTCTTTCGTGTTGGAAAGGGGACTGGAGTACTCTCGGATTGTAAGGGGAACCAGGATATATCACCGTGTTCTTTACTTTTCCGCATTTATCGCTTTCATCACCATAATCAAGAAAAGATAAAGATATAAACAAAACCTTCAAACACTTAACCAAAATTACTACCAAGCATTCTCATAAAAACCGAAGAAATTTTATAAGACCTAATTCACCCCCCCTCTTAGGCACTCTGAGACTTACAATTGGCATCAGAGCAAGTTATAGGTAACTTGTTCCTAAAGATCCAGAATGGCTTCCGCAAATCATCAACCAGTCTTCAGAGATGGTGGTAGTAACAATAAGCCTCCTCTATTCTGTGGTGAATATTTTGACTTCTGGAAAATACGCATGAAGGCGCATTTAGAAGCACAAGGAGAGGAAGTATGGGATGCTGTTGAAAATGGTCCATTTATCCCAATATCAGTAATCAATGGCATTGGTTCTGTAAAACCCAAAACTGCATGGGACGACGATGATAAAAAGAAAGTTCTCTATGACAAAAAGGCAATAAACCTTCTTCAAGGTTCACTCAGTATGGACGAATTTTTCCGTGTCTCAAACTGCAAGACAGCAAAAGAAATATGGGATACCCTGGTTCAAACTCATGAAGGAACGACTGAAGTAAAAAGATCAAGGCTAAATACCTTGAGTCAAGAATATGAACTATTTCGAATGCAGCCCGGAGAATCCATTCTTGACTTACAAAAGAGATTTGTGCATTTGACAAATCACTTAAATGCTCTTGGTAAAACCTTGACAAATGATGAACTCAACTTGAAAATCCTTAGATCATTGACTAGGGAATGGCAACCAAAGGTAACGGCAATCTCGGAAAAGAAGAGTCTCTCCGCAATGACTTCCGCTACATTATTTGGCAAACTTCAAGAATATGAAACGGAACTCGGTAGACTTGAAAAACATGAAAATTTAGAGAAGAAATCCAAAGGAATTGCCTTGAAAGTTGATTCAAAGGAAAGTCAAGATAAAGATGCATCGGAGGAAGATGAAAACTTCTTGCTTCTTGTAAAAAGGTTAGGAAAATATTTTGGTCATAAAAATAATCTTCATAATGCTAACTTTGCCAAGAGGGAGAAATTTTATAATCCTAAAGATAAAGAAGCCTCCACATCAACACAAGATGTCACATGTTATGAATGTGGAAAGCAAGGTCACATAAAGCCGGATTGTCCAAAACTCTCCAAGAAAAATGGATTCAAAGGCAAAAAGGAGTTCAAGAACAAAAAGGCTTATGTTGCATGGGAAGATAATGAGATAAGTTCTTCATCCGATTCGGAAAGCGAGGAATGTGCAAATCTAGCATTAATGGCTTCACATCACTCCGACAATGAAGAAAAGGTTAGTAATGAATTTAATATTTTTGATGATGATGTTCAAGATGCTATTGATTAACTCTTGAAAGAATGCAAAAGTTTATACAAAAAGGTGTCAAATCAAGAAAAAGAACTTCTAAGTTGTTTAGAAAAAATTGACACCATGACTAAAGATTTTGAACTTCAAAAACAGAATTTTAATAAAGAAAAAGAAAACTTTGCATGCTCCAAGTGTGAATCAAATGTCTTTCAAATTGTTCAATTGAAAAGAGTCATTGAACGATATGAAAAAGGACAGATAGGATTGGAAGGATTACTAAGCCAACAACGTTATCCTAATGATAAAAGGGGTCTTAGTTATGTGAATTCTAAGAAACCAAGTAACAATCCCACTGTTTCTGTAAAGGCTAGTAATAGTTCCAATCCCAAGAAAGTTGAAAAGAAGCAAGTTGTTCATAATCATCAAAAGAAAAAGGCTAATGTATCGAAAAAGAAAACATTTCCTAAGAAGAAATTTTATCCTTCTAGATATAGAAGTAACTTTGAACCTACTTGTTTTTATTGTGGTATTAAAGGCCATACACCTAATGCTTGCTATGTTAGAAACTTTAGTATAGAAAGTGGGCATTATGTGTGGGTGAAAAAGGGAACTAACTATGAAGGACCCAAGGCAACTTGGGTACCTAACAAAGAATAATTTGTTTGTGTAGGTATGCTTGAAATCCACATCAAATGTTTGGTATCTTGATAGTGGATGTTCAAAGCATATGACAGGAGATGTACACCAATTTTCATATCTAGTACATAAAGCCAAAGGGTATGTCACCTATAGAGACAACACCAAAGGAAAGATTCTTGGCGTTGGAATAGTTGGCACACCTCCATCCATTCAAATTGAGGATGTTCTCTATGTTGAAGGATTAAAACACAATCTTCTTAGCATAAGTCAACTTTGCGATAGAGGGTTCAAGATCAAATTCAACAAAGATGAATGTCTCATTATGGATGAGGCAACCAATGAGGTAAAACTCAAAGGTATAAGAACTAACAATATTTTTATGATTACTTTAGATGATTTGTCTCTGAAGGTACAATGTCTTATGGTAAACAACAATGACGCTTGGTTATGGCACAAGAGGATCGCTCACATTCACATGGAGCACTTGAACAAATTGGTTAAGCATGACTTAGTTATTGGTCTACCAAAGATGAAGTTCATCAAGGACAAATTATGTAATGCATGCCAAAAGGGAAAACAGACCAAAACAACTTTCAAATCTAAGAATGTGGTGTCTACTACAAGACCACTACAATTGTTACACATGGATCTCTTTGGTCCATCAAGAACAAAAAGCTTGGAAAAGAACTTGGTATTTTGGATGAAGGTGATATCTAATGTTTCTCTTAAGATGCACGTCTTAATTTTTATATGCATCTATTTCACTCTTTTTCCCCATCCTTTTTGATGTTAACAAAGGGGGAGAAGAGTATGCATGTGTGTTATTTTGTTTCAAGAAATTGCAGGCCCAAAATAAATATCAAACTCTCTCCAAAATCCAAAGAATCATGGACTTAGGGGGAGCATACATTTTAGGGGGAGCCTTGCATTTGCTCAACATGTTTGCTACACAAAACAACATGAACATTTCAAGAAATCGTTTTCAAGACTTGGTTGTCATCATCAAAAAGGGGGAGAATGTAATTGCAAGCTTCTCAAGTCATATTTAAAGCATGTGTTTTGATGAAGACAACATGGACATCAACTTTCAAAGGATGTGCAAAAAGACTATCAACATCAAATAAAAGTCTTGAAGATTATTGAAGAATTATTGAAGAAATCATCAAATGTCAATATGGTATAAATAATTCTTAAAATCTTGAATATAGATGTTCACAATATGCATTCATCAACATATACATATTCCATAACTTTAACATCAAGAAAAACTTTGTTTGAAATATCTTTCAAAATGTATTTTTGAAAATAAACCTTTAGGAACCGGTTCCTCCCTAACAGGGAACCGGGTTCCAGCATTTCTCAAAAAACATGTCCCTGGATTTTATACCAGGAACCGGGTTGTACCAATAGGGGAACCGGTTCCTGCGTAATATTTTTGAATTTCAACTTATAACGTTCACTAAGAACCGGGTTCTGTCAGTGTCGGAACCGGTTCCTAGCGAACCAATGCAGCTTTTAATTTGTTTTTTGAACATTTTTCAAGTGGTATCTTTTCATGAATGCATTGCAACTTTTCATATGAATTGGCATGAATGAAGAGGTTCTTACAACTTTATAAAATGCAGATTTTTCAGATTTTCAAAACAAGAACACAATAACATTTTTATACAAAAATGTTCAATGTTCAATACTTCAATTTTTAAATTAACAAATATACTTCTTCATTAACAATTTTCTCATTTACTCACATTTGAAATTATACTTTCATGTGTTCATAATTTTGTGAAACTTGCCATATACACTTTCATTATCATTACAAGTTTCATTCATACATTGTGAACATTTATATACATTGTTGAGAATTGTTTTTATCTTAAAGAAGAAGATCAATTGAAGATTGATAAAGCTCTCCATATACTTCAAACTAAATCATTGTATTACTTAAAGGTTTTTCCCTTACTATCCAGGATTGTTGGAAGTAAGTGTTGTGATTTGAAGAGGATTGTTCTTCATTCACATTAGTGTTTGTTTGGTCTTAAAGGTGTTAAGAACCTTTGATCACCCTATAGGTTAGATAGTAAGCATAGGCTGTACAATCATTGTAACTATAGTGAAATCTCTTTCGTGTTGGAAAAGGGACTGGAGTACGCTCGGATTGTGAGGGGAACCAGGATATATCACCGTGTTCTTTACTTTTCCGCATTTATCGCTTTCATCACCATAATCAAGAAAAGATAAAGATATAAACAAAACCTTCAAACACTTAACCAAAATTACTACCAAGCATTCTCATAAAAACCGAAGAAATTTTATAAGACCTAATTCACCCCCCCCCCCCCCCCCCCCCCCCCCTCTTAGGCACTCTGAGACTTACAGAGAAAATTCCTCCAAAGTAGGTACTAGTTGGTAATCAGGGAATGTAAAGCAATGGTGTAGGGGGTCAAAGAACTGGAAGAGGACTTTCACCATGTATTCTTCAATGTTGGAGTTGACCAAGTTGAGAAGTCTACCATGTCTTTCACTGAAGGGAGAATTCTCTGGAATCTTGGAAGTAAGCTCCTTGAGTTGAGGAGGGATTCTCACAAGGTTGACTTGAATTGTTTTCCTGCGAAGAGATTCCATGACCTACAAAATAAGAACAAAGATGAATATCCAAACCCTTGAAATGGTTAGTGGATGCATATGATGCTTTATTATGTTCATGATGTATGCACAAGTATATGTATAAGCAAGTCACACAAGATCCTAGATTCAGGCTTGCATGGGGTTTCATAGGTAAATACCCTCTTGAAGTTAGTTGGCTCAACCTGTCCTATAAATAGTAACCGAGTTCTAAGGAGCTCAATATCACTGGATTATTTTTCTATGTTCATTGTTTCAGTTTAGCCACTTAACTGGCGACCGTAATATTCCAAGAAAACAACCCTCAATGAGTGTAGTATCGAGTATCTACCAACTTCGGATTGTACCAAAGCCGGTCATCTCACTACCCCTAATAAGGCCAAGATGGTCAAGTAAGGTTCTAAGAGTTCATTAGTGCTTCATGACATCACTCAGCGGCCCCGTATTCTCTTTGATTGACTCAAAGGCTACCGGTACCCACAAATATGTCGCACTAATATAGCTATTGCTTCAACCATGTCGGTATACCCCACACAGTTTCCACAATGTATTTCTATTTACCTATGAATGTTTCCTAAATCTGGGTAGAGGATTTCAAACCCAAACAATAGAAGCAAATGTAAAGCAATCAAAGCAAACAAAATAAGCATGTAAAGGTGATATACACCCTAAGGTTACTCCACTTTTAAAGTATTCCCCAGCAGAGTCGCCAGTTCTGTGATACGGTGGGAGAACTGACTTGAGGTTTTGCGTTTGTGTTCGCAAATGTTTCGGTCTAGCAAGAGTCGCCACCGACTTTTTATTTTATCCTAAGGAAAGGTCAAAAAGCACAGGAAAGACCTTTGAGATGTTTTCTTGGGTTCAAGGAGTAGATTATGAAAAGGGAAGGTGCAAGCACCCTTTTCATCCATGGTTATCCATGGGCTCTTAGTTACTTGTTTAGATCACTTGCTTTTGCTTTTCAATTGTTTGAAATTGTGCTTTGTGTGTGGTTTTGAAAATGTTTTGAAAAGAGGCCATCGTTGTGGCAATCTTTGTAATGATTCTTTGTTTGAATGTATACAAAGATGTATGTCTTTTTGAAAAGATGTTTCAATGTTTTGAAAGTTTGATTTGGGAAATGTTTTAAAATTGTGTTGTGAGGTGAGTTTGAAAATAGCAAGGATGCTTTGCAAGTTTTGATCAAGTAACTAAGAGTTATCTACCCTATTTTACTCAAAGATCTTTCCTATATGTTTTTTAACCCTTTTGACAGTGTTGCTTTACAATTGCATTTGGTAAACAACCTTGTATTAGGATGTTAAACGGGACAGGCGCGGGTCATCGTATGGACCATGATAGCAATTGTGTTAAGTATTTTTAGCAATTTTCCAAGGGACTAGATCATTTTGTTTAGGCAACCAAGATAGCGTCATCGAGGGACTATGATCTTTTGTTTTGTTTTTGTTTTTCCAAAGTACTCAACATGCATAACATGGCCTATTTTTAAGGCAACAAGTGGATGTAACCCTAGGGGTGCAAGTGTGCATTGTGTTATTATTTTCATGCATTTTTGTATTGTATTAGGTCAAGCTACTTGTTGATTTTGTATTTTTTGCATACAAACCCTAATCTCTAATCATGGCATAATTGAAAGCGTAAATGTGTAAAATAAATCTACCACTATTACAATATGATTATGGGGAGGGGGATACAATTTTGAATGGGGATTATTTGACAAGAAATTTAAAATCCTAATTTTACTATTACATCCAAATTGAATCAATGGCATAAATAATAAATGAACAATATTTAAATAAATAAATAAAATAAATATACAAAATATTATGAATTATGCAAAAATGTTTATGTTTATTTTTATGTATGTAAAAATGTTTAATGCAAAAAAGAAAGAAATAAATAAAAAGATTATTTTTTATTAAGGGTAAAACCCTAATTTTCTTTTAAGAATGTAAATATATTAAATATACTATTTATATACAATAAAATAAAATAATGTATATACAAAAAATAAAATATATTTAGAAAAAGTATTATTTTAGTATAAATAATAAAAATAAAAGTATAATATTTTCATGTTTTTATTCTCAAGTATTTATTAAATAAAATAAAAGTATGTATATATATTAATTATATTAGTTATGTATAATAAAAATAAAATAAAATATATACAAGACAAAAATATATTTAGAACAAAGTATTAGTTAAGTATAAATAATAATAAAAATAAAGTATAATTTTTAATGTTTTATTTTTAAATTCTCATTAAAATAAAATAAAGGTATATATTCATTGAATTACTTTTATGTTTAGAAAAATTAAAATAAAATACAAAAATAAATGTGAGAATTTATAAAAAAAATATTTTGGTATTTTTTATGTTTGAAAAATAAGAAAACAAAATCAGAAATGAAAATAAAATGGAAAAATACAAAAGTATGAAGAAATGGGCCAGGGGAGTGCAATTAGTAATGAGGGGGGTGTCAAAAACAAAAGAAGCCAAAGCCCAGCCCAAAGCCAGACTTCATCTTTAACCTTGGTTCAAAATGCGCGCGCCCTGTACCAAACATGAACAACCTGCATACGTGCTCTAATGCAAAAACACATAACATCAAAGTTGTAGAGTTTTCCAAGACGAATTCAACCATATAAAAACTTGTCCTAACTCTCAAAGACCAGAGAGAATTTCTCTGGCCCTAAATCTTAACCTATTTTTTTCAGGATGTTCATGGACCAAATTCTCTTAGCATGCTTAACTAAAATGAAAACTGAGCATATGTACAACTTCATGGCTATGAATACTACATTGTTTATTCACAAACCTAAGCCTAACTATTCCTAAATAGAGAGATAGGAAGTTGACAAAAACCTGTTTCAGTTGAGATCGTGTCTGACAATGTGGAGCTTTTCAATGAGGCCTGAGATGTTTGGGAGCTTGCTTGGACTTCCCCTGACCTTCTCCAATGCCCAGCTTGCCTTGAATGTGCTTGAACAAGCCTACATAACTCAACCTGCACAAGCTGAAATCAAAAATGGCAAACCTTGAAAATAGAGTTACAGTTAGTGTTCAAGGGTTGGGATAACTTGGATAGGTTGTATGGAAGGTGTTTGAACCAATTTGAGGCAAAACGCACGAGGGATTTGAGCTGTGGAAACCAAACTACAGGGAGTGCCCTGTTTTGCCAAATGAAGATGATTTTGTGCTATGGGAGGTTTGAGGGCTCAAAGGGTTATGTTTCTGACTCAAGGGGATGTGAGAAAATTGTTCCAAATGTTTGCCAAGGCTGGTTTTCACAGATGTTCCAGTTATGTGATATTGGACATGTTTCTTGTAAATGAAGCAAAAGTGGACAAGTGATGCAAAGCAGGCCTGTACAGGCTATCCATCAGCTTGCATACTATGCCCTTGGCCCCTCAAGTTGGTGGATTTGATTTGCTGCATAAGATATGGCTCAATGCTTAAGGATGCTGTTTTGACATAAAGCAAGATCTAAGCAAAAATGGCAATGTTGCTTTTTCTATTTAAGGGTTAATCTTGTGTGCAATGCTCTAATGACGAAAACAAAACCTTAGACCAATGGATTTGCATTTAATTATTGAGTATGGAATGGTTTTGAGGCCTATAATCTAGTGTAAAGCAAGCTGATTTGAATTTGCAACTTGTATCAATATGAACATGCCATGGATAAAAAGTGAGTTTTTGCCAACTTCAAGCCTTCGATTCTCCCTAACCACAAATGATTTTGGAGAGTTCTTGGGCATTTTGGAAAGCTTGCAACATGATCTACACTCCATCTTTGAAATTAAATTTGAGATTCCAAGTGGAACTATGTGAAGAATGGACATGAAGATGGGTCAAAATCCTGCCTAAACTAGGGCAAAATTTCAGTAAGTTAAAAGTTTCATGGACCCTTGTTCAAAAAATAATAACTTGAGATCCAAGCTTACTTTAAGAAAACTTTGTGAGAAAAAGTTTTAGATTTTGTGGAGGACTACAACTTTCATGTTGGAAGTTTTGTTTGAATCCAAATACATCATGGTGAAAATGTTGGGCAAAGTTAGGAAAAATTAAGAAAATTTCATAACTTAGAAAAATTCTAAGTTATGAAAATTTTCAATCTTAAACCCTAATTTGCAAAATTGAGTTTCTTGATGAACAAGTTTCATGTTTTTACACATCTTGATGAAAAATGACCCTTGGCACTTGATTCTGACCAAAAAGTCAAAGTTTGACTTTTAAGTGTACAGTCAAATTTTCATCAGTTGACTGAAAAATTCATCTGTCAATCTAATGCAATTGAGATCTTTTGAACTTTGTTAATAGGTCTAGATGATGCCATTGAGTCCTTGAATCCATGCTTGAGCCCAATTTGCCATTGTCTAGGTCAAAAGTCAGAAATTTCCCTTGTGCAGTCAAAACCCTAAAAATGACCATTTTCCCCTTTTGATGATCTGATCAAATTTCTTGAGGAGTTATGGTCCAAACTTGATCAAATGGTTCATATGAGTATAGAATGTTGATGTGGATCAAAATCTATGAGGTTTGACTGTATATTGGCCTCAGTTGACTTTTTCCCCAATACAGTTGATTTCTAGGTCAACTGTCCAATTGACTGGGCAAAAATTTGATTCAAGGCTTGAAACTTGGTATGGACAATCTTGTAGATCCAATGTGAAGTATGAAGGTCACTTTGAGCATTAGAAGTCCAAAATTCCTTATGCAAACTCAAACCCTAATTTAGGTCAACAGTGCAAGGAGATGTCTTGAGCAGTGCAAACCCTAGCTTGGTCTTGGGTCCAAAGAGTCTTGTGAGGGGAAATATTGATAAAATGAGAGGGCAAATTTTGGGGTACAACAGAGGGACCTGGGATTCGAACCCAGGTCCTGAAGGCATATCAAATGCCAAGGTTACCACTGAGCCACACTGCTTTGTTTGTTAGAATAATAAGCATCAATAATAATATAAGAAAACAATTCTAATGCCAGAAAAAATAAAATAAGGCGCGTAACATTTGAACTGGACAATAGATGGACGCCAACTCTTCGTCCCCTTCCTCAAACCCCTGTAACTTTACCTGCGGATTTCTATCTGCAGCTTAAAACGCAGGTTCGTCCTAAAATCTCCCTCAAGTCATAAAAATGATATCCACGACCATGGTTAGCTTCGTCTCATCTCTCTGATCACAACCATAACCACCTTTAAGGCCAATTTCACCTGAAACAAAATCTCCCAAAAACGATCCAAGAAACCCTAACTATGGCGTTTAATGATATAGAGCATATAAATCAAATTGGTTATTGCCAATAGTTTACAAATGATGTGAGGGTTAAGGATATGCAATTATTCCATGAAAACGATGCCTAATTTCAGAGTTACGAAATCAAGAACATGAGCAATTCGCGTGAGACTTATAGTGCGTACGGAGGTCTGGAAATGTGTTGTCTGGATTGGGTTAGCTTGTAAGAATGGCCAGGAAGCGATTGGGATATGTCTCAGGTGTTGAAAGTGCTTCCAACCTGGATTTCGATCTCAAGCTTTTTTATGATTTTCTCCACTTTGGTTCTGCCTCCTCCAATGATTTCCAACCCTGATTTTCGTGTGCTTTACTTCCTTATGTATTGTGCATTGCATTAGGTTAAAGAACTTGGTCCAAATCTTGCCATATCAATGCTCATGAATATGATTTGACCCCCCCATTAAAACCTTCCAAATTTGATTTGATTTGGATCTTTTTGTGCGTACAAGCCTTGATTCAAATTTGATTGTAGTGCTAGCTGTGATCAAAGCCTAAAACAACCAAAAAATCATGAGTTATCAATGCCTTGGATTTTATATGATTTTATTTGATTTAAAATGAATAAATTCAACTAAAAATCAAATTAAATAATAAAAATGAGATATGGGCACATGGATGAAGCTAGAGCATGTGGGAAATAATTCAAACTCAAATCAAGTGAAAAAGAATGGGCCCATTTGGCAAAATTTGAAGTTTTGGGGATAGTTGACTTTTGGCAATTTTGCAAAAAGTCCAACTTAAACAATGCATAACTTCTTCAATTTTGAACTTTTGGAGGTGTTATTGGACTTTTTAGAAATCTCGAGATGTCCTCTAACCAACCCTTTGGTATCATATCATTTTGATATTCCATGCTCAAGTTATAAGCTTTGGCAAAAAAGGTGTTTTTGTTGACTTTCAAAAATGACCTATAATGTCCAAATTCATAACTTCTTGTGAGTGCATTTTTTGATATTTGGATGTGAATATGGATTGTATGAAATTGCATCCTATTAAAATTAGCTTTGGATGGGTCATTTATCATAAAGTATGACAAATTTATGCTTGGTCAAAGTTGGGTTGACTTTTCCAGTAAAACCCTAATTTAGCAACTTTTGAATCTTGATGAATTTTGAGCAATCCTTGATAAATCTTGATCAACCCTTGATCAAATGATGAAATACACTTCAGAATGAGAATGTTGACAAAAAATCTTGAAGTTTGACTGTATGTAGGTCACAGTTGACTTTTGCCCTAGCAAAGTCGATTTTTGGACCTTTGAGCAATTGACTGAGCAAACTTCCTCTGCAAGGCTTGAAATTTGTCATGAATGATCTTGAGAATATATTAGGACATTGGTAAGAACTTGGGATCATTTGGACTCAAAGATCTTGATGCAATGTGAAACCCTAATTTGGGGTATACTGCCTTAGGAGATAGCTTGTCTGGTCAATCTTGAGCAACCTTGAGCAACTTGTAGATTTTTCTTGCAATATTTTGAGAAATATGGGAGGGAAAATTTTGGGGTACAACAGGTTGCTAATGTTGTTCCGGTACCTAAGAAGGATGGTAAGGTACGTATGTGTGTGGATTACAGAGACTTGAATAGAGCAAGCCCCAATGATGACTTCCCGCTTCCCCATATTGATGTTCTGGTTGACAACACCGCACAACATAAGATATTCTCCTTCATAGATAGTTTATCTTGTTATAATAAGATCAAAATGGCACCTGAAGACATGGAGAAAACAACCTTCATTACACAATGGGGTACTTTCTATTATAAAGTCATGCCATTTGGATTGAAGAATACCGGGGAAACCTATCAGCGTGCTATGGTAGCTTTGTTTCATGATATGATCCATCACGTGATAGAGGTCTACGTCGATGATATGATAACTAGTTCTCAGACTGAGGAGGAGCACCTTGATCACCTACAAAAGCTGTTTGAAAGACTGAAGAAGTACAAGCTGAGACTGAACCTGGATAAGTGCACCTTTGGAGTAAGATCTGGTAAGCTCTTAGGCTTTGTTGTCAGCGGCAAAGATATTGAAGTAGACCCTACATAGGTTAAAGCTATACAAGAAATTCCAACTCCCCACATTGAGAAGGAGGTTAGGGGATTCTTGGGATGTCTAAACTACATTGTCAGATTCATTTCCCATCTAACCGCTACTTGTGAGCCAATATTTAAATTACTGAATAAAGATCGAGCAATGAAGTGGAATGACGATTGCCAGACCGCATTTGACAAAATTAAAGAATATCTTTAAGAGCCTCCAAGTTTGATGCCGCCGGTTGAAGGGAGACCTCTGATCATGTACTTATTAGTAATGGAGAATTCAATAGGGTGTGTGCTGGGGAAGCATGACGAGTCTGGTCGAAAAGAGCATGCATATACTACCTTAGCAAAAAGTTTACCGACTGTGAAATAAGATTCTCACTGCTCGAGAAAAAATGTTGCGCTTTGGCATGGGATGCTCGCCGACTGAGACAATATATGTTGACTCACACTACCCTGTTAATATCTAAAATGGATCCTATCAAATACATCTTTGAGAAGACTGCTCTCTCCGGAATAATAGCAAGATGGCAAATGGTCCTGACCGAATATGATATTCAGTACACAACCCAGAAAGCAATCAAGGGAAGTGTATTAGCTAATAATTCGGATCATCAGGCTATGGACGACTACCAATCCATGAATTTTGAATTCCCGGACGAGAACATCATGTTAGTGACTGATTATGAAGAACCTGGACCAAATGAAGGACCTGAAAAAGGATCTTGATGGACTATGGTTTTTGATGGAGCTTCCAACGCACTAGGCAATGGAATCGGTGCTGTGATCATATCTCCCAAAGGATATCTGTGATACGGTGGGAGAACTGACTTGAGGTTTTGCGTTTGTGTTCACAAATGTTTCGGTTTAGCAAGAGTCGCCACCGACTTTTTATTTTATCCAAAGGAAAGGTCAAAAAGCACATGAAAGACATTTGAGATGTTTTCTTGGGTTCGGGGGGTAGATTATGAAAAGGGAAGGTGCAAGCACCCTTTTCATCCATGGTTATCCATGGGCTCTTAGTTACTTGTTTAGATCACTTGCTTTTGCTTTTCAATTGTTTGAAATGGTGCTTTTGTGTGTGGTTTTGAAAATGTTTTGAAAAGAGGCCATCTTTGCGGCAACCTTTGTAATGATTCTTGTTTGAATGTATACAAAGGTGTATTGTCTTTTGAAAAGATGTTTCAATGTTTGAATGTTTGTTTTGGGAAATGTTTTGAAATTGTGTTGTGAGGTGTGTTTGAAAATAACAAGGATGTTTTTGCAAGTTTTAATCAAGTAACTAAGAGTTGTCTACCCTATCTACTCAAAGATCTTTCCTATACATTTTTAACCCTTTTACATTGTTGTTTTACCATTGCATTTGGTAAACAACCTTGTATTTAGATGTTAAACGGGACAAGCGCGGGTCAACGTATTGACTATGATAGCAATATTGCTAAGTATTTTTAGCAATTTTTTGAGAGACTAGATCATTTTTGTATAGGCAACCAAGATAACGTCATCGAGGGACTATGATCTTTTTGTTTTGTTTTTGTTTTGCCAAGATACTCAACATGCATACCATGGCCATTTTAAAGACAACAAGTGGATGAAAACCCTAGGGGTGCATGTGTGCATGGTGTTGTCATTTTCATGCATTTTTTGTCTTGTTTTAGGTCTAGCTATTTGTTTTGATTTTTTGGACTTTTGCATACAAACACTAATCTCTATCATGGCATATTTGAAAGCATAAATGCATAAAATAAATCTACGACTATTACAATATTGATATGGGGAGGGGGATACGATTTTGAATGGGGAGTATTTGCAAGAAATAAAACTCTAAGATTTACTATTACATCCAAATTGAACTCTTTGCATCAAATAATAAATAAACCATATTTAAATAAACAATAAAATATGAATATGCAAAATATTATGAATATGCAAAAAAATGTTTTTATTTATTTTTATGTATGTAAAAAGTTATTTTTGTTAAGGGTAAAAACCCTAATTTTTGGTTTAAGAATATGTATGAAAATTATAATATTTATTTATTTATGTACAATAAAATAAATAAAAAATATACTCAAGTGTCAAAAAATAAAATATATTAGAAAAAATATTATTTTTAATAAGGGTGGAAACCCTAGTTTTTTTGTTTTAAGATAATATATATTATATTATTTATTTTATGTACAAGAAAATAAATATAAATATATACAGAGATATTAAGAAATAAAACATGTGAAAATAATAATATTTCATATGTATAAATAATAAAAATAAAAATAAAAATATATAATATTTCTATAATATTTATTTGTTTTTATTAAAGAAAATAAAGATATATACTTTTAATAATTATTTTTATGTCTAAAAAATAATAAAAATAATAATAAAATAAAAAGTGAAAATTTATGAAAATGTTTTTGATATTTTTTTATGTTTAGGAAAATATAAAATGAAATCAGAAATGAAAAATAAATAGAAAAATACAAAAATATAATGAAATGGGCCAGGGGGTGCAAAAAGCAGGCCAGTGGGTGCCAAAAACAAGCCAAGCCAAGGCCCAACCCACTTGCTTCGTCTTCAACCTCTGGTTTAAACAAAACGCGCATTTCCTGTACAAATCTGGACATCCTGCATACGTGCTCTAAAGCAAAAATTCATAACACCAAAGTCATAACATTTTTCAAGACGATTCCAACCATATAAAGAACTTAATCTAACTCTCAAAGACCAGCGAGAATTTCTCTGGCCCTAATTTCTAACCTAACTTTTTCAGGAAGTTCATCAATCAAATTCTCTTTGCACACTTAACTTAAATGAAAACTAAGCATATGTACAGCTTAAGGGCTATGAGTACTACATTTTTTATTCACAAACCTAAGCCTAATGATTCCTAAATAGAGAGATAGAAAGTTGACAAATACCTGTTTCAGTTGAACTCGTGTATGGCAATATGGAGGTTTTCAATGAGGCCTGAGATGTTTGTGAGCTTGCCTGAACCTCCTCTGACAATGCTTTGTTTGCTTTGGATTTGCTTGCACAAGCTTGTAGAAGTCAACCTGCACAAGCTGAAAACAGAAATGGTGAAGCTTGCAAATGGAGTTACAGTCAAGGGCCAATGGTTGGGATAGTTCAAGTGGGTTATATGGAAGGTATTGGAACAAGTTTGGGGAAAAATGCACAAGTAGTTTTTGTTATGGAACTCAAAGTGCAGAAGCTGCCCTGTTTTTGCAAGAGGAATGTGTTTTGATGTTCAAGAGTGTTTTAGGGATGGATGGCTCATGTTTCTGGCTCAAGGCAATGTGCAAAACTTGTTTGGAATGCTTACAACCTTTGGTTATATCAGATTTCAAAGATGTGGACTTTTGGCACAATGACTTGTTTTTGAAGAAAAGGTAGGAAGTGACAAAGGCCAAGGTTATACAAGCTAGCTCAAGGTCTGCATAGGTTTGGTGAGATTTTTCTGAAGTTTGTGGACTTTGTTTGTATCAAGAGATCAGGTCCATGGCTCAAGAAATACAAAATTGCAAAAAGTAAGCTTTATGGAAATGGTATTGCAACCTTTATGCCATAAATGGATTAATTCATTCTGCCAAGCTTCAAAGAACAGAATAAGACCATTGTCCATTGTATTTGCATTTAATTTTTGAGTGTGGAAGGGTTTAGAGAGCTGTAATCAATTACAAGGCAAGTTTGGAAAGATTTTGCAACTTGTGTCAACATGAAAATGCCATGGATCAAAGTGAGTTTTTGCCAAATTCAAATCTTTGATTCTCTCTAACCATAAATGATTTTGGAGAGTTCTTGGACATCTTGGAAATATTTTAACATGATCTACAATCCATCGTTGAAATACATTTTGAGATTCCAAGTGGAACTATGTGAAAAATGGTCATGAAGATAGGTCAAAATCCTGCCTAAACTAGGGCAAAATTTCACTAAGTTAAAAGTTTCATGGACCCTTGTTCCAAATATCATAACTTGAGATCCAAGATTCTTTTAGGAAAACTTTGTGAATCAAAGTTGTAGAATTTGTGGAGGACTACAACTTTCATGTTGGAAGTTTTGTTTTAATCCAATTGCATCATGGTGAAAATGTTGGGCAAAGTTGGGAAAAAATAAGAAAATTTCATAACTTAGAAAAATTCTAAGTTATGAAAATTTTCAATCTTAAACCCTAATTTGCAAAACTAGGTTTCTTGATGAACAAGTTTCATGTTTTGACACATCTTGATGAAAAATGACCCTTGGCACTTGATTTTGACCAAAAAGTCAAAGTTTGACTTTTCAGTGTACAGTCAAATTTTGATCAGTTGACTGGAAAATTCATCTGTCAATCCAATGCATTTGAGATCTTTTGAACCTTGTGAATAGGTCAAGATGATGACATTGAGTCCTTGAATCCATGCTTGAACCCAATTTGCCATTGGCTAGGTGAAAAATCATAAATTGCCCTTATACAATCAAAACCCTAAAAATGACCATTTTGCCCTTTTGATGATCTGATCAAATTTCTTGAGGAGTTGTGGTCCAAACTTGATCAAATGGTTCATATGAGTCCATAATGTTGATGTGGATAAAAAATTATAAGGTTTGACTGTAAATTGGCCACAATTGACTTTTTCCCCAATATAGCAGATTTTTAGGTCAACTGTCCAATTGACTGGGCAAAAATTTGATTCAAAGCTTGAAACTTTGTAGAGGCAATCTTATAAGTCCAACATGAAGTATGAAAGTCACTTTGAGCATTGAAAGTCCAAAAATCCCTGTGCAAACTCAAACCCTAATTTCAGGTCATCAGTGCAAGGAGATGTCTTGAGCAGAGTAAACCCTAGCTTGGTCTTGAGTCCAAAGAGTCTTGTGAGTGGAAATCTTGATAAAATGAGAGGGAAAATTTTGGGGTACAACAGCTGCCCCTGTTCAATCTTCTTGAACCTGAAGAGTTAGATTGGCGAGTTTGCCTTTCGTGACTCGAAGATAAAAGATGATTGGACACTAGAGTTCCCGTAAATTTGCACTCGTCAAAATGTAAATGAGGGAATGGGCTTAAAGATGACATTTGGAGATGGTAGAATCTTGTTGGAGATCGGCTTAAAGATTCCATCCAAGACCGTTTGTTGAAAATCAGGAGAATGAACACCAGAATGGTATCCGTATCTGGAACGTATCTGAGTTGTATCTGGAGATTGGATTCGTATGAGCAAAGGAATGGCGTCCGTGTCTGGAGCGTATCCGAGCTGTAACTGTATTTGATTTTTGAATGAATATTAGAATGACTGTCGTGTCTGGAGTGTATCTGTATTGTATCTGAATTCTGAATGGGCGATAGAAAAACATCCGTGTATGGAGCTTCTCTGGGCTGGGGATAAATTCTGAATGAGTGACAGAATGGCAACCATGTCTGGTGCGTATCTGGACTGTATCTGAAGTTGAGAGCTGTATGAGTAGCAGAATGACTTCCGTGTCTGGAATGTATTTGTACTATAACTGGGATCTGGACAAGTGATAGAATGACGTCCGTGGCGGAGTGTATCTGAACCTGAGGTTGATAGTTGAATCTAAATGATAAATAGAATGGCTTCCGTGTCTGGAGCGTATCTAGCCTGTATCTGATTGCTGAAGTCTGAATAATTAATAGAATGACCTCCGTGTTTGGGGTGTATCCATACTGTATCTTGACTTGAAATTCTGAATGAGTAATAGAATGACCGTCGTGTCTGGGGTGTATCCATACTGTATCCGAAATAAGAGATCTGAATGAGTAGCATAATGACTTCCATGTCTTGGAGTGTATCTGTACTGTATCTGAAATCTTTGAATGGTTGTTAAAGATAGCTTTTAATCTTATCCTAAAAAGGGTAAAATGTTAGCTGAAACACTAAGTTATGTTGCATGACATGTATGATGCAATAAAATGTGTTCTATCAATGTTTATGATATATGAATGTAATGGATGCGCATGTAAGCTGATTAGCTGTCTTGCTGAGGAAAATAAATCCTTGATAGCTGGAGATAATGAAATTTTTGACTGCTGCTGGGGAAAATAAATCCTTGACCGCTGTTGGAGATAGAAAATCCTTGGCAACTTGTGGGGATTAACAAAAACTTTGACAACTTCTACGGGGATGTGAGAATCCTTTATGACTTTCCTGGGGATACAGGGATCCTTCAAGTCTGCTTGGGAAACTTGTTTGAGGAATCCAGAGAATTTTGATGACTATGGCTGGGGAATAAGGAAAACTCTGACGATCTCTACTGGGGAATTGAAACCTGGAAGGCTTCAACTAGAGAAATGAGAATGAGAATCTTCGATTTGCTGGGAAATAACTCTGTGGGGAGAATGTTATTCTGTTGAAGAATTCTCAAGGGCTTGGGTTGCATGCCAATCCTCTGAGGAATTATCCGAGGCTGTTGTCTGGTTTCTAAGATAACTTGTAGGGGAATCTTCTGGTTTTAAGACAACTCCCTGGGGAATTGGAGGAAACTAGATGGTCTTTCACCGGGGTTTAAGGGTTGAAGTTTTGGACTCTGTTGGAGAAGAAAGTTTCATCTTCACTGAGGATCTGCAGTTCAAAGTTTTATGGCTCCGCTGGGGATTGGGAGTTTGGAAACTTAGTTCTGATGGGGATTTTAAAACTTAACTCCGCCGAGGATATGTATTTCAAGGTTTTAGCTCTGCTGAGGATTTCTCTTGGAATAGCCTAAAGACTTTTTCCCATACTTTCAATCTGTCAGTAATTATGTTTTCCTCATTTCGTTTTATTTGTAAGCAGTGATTATGTTCAAATGCATATGCTCATTTAATAAATCATTGGACATTTTCAAATAAAACGCAAGTGTAAAGAAAAATAAATGGCAAATAGTTTTCTACACTTTGAAGTATCTTTGTATTAACTTTGTGTAAGTATTTTGTACAAAGGGGACAGACATCCTAGTAAGAGAATGTTGTCATAAAATTGAGAAAAATTTATACAAAGAAAGATGGCTATGTGTAACAATTCCATGGAGTTCCCATTCTGCTATAGCCTTCGTAACTCTGAGTATCTTGTCCATTCGTTGCTTCGTCCGCAGATGATTGGATTGATCAGAAGCTTGGAGATTGTCCGTGAAGATATTGTCCTTAAAGTGATCCGACGAGACATAGTCATACGCTTTAATTCCCTAACTTTTGCCTGGACTGCCCTTTCGGGTTTTCAATCCACCGGGAAACCATTTTTTTGCCCAAGTCACCCTTTCGGGTTTTCAACTTGCCGGGTGTATAGATTTTTTTATTTATCCCTAATTTTTGCCTGAATCGCCCTTTCGGGTTTTCGATTCACCGGGATGCCCATTTTTGCCCAAGTTGCCCTTTCGGGTTTTCAACTTGTCGGGTCGTTTTATGCGTAGTATCTTTTGACTATGTCTGCATTCGCAAGGTGCGGCAGATCATTGCCGTCCATGGTGGTCAGGATCATTGCCCCACCAGAAAAGATGTTTTTGATCACAAATGGTCCTTCGTAAGTAGGAGTCAATTTGCCCCTGGGATCACTTTGTGGCAAGATGGCCCGCTTGATTACAAGGTCCCCGACTTTCTATACTTGTCTCTTGACTTTCTTGTTGAAGGCCTTGATCATACGTTTTTGATATGCCTGACCATGGCAAACAACAGTAAGTCGTTTTTCATCAATCAAGTTAAGTTGATCAAGCCGGGTCTGAATCCAATCGTCTTCACTCAAACTAGCATCTTTCATGATTCTTAAGGAGGGAATCTGAACCTCGATAGGTAAAACAACTTCCATGCCGTATACCAAAGAAAAGGGTGTTGCCCCAGTTGAAGTGCGTGCCGTGGTACAGTACCCGTGCAGAGCAAACGGTAACATCTCATGCCAGTCCTTATAGGTGACTGTCATCTTTTGAATGATCTTCTTGATATTTTTTTTCGCAGCTTCGACAACACCGTTCATCTTAGGCCGATAGGGAGATGAATTGTGATGTTGAATCTTGAACTACTCGCACAGAGCGGTGATCATAGTATTGTTCAAATTTGTATCGTTGTCAGTGATGATCCTGTCGGGGATACCATACTAGCATATGAGGTTCTGCTTGATGAAGCGGGAAACCAAATTCTTTGTAACGGAGGCGAAGGAAGCTGCTTCGACCCACTTGGTAAAGTAATCAATGGCCACCAGGATGAAACGGTGTCCATTGGATGCTGTAGGCTTGATCTCTCCAATCATGTCGATTCCCCACATCGCGAATGGCTAAGGAGCTGTTAAGACATTGAGAGGAACTGGAGGTATATGTACCTTATCAGCATAGATTTGGCATTTGTGACAAGTACGAGAATGTTGATGACAATCAGCTTCCATGGTAGACCAGTAGTACCCTGCCCATAGAATCTTTTTAGCCATTGTATGACCGCTTGAGTGGGTGCCAAAGGTGCCATTATATAGTTCAGCTATGATCTGATCAGCTTCAATCTTGTCCACACAACGGAGTAGGACACAATCAAGATTGCGCTTGTATAGGATACTGTGATCGGTGGAAATAGAATTGACTGTTTTGGAATGCTGGTTCGTGTTTTGCGTTTGTTTTCACAAAATGTCGCGGTAAGCAAGAGTCGCCACCGTCTTTTATTTTATCCAACAAGGAAAGGACAAAAGCACAGAAAAATTCCTTTTCGAGATGTTTCTCGGGTTCGGGAGGTAGATTATAGAAAGGGAAGGTGTTAGCACCCTTTCTATCCGTGGTTATCCACGGGCTCTTAGGTACTTGCTCACTATGTTTTCAAAAGTTTGTTTTTCTTTGTGTTTGTGGGTTTTGAAAAGATTTTTGTTTTTGAAGAGAGTGTAAGTGCGAAAAGTTTTATTTTTGTTTTCAAAAGAGCAAGTACTTAAGAACATCTACCTACTCAAAAAGGAATTAAACTGTGCAAATGTCCTTTAGACAGTGTTATCCCACTATTGAGGAGTAGGTAGCACCGTCGTTGGAGTTTTTCGGGTCAATTCGATTTTAGGGATGTGTGGTCACTAAAGCAACGTTAGGACGCCTTAGCGGTAACCCTAATGTCTTAGATCATTTTATCCGAGGCAACTGTTTCGAGGCAACTTATGATCTTTGGACAAGAGGACGACCTCTAAAA
This sequence comes from Vicia faba, assembly GCA_948472305.1. NCBI lineage: Eukaryota > Viridiplantae > Streptophyta > Magnoliopsida > Fabales > Fabaceae > Vicia > Vicia faba. Next base: position 551,797,406 of record OX451741.1, read on the forward strand.
CATCCTATACTTAATAACCACGTTCGAGGCAACCAAGTTAGGCGTACCCTAGGAGTGGCATGTGCAAGTGTGTCAATTTTGAGTTTATATTATCTTTGTACATGTCATGGTGAACTACTGCTGATTTTAAGTTAAAGGTTAATCTTGCCATGCATAGCCTATTATTCATACATCTAGCAGTTAATGGTTGCGGAAAATAAAACTAAGCTATTACAAGGCGTCGGGTATTTACATCGCCAAAAAATAACCCTTAAAATTAAATGCGAAAAAGCAAATAAAAGCGGTAAATAAAATCCTAAGTTAAAACTATTACATCCTCGGAGCAATTACAATTATATGGATCAAAAATAAAATGCGCGCGAGAAAATTGAATCAGAGCGTCCTAGGGTTTTGACCCTTTTATTGAATAAAGCATATTTTTGGTCTTTTTTGAATTAAGAATTAAGTCTAAATTAATAATGGAATTAATTAATAAAAAAATGTTTTTTGAGTTTTATCTTAGTTGAGGAAATAAAATCAGAAATATTAAAAAAACCTAATTCTAAGTCAATTTTAATTTATTGCAAAATATGTTGGTATTAAACCTAATTAAAAACTAAATTAATTGGTTAATGGTTTATTTACAAAAATAAAATAGTGAAGTTAATAAATATTATTTTTTGTGTTTTCTGATTTTTATGAGAAAAATTAAGGGTTGATTAATTAACAATAAAAATAATGAAAACAAATTAAATAAAGAAAGAAAATAGAAAAGAAGTAAACCAAAGGGGGGGGGGGGGGGGGGTTGGGCCCCAAATCAGGAGGTTTGGTCAGCATTTTCTTGGCCCAAACATATTCCAGCCTGCTTTGACTTTCAGATTGCATGTGCGCTTGTTGACTAGGGTTCATGGTGAACCTCCATCCTGGACTATTGGATCTGAATCTGGAACCACCTGGCCTTTGAGATCTGGAGGTATATGGTGCTCCCTGCCTGAAGCGCTGCGTGTGAACGCCTGAAACAAAATGATAACAAAGTTTGGGGGACCTGGGATTCGAATCCAGGTCCCAAGGGGTCTTGCACTAACACGTTCACCAACCAGCCAGTTTGTTCCATTTGTCATTGGAATAAGAAATAAATAATATATGGGAAAATCAATGAATATGCTGGAAAATAAGAAAAAAAACGTGCTAATATTTCAAACAGGCCAATTCTGGCCATGCCATGTTATCGTCCCTGTCATGGGGACTGTGGTTAAAAATCCTTTGGCCTATACCAACAGACGATTGTCCGTAGCTATACATCATGCTGCCTCAAAATCTGCCACAAGCCACTAAAATGCAAACAAAAGGCATGGTTCTGCTCGCCTCTCCGCCCTGGTTCCAACCATGGTCCTTTTGTTGACCAATTTTCCCTGTAATGAAAATCCCTAAAAGAACCCTAAAACAATCTACCATGGCGTTTTGTGATATAGGGCATAATAATGAAATTGAATAATACAGAAACTTTGCAAATGATGTAAGGAGTTCAAATATGCAATTATTTTAAAGAATGAATGCAAGATTGAAGCTTTACGATTCCATGAATATGGCGGTTCAGAGCGATACTTACAGGGCTTTTTGGGGCAGGAGAGCACATGAGAATGATTGGTACTGCTTCAGTGAGGTCCAAGGAAGCGATTGGAACCTTTGTTTGATCCTGAAAAGGTCTCTAAGTGCAATTTCAGATCCAAGGTTCTCAAGATTTTTCTCAAAGTTGTGTGGCTGTTTCTGCAGAGTTTTATGCGTTTTTTTTGTTGTGTAGAGTTTTGTCTGTGTTCTTTCCGTGCCTTTTTTGTTTATGAGCATGAGGTTTATATAGACAAGGAATTTAGGTCAACATTTGTGTATCAAATCTTGGTCCATTATGATGAAGAGATTTGATTTGATTTCTTCATAAAGACTTGCTATATTTGATTCAATCATGTGCCAATCTATTTTCATGCGTTACTGCCAGCCTGTTATGAGCTGTTTGGGCCTCCAACATGATGAAAATCGAAAGCTAACTTGCCCCTTCAGATCCACTTCCCTTCGAATTTTCTCTCTTCGATAGCTCTAAGCTCCACTTCGAATTACTCCAACTTCAATTGCATAGCCTTTGCTTCGATTGCTTGATTCGAAAAGGATCACCCTGGTCGAATCAGCTCTTGTAGGGTTGGGAGAAAATAAGGCAAGAATCTGGCCTTTAATTCAAATAATTGTGTCCACAATCAGCATTTAATTATTTCTATATTTGCAAGGGACACATGCCATTGTGAACTTTGGGTGAACCTGGACAGGTTAGGATATGTGTTTTTTGCTTAGTCATGCCAGCCTACTTCATTCCTTCGAATCTGCCTTCTTTGCCAGCTTCAAAGTCCAATTCGAATATATTTAGAACATTCCCTATTAGACAACTTCGACCAGCCCTTGGCCTTGTGATGAGTCTAAGTTCTGATTCGAAGTGTTCAGAGCTTCCTTCATCAGAGCATCTTAGATCAAGAGAAACTCTGCACTGAAATGCCATTCGAAGGTCATTTTGTTCTGATGTTCTAATTGAGGTAAAGTATGAAGTTCCAGTCGAAGGACCCTCTGAAGTACTAGTCGAAGCATTATGAAATTGACTTGATCGAAAGGGTCCAGCACTCAATCGAAAACTTGCACACCAAAGCTTGATCGAAGGAGGTCCAACGCTCAATCGAAGACTTGCAGACCAAAGCTTGATCGAAGGGTTCCAAACACCTAATCGAAGCTTACTAATCAAAGCCTGATCGAAGAGTGCCAAATGCCCAATCGAAGACTGGTGAGTCAAGACTGTATCGAAGGATTTTGGATACCCAATCGAAGACTTTTCCCAGATGCCAATCGAAAGACACTTTGTTCATCTTCAAAAAACCTTATTTTTCTTAGGCAAGGGTTTGTGACCCACCATGTAAGGGAAGACCTTTGAAAACATGAGAGGGCAAATTTTGGGGTACAAAAGTTGCCCCTGTTCAATTTTCTTAAACCTGAGGATATAGATTGGCTTTCGAGCCTTTCGTGATCAGAAGGTGGAAGATAATTGAACACTAGAGTGCCCAGAAATTTGCACTCGCATGGTGTAGTATCAGAATTGTGACGTCGGGAATGGGCTTACAGATGCTATTTGGAGATTGTTGATAGGAGGATGGGCTTATAGATGCCATTTGTAGGAGTGTCGATCGCATAAGAGATTCCTTAGCAAGAACTTGCATACCTGTTGTTTGTAGAAGATTCCTCTGGGGAAGTCTAACTTTTGTTGAGAATTAGGAACTGACTCGTGCTCACCGGGAGTATACCATTGAGGTTATAGAACTTGTCCTGTCTGGTTCCAAGTATTAATCGCTGAACTGAGAAAGAAAAATAGTTTTCCTAGCTTGTTACAGGTGTTAACCTTCAATCTCTTCATGTAGATAATTTTCCTGGCTTGTTACAAGTATTCAACTGAGACTTGGAAAGGTTGGTCGATGAGAAAGTTGTCCTGGCTGGTTTCAGGTATTAATCTCTGACCTGAGAAAGAAAGTCTTCCTGGCTTGTTACAGGTGTTAATCTTCAATCTCTTCATGTAGATAATTTTCCTGGCTTGTTACAGGTATTAATCTACAATCAGTTGCCCACAGATATTTTTCCTGGCTTGTTATAGGTATTAATCTACAATCAGTCGTCCACATATATTTTTCCTAGCTTGTTACAGGTATTAAACTGGGACTTGAAAAGGTTGATGGTAGAGTCTTACTGGAGATGGGCTTAAAGATGCCATCCAAGAATGTTTGTTGACCCGCAATGCTGTAGGCCAAAAGAATGAGTATCGAAATGGTATTCGTGTCTGGAATGCCATTGAACTGTATCGGGGGACTGAGTTTGTATGATCAAAAGAATGGCGTCTGTGTCTGGAACGTATCTGAACCGGATCTGAGAGTTGAATCTGGATGATTGTCAGAATTGTGTCTGCATCTGGAGCGTATTTGAAATGTATTTGAATGAGTGACATAATGACATCTAAATCTGGATCATATCTGGACTGTATTTTGAATGAGTGACAAAATGACATCTAAATCTGGATCGTATCTGGACTGTATTTTGAGAATCTGAAATAAGTATCAGAATGTCAACCATATCTGGATCGCATCTGAACTGTCTCTAGAAGGAGTCTGGAATAAGTATCAGAATGTTAGCCATGTCTAGATCGCATCTGAACTGTCTCTAGAAGGAGTCTGGGATAAGTGTCAGAATGTCAGCCACATCTGGATCACATCTGAACCGAGAAGGAACCTGGGTAAGGTTGCTTTGCGAGGAGTTTGGGTAAAACTATATCGGGAAAGAGAAGGAATCTAGGTAAGGTTGCTCCATGATGAGTCTAGGTGAAACTTCATCAGGAAAGAGAAGGAACCTAGGTAAGGTTGCTCCAGGATGAGTCTAGGTGAAACTTCATCTGAACTGGGAAGAAACCTAGGTAAGGCTGCTTCATGAGGAGTTTAGGTAAAACTATGTCGGGAAATTGTAAGGAGGAACCTGGGTAAGGTTGCTTCAGGATGAGTCTGGGTAAAAATACATCGGGAAATTGTAAGGAGGAACCTGGGTAAGGTTGCTTCGGGATAAGTTTGTGTAAAACTTCTGGAGGAACCTGGGTAAGGTTACTTCGGGCTAAGTTTGTGTAAAACTTCTGGAGGAACCTGGGTAAGGTTACTTCGGGCTAAGTTTGTGTAAAACTTCTGGAGGAACCTGGGTAAGGTTACTTGGTGATAAGTTCGTGTAAAACTTCAGGAGGAACCTGGGTAAGGTTACTTTGGGATGAGTTCGTGTAAAACTTCATTCAGAAGTATATGATAAAGGACCCGTGTAGGATTTTTCAGGATAAACCCGTGTGAAGTTGCATTTAGGAGAAACCCGTGTAAGATTTCTTCATGACGAACCCGTGTAAAGCTGAATTTGATCGTGCAGATAATTACTCTGTTTAGTTTCCGGAGTTAATCTTAAACTTGCTGGAAGTTGTTGATGATAACCATCTTTCTTGAAAAGGTACATGATTAATCATATATGATGCATGACATGCATTGTAGGATGATGTTCTCAAAATAAATGAGATTATGCTGTATGCAATATGTATGCGCACGTCATGATGTATGAACATGAAATGCTATTGTGGTACATCCGAGTTTGGGAAAATAAATCCCTGACTATTGTTGGAGAATAAAGAGTTGCTGGAGATAACGACCGAAGATAATTGGGAGAATAATCCTGCAGGAGAGAATAACTTCGCTGGGGGAATGGACTGATGAGGAAATGACTCTGTGGGGAGTATATACTCACTCTGCTAGAAGATCTGCTGATTTGGAGAAATAAAACTCAGCTGGGGATGAATTACTGTTGCTGGTGACAGTGAACCCTGTTGGGGATTGAATTTCTGTCTATGAAAGGAATGAACTCCGCTGGGGATGATTTTCCAATGGCGACTTCACTGGGGATAATCTTTTAGATTCTACTGGGGGTAGTCTTCCAATGCTGGTGATAGATAAACTCTGCTTGGGGAGAATCTTGCCGACCCATTCGAGGTTGCGAGCCTCAGCTGCGGGGAATTAATACCACTGTCTTTTTCTTACTCTGTGGGGAGTATAGATGTTACTGGGATGCGGGCTGAGGATATGACAATGACTTTGCATCGAGACTTTTCTGCCCCTGTATCTGCGGGAGAAGGTGCATGCGGAGGCCTTGTGGATCGAGTATTATTCCAACCTATGAGGTGCTTGGTAATTGCCGATTGAAATGACAAATCTTCTTCTGGTAGGCAAGTGACGCGATGACGGGACATAGTCGTACGCTTTAATCCCTAACTTTTGCCTGGACTGTCTTTTCAGATTTTCAGTCCACCGAGATACCCTTTCTTGCCCAAGCCGCCTTTTCAGGTTTTCGACTTGCCAGGTGTACGAATCTTTTTGTTTTTATCCCTAATTTTGCCCGAACCTTTTTGGTTCGCCGGGATGCCCTTATTTTTGCCTAGGTGTGTCAACTTAGCGGGTCTTTGTTCATGCGCAGTATTTTCTGACCATGTCCACGCTTTCAGAGTGTAGGGAGTTGTCACTGTTAGTAGTGTTGGGTCGCCATACTACCAGAAGATGTTTGATCATGCAAGATTCGTTGCTGGAATTCATGTCCAATGCCCCAAGTGATTCAGATGGAGATTTGCCCCTGGCTATTTGGCATCTTTGAGAGACTCCTGGAATCTTGACTTGACTGCCCCAGATGATAAACAATGCTCATGCCGTGCCCCTTGGTTGGAAGTGTTTTTCCACTTGAGGTGATCCTTTTTTATTGAAAAGTTTTTTGTTCACTAGATATTCGTCGTGCGAATTTCTCTGCTATTTGAACAAATAGTCATATGCAAACAATGTTATTCTAAGAATGCAAAGCTTATGTCTGTTTTGAAGTTTTTGAAAATGCATTTCTCAGTAAAACATGGAAATTTTGTAAAATGTGATGTCAACTCAGGATTTACAGTAAGTCCTACAGGAGTCAGGATACCTTTTGTAACAATATGCTTTCGACCTAACCCGTGCTTCAGCTAGGACTTTTAAGGGTTATAACGTGGCCTGGTTCACGGTTTAAGAAACAAAGGATAAAGGCTCAAATTTTATTTGTACCCACCCGCTCTTCGTGATATTCTTCGATCCTAAACTCAGCTAATCGTGCATTAGATCTTGTTTGAGTCTTTGCTCTGATATTCCAGTGGTGGTTCGGATACTAGCAATTTATTTTGAACAGGCAGTCATTTTGTTGAGAGTTTTTAGGACCTCTTTTTGATTTTATAATCCCTGTCTTTTGCCTGAACTGTTTCCTTTGTGATTACAGTCAGCGGGATGCCCCAGTTTTGTAAGTCTCCTTCATAGGTTTTGACTTATTTGGCTTTTAATTTGAGAGGTAATGACTGCCTGTCCTTACGATTATACAGAACCAACACCGTCTTTTGTTTTAGAAGGACTTCTTTGATGCCATTTATTGTGCACCTGGATCAACTGAGAGAACTACCCTGCCCCAGGTTATAATTAAGGGTTTTAATTCAAGAAAATAAAAACTCCAACTTCTTTGGCTCAAAGGGGTTGACAAGGGATTATCTTCCTTATAACTCCACTGTTTAGGATTTGAAACAATGCCTGTACCTCATCAGCGGGGTCTATTCAAAAGCATACTGTAAAGATCGTGGTATCATTTTCGTCATCCTCCCTCTAAAGGCTTATAGTTTTTTTTTAATCGAGAGTTGAACATCACAAAAAGGAAATATGAAGCAATTTAAGCATAGTGAAAACAATTAATTCAAAACAGACACGTGTAATGCATTAATGAAATAAAAGAGTTCGACATGATAATAATTGTTTGAATAAGCAAAGAAAAATACAATTTCAGAATTCAAATGAACAAAAGTGCTTTCAATCCTAGCCATGTTTTGGCAGGGGAGCAGTGATCACATTGGGAGTCTCAGGAGGGTCGAATTCAATCTCCTTAGCATCAATCATATTCTGAATCTTGTATTTCAGCGCCCAACAATCGTTAGTATCGTGCCACGAGCTACCAGAATGATAAGCACACCTTGCATCTGGGTTGTAGTTAGGAGAAGAAGTCTTAGGGTTCGGATGAGGGTTTATCACCGTAATCAGATTCATCTTCAACATCTGCTGCAATGCTTGTGACAATGGCATGTTGATTTGGGTGAACTGCCTTTGAAGTCTTTCCCCCTTTGGCTGATTATTTCGTTGGTGTGGTCGTTGTGTGCGTGCCGGATTAGAGATCAACACTGCCCCCACAGATTGGTGGTAGTCTGCCTGGCTACGCCTCTTATGGCCATGCACAACATTGGCTTCCCTCTTGCCACCAAATGACTTCTTCTCTGTACTCGAAGAGGTATCTTTCTGGATCTTACCACTCAGGATCCCAGCTTCTACTCTTTCTCCAGTCAAAATCAGTTCGGTGAAACCCACTGACGAGCTGCCGATCAAATGATTGAAATAGGGACCAGACAAAGTCCCAAGAAACATATCCACCAACTCCCTATCAGACAGAGGGGGTTGGACTCTTCCGGCAAGATCTCACCACTTCTGAGCGTAGTCCTTAAAGCCTTCGCCTGTACCCATAGACATACCCTGAAGCTGAGTACGCGTGGGAGAAAGGTCGGCATTATACCGGTATTGCTTGTAAAAAGCAGCAGCAAGGTCCTCCCAGTTGCGGATGTTAGCTCCTTCCAGTTGACAAAACCATTCAAGTTGAGTCCCTGACAGACTATCCTGAAAGAAATGAACCCAGAGATTTCTATCAGCAGTATAGGGTTGAATCTTCCTCACATATGACCAGAGGTGTAGCTTTGGATAGGAAGCTCTGTCGTACTTGGCAAAGGCAGGTGCCTTGAATTTATGGGGAATCACCACCCCAGAGGATAGACCTAGATCTCCGAAGTCCAGACCGGGCACCTTCTATATTTCCATAGCGCTCAAACGGTCTTCTAGTTGTTTGTACTTATCCTCAGCAGGAGGATATTGTTCTTCATCATAGTCTGTCTCGTTGTCGAAGACTTCAGGGCTAGGAGCCCTCCTTTCTTGTGGACTATCTTTCCCTCCAGATGAGGTGGTCAGATCAACTTCATTCTGCAGCCCGTTTCCAAACCTGCGTCCGGTGTTGAACAAGATGGTCCTCTTTTTCTTCTTCTTTTTCTCCTTCAGAATCAAAGTCTTCAGGTCCTGCTGACCCTTAGATAGATTCATGAACAACTCTTGAAATTGGGAATTCTGGGCCTGGAGGGCCTTGATAGCTTGCTCGGTTGAAGGTTCAGTAGACATGATGATTGCTGAAATAAACAGCAAAGAAGATAAGAGACCTGTACTAGGAGACCTGTTATGCAATGATATGTATGATATATGTATGCAATGTTTTCAAGGATCTCGCGGGGTAAACAAGAAACTGTTAGAATCTGAATCTGGTAGCTTGATTGAAGGAACTTCATGTTGCTGAGAGTCCTTCTTCAAGAGTCAAGCTCACCATATCGAGTGGGCCATAGCCCCCGACTCAAGTTATCGTGTTTTGATCTCTAGATGGCATTGGCTAGAGGAAAATAAATCCCCTTTTGCCCCTTGCTGGACATCTGATTTACCATAACCTGCATCACAGACCCTTGAGATCCTTGAAATGGTTAAGGAAATACTAAGGCATGATGTTATGATGTGTATGATATGCGTTTAAGCAAAAGTGTGAAGTGATGTAAGTAAACCCTGCAATAAATCTAAATTATCGGATAAGGACTGTAATCAAAATCTGCAAGGAACTCATGTTGTCAGATAACAAGAATGTGCAAGTAGTTCAAGTTTGAAGACACACAAGTCACACAAACAGCCTTAAGTTTAGGCTGGCATGGAGTTTAGGCATTACCCTCTTTCAGTTTAGTTGGTTTAAACCTGTCCTAAAAATAGTAATCGGGCTCTAGAGGATCTCAATATCATTGACTACCCTCAATCGGTCATAATTCCAGTTTAGCAACCTTTTCTTGCGGCCGGAATCATCGCGAGAGTTTAGTCTCAATGAGTGTAGCATACTGCTACTGTTCTATGGCCAAGTTGGTCAATTTAAGGTTCTAAGGTCAGTTGGTGCTTAATGACTCCTTAGAAGACCCATATTCTCCTCGTTTCAACACAAGGGATATCAGTACAGACTAAGGTGCCACACCAACATAGCTACTGCTTCATCCGTGTCGGTCTACACCAGACAGATCCCTCACAGTTTATTGCTACTTACCTAAAAAGGGTACCCCCAGATCTGGGTTAGGATCTATAGAACTCCAATACAAGCCCACAAAATTTTAAAGCATACAAAGCATACAATTGAAAACACAAGTGATCTAATCCTAAGGTACACCTCACTTATATTATCTCCCCTGCAGAGTCTCCAGTTCTGTGATCGGTGGGAATAGAACTGACTGTTTTGGAATGTTGGTTCGCGTTTTGAGTTTGTTTTTGCAAAATGTCGCGGTAAGCAAGAGTCGCCACCGTATTTTATTTTATCCAACAAGGAAAGGACATAAGCACAGAAAAATTCCTTTTCGAGATGTTTCTCGGGTTCGGGAGGTAGATTATAGAAAGGGAAGGTGTTAGCACCCTTTCTATCCGTGGTTATCCACGGGCTCTTAGGTAGTTGCTCACTATGTTTTCAAAAGTTTGTTTTTCTTTGTGTTTGTGGGTTTTGAAAAGAGTTTTGTTTTTGAAGAGAGTGTAAGTGCGAAAAGTTTTGTTTTTGATTTCAAAAGAGCAAGTACTTAAGAACATCTACCTACTCAAAAAGGAATTAAACTGTGCAAATGTCCTTTAGACAGTGCTATCCCACTATTGAGGAGTAGGTAGCACCGTCGTTGGAGGTTTCCGGGTCAATTCGATTTTAGGGATGTGTGGTCACTAAAGCAACGTTAGGACACCTTAACGGTAACCCTAATGTCTTAGATCATTTTATCCGAGGCAACCGTTTCGAGGCAACTTATGATCTTTGGACAAGAGGACGACCTCTAAAACATCATATACTTAATGACCACGTTCGAGGCAACCAAGTGAGGCGTACCCTAGGAGTGGTATGTGCAAGTGTGTCAATTTTCAGTTTATATTATCTTTGTACATGTCATGGTGAGCTACTGCTGATTTTAAGTTAAAGGTTAATCTTGCAACACAGAGCCTATTAATCATACATCTAGCAGTTAATGGTTACGGAAAATAAATTGCGGAAAATAAAACTAAGCTATTACAAGGCGTCAGGTATTTACATCGCCAAAAACAAACCCTTAAAATTAAATGCGAAAAAGTAAATAAAAGCGGTAAATAAAATCCTAAGTTAAAACTATTACATCCTCGGAGCAATTACAATTATATGGATCAAAAATAAAATGCGCACGAGAAAATTGAATCAGAGCGTCCTAGGGTTTTGACCCTTTTATTGAATAAAGCATATTTTTGGTCTTTTTTGAATTAAGAATTAAGTCTAAATTAATAATGGAATTAATTAATAAAAAAATGTTTTTTGAGTTTTATCTTAATTGAGGAAATAAAATCAGAAATATTAAAAAAACCTAATTCTAAGTCAATTTTAATTTATTGCAAAATATGTTGGTATTAAACCTAATTAAAAACTAAATTAATTGGTTAATGGTTTATTTACAAAAATAAAATAGTGAAGTTAATAAATATTATTTTTTGTGTTTTCTGATTTTTATGAGAAAAATTAAGGGTTGATTAATTAACAATAAAAATAATGAAAACAAATTAAATAAAGAAAGAAAATAGAAAAGAAGTAAACCAAAGGGGGGGGGGGGGTTGGGCCCCAAATCAGGAGGTTTGGTCAGCATTTTCTTGGCCCAAACATATTCCAGCCTGCTTTGACTTTCAGATTGCATGTGCGCTTGTTGACCAGGGTTCATGGTGAACCTCCATCCTGGACTATTGGATCTGAATCTGGAACCACCTGGCCTTTGAGATCTGGAGGTATATGGTGCTCCCTGCCTGAAGCGCTGCGTGTGAACGCCTGAAACAAAATGATAAAAAAGTTTGGGGGACCTGGGATTCGAATCCAGGTCCCAAGGGGTCTTGCACTAACACGTTCACCAACCAGCCAGTTTGTTCAATTTGTCATTGGAATAAGAAATAAATAATATATGGGAAAATCAATGAATATGCTGGAAAATAAGAAAAAAAACGTGCTAATATTTCAAACAGGCCAATTCTGGCCATGCCACGTTATCGTCCCTGTCATGGGGACTGTGGTTAAAAATCCTTTGGCCTATACCAACAGACGATTGTCCGTAGCTATACATCATGCTGCCTCAAAATCTGCCACAAGCCACTAAAATGAAAACTAAAGGCATGGTTCTGCTCGCCTCTCCGCCTTGGTTCCAACCATGGTCCTTTTGTTGACCAATTTGCCCTGTAATGAAAATCCCTAAAAGAACCCTAAAACAATCTACCATGGCGTTTTGTGATATAGGGCATAATAATGAAATTGAATAATACAGAAACTTTGCAAATGATGTCAGGAGTTCAAATATGCAATTATTTTAAAGAATGAATGCAAGATTGAAGCTTTACAATTCCATGAATATGGCGGTTCAGAGCGATACTTACAGGGCTTTTTGGGGCAGGAGAGCACACGAGAATGATTGGTACTGCTTCAGTGAGGTCCAAGGAAGCGATTGGAACCTTTGTTTGATCCTGAAAAGGTCTCTAAGTGCAATTTCAGATCCAAGGTTCTCAAGCTTTTTCTCAAAGTTGTGTGGCTGTTTCTGCAGAGTTTTATGCGTTTTTTTTGTTGTGTAGAGTTTTGTCTGTGTTCTTTCCGTGCCTTTTTTGTTTGTGAGCATGAGGTTTATATAGACAAGGAATTTAGGTCAACATTTGTGTATCAAATCTTGGTACATTATGATGAAGAGATTTGATTTGATTTCTTCATAAAGACTTGCTATATTTGATTCAATCATGTGCCAATCTATTTTCATGCGTTACTGCCAGCCTGTTATGAGCTGTTTGGGCCTCCAACATGATGAAAATCGAAAGCTGACTTGCCCCTTCAGATCCACTTCCCTTCGAATTTTCTCTCTTCGATAGCTCTAAGCTCCACTTCGAATTACTCCAGCTTCAATTGCATAGCCTCTGCTTCGATTGCTTGATTCGAAAAGGATCACCCTGGTCGAATCAGCTCTTGTAGGGTTGGGAGCAAATAAGGCAAGAATCTGGCCTTTAATTCAAATAATTGAGTCCACAATCAGCATTTAATTATTTCTATATTTGCAAGGGACACATGCCGTTGTGAACTTTGGGTGAACCTGGACAAGTTAGGATATGTGTTTTTTGCTTAGTCATGCCAGCCTACTTCATTCCTTCGAATCTGCCTTCTTTTCCAGCTTCAAAGTCCAATTCGAATATATTTACAACATTCCCTATTATACAACTTTGACCAGCCCTTGGCCTTGTGATGAGTCTAAGTTATGATTCGAAGTGTTTAGAGCTTCCTTCATCAGAGCATCTTAGATCAAGAGAAACTCTGCACTGAAATGCCATTCGAAGGTCATTTCATTCTGATGTTCTGATTGAGGTAAATTATGAAGTTCCAATCGAAGGACCCTCTGAAGTACTAGTCGAAGCATTGTGAAATTGACTTGATCGAAGGGGTCCAGCGCTCAATCGAAAACTTGCACACCAAAGCTTGATCGAAGGAGGTCCAACGCTCAATCGAAGACTTGTAGACCAAAGCTTGATCGAAGGGTTCCAAACACCTAATCGAAGCTTACTAATCAAAGCCTGATCGAAGAGTGCCAAATGCCCAATCGAAGACTTGTGAGTCAAGCCTGTATCGAAGGATTTTGGATACCCAATCGAAGACTTTTCCCAGATGCCAATCGAAAGACACTTTGTTCATCTTCAAAAAACCTTATTTTTCTTAGGCAAGGGTTTGTGACCCACCATGTAAGGGAAGACCTTTGAAAACATGAGAGGGCAAATTTTGGGGTACAACAGATACCATTGCTCATAAAGAACTTGGCCGCGAACCTCCTTAAGAACTTTTTGTCGTTGACTGAAGCTCCTTCGGGGTATTCTTGTGCTTCGAGATACCTTTTGACGTCATAAAACCAAGGTTGGTCCACTACTTCTTCGGTATTAATCTCGTGACAATGTGCAGGTTCGTCCATTCGTTCAATGGTGATTTGAGGAGCCTCATTATCCCAGTTAAGTTTAAACATGGAAGACATTGTAGCCAGCGCATCTGCTAGCTGATTCTCTTCTCGCGGGAAGTGCTCGAAGGTGATCTGCTCGAAGTGTGGTAACAATGTCAGGACATCTTCTTTGCAAGGGATGCGGTTAGGGTGTTTAGTATCCCACTCTCCTTTGATTTGACTGATAACCAAAGCTGAGTCCCCAAATACAATCAAAGATTTAATTCCTAAGTTAATAGCAGCCTTGAGACCAAAGATACAAGCTTCATACTCGGACATGTTATTGGTGCAGCTGAAGCAGAGTCTAGCGGTGAAAGGTGTATGGCAACCTTCTGGAGAGATAAGTACCACACTGATACTGTTTCCAAGTGCGTTGAAGGTACCATCAAAGTACAGAGTCCATCAGGATCCTTGTTCAGGTCTGTCATACGGTCTATTTTCTTCAATGTTGCTCAAAGTCATGATATCCTCGTCGAGAAAGTCAAACCTCATGGATTGGTAATCTTCAACAGCTTGATGGGCCAAATGATCGGCTAGCACACTCCCTTTTATGGATTTTTGGGTCGTGTATTGTATATCGTATTCGGTGAGGATCATCTGCCATCTAGAGATTCTTCCGGATAGAGCAGGCTTCTCGAAGATGTACTTGATCGGATCCATCTTAGAGATCAGTAAAGTGGTATGTGTCAACATATACTGCCTTAGCCGGCGAGCAGCCCATACCAAAGTGCACCAAGTTTTCTCGAGCAGTGAGTAGAGAGTCTCACAGTCGGTAAACTTTTTGCTAAGTTAATAAATGGCATACTCTTTTCGGTCAGACTCGTCATGTTGGCCCAATACGCACCCCATTGAATTCTCCAAAACAGTCAGATACATAATTAAAGGTCTTCCTTCAACGGGAGGCATCAAGATAAGAGGTTCCAACAAATACTCCTTGATTTTATCGAAAGCAACTTGACAGTCATCATTCCATTTAACCACCTGATCTTTCTTCAACAGCTTGAAGATTGGTTCACAGGTAGATGTTAGGTGAGAGATGAACCTTGAAATGTAGTTTAGGCGTCCCAAGAAACCTCTGACCTCCTTCTCAGTGCGAGGGGCAGACATTTCTTGTATAGCTTTGACTTTAGCAGGATCAACCTCGATGCCTCTGTTACTGACGATGAATCCCAAAAGTTTACTTGACCTGACTCCGAAAGTGCACTTGTTAGGGTTTAGTCTGAGCTTGTACTCTTTCAATCTGACAAACAGCTTTTGCAGATGGTCGAGATGTTCTTCTTCAGTTTGTGAACGGGCTATCATGTCGTCTACGTAGACTTTAATCTCATGATGTATCATATCATGAAACAAAGCCACCATGGCGCGTTGATAGGTTGCCCCGACATTCTTCAGTCCGAATGACATCACTTTATAGCAGAAGGTACCCCACTGCGTAACAAAAGTAGTCTTCTCCATGTCTTCAGGGGCCATTTTGATCTGGTTATACCCTGAAAATCCACCCATGAAAGAAAATACCTTGTGCTGAAGCTGTGTTGTCAACCAAGATGTCAATGTGTGGTAGTGGAAAGTCATCTTTAGGGCTAGACCTGTTTAAGTCTCTGTAATCCATGCACATTCTGACTTTGCCGTCCTTCTTAGGCACGGGCACAATGTTAGCAACCCATTATGGATAGGAAGTAACAGCAAGAAATCCAACATTGAACTGCTTCATCACTTCAGCTTTGATCTTTTCGGACATGTCGGGCCACATTCGGCGGACTTTCTGTTTGATCGGTGGACAGTCTTCTCTTGTAGGGACACGGTGAACCACAATATCTATATCCAGTCCCGGCATGTCTTCATAGGACCAGGCGAAGATTTCAACATATTCATTCAAAAGCTGAACTAAACGCTCTTTAACACTTAGCTCTAGGTTAGCACCCACTTTAACCTCTTTTCTGTCTTCCTCTATTCCCAAGTTGATAGTCTCTAACATCTCCTCGTGAGGTAGAATAGCCCTTTCTTCCTGTTGCAAAAGTCTAGCCAATTCTCCAGGCACTTCACAGTCTTCATCACCTTCGTATTCGGCATGATTGACCAGATCTTCAGAGTCACTGAAGGCCATAGCAGAATTGTTACCCATGGAATCCGGGGTGGATGGGTACCTGCATTTTGTGAGTGTGGGTGTGTGTAAGGGATAGCCACCTTTAAACAAATAAAATGTAAAAAGAAAGAAAATGAACACAAAGGTTTATATATGAAAACGTCCATGATTCATTAAAAATGGCATATGAAGATGAAAAATCAAGCCCTTAAAAATGGACCTACATGCCCCGGGTAAGGCATAAGGCAAAAAGTGTACGAATTGTTTAAAAATTATTACAGACCAACAGAAAATGTTCAAAAGATAAATTACTGATTGATGAAAGTAATGGGAACGAAGTCTTTCGCCTCCCAGTTGTTCAGTCCTCCTTCAATAGTTAGAAAGATCCAGTCTTCAAAATTACTCTCTTCTTCATCATCCTCTAAAGCATGAACTCCATGATGAGTGATTTTCAATGGCGGTCCTCCATCCCGAGAGCGACGCACAACCTTCTGACTAGCAACAGTGAAACCCAATCCGAACTTATCTGTCTTGTAAGGAAAATCTGACAGTTGACCTCATACTGTGCTTCCTCCTTCCTCGATCACAGCCTTTGCATCTTTAAGGGATGACATCCGGGACACAGGTTTGGTAATTATGGGCACATAAGTCATTGTCTTGGCTACCGCAACTTCAGGGGAAACCTCTTCAAAGTACTGAAAGGGGGTCTCGATGAATTCACCATCTAATTCAACATAGCATAATGAATTCAGATGGCTTATCATATACTCCTCCTCGCCACGAACTGTCACAATTTTCCCCTGGACAGGGTACTTAAGCTTTTGATGCAGAGTGGACGTAACGACCCTAACATGATGAATCCAGGGTCTTCCTAACAAGCAAGAGTAGGAGGGACGGATGTCCATGACATAAAATATGGAGTGGAAAGTTTCAGTACCCACTTTAATTGGGATGTCCACCTCCCCGTGGACCATCCGCTTAGAACCATCAAAGGCTCTTACAATGATATTGCTGGGCTTTAAGGTCAAACCTTCACAATCTAATCTGTCCAATGCTTTCTTAGGCAAGACATTTAAAGACGACCCGATATCAACCAAAACGTGAGAAAGAGTAGTCCCTCTGCACTCCATCGAGACATGCAGCGCATCATTATACTTTCTCCCCTTAGATGTTAGATCAGCATCAGAGAAGCCAAGACCATTGTCGGCGGTTAAGCTGGCTACACACTCCTGGAATTGGTCCGCAGAGGTTTCTTGAGGCACATGGGCCGTCTTCAGGAATTTGATCAAGGCTTTGGCATAGGCTTCGGAATAGAGCAATAGGGCCAGCGTAGAGATTTTTGAAGGGGTTTGCCCCAGTTGTTCTATGACATCATAGTCGCTTTTCTTAATTATATTTAAAATCTCCTCCATTTCCTTTTGAGTGGTCTTCGGGATGACCAAAGGCTGAGCCCTCGTCCTGACGGGCGCTTCTTGGATCCCCTTACCTTTATCAACAGTAACAGCAGAGGGTACAACTTCGGGAGTTATGATTTCTTCAATCACTGGAGTTCGTACAGATGCATTGAACGACACAGGAGTAACCTTAGGAGCATTTGAGGATCCGAAGATTGCCCTTGGAGGAGAAATCTCCGGAGAGAAGATTCTTCCGCTGTGGGTGATCTTACTCGTCGCCACAATATTTCCTATGTCAGGAGTCTCTTCATCAGAACTTTCTTCGACTGATTCGATCTGCTTAACACCGTGGTAGAAGATCTCTCCTCTATAATTCCACGGTATTGTCTTGTTGGACTTGTATGGGATAGGCCCCGACATTGTTATCTTCAGAGGTACACACTTTGGATCAGGTGTAATCTTAACAGGTCTTTTGGAGTAACAGAAGTAACAGGAGTTTTCTTGAAGAGGATTTCTTGATTATCCATAAGGCGTTGGATGCCTAACTTCAATAGCGGACAGTCGGATTGCAAGGTTGAACAAAGGTAACAATCTTTTTCACAGCCCGGGAAGATCCCGACTTTCAACAGATTCATCTTGATCATTGGCAATGGAGTCATTAAGTCATCAACATCAGTAACATAAAGATCTTCTATAACAACATGGACATTGTGACCATGTTTTGGCATTACAGCGGATATCACATTAGGTTTTTCAGGTGCGTCAAACTCCACCTCCTTGGCATCTATTAAATCCTGGATCTTATTTTTGAGGGCCCGGCAATTTTTAGTGTCGTTCCCCACACTGTCTAAATGATAGGCACACTTTGCATTTGAATGGTAGTAGGGGAAGAGGTATTTGTGTTCTTTGGTGCCTCTTTCAAATTTGTAAGGTTTAACTTCAACAGATGAGGGAGAACCTGGGCAGGTGTCATATTGATCCGGGTGAATTGCCGTGCAGGCCTTTCCACCCTTGCTTGGTTGGTTCTAGGTTGACTGCTTCGAGGTTGATCGGATGCGGAATTATGAATCATCACAGCCCCCACCGCTGGTTGGCACTCCATTCTTCCTTGATTTCTCTGGGAGTAAACAACATAGGCTTCTTTCTTGGCTGGAAAAGTTTTCTTGATAGCAGCGGAAGCAGATGCATCCTTTCGAATTTTACCGCTGTTAATGCCAGCTTCGAATCTTTCACCAGTCAGAATTAGATCAGTGAACCCTGCAGATGAGCTCCCGATCAAGTGATTAAAGAATGGACCTGACAGGGTCCCCAAAAACATATCCATAAGCTCTCTCTCAGACAATGGTGGCTGCACCCTTCCAGCCAAGTCCCTCCACTTCTGAGCATACTCCTTAAAGCCTTCATTAGAGACCATACCCATAGTCTGTAATTGAGTACGAGTAGGTGCTAAATCTGCATTATATTGATATTGTCTATAGAAGGCAACAACCAAATTCTCCCAGTTGTGCACGTCAGATCTCTCAAGCTGATAGAACCAATCCAATTGCGTACCCGACAAACTATCTTGAAAAAAGTGGACCCACAGATCCTTATCAGAAGAATGAGGTTGGATCTTTCTAACGTAAGACCGCAGATGCATCTTCGGACAAGATAAACCATCGTATTTAGAAAATGTAGGCACCTTGAATTTAGGGGGAATCACAATCCCAGAAACTAACCCTAGTTCTTCGAAATCCAACCCAGGCACTCTTTGTACCTCCATGGCTGCCAAACGCTCTTCCAGATTCTTATACTTGTCGTCTGCAGGAGGGTACTGCTGCTCAGATTAATCTTCATCATCCTCTTCTTCTTCTTCTTCAGCCTCAGACTCGAAGGATACTACAGCTCCCTTTCCTTTGCCAACCCCTTCATCGGATGTTGAGGGGAAATCCAGGACTCTTCTAGCTTGGTTCTCAAACCTTCTTCCCATAGTGGCCACACCAACTCTTTTCTTTTTCTTTTTCTCCTTTTCTTTTTCTAGTAGACCTTTGAGCTCCTCCTGACCCTTTGCCAAGGTCATGAGTAGCTGTTGGAACTGTGAATTCTGCGCCTGTAGGTCTTTGACCGTCTGCTCTATATCCATCTTGCTGAAATAAATAGCAGAGAGATAAGGAAACCTGGTGTGAAGACCTGCTTATGCATATGATGAATGATATGTATTCATGTAATGCACTCAAGGATTCAGAAATTCAAATTTGTTGCAAACAAAAAAGAACACACGTCATATTAATAAGATAGAATTTGTTAGTACATAAGTGCCCCATGGGCAAAATAATACAAAATTCTAATGTAAAAAGACGTTGCACATCCTCTTTGGTGCGATGTAGGTGTTGAGAGTCTGCTCTTCATGGAGTTGACGAGTAATTTCCAAAACCTTCTTCTCACTGGCGTAGAAGCTGGCTTCAAAAGTGTTCCATTCTTCCTTGAGTTGTATCCAACTATTTTGCAAATATTCTAATGATGTTGCCATGTCAGGATGCAGGAAGGTGTATGGAACCTCTCCTTCCATAACAAGCTCTTTGATCATAGGCAGAATGTAGGGGTAAGGCATCATAAGACTCTGGGCGCGGGTTCGTACCCACTTGAGGTAAGGCTTAAGGGGGATGGAATTCTTATGCCCTAGTGTCTTATTGTCCACTTTGTTGGGCATCCTCCAAGCTCGAATAAAACTTTGTCGAAGTCCTTGAGCGTTGTTGTCGAAGTCAAAAACCAAGTCTGGAATCAGCATGTCACGAGGGCCTTCCCTTCGGGTATACCCAAATTGTCTCAGAGCCAAACAAGGGTTGTAGGTAATGCCTCCCCTAATGCCAAGTAGTGGGACATTAGGGAATTCTCCACAACGATCAATGATGATGACATTTTCTCTGGACCGAGAACACCAATGAACATCAGAATGTGTAAGAGTCATCAATCGTTGCGACCACCACAAGCCTTGCTCATTCTTCAAGACTGATTGGGAAAGGTGAGAAATAAACCACCTTGCTAGGAGAGGAGTACAACACATGAGAACAACTCTTTTCCTCATTGTTCGTGTGTGAACCGAGTGAAGGATATCCCCAAGCAATGTAGGCACAAGATTCTGAGATATTAAAATCTTGACAGCATTCACATCTATAAGATGATCAGGGTTTGGGAACAAGACCAACCCATAGATGAGAAGTGCTACAATCTCCTTAAAAGCTTGCAGATCTAAAGAATTACAACATTCTTGTGCCTTCTTCAAACAAAAACTTTGCCAAGAAACCCTTGACACCACTTCTGGTTTCCCAATGACCTTTGATATCAGATGGTTGCAAGTGTAAGGCTTGAGCAACATCTTCAGACTTTGGTTCTCTTTCCGTACCGTTGTAGGGTAGTTGATAGAGAATAGGAATCCTCAGGAGTTGAGAAAATTCTTCCAAAGTAGGCACTAGTTGGTAATCAGGAAATGTAAAGCAATGGTGTAGGGGGTCAAAGAACTGGAAGAGAACTTTCACCATGTCTTCTTTAATGTTGGAGTTGACCAAGTTGAGAAGTCTACCATGTCTTTCACTGAAGGGAGAATTCTCTGGAATCTTGGAAGCAAGCTCCTTGAGTTGAGGAGGGATTCTCACAAGGTTGACTTGAATTGTTTTCCAGCGAAGAGATTCCATTACCTACAAAACAAGAACAAAGATGAAGATCCAAATCCTTGAAATGGTTAGTGGATGCATATGATGTTTTATGATGTTCATAATGTATGCACAAGTATATGTACAAGCAAATCACACAAGTTCCTAGTTTCAGGCTTGCATGGGGTTTCATAGGTAAGTACCCTCTTGAAGTTAGTTGGCTCAACCTGTCCTATAAATAGTAACCGGGTTCTAAGGAGCTCAATATCACTGGGTTATTTTCTGTGTTCATTGTTTCAGTTTAGCCACTTAACTGGCGACCGAAATATTCCAAGAAAATAACCCTCAATGAGTGTAGTATCGAGTATCTACCAACTTTGGACTACACCAAAGTAGGTCATCTCACTACCCCTAAAAAGGCCAAGATGGTCAAGTAAAGGTTCTAAAAGTTCATTAGTGCTTCATGACATTGCTCAGCGGCCCCGTATTCTCTTTGATTGACTCAAAGGCTACCGGTACCCACAAATATGTAGCACTAATATAGCTATTGCTTCAACCATGTCGGTATACCCCGCACAGTTTCCACAACGTATTGCTATTTACCTATGAATGTTTCCCAAATCTGGGTAGAGGATTTCAAACCCAAACAATAGAACCAAATGTAAAGCAACCAAAGCAAACAAGGTAAGCATGTAAAGGTGATCTAAACCCTAAGGTAACCCCACTTTTAGATTACTCCCCAGCAGAGTCGCCAGTTCTGTGATACGGTGGGAGAACTAACTTGAGGTTTTGCGTTTGTGTTTGCAAATTTTTCGGTTTAGCAAGAGTCGCCACCGACTTTTTATTTTATCCAAAGGAAATGTCAAAAAGCAAAGGAAAGACCTTTGAGATGTTTTCTTGGGTTCGGGGGGTAGATTATGAAAAGGGAAGGTGCAAGCACCCTTTTCATCCATGGTTATCCATGGGCTCTTAGTTACTTGTTTAGATCACTTGCTTTTGCTTTTCAATTGTTTGAAATGGTGCTTTTGTGTGTGGTTTTGAAAATGTTTTGAAAAGAGGACATCTTTGCAGAAACCTTTGTAATGATTCTTGTTTGAATGTATACAAAGGTGTATTGTCTTTTGAAAAGATGTTTCAATGTTTGAATGTTTGTTTTGGGAAATGTTTTGAAATTGTGTTGTGAGGTGTGTTTGAAAATAGCAAGGATGTTTTTGCAAGTTTTGATCAAGTAACTAAGAGTTGTCTACCCTATCTACTCAAAGATCTTTCCTATACATTTTTAACCCTTTTACATTGTTGTTTTACCATTGCATTTGGTAAACAACCTTGTATTTGGATGTTAAACGGGACAGGTGCGGGTCATGGTATTCACCATGATAGCAATAGTGTTAAGTATCTTTAGCAATTTTTTGAGGGACTAGATCATTTTTGTATAGGCAACCAAGATAGCGTCATCGAGGGACTATGATCTTTTTGTTTTGTTTTTGTTTTGCCAAGATACTCAACATGCATACCATGGCCATTTTAAAGACAACAAGTGGATGAAAACCCTAGGGGTGCATGTGTGCATGGTGTTGTCATTTTCATGCATTTTTTGTCTTGTTTTAGGTCTAGCTATTTGTTTTGGTTTTTTGGACTTTTGCATACAAACCCTAATCTCTATCATGGAATATTTGAAAGCATAAATGCGTAAAATAAATTTACGACTATTGCAACATTGATATGGGGAGGGGGATACAATTTTGAATGGGGAGTATTTGCAAGAAATAAAACCCTAAGATTTACTATTACATCCAAATTGAACTCTTTGCATCAAATAATAAATAAACCATATTTAAATAAACAATAAAATATGAATATGAAAAATATTATGAATATGCAAAAGATGTTTTTATTTATTTTTATGTATGTAAAAAAAATAATTTAATGTATGTATTTAAAAAAGAAAATAAAAAGTTATTTTTATTAAGGGTAAAAACCCTAATTTTTGGTTTAAGAATATGTATGAAAATTATAATATTTATTTATTTATGTACAATAAAATAAATAAAAAATATATTCAAGTGTCAAAAAATAAAATATATTAGAAAAAATATTATTTTTAATAAGGGTGGAAACCCTAGTTTTTTTTGTTTTAAGATAATATATATTATATTATTTATTTTATGTACAAGAAAATAAATATAAATATATACAGAGATGTTAAGAAATAAAACATGTGGAAAAAATAATATTTTATATGTATAAATAATAAAAATAAAAATAAAAATATATAATATTTCTATAATATTTATTTGTTTTTATTAAAGAAAATAAAGATATATACTATTTAATAATTATTTTTATGTCTAAAAAATAATTAAAAAAATAATAAAATAAAATGTGAAAATTTATGAAAATGTTTTTGATATTTTTTTATGTTTAGAAAAATATAAAATAAAATCAGAAATGAAAAATAAATAGAAAAATACAAAAATATAATGAAATGGGCTAGGGGGTGCAAAAAGCAGGCTAGGGGTGCCAAAAACAAGCCAAGACAAGGCCCAGCCCACTTGTTTCGTCTTCGACCTCTGGTTCAAACAAAACGCGTGTTTCCTGCACAAATCTGGACATCCTGCATACGTGCTCTAAAGCAAAAACTCATAACACCAAAGTCATAGCATTTTTCAAGACGATTCCAACCATATAAAGAACTTAATCTAACTCTCAAAGACCAGAGAGAATTTCTCTGGCCCTAATTTATAACCTAACTTTTTCAGGAAGTTCATCAATCAAATTCTCTTAGCACACTTAACTTAAATGAAAACTAAGCATATGTACACCTTAAGGGCTATGAGTACTACACTTTTTATTCA
Organism: Vicia faba; assembly: GCA_948472305.1. Lineage (NCBI taxonomy): Eukaryota > Viridiplantae > Streptophyta > Magnoliopsida > Fabales > Fabaceae > Vicia > Vicia faba. The sequence continues at coordinate 551,821,099 of OX451741.1, forward strand.
CAAACCTAAGCCTATGATTCCTAAATAGAGAGATAGAAAGTTGACAAATACCTGTTTCAGTTGAACTCGTGTATGGCAATGTGGAGGTTTTCAATGAGGCTTGAGATGTTTGTGAGCTTGCCTGAACTTCCTCTGACATTCCCCAATGCTTTATTTGCTTTGGATTTGCTTGAACAAGCTTGTAGAAGTCAACCTGCACAAGATGAAAACAGAAATGGTGAAGCTTGCAAATGGAGTTACAATCAAGGGCCAATGGTTGGGATAGTTCAGGTGGGTTATATGGAAGGTATTGGAACAAGTTTGGGGAAAAACGCACGAGTAGTTTTTGTTATGGAACTCAAAGTGCAGAAGCTTCCCTGTTTTTGCAAGAGGAATGTATTTTGATGTTCAAGAGTGTTTTAGGGATGAATGGCTCGTGTTTCTGGCTCAAGGCAATGTGCAAAACTTGTTTGGAATGCTTACAACCTTTGGTTATATCATATTTCAAAGATGTGGACTTTTGGCATAATGACTTGTTTTTGAAGAAAAGGTAGGAAGTGACAAAGGCCAAGGTTGTACAAGCTAGATCAAGGTTTGCATAGGGTTGGTGAGCTTTTTCTGAAGTTTGTGGACTTTGTTTGTATCAAGAGATCAGGTCCATGGCTCAAGAAATATAAAATTGCAAAAAGTAAGCTTTATGGGAATGGTATTGCAACCTTTATGCCATAAATGGATTAATTCATTCTGCCAAGCTTCAATGATCAGAATAAGACCATTTTCCATTGTATTTGCATTTAATTTTTGAGTGTGGAAGGGTTTAGAGACCTGTAATCAAGTACAAAGCAAGTTTGGATAGATTTTGCAACTTGTGTCAACATGAAAATGCCATGGATCAAAGTGAGTTTTTGCCAAATTCAAATCTTTGATTCTCTCTAACCATAAATGATTTTGGAGAGTTCTTGGACATCTTGGAAATCTTGTAACATGCTCTACAATCCATCTTTGAAATGCATTTTGAGATTCCAAGTGGAACTATGTGAAAAATGGTCATGAAGATAGGTCAAAATCCTGCCTAAACTAGGGCAAAATTTCACTAAGTTAAAAGTTTCATGGACCCTTGTTCCAAAAATCATAACTTGAGATCCAAGCTTCTTTTGGGAAAACTTTGTGAATAAAATTTGTAGACTTTGTGGAGGAATACAACTTTCATGTTGGAAGTTTTGTTTTAATCCAATTGCATCATGGTGAAAATGTTGGGCAAAGTTGGGAAAAAAATAAGAAAATTTCATAACTTAGAAAAATTCTAAGTTATGAAAATTTTCAATCTTAAACCCTAATTTGCAAAACTAGGTTTATTGATGAAAAAGTTTCATGTTTTGACACATCTTGATTAAAAATGACCCTTGGCACTCTATTTTGACCAAAAAGTCAAAGTTTGACTTTTCAGTGTACAGTCAAATTTTGATCAGTTGACTGAAAAATTCATCTGTCAATCCAATGCATTTGAGATCTTTTGAACCTTGTGAATAGGTCAAGATGATTCCATTGAGTCCTTGAATCCATGCTTGAACCCAATTTGCCATTTGCTAGGTGAAAAATCAGAAATTGCCCTTATACAGTCAAAACCCTAAAAATGACCATTTTGCCCTTTTGATGATCTGATCAAATTTCTTAAGGAGTTGTGGTCCAAACTTGATAATATGGTTTATATGAGTCCATAATGTTGATGTGGATAAAAAATTATGAGGTTTGACTGTAAATTGGCCACAGTTGACTTTTTCCCCAATACAACTGATTTCTAGGTCAACTGTCCAATTGACTGGGCAAAAATTTGTTTTAAAGCTTGAAACTTGGTAGAGGCAATCTTATAAGTCCAACATGAAGTATGAAAGTCACTTTGAGCATTGAAAGTCCAAAAATCCCTGTGCAAACTCAAACCCTAATTTCAGGTCATCAATGCCAGGAGATGTCTTGAGCAGAGCAAATCCTAGCTTGGTCTTGAGTCCAAAGAGTCTTGTGAGGGGAAATCTTGATAAAATGAGAGGGAATATTTTGGGGTACAACAATATCATAATCCTTTCACTGCCAATCTATGTTTCAATTGTACCAACAATATGGCCAAATATGAAGCATGTATCATGGGTCTCAAAGCTGCAATCGATTTGAGAATCAAATTCCTAAGCGTATATGGAGACTCGGCCCTGGTAATCAATCAAATCAAATGAGAATGGGATACGAAGCATCCTAATCTCATCCCTTATCAGGAGCATGTGTTTACATTGATTCCATATTTTGAAGAAGTTACCTTTGAGTATTTTTCACGAGAGGAAAATCAATTAGAGGATGCGCTAGCTACTATGTCATCCATATTCAAAGTCAGATGGGATAATGAAGCCCCTCAGATGACTATTGAGAGATTGGATGAACCAACATACTGTTATGAGATTGATACTGGAGAAGCAGTGGAAAAACCTTGGTTCCATAAAGTAAAAATATACCTCGAAGCTCAAGAGTATCCTGAGGGAGATTTCATCAATGATAAGAAGTTCCTAAGAAGGTTCTCTGCCAAGTTTTTTCTCAGTAATGGAATTATCTACAAGCGCAACCATGATTCTACTTTGCTTCGGTGTGTGGATAAGAGTGAAGTAGAGAAGATCATGGAATACATACACGAAGGTACCTTTGGCACCCATTCTAGTGGACACACAATGGCTAAAAAGATCCTACGGGCAGGATAATACTGGTATTTTATGGAAGCAGACTGTTATTAGCATTCACGAACTTGTCACAAGTTCCAGATCTATGTTGATAAAGTACATGTGCCTCTGGTTCCCTTGAACATCTTGACTACTCCCTGGCCATTTGTGATGCGATGGGAGAACTGACTAAATGTTTTGCGTTTCGTTCGCACTTGTGCGGTTAGCAAGAGTCACCACCGACTTTTCTTTTATCCAAAAGGAAAGGTAAAAAAGCACAGGAAAGACCTTTCGATAATTTTCTCGGGTTCGGGGGGTAGATTATGAAAAGGGAAGGTATCAGCACCCTTTTCATCCATGGTTTTCCATGGGCTCTTAGTTACTCGTTTATATCACTTGCTTTTGTTGGATTGTGTGCTTGTGGTGTGGGCTTTGAAAGTATTTTGAAAAATCTCTTTGTAATGGTTCTCATCTCTATAAGAACGTATACAAAGTTTTGTTTCGAAAAGTGGTTCAAAGATGTGTTTGTGAATCGTGTTTTAAAAAGTGTTTTGAAAAGAGGTTTTGCAATGGTTCTCGTCTCTATAAGAACGTATACAAAACATTTTAACTTTTTGAAATTGTTTTGAAATGGAGGTGTAGGTGTAAAAGTTTTTGTCGTGAGCAAGCGAGTAACTAAGAGCGAATCTATATACTCGAAAGGTCTTAAGTTGTTCTTTTCTTCCTTTTAATGGTGCTATCTTACCATTGATTTGGTAAGAAGCCCCACCATTGGATGTGAAGGGACAGGCGCGGGTCAATTTTACAATTATTGAAGGCAACTTGTGAGACGCTTTAGCAATTTTTTGTAAGGGACGAGATCGTTTTATCAAAGGCAACATCGAGGGTCATCGAGGGACTACGATCTTTGTTTATCGAAGGGTCATTGCTAGAGTGTCTCATATTCGAGGGACATGATTGTATTTCCGAGGCAATGAGCGAGGTTACCCTAGAGGTGCGCGTGTGATTGTAATTTCATGAGCGAAATGACCCTTGGCCTCTTTGTCTCGCCCTAATTTACGCTTTTTTTTCTTCTAGAAACCCTAAGTTATGATTTGAACTTATGTCTAATGGGTTCAAATTTTTTTATCTGATCCTCCCTCCCCCCCCAGCTCTCAGTCGCCGGAGCACTCTCTCTCACCTCTTAACCAAGCTCTAGTGATTTTTTCGTGAAAAGGTGATGTTCTGTTTTGTTTAAGGCTTAACAGTTTCATCGTTTTTTGCGTGTTTTGTTCATGCTCTTCTGTTAATCTACTTGCTATTCATTGAGATGCAGGAAATAGTTTGTAAGGAGGGTGAAGAAGTCATACCTATTTGGGGCTTTTCTGTGAAATAGAAGGGAATGGTGAGACGATGATGATGCTCCTTGGTGGCGAGAGCTTGCGAGGGAGGAGATGAAGATTGAAAGTGCTGGTGTTTCTGGTAACCTTTTTTCTATCATCTTTGCTTTGAATGATGATGATGTTTGTTGTTGGATTTTGGTTTTTGGATATGTTTTGGTATTTTGAAGTTGTTACTGGTTTGAAAAGCTTGAAGGTTGTGTTTCAATTTGAAGTTTATGTTTTTTTCTGTTGGGGCTTGGCCATTGTGTTTTGTTGGTTGGTTTGGTTTGATGGTGTTGAGATGGTTTGATTTGAGACTGGTTTTACAGGTTTTCTGTTTTGTTACAGTTTTTGGAGGTTGATATTTGCTTGGTATATTTGTTGATGAGTTACAGGGTTGTGACTTATTTTGAAAATAGTTGGTGATTTTTGACAGTTTGAAGGTTACAGTTTGGGATATTTTTCTGTTTCTTTTCGTTTTGTTTTGGGTTGATGATGGTTTTGAGGTCTTGGCTTTGTTGCTACTGTATTACAGGCTTTGCTGTGGGTTGTTACAGGTTTGTGACTGTTTCTGCTTGGTTTGAGATCAGTTTTTTTGGTTGATGGCAATTTGAAGGTTGGTTTTGGTTTTGAAGTGTTTAACAGGTTTAGTTTGATGGTTTTGGCTGTTTGAGGATGGGTGCTGGGAATTTTGGCTTTTGGTTATGTTTTGACAGTTTTGATGCTTGAGATTTGTGTTTTGTTGGCTTGATGATCAGGCTTGGGATTTTTTGACAGTGGAGACTTTGGTTTGACAGTTTTGAAAACTTGAAGTTTTTTTGAGGTTTTTGAAGTTTGATAATTTTTCTCTCTCTCTCTCTCTCTCAATGACCCTAAGGGCCAATTGCTCTTTTACCTTTTTTCTGAAAAGTTTGCAATAAACGGAAAATGATGAAATGGCTATTGAACAAGCCTCTTGCTTGTTTGACTTAGTTTACCATATTGCTATACTCCTTTTGCTGATGCTGTCTAACTTATGTTGTTTGTTGCTTCGTTTGCATTGATGTTGTTTGTTTTTGTTGTTTCTTGCAAATTGGACAGTTTTGCTGTTTTGGTGATGCGCTGTTGTTTGTTACTTTCCATTTTGCTACTTGTTTGGCTCTGTTTTGCGCCTTCTGTTTGTTTGGACAGCCTTGCTGCATTTCTCTTGTTTGGATAGCTTGCTTACATTTCTCTTGTTTGGATAGCTTGCTTACATTTCCTATTTCTTCTTTTTGTGAACCAAGAGGAATAATTATCTTGTGATTTGCAAATAGAGAAAAATAAAAATGTGATGAATTAAAAAAAATAGCCTTCTGATTCCAATTTTCAAATTTAATGATGAACACTTTTTCTTTTGAAAATTATTGCTCATGTCCAATTAATTGTACTAACTATTTTTCTGTCTTTTGTTTTCATGTGAGCACAACTGGATGGTGGCAAAGCAGGGGAAGCAAGAGACTCTGTGGCAAGCATGGAAGCAAAGGAAGCTCAGCCAACCTTAGGCATAGATTCATTTTCTTTGTAATTTAGAGAGAAACATTCAATCAATTGTACTAATTAATTTTTTTAAATACCATAAGTTGTAAAACATAAAGTATTTAAATAATAAATTGTTTTGTAACAACTTTTAAAATAAATGGAGAAAGTCTTATGAGATATTCTGGTGTCCATTGAAATCTTTTACTGTCAATAACTTGTAATTTTCTCTTCGCATCTTAATTGATTCTTAAAGATTCCCAATCAAGATAATTGAAACAAAATGCTCCAATCTGATAACTTAAACTCCAAGTAATCCAATAATTCTGTAATCTTGCAATTGCATTCCAATCAAAACATGCACTATCCATTCCATTTCCTAAACAAGCAAATGTTTTTAAAAGACGCAAATCACCTGGTTAACCTTAAGAACAAACACTGTCTTTTCAATACACTTGAGAAAGCATGAAAACCTGCGAAAGCCAATTGGATCTTTGAGAATTCATTTCTTTTGAGAATTGCAAGAAAAACCCTAATTGCTGGTTTACTGCCAAAGGAGAAGAATTTGTCTGATCGATTCCTGAGCCAACTTGAATATTTGAGAAACCCTAGGGTTGTGCTTTCTATGAAAAATGGGAGGGAAAGTTTTGGAGTACAACAGCTTCCCCTGTTCAATCTTCTTGAACCTGAAGAGTTAGATCGGCGAGTTTTGCCGTTCGTGACTCGAAGGTAAAAGATGATTGGACACTAGAGTGCCCATAAATTTGCGCTCGTCAAAAGTGTAATTGAGGGAATGGGCTTAAAGATGCCATTTGGAGAGATGTTAGAATCTTGTTGGAGATGGGCTTGTAGATGCCATCCAAGAATGTTTGGTTATAAATCGACAAAATAAGCGTTAGAATGGTGTCTGTATTTGGAACATATTTGAACTGTATTTGTCCTTGAATCCAAATAAGCGACAGAATGGCTTCCGTGTCTGGAGCGTATCTGGACCGTATCGGTACTTGGAATATGAATGAGTAACATAATGACTTCTGTGTCTGGAGTGTATCTGTACTGTATCGGTACTTGGAATCTGAATGAGTAACAGAAAGGCTTCCGTGTCTGGAGCGTATCTAAACTTTATCTGAATTTGAAATCCGAATGAGTACATAATGACTTTCGTGTCTGGAGTGTATCTGAACTGTATCTTAAAATTAAGTCTGAATGAGTAACAGAATGACTTCCGTATCTGGAGTGTATCTGTACTGTATCGGTACTTGGAGTTTGAATAAGTATCAGGATGTCATCCTTGTCTTGAGCGCATCTGAACTGTATCTGAAGTTGAGATCTGAATGAGTGACATAATGACTTTCGTGTCTGGAGTGTATCTGTACTGTATCTGAAATCTTTGAATATTTGTTAAAGATAGCTGTTAATCTTATCCTGAAAAGGGTAAAATGTTAGCAGAAACACAAAGTTATATTGCATGAAATGTATGATGAAATAAATGTGTTTTATCCATGTTTATGATGTAATGTATGCGTATGTAAGCTGATTTGCTGTATTGCTGAGGAAAATAAATCCTTGACTGCTGCCGGGGAAAATAAATCCTTGACCGCTGAGGATTGTGAGAGTAATGCCATATACTTCTTGAGGAATCTGCTTGGGGAATCCAGAGAATTTTAAATACTTTTACTGGGGATTACTGACGGGAGTCTTTGTTCTGTCGAGAAGCAATAAAAACTCTGTGGGGAAAAGCTTATTCCGTTGGGGATTTCAGGAGTTTGGGTTGTATGCCAATCTACTGGGAGTTACCCTAGGTTGGGGAGGAACAAAATTTAACCGTTATCTGGTTGATTTTCAGGCTTCAATACAACTTGTTGGGGGATACCCGGAGAAACCGAATGATTTCCGCTGTGGGTTGGAAGTTTCAGCTCCACTGGGGATTGGTAGTTGGTAGTCTCATCTCCGCTGGGGATCTGTAGTTCAAAGTTTGGCTCCGCTGGGGATCTTAATGACGTGCTGTAGAGATTGCTCATGGAATAGCCTAAAGACATTTTCCTAATCTTTCTACCTGTCAGTAATTATTCTTTTTCATCCTGTTTATTTGTAAACGGTAATTATGTTCAAATGCATATGTTCATTAATGAATCGTTGGACGTTTTTGCAAATAAAACACAAGTGTAAAGAAAAAGGCAAATAATTTTCTGTACTTTGAAAGAGATATCTTTGTATTTACTTTGAATAAGTATTTTGTACAAAGGAGACAGACATCCTAGTAAGAGGATGGTGTCATAAAAATGAGAAAATTTTATACAAAGAAAGGTGGCTATGTGTGAAAAAATCCCATGGGGTTCCCATTCTGCTATAGCCTTCGTATCTCCGAATATCTTGTCCATTCGTTGCTTTGTCTGAAGATGATTGAATTGATCAGAAGCCTCAGAGTTTGTCTGTGAAGAGATTATCCTTAAAGTGATCCGACGAGACATAGTCATACGCTTTAATTCCATAACTTTTGCCTGGACCGCCCTTTCGGGTTTTCAGTCCACCGGGAAACCCTTTTTTGCCCAAGTCGCCCTTTCGGGTTTTCAACTTGCCGGGTTTACAATTTTTTTTGTTTTATCCCTAATTTTTGTCTGAACCGCCCTTTCGGGTTTTCGATTCACTGGGATGCCCTTTTTTTTACCTAGGTGTGTCAACCTAGCGGGTCATTTATGCGTAGTATCTTTTGACTATGTTTGCGTTCGCAGGGTTCGGCAGATCGTCACTGTCCATGGTGGTTAAAATCATTGCCCCACCAGAAAAGATGTTCTTGATCACAAATGGTCCTTCGTAGGTAGGATTCCATTTGCCCCTGGGATCACTTTGTGGTAAGATGATGTGCTTGATCACAAGATCTCCAACTTGATACACTTGGCGCCTGGCTTTCTTGTTGAAAGCCTTGATCATCCGCTTTTGATACGTCTGACCATGGCAAACAGCAGTAAGTCTCTTCTCGTCAATTAAGTTTAACTGATCAATCCGGGTTTGGATCCAATCGTCCTCACTCAAACCAGCATCCTTCATGATTCTCAAGGAGGGAATCTGAACCTTGATAGGTAAAACAACTTCCATGCCATATACCAAGGAATAGGGTGTTGCCCCAGTTGAAGTGCGAGCCGTAGTACGGTACCCATGGAGAGCAAACGGTAGCATCTCATGCCAGTCCTTGTAGGTGACTTTCATTTTTTGTATGATCTTTTTGATATTTGTGTTTGCAGCTTCAACTGCACCATTCATCTTTGGCCGATAGGCGGACGAATTGTGATGTTGAAATTTGAACTGTTCGCACAAGGCGGTGATCATAGTATTGTTAAGGTTTGTATTGTTATCGGTGATGATCCTTTCAGGGATACTGTACCGGCAAATGAGGTTCTGCTTGATGAAGCGGGCAACAACATTCTTAGTAACAGATGCGAAGGAAGCTGCTTCGACCCACTTTGTGAAATAATCAATGACCACCAGAATAAAGCGGTGTCCATTAGAGGCTGTAGGCTTGATCTCTCCAATCATATCGATTCCCCACATAGCGAAGGGCCAAGGAGCTGTTAAGACATTTAGAGGAACCGGAGGCACGTGTACCTTGTCTGCATAGATTTGACATTTATGACAGGTACGAGAGTGTTGATAGCAGTCTGCTTCCATGGTAGACCAGTAATAGCCTTCCCTTAGAATCTTCTTAGCCATCGTATGCCCGCTAGAGTGAGTGCCAAAGGTACTTTCATGCAGTTCAGCCATAATCCTTTCAGCTTCAATCTTATCCACACAACGGAGCTGAATAGAATCATGATTGCGCTTGTACAGGATGCCATTACTCAGGAAGAACTTAGCTGAGAATCTCCTTAAGAATTTTTTGTCATTGACTGAAGCTCCTTCAGGGTATTCTTGAGCCTCGAGATACCTTTTGACTTCGTGAAACCAAGGATGGTCCACTACTTCTTCGGTATTAATCTCGTGACAGTGTGCAGGTTCGTCCATCCGTTAAATTGTGATTTGGGGAGCCTCATTGTCCCAATTAAGTTTAAACATGGATGACATTGTAGCTAGAGCATCTGCTAACTGATTCTCTTCTTGCAGGAAGTGCTCGAAGGTAATCTGCTCGAAATATGGTAACAATGTCAAGACATGTTCTTTGTAAGGGATGAGGTTTGGATGCTTAGTGTCCCACTCTCCTTTGATTTGACTGATAACCAAAGCTGAGTCCCCAAACACCACTAAAGATCTGATTCCCAAGTTTATGGCATCCTTGAGTCCAAAGATACACGCTTCATACTCTGCCATGTTGTTCGTACAGTTGAAGCAAAGTCTGGCGGTGAAAGGAGTATGGCAACCTTCTGGGGATATGAGTATCGCGCCGATACTGTTTCCAAGTGCATTGGAGGCACCATCAAAGTACAGGGTCCATCGGGATCCTTGTTCAGGTCCGTCATATGGTCTGATATCTTCAATATTGTCCAATGTCATGATGTCCTCGTCAGGGAAGTCAAACTTCATGGATTTGTAATCTTCAACAGCTTGATGAGCTAGATGGTCAGCTAACGCACTCCCCTTTATAGCTTTTTGGGTCGTGTACTGTATATCATATTCGGCCAGGATCATCTGCCATCTAGCTATTCTTCCACACAAAGCAGGCTTCTCAAAGATGTATTTGATCGAATCCATCTTAGATATCAGCAAAGTGGTATGCGTCAACATATACTGCCTTAGCCGGCGAGCAGCCCATACCAAAGCGCAACAAGTTTTCTCGAGCAGTGAATATCTTGTTTCACAGTCGATAAACTTTTTGCTAAGGTAATAAATGGCATGCTCTTTTCGGCCAGACTTGTCATGCTGCCCCAGTACGCACCCCATTGAATTCTCTAGGACGGTCAGATACATGATTAGCGGTCTTCCTTCGACGGGTGGCATCAGGATAGCAGGTTCTAGAAAATACTCCTTGATTTTATCAAAAGCAATTTGACAGTCATCATTCCATTTAGCTACCTGATCTTTCTTCAACAGCTTGAAGATTGGATCACAGATAGATGTTAAGTGAGAAATGAACCTAGCAATGTAGTTTAGGCGTCCCAAGAAACCTCTGACCTCCTTCTCAGTGCGAGGAGCAGGCATTTCTTGTATAGCTTTGACTTTGGCATGATCAACCTTGGTGCCTTTGTTGCTGACAATGAAACCCAAGAGTTTACCGGATCGGACTCCGAATGCGCACTTGTTTGGATTCAATCTTCGCTTGTACTCCTTCAACTTGACAAACAACTTTTGCAAGTGATCAAGGTGTTCTTCTTCAGTTTGTGATCGGGCTATCATGTCATCTACGTAGACCTCTATCTCATGATGTATCATATCATGAAACAAAGCTACCATGGCGCGTTGATAGGTTTCCCCGACATTCTTCAGTCCGAATGGCATCACTTTGTAGCAGAACGTACCCCATTGTGTGACAAAAGTAGTTTTCTCCATGTCCTCGGGTGCCATTTTGATCTGGTTATAGCCTGAGAATCTGTCCATGAAAGAAAATACTTTGTGCTGAGCTGTGTTGTCAACCAAGATATCGATGTGCGGAAGTGGAAAATCATCTTTAGGTCTGGCCCTGTTTAAATCTCTAAAATCCACGCACATTCTCACTTTGCCGTCCTTCTTAGGCACGGGCACAATGTTAGCAACCCATTGAGGATAGGAAGTAACAGCCAGAAATCCAGCATTGAACTGCTTCATAACTTCTGCTTTGATCTTCTCTGATATTTCAGGTCTCATGCGGCAGACCTTTTGTTTCACCGGTGGACAATCTTCTCTTGTGGGTAGACGGTGTACCACGATGTTTGTATCAAGCCCCGACATGTCTTCGTATGACCAGGCAAAGATCTCAACATATTCATGCAACAACTGAATTAGGCGCTCCTTGACACTCGGCTCTAGATTGGCACCCACTCTGATTTCCTTTCTGTCTTCCTAAGTTCCCAAGTTGATTGTATCCAACTGCTCTTCATGAGGCAGAATAGCCCTTTCCTCTTGTTGTAGAAGTCTAGCCAATTCCCCCGGTACCTCACAATCTTCCTCACCTTCGTATTCGGCTTGGTAGACCAGATCTTCAGAGTCACTGAAGGTTATAGCAGTATCATTACCCATGGGATCCGGAGTGGAAGAGTACCTGCATTTTGTGAGTGTGGGTGTGTGTAAGGGTATAGCCACCTTTAAACAAATAAAATGTAAAAAGAAAGACAATGAACACAAAAGTTTGTATGAAAAGCGTCCATGATTCATTAAATGGCATATGAAGATGAAAAATAAGAACCCTTACAAATGGACCATTGTGCCTCGGGTAAGACACAAGGTTGAAAAAGTATGAATTGTTTGAAATTATTACAAATCCAACAGAAATGGAAAAGATAAATTACTGCGGTATGAAAGTAATCGGAACAAAGTCTTTTGCTTCCCAGTTGCACAGTCCTCCGTCCACAGTAGGAAAAATCCAGTCTTCCAGGCTGCCCTCTTCTTCACTGTCCTCTAGAGCATTGATTCCATGATGAATGATCTTCGCAGGTGGCCCTTCGGCACGGGAGCGGCGCATGGCCTTCTGAGGAGTCGAGGTGAATCCTAATCCGAATTTGTCTGATTTGAAAGGAAAGTCTGGAAGCTGCCCCCAGATTGTGCTTCCTCCCTCTTCAAATACTGCTTTTGCATCCTTGAGAGATGACTTCCGAGGCGTAGGTATGGTGATCATGGGTACAGAGGACACTATCTTGGTCGCCGCTATCTCCTGAGCTACCTCTTCAAAATGCTGGAAAGGAGTTTCGATGAATTCGCCATCCAATTCTACATAACGGAAAGAATTCAGATGACTGGTCATGTATTCCTCTTTGCCATGAACAGTTATGATTTTCCTCTGGACAGGGTACTTGAGCATTTGGTTCAGAGTGGAAGTGACAACTCCAACATGGTGGATCCAAGGTCTTCCCAACAGGCAAGAATAAGAAGGACGGATGTCCATCACATAGAATGTGGAGTTTAAGGTTTCAGTTCCCACCTTAATCGGGATGTCCACCTCCCCGTGGACCATCCTTTTAGAACCATCAAAGGCTCTGACAATGATATTGTTGGGTTTCAGGGTTAAGCCTTCACAATCCAGTCTATCCAAGGCTTTCTTCGCCAAGACGTTTAAAGACGAACCAATGTCTACCAGTACGTGTGCTAGGGTTATCCCTCTGCATTCCACCGAGACATGCAAAGCATCATTATGTTTTCTCCATTTCGAAGTTAAATCCGCATCGGAGAATCCTAGACCATTGTCAGCTGTTAAACTAGCCACACATTCCTGGAACTGATCAGCGGAGGTTTCTTGTGGCACGTGGGCCGTCTTCAAAAATCTTATCAGAGCCTTAGCATGAGCTTCTGAACAAAGCAACAGGGCCAACATGGAGATCTTTGAGGGGGTTTACCCCAGCTGTTCCACCATATCATAATCGCTTTTCTTGATTATTTTCAAAATTTCCTCCATTTCTTTTTGAGAGGTTTCAGGGATGATCAATGGCTGAGCCCTCGTCCTGACGGGCTCTTCTTGGATCCCTTTCCCTCGAACATCAGTAGCAACAGAGAGGATAACCACGGGGGTTGTGACTTCTTCTATGATTGGTGTTATTGCAGATATGTTTACCAGTGTAGAGATAACCTTAGGAGCAGCTGAGGGTCCAAGAATTGCCTTTGGAGGGGCAATATTTGGAGAAAAGATTCTTCCACTACGGGTAACTTTTCTTGCTCCGGCAATGTTACTAATATCAGAATTGTCTTCTTCAGAACTATCTTCCTCGGCAGTCTGTTCAATCTGCTTAACACCATGATAGTAGATTTCTCCATCATAGTTCTATGGTATTGATTTGTCGGACTTGTACGGGACTGGCCCGGGCATGGTTATCTTCAAAGGTGCAGCCTTCGGAGCGGGTGTAATCCTAACAGGTCTTTTAGGGACCTTGGAAGGATTGGCGGATATGGTTATTATTGAAACATCGTTAACAGGAGTTGATAAAACAGGAGACTTCTCAAATAGGATTTCTTGGTTATCAATTAGGCGTTAGATACCTATCTTCAACAATGGACAGTGGGTTAATGAGGATGAACAAAGGTGACAATCTTCTTCACAACCTGGGAAAACCCCAGCCTTCAACAAATTTGACTTGATTATAGGGAGCGGAGTTATCATCTACAGTAGCAACAAACAGATCCTTCTCAACAGCATGGGCGTTATGGTCGTGCCTTGGCATTGAAGCAGAGATAACATTGGGTTTTTCAGGTGCGTCGAATTCAACTTCTTTAGCATCTATCAAATCCTGAATTTTATTCTTTAGGGCCCAACAATTGTCAGTGTCGTGCCCCGGACTCTCCAAATGGTAAGCGCACCTGGCGTTCGAATGGTAATATGGAGAAGCAGTGTTAGGGTTTTTAGAGGCCTCTTTCAACATGGCCAAATTCAACTTTAGAAGATGTGGTAAGACTTGAGCAGGAGTCATGTTTATCTTGGTGAATTGCCGTATAAGCCTTTACACCCTTTTCTGGTTATTTCTAGGCTGATCAATCCTCGGCTGATTGTTTCTGGGCTGGTCTGATGCAGACTTCTGAATCATAACGGCCCCCACCGCTGGTCGGCGCTCAACTCTTCCTTGACCCCTCTGAGAGTAGACAACTAATACTTCCTTCTTTCCCGTGAAAGGTTTTCTGATGGCAGCAGAAGTAGATACATCTTTTTGAATTTTCCCGCTTTTAATACCGACCTCCACTCTTTCTCCGGTTAGAATCAAATCAGTGAACCCAGCGGACGAACTTCCAATCAGGTGATTGAAGAAAGGACCTGACAGGGTACCCAGGAACATGTCCACTAGCTCTCTTTCTGAATAAGGTGGTTGCACCCTTCCAGCTAAGTCCCTCCACTTTTGGGCGTAGTCTTTGAAACCCTCATTGGTAGCCATGGCCATACTCTGTAGCTGAGTACGGGTTGGCACCAAGTCGGCGTTGTATTGATACTGCTTATAGAAGGCAGCTGCCAAATCTTCCCAATTATGCACATCAGACCTCTCCAGCTGGTAGAACCAATCCAACTGCGTCCCCAACAAACTGTCCTGGAAAAAGTGGACCCACAGGTCTTTGTCAGAAGAATGTGGTTGAATTTTCCTGACATAAGATCGTAGGTGCATCTTAGGGCAAGACACCCCATCGTACTTAGAAAACAGTGGCACTTCAAACTTAGGAGGGATTACAATTCCAGAAACCAACCCTAACTCCTCAAAATCCAGCCCCGGTACTCTTTGCACTTCCATAGCAGCTAGACGCTCTTCCAAGTTTTTGTATTTGTCATCGGCCGGAGGGTACTGTTGTTCAGAGTAGTCCTCTTCCTCTTCTTCCGCTTCAGAATCTGAAGGCACTGCAGTCTCTTTACCTTTTCCTTTCCCTTCCTCAGAGGTTGATGGAAAATACAAGGCCCTTCTGGCTTGTCTTTCGAACCTTCTACCCATGGTAGCCACACTAACTCACTTCTTCTTCTTTTTCTATTTTCCTTTCTCTAGCAGAGTCTTGAGCTCCTCCTTCCCCTTAGCCAAGGTCAAGAGTAGCTGCTGAAATTGTGAATTCTGAGCTTGCAAGTCTTTAACCGTTTGTTCAAGATCCATGTTGCTGAAATAAACAGCAGAGAGATGAGGAAACTTGGTGTGAAGACCTGCTTATGCATATGATGAATAATATGTATTCATGTAATGCTTTTAAGGATTCAGAAATTCAAATTTGTTTTAAACAAAAAAGAAACACACGTCATATTAATAAGATAGAATTTATTAGTACATCAATGCCCCTTGGGCAAAATAATACAACATTCTAAGGTAAAAAGATGTTGCGCATCCTTTTTGGCGCAATGTAGGTGTTGAGAGTCTGCTCTTCGTGAAGTAACCGAGTGAGTTCTAAAACCTTCTTCTCGCTTGCGTAGAATTGGGCTTCAAAAGTATCGCGTTCTCCCTTGAGTTGTATCCAACTCCTTTGTAGATCTTCGAGTGATGTTGGCATGTCAGGATATAGGAGGGTGTATGGAACCTCTCCTTCCTTAACTGGCTCTATAATCACTGGGAGAACGGAAGGGTAGGGCATCACAAGACTTTGGGCGCGGGTTCATACCCACTTGAGGTAAGGCTCAAGAGGGATGGAATTCTTGTGTCCCAAGGTCTTAATATCTACCTTGTTGGGCATCCTCCAAGCTCGGATGAACCTTTGTCGGAGTCCTTGATTGTCGTTGTCGAAGTCGAAAACCAAGCCTTGAATCAGCATGTCATGTGGGCCATCCCTTCGGGCATAACCAAACTGTCTTAGATCTAAGCAGGGGTTGTAGGTGATGTCTCCCCTAATTCCAAGTAGAGGGACATTAGGGAATTCCCCATAACGGTCAACGATGATAACATTCTCTTTGGTTCGAGAACACCAATGAATATCTGAATGCGTAAGAGTCATCAATCGTTGTGACCACCTCAAACCTTGCTCATTCTTCAAGACTGATTGGGGAAGATGAGAAATAAACCATCTTTCCAGAAGAGGAGTGAAACACATGAGAACACCTCTTTTCCTCATTGTTCGAGTGTGAAAAAAGTGTAAGATATCCCCAAGTAATGTAGGCACTGGGTTCCGAGACATGAAAATCTTGACAACACTTACATCTATGAGCTGGTCAGGGTTAGGGAATAAGACCATCCCATAGATGAGAAGAGCTACAATCTCCTCAAAAGGTTGTAAGTCCAAGGAATTCCAACAGTCTTGGGCCTTCTCAAACAAGAACTTTGCCAAGAAGCCTTTGACACCACTTCTAGTTTCCCAATGACTTGTGACATCTGATGGTTGCAAGTACAGGGCTTGAGCAACATCTTCTGGCTTTAGATCTCTTTTCGTATCGTTGAAGGGTAGTTGAGTGAGAATAGGAATCCTCAAGAGTTGAGAAAATTCCTCCAAAGTAGGCACCAGCTGGTAGTCAGGAAATGTGAAGCAGTGATGCAGGGGGTCAAAGAATTGGAAGAGAACTTTCATCATGTCTTCCTCTGTGTTGGAAGTGACTAAGTTGAGAAGACGAACATGCCTCTCGGTGAATAGAGAATTCTCAAGAATTCTTGAAGCTAACTCCTTGAGTTGTGGAGGAATTCTTACAAGGTTGACTTGGATCGTTTTCCTGCAAAGTGAATCCATAGCCTACAAAATAGGAACAAATATGAACTTCCAAAAACCCTTGAAATGGTTAGTGGATGCATATGATGCTTCATCATGTCCATGATGTTATGCACAAGTATGTACAAGAAAATCACACAAGTTCCTAGTTTAGGCTTGCATGGGGTTTCATAGGTAAGTACCCTCTTGAAGTTTAGTTGGTTCAACCTGTCCTAAAAATAGTAACCGGGTTCTAAGGAGCTCAATATCACTAGATTTTTCCTCGTTCATTGTTTCAATTCAGCCTCTTACCGGCGACCGGAATATTCCAAGGAACCAACCCTCAATGAGTGTAGTATCGAGTATCTACCAACTTCGGACTGCACCAAAGCCGGTCATCTCACTACATCCTAAAAGGCCAAGTTGGTCAAGTAAAGGTTCTAAAAGTTAGTTAGTGCTTCATGACATCACTCAGCGGCCCTGTATTCTCTTTGATTGACTCAAAGGCTATCGATACCCACAAATATGTCACACTAACATATCTATTGCTTAGACCGTGTCGGTATACCCTGCACAGTTTCCACAACGTATTGCTATTTACCTATGAATGTTTCCCAAATCCGGGTAGAGGATTCAAACCCAAACAATAGAACCAAAGTGTAAAGCAAACAAGTCAAGCAAGATAAGCATGTAAAGGTGATCTAAAACCCTAAGGTAACCCCACTTTTATATTTCTCCCCAGCAGAGTCGCCAGTTCTGTGATGCGGTGGGAGAACTGACTAGATGTTTTGCATTTCGTTCGCACTTGTGCGTTTAGCAAGAGTCGCCACCGACTATTCTTTTATCCAAAAGGAAAGGTAAAAAAGCACAGGAAAGACCTTTCGAGAATTCTCTTAGGTTCGGGGGGTAGATTATGAAAAGGGAAGGTATCAGCACCCTTTTCATCCATGGTTTTCCATGGGCTCTTAGTTACTCGTTTAGATCACTTGCTTTTGTTGGATTGTGTGGTTGTGGTGTGGGCTTTGAAAGTATTTTGAAAAATCTCTTCGTAATGGTTCTCGTCTCTATAAGAACGTATACAAAGTTTTGTTTCAAAAAGTGTTTCAAAGATGTGTTTGTGAATTGTGTTTTGAAAAGTGTTTTGAAAAGAGGTTTTGTAATAGTTCTCGTCTCTATAAGAACGTATACAAAACGTTTTAACTTTTTGAAATTATTTTGAAATGGAGGTGTAGGTGTAAAAGTTTTTTTCGTGAGCAAGCGAGTAACTAAGAGCGAATCTATCTACTCGAAAGGTCTTAAGTTGTTCTTTTCTTCCTTTTAATGGTGCTATCTTACCATTGATTTGGTAAGAAGCTCCACCATTGGATGTGAAGGGACAGGCGCAGGTCAATTTTACAATCATTGAAGGCAACTTGTGAGATGCTTTAGCAATTTTTTGTAAGGGACGAGATCATTTTATCGAAGGCAACATCGAGGGTCATCGAGGGACTACGATCTTTGTTTATCGAAGGGTCATTGCTAGAGTGTCTCATATTCGAGGGACATGATTGTATTTCCGAGGCAACGAGCGAGGTTACCCTAGAGGTGCGCGTGTGAAAAGTGTGTTGGTTTCAAGTTATTTATTCTTGGATTAGGTCATCTAGCGATTGATTTTTGAATCTTGCCATACATGCCTAGTTACTATACAGTATATGGAAAACAATAAATTCTGGGAATTGAAATTCTACGCTATTACAAAATGTTCGGGAATGGGGGTACAATTGTTATGAATGGGGATGAATCAAATGAAATAGCAATGTCCAAATATCAAGCAATACAACCAAATCAAATTTTTGCGTGATTTAATAGAAAGCTATGACAATTTATGAAAATAAAAATCAACAAAGTATGAAATGAAATGTATTTACTTGAAAAAGAAAAATAAAACCTATTCTAAAAAAGAAATTGATTTGAATTATAATATTTATTATTATTTTTTGTATTCTTATTAATTATAAATAAGTTTAAAAGAAAGAAACTAAACTAGGTTAACTCTTTTTTTGATGTTTTATTAAATGTAAGAAAATTAATAAAATAAGTTTATGTAAAAAAATAAATAAATGATAGAAATTAAACACTAAAATCCTAACTAAACTTAATAAAAATGTTTTAAATTTTATTTAGCATTTTTCAAAACAAAAACAAAAAACAAATTAAAGAAGAGGAAAATATGGGCTTAAGAGATTTTAGGAGAAAGCCCAAAGAGGAAATAATTGTTTTTGTTGTCAAGAAAACGAGTCAAGGGGGGGGGGGGGGGGGGGTGAACTGGAAAAACGCGCTTGGGCTTGAGAAGTTTGTAAACAAAATCGGCCCAATGTATGTTAAATCAGTTTAGCTTGTTTGATTAAGGGTGACAAAAACAAATTAGGGTTTGACCCCTTTTTGCTCACAGCGGCGCCTTTCTCACCTTCTCTCATCCATCTCTTCCATATTTCGTTCATATTTCCATCTCTGTTACTATCTCACCGATTGTCCCTTCCTAATTTCATGAGCGAAACGACCCTTGGCCTCTTTGTCTCGCCCTAATTTACGCTGTTTTTTTTTTCTGGAAACCCTAATTTCTGATTTGAACTTATGTCTAATGGGTTCAAAATTGTTTATCTGATCCTTCCCCCCAGCTCTCAATCGCCGGAGCACTCTCTCTCACCTCTTAACCAAGCTCTAGTGATTTTTTCGTGAAAAGGTGATGTTCTGTTTTGTTTAAGGCTTAACAGTTTCATCGTTTTTTGCGTGTTTTGTTCAAGCTCTTCTGTTAATCTACTTGTTATTCATTGAGATGCAGGAAATAGTTTGTAAGGAGGGTGAAGAAGCCATACCTGTTTGGGACTTTTCTGTGAAATGGAAGGGAATGGTGAGACGATGATGATGCTCCTTGGTGGCGAGAGCTTGCGAGGGAGGAGATGAAGATTGAAAGTGCTGGTGTTTTTGGTAACCTTTTTCCTATCCTCTTTGCTTTGAATGATGATGATGTTTGTTGTTGGATTTTGGTTTTTGGATATGTTTTGGTATTTTGAAGTTGTTACTGGTTTGAAAAGCTTGAAGGTTGGGTTTCAATTTGAATTTTATGTTTTTTTTCTGTTGGGGCTTGACCACTGTGTTTTATTGGTTGGTTTGGTTTGATGGTGTTGAGATGGTTTGATTTGAGACTGGTTTTATAGGTTTTCTGTTTTGTTACAATTTTTGGAGGTTGATATTTTCTTGGTATATTTGTTGATGAGTTGCAGGTTTGTGACTTGTTTTGAAAATAGTTGGTGATTTTTGACAGTTTGGGATATTTTTCTGTTTCTTTTTGTCTTGTTTTGGGTTGATGATGGTTTTGAGGTCTTGGCTTTGTTGCTACTGTATTACAGGCTTTGTTGTGGGTTATTACAGGTTTGTGACTGTTTCTGCTTGGTTTGAGATCAGTTTTTTTGGTTGATGGCAATTTGAAGGTTGGTTTTGGGTTTGAAGTGTTTAACAGGTTTAGTTTGATGGTTCTGGCTATTTGAGGATGGATGCTGGGAATTTTGGCTTTTTGTTATGTTTTGACAGTTTTGATGCTTGAGATTTGTGTTTTGTTGGCTTGATGATTAGGCTTGGGATTTTTTGACAGTGGAGACTTTGGTTTGACAGTTTTGAAAACTTGAAGTTTTTTTGAGGTTTTTGAAGTTTGATAATTTTTCTCTCTCTCTCTCAATGACCCTAAGGGCCAATTGCTCTTTTACCTTTTTTCTGAAAAGTTTGCAATAAACGGAAAATGATGAAATGGCTATTGAACAAACCTCTTACTTGTTTGACTTAGTTTACCATATTGCTATACTCATTTTGCTGATGCTGTCTAGCTTATGCTGTTTGTTGCTTCATTTGCATTGATGCTGTTTGTTTTTGCTGTTTGTTGCAAATTGGACAGTTTTGCTGTTTGCCTGGTGATGCGCTGCTGTTTGTTACTTGCCATTTTGCTGCTTGTTTGGCTCTGTTTTACGCCTTCTATTTGTTTGGACAGCCTTGCTGCATTTCTCTTGTTTGGATAGCTTGCTTACATTTCTCTTGTTTGGATAGCTTGCTTACATTTCCTATTTCTTCTTTTTGTGAACCAAGAGGTATAATTCTCTTGTGATTTGCAAATAGAGAAAAATAAAAATGTAATGAATTAAAAAAAAACCTTCTGATTCCAAATTGCAAACTTTAATGATGAATACTTTTTCTCTTGAAAATTCTTGCTCATGTCTAATTAATTGTACTAACTATTTTTCTGTCTTTTGTTTTCATGTGAGCACAACTGGATGGTGGCAAAGCAGGGGAAGCAAGAGACTCTGTTGCAAGCATGGAAGCAAAGGAAGCCCAGTCAACCTTAGGCATAGATTCATTTTCTTTGTAATTTAGAGAGAAACATTCAATCAATTGTACTAATTTATTTTTTTAAATACCATAAGTTGTAAAACATAAAGTATTTAAATAATAAATTGTTTTGTAACAACTTTTGAAATAAATGGAGAAAGTATTATGAGATATTCTAGTGTCCATTGAAATCTTTTACTGTCAATAACTTGTAATTTTCTCTTCGCATCTTAATTGATTCTTAAAGATTCCCAATCAAGATAATTGAAACAAAATGCTCCAATCTGATAACTTAAACTCCAAGTAATCCAATAATTATGTAATCTTGCAATTGCATTCCAATCAAAACATGCACTGTCCATTCCATTTCCTAAACAAGCAAATGTTTTTAAAAGACGCAAATCACCTGGTTAACCTTGAGAACAAACACTGTCTTTTCAATACACTTGAGAAAGCATGAAAACCTGCGAAAGCCAATTGGATCTTTGAGAATTCATTTCTTTTGAGAATTGCAAGAAAAACCCTAATTGCTGGTTTACTGCCAAAGGAGAAGAATCTGTCTGATCGATTCCTAAGCCAACTTGAATATTTGAGAAACCCTAGGGTTGTGCTTTCTATGAAAAATGGGAGGGCAAATTTTGGGGTACAACACCATTCATAATGTGGGGCATTGATATGATTGGAGAGATTAGACCCACCGCTTCCAATGGGCATCGTTTCATCCTTGTCGCCATTGATTACTTCACGAAGTGGGTAGTGGCCGCCTCTTTTGCTTCTGTTACCAAGAACATTATGGCCCGATTCATCAGACATAACCTTATTTGTCGGTATGGTATTCCAGAAAGAATCATTATGGATAATGGTACCAATCTCAATAATACTATGATCACCGAGCTCTGCATACAATTCAAGATTCAACATCATAACTCTTCTCCTTACCGACCGAAGATGACTGCCGCTGTAGAGACTGCTAATAAAAACATCAAGAAGATCATACAAAAGACGACAGTGACATACAAAGACTGGCATGAGATGTTACCATTTTATCTTCATGGTTACCGTACCTTAGTACGTACGTCAACAGGGGAAACTCCTTTCTCTCGGGTATACGGTATGGAAGTTGTCCTACCCATCGAAGTCCAGATCCCTTCTTGAGAATCATGAAGGATGCATGTTTGAATAAAGACGAATGGGTCCATACTCGACTTGACCATTTGAACCTGATTGACGAGAAGAGGCTCGCGGCTATCTGTCATGGTCAGATGTACCAAAAACGTATGATTAAAGCTTTTAATAAGAAGGTCAGATGCCAAGTATATCAGGTTGGTGACCTAGTAGTCAAGCGTATTATCCTACCGCAAGGTGATCCCAGGAGAAAATGGACTCCAACATACAAAGGGCCATTTGTGATCAAGAACATATTTTCTGGTGGATTCATGATCTTAACCACTATGGACAGTGACGACCTCTTGCACCCTATAAACGCGGACATAATTAAAAGATACTATGCATGAACAAAGGCCCACTATGTCGACTGAACTAGGCAAAAATAAGGGCATCCCGGTGAACCAAAAGGGTTCGGGTAAAAATTAGGGATATACATATGAAAAAAATCTGTACACCTGGCAAGTCGAAAACTTGAAAAGGCGGCTTAGGTAAAAAAGGGTATCTCGGTGGACTGAAAAACTGAAAGGGCGGTCCAGGAAAAAGTTAGGGATTAAAAGCGTATAACTATGTCCCATCGGATCACTTTACAAACAGACTTCGGTAATAAGTGTCAAGTTCAAATGGTACTAATCAATCCAGTCAGCTTCAGACAAGCAACAAAGGGATGAGAAGCTCAAAGATATAAAGGAAATAGAAGAATGGGAACCCAATGGGGTCGTTTCGCATAGCTGTTTTTATTTGTATACTATTTTTGTATAGTTTTCATTCTTACGACTGCATTCTCTTACTAGAATGTCTGTCTCTCTATACAAAACACCTGCTATAGGCAGAATTCTTCAGATTAATACAAAACTATCTCTTTGAAAGTGCAAACTATTTGTTTTTGTTTTTCTGTTTTGTTTGCAAAAACGTCCAGTAATTGTTTTTGAACATATGCATTTAAATGTGATTACCGTTTACAAATACACGCATAAAAAACAGAAAGATAGTTACTAATGGCTTTCAGAAACGGGACGGTGTCTAAAAAAGGCCATCTGCAAATCCCCAATGTATTTCATGCATCATGACATTGCATATATCTAATTCTTTACCTTTTCAGGAAAGTTCGCAAGCCGACAAATATAATTATCAATTTTTAACAGTTCTAGATTAATTCCTGAAACCAGACAAGGCAACTATCTGTGAACAACTGATTATAGATCAATTCCTTAAACCAGACAGGGCAACTATCTCAACAACCAGAAAGAGATGTTCCAGATTAATTCCTGAAACCAGATAGGGCAACTATCTATGAACAACTGATTGTAGATCAATTCCCGAAACAAGACGGGGCGACTATCTACAAGACCAGGTTAGGGATTAATTCCTGAAACCAGACATGGCAACTATCTCAACAACCAACAAAAGCAAGTTCCAGATTAATTCCTGAAACCAGACAGGGAAACTATCTGTGAACAACTGATTGTAGATCAGTTCCCGAAACAAGACGAGGCAACTATCTACACGACCAGATGAAACGTCCCTACACAGGCTCCTTCTAAATATTTCCAGATGTAGCTTTACATTAGTTCATCCTGAAGCAATCTTACACGGGTTCCTTCTCATGATCTCCAGATGCAACTTTACACGGGCTCATCCTGAAGCAATCTTACACTGGTTCCTTCTCATAATCTCCAGATGCAGCTTTACCCAGGTTCATCCTGAAGCAATCTTACACGGGTTCCTTCTCATGATATCCAGATGCAACTTTACACGGGCTCATCCTGAAGCAATCTTGCACGGGTTCCTTCTCATAATCTCCAGATGCAATTTTACACAGGTTCATCCTGAAACAATCTTAGACGGGTTCCTTCTCATAATCTCCAAATGATGCTTTACACGAGCTCATCCTGGAGAAATCTTACACGAATTCCTTCTTACAATTTCCAAATGCAGCTTTGCACGGGCTCATCCTGAAGCAGCCTTACACGATTTCCTTCTAATACATTTCTGGACGTGGAAGCCTGGACCCGATCAAATAACAGTTTAAGTCACTGAAGCCTGGATGCGGCCAGATAACTGTTAATTTCATTTCCCCTAGTAAGTCATTGTGAAGCCTGGAATATGACCAGATGACAATCAACTTTATTACCCTCAGCAAGTTACGATGAAGCCTGGATTTTGACCAGAAAACAACTAAACTTTCACCTCTCCAGTCTAGAGATAACTCCTCAGTAGACCCAGGGACAACTAAAGCTCCTAGACACTATTCCCCATAGAGTTTTCCTCAAGCAACAGAACAAAAATCAACATTCCCCAACGGAGTCCTCCTCAGACAACAGGAACACGAATCCCTATAAAGAGACCTCTTATGAAGTCAGCATATACTTTGGATGGAATCTTTAAGCCTATCTCTGACAACTCTCAGTCATCTTCTCCAAATGGCATCCATAAGCCCATTCCTGATATCATCAACCAACGACATTACTTCATGCGAGTGCAACTTTTTAGGCACTCTAGTGTTCAATCATCTTCCACCTTCAGATCATGAGAGGCAGACAAGCCAATCTAAATCTTCAGGTTTAAGAAGATTGAGCAGGGGCATATGCGTTCTCAATGATACGAGAATCATTACAAAGTTCGCCGCATTAAGATATCTTTTCAAAAATATTTTTAAATACACTTACACAAAAAAGCATTTTCAAAGTGAGCTACCAACTAAGAGCCCGTAGATAACTACGGATGGAAAGGGTGCTAATACCTTCCCTTTCCATAACCTACCCCCCGAACTCAAAATCTTTAAAAAGGCCTTTCCTATTCTTTTCACCCTTTCCTTTGTTGGATAAAAGAAAAGTCGATGGCGACTCTTGCTAACCGCAACATTTGCGATAAAACACAAAACCAGTAAAGTCAGTTCTCCCACCGTATTACAGAACTGGCGACTCTACTGGGGATCCTAAAAGTGGGGTTACCTTAGATATAGTTCTTATTTTAAAATTATTTCCCTGTTTGAATTGCTTGATTTATTCTTGAAGGGTTGTTTGGGTATTCTTGTATAGATCCTATACCCGAATCTGAGGCATATTAGGTAAGTAGCAATAGATCATTGGGACTATGCGGCATAATACCGACATGTTTGAAGCGATGGCTACGTTAGTGTGACACATTTGTTGGTACCAGTATCCCTTAAGTCTAGTCGAGGAGAATACATGGCCGTTGTGTAGTGTCATGAAGCACTAACTGACCGTAGAACCTTAGTTGAAAACCTTGGCCATTAGAAAGTAGTGAGATAGACGGCTTTGGTGCAAGACTAAAGTTGGTTGATACTCGATACCACACTCGTTGAGATCGGACTTTCGGGATATTTTGGCCGCTAATAAAGAAGATTGAGCTGAAACGATGCTCGAGAAAAAGATTGGTGATATTGAGACTCCTAGAACCCGGTTACTTCTTTTAGGACAAGTGGAACCAACTAAACTTCAAGAGGGTACTTACCTACAAACTCCATGCAAGCCTGAACCTAAGGCTATTATGTGACTTGTTTGTATTCACTATCTAACAACTTGAACTCCTTGCAGGGCTTGCTTGTATTCATTATCTAACGACGTGAATTCCTTGTAGGACTTGTTTGTAGTAATTATCCAATAACCTAGACTTCTTGCAAGACGTACTTGTTTTTGTCACCTTGAACTTTTTTTGGTGCATAACATACACATCATGACATCATGCTATAGAATTTTCATTAACCATTTCAAGTATCTCAAAGGGCATGTGATCCAGGTTATGATAAACCAAACGTCTAGCAAGGGGCAAGGGGATTTATTTTCCTCTAGCCAATGCCATCAAAGCACGATGTCCTGAGTCAGTGGCTATGACCCACTCGACATGGTGAGCTTGATTCTTGTAGAAGGACATTCAACGATACGAAGTTCTTAAATCGAAGCTTCAGTCATATTCAGTTGCTAGCATCTTCTTGTGTTTACCTTGCGAGATCCTTGAAAACATTGCATGCATGTCATTACATAACGGGTATTCTCGGGACATGTTTCTCATTTTCCCGCTGTTTATTTCAGCAAGGAAGATGGCTTCTGAGCAGAACGAAAAAGATCTCCAAACTCAAGATGCTTAATTCAAGGAAATGTTCTTGAATCTATCCAAAGGGCAAGAAGAATTGAAAGCACTCCTCGTTGGGAACTTGACCAAGAAAAATCCTGATGACAACAAGGATGACCAGTTGGAACAACTACAAGCTGAGATGGAAAGGATGAGAATCCAGATGAATAGTTAGATGACTCTTATCCAAAATTTAGCTTGGGGACAAGAAGAGTTAAGGATTCACATCAGCAAGCTTTATCAGGACAGATACGACCGTCTGGGGAAAACTACTAGAATTTGAGGCCTAGTCAATGATCAACCTCTCTTGGCAGATATGGAATTGAGTGATATGTTCATGCGGAAACATGTTAAAAATAAACTCAGGAGCGATGAAATTCAGGGGACTGCATCTTCAAGTACTCAGAAGAGATTATACAATGGAAATAAGGATTACAATACTGTGTACGACCAGAAGGATCGTAATAAGAGTGATCTCAACCAATCTGTATGGGCAGTGCGAACCTCTAATCCAGTACCAGTACCAGTGCAACAGCAACGACAAGGAAATTAGTGTAAACAGGACACACCCAAAAGGAATTTCATCAAAATCAACATGTCCTCGTCTCAAGTATTGCAACACATGTTGAGGTTGGAGTTGATTACATTGAAGGATCCTTCTCAGAATCCTAACACCTCTTCTCATCGGTAGAATCCTAATGTGAGATGCTCTTATCATTCCAATAGTCCTGGGCATGACACTAATAGCCGTTGGGCATTGAAAAATAAGATTCAAGACTTGATCGACGAAGGAGTGCTGGAGTTCACACAAGATGGTCAGACTGAATTCTTTTATCATCCCTCAAAGGCACACCATCTTAAGTGACAAGTTCAAACGAAAAGGCTTTTGTTCATTAGAATTTTTAAATTGTAGTTTTCTTTTGATTGTTCGAACACTTACTTTATGTCAAACTTTGCTATTCCAATAATGCGTTGCATATGTTTGTCTTGAATTAATCCATTCATTTTCACTATACTGAAACTATGCTTTTACTTACTTTTTGTGATGCTCAACTCTTAATTAAAAGCTATAAGCCTTTAGAGGGAGGATGATGAAAACAATACCATAATCTCATATAGTATGCTTTTAAACATACCTTGTTGACGATGTACAAGCGTTGTTTCAAATCCTAAATAGTGGAGTTATAAGGAAGATAATCCCTAGTCAACCCCTTTGAGCCTAAGAAGTAGGAGTTTTTTTTCCATGCAAATTGAAACCTTTAATCATAACCTGGGGCAAGGTAGTTTCTTAGTTAATTCAAAATGTGCATTCAGTCGCAAGCTCTTCTTTCATACACGACGAATAGTGTCGAGGATGATCTTCTAAATCAAAAGACAGTGATAGTTCCCCATAACCACTAAAATAGGCAGTCATTATTTTTCAAAAGAAAAGCCCGTTAAGTCAAAACCTATGAAGGAGACTTAAGAAAAAACTGGGCATCCCGCTGACTGTAATCACAAAATAAACAATTCAGGTAAAAGGTAGGGATAATAAAATAATAAAAAAGAGGTCACTACAAATCCTCAACAAAAAAAATATATTACACAAAAAATGATGTCTGCCTTCTCAAATAAACTTTCGGTATCTGAACCATCACCAGAATATCAGGGCAAAGATTCCAGACTCAATTGGGATCTAAATGCATAATTAACTGAGTATAGGACTGAAGAATATCACGAAGAACGGGTTGGGTACAAATCAATTTTGAGCCTTTATCCTTTGTTTCTTAAACTGTGAACCAAGCCACGATGCAACCTTTAAAAGTCTTAGCTGAAGCATGGGTTAGTTTGAAAGCATATTGTTAAAAAAGGTATCCTGACTCCTGTAAGGCTTACTATAAATCCTGAGTTGAATTCATATTCTTACAAAATTTTGTTTGTTTACTAAAAATGCATTTCCAAAACTTCAAGACAAACATAAGCTTTGCATTTTTAAATGCCATTGTTTGCATATAACTAATTGTTCGACAACAGAGAAATTTGCACAAAAGATATTCAATGAACGAAAATCCTCTCAATGAACATAATCACCTCAGGTGGAAAGACATTTCTAGTAATAGGCCTTTCACAATCAAGGGGCATGGCATGGTGTCTAACTGATCTGGGGGCAGTCGAGTCAAGATTCAAGGAATCTCTCAAAAGTCCTGAATTGCCAGTGGCAGACCTTCATCTAAATCCCTTGGGGAATTGAATATGAGTTCCAGTAAAGGGCCACACACGATCAAGCAAACATTTTCTAGTATTGCTGTAACACTTACTACTATGGACATTGACAATTCTCAACACCATGTGAACACGGACATAATTGGAAAATATTACGCATGAAAAAAAAGACCCGCTAGATTGACTGGCCTAAGCAAAAATAAGGGCATCCCTGCAAGCCAAAAGAGTTCGGGAAAAAATTAGGGATATATAAATAAAACTGTACACCCGACAAGTCGAAAACCTGAAAAGGTGGCTTGGGCAAAAAAGGGTATCCCGGTGGACTGGAAATCTGAAAGGACAATCCAGGAAAAAGTTAGGGATTAAAGCGTGTTAGAACATAGTTTGATTCTACAACCCTAGTAAGAGTTTTGATGATAACAAACATAAAGAACAAATATGCACTCTAAAATTATATTTTGTTTTGCAGAGAAGTTTTGACGGAACAAGATCAGAAGATAAGCTAAAAGGTTGTTCCTGCTGTGAACATAGACAATTCCCGAAAAGCTCTGATGATAGAAGATCAAAAGTTGCGCAAAAGTAAAGATGTTTTAACTCTGATTACCCAACTCTAGGAAAGTAAGTCTAACTCTGCAAATAGGATCTTATAGCTCTGATCTTCAAAAGCTCTGAAGCAAGCAGCAACGCATACCTCAATGTTCTAAAGCATTACAAATCATATATTTCCATTTCAAGAGTAACGGATGGAAGGGAACAAGGATCTTTATTTTTGGAAAGCACCTTGACTGTCATTAATCATGTTTCCAAAAGATCATTCTTGCTGCGTCTATTTAAACAAGACGTGAGGATAGATTGTACACGATTTCATAACTCTCAACCACGCTGCAATCTTTTCTATTCCTCATACTTACTATTCTCTCAACTGTGTAAAACATTACTGTAGCGGTAGAAATGTTTAAGGCTAATCCATTGGATTGACTAGACTTATACATATCAAAAATAAAAATCGCCACCGTGCTTTATTGTTTCCAAAGGAATGGGAAAAGAGCGAGTAACCCAAAAAGAGAGGGGAAATATTCTAGGTAAGGGGGTTGGTTATGCAAAGGGAAGATATTAGCACCCTAAACATCTACGGTACTCCGCAGGAACCTCTTTGAAAAATCTGTATATTTTGGCTATAAAATGTTGTGTAAAAATAGATGGTGGAGGTGAGAAAAGAAGTATTTATTATGATTTTTGCACCAGCCACGGTTGCGAACCTTTAGGCCTACGTACCACCTTTCATGCAATAGGGGATTAGGGTACACATAGTTCACCTTTTAAAAATTTCAAAACACAAGTGTGTTGGTTAATTTTATGAAATAAAACATTATCGTCATTGTCCGTGTGAAAAACCTACTTACTACCCACAATCATGAGAAAGGAGAATTTGCATCATCTCAAAGTGGAGGATATGGCTTGGATTTTTAAAATCAATAATACCTTACTCAACACCCAAGTGGAAAATATCTCTCTTCATTACTGTGATACGGTGGGAGAACTGACTTGAAGGTTTTGCATTTGATTGCAAATATTGCGATTAGCAAGAGTTGCCACCGACTTTTCTTTTATCCAAAAGGAAAGGTGAAAAAGCACATGAAAGACCTTTGAGATTATTTCTTGAGTTCGGGGGGTAGATTATGAAAAGGTAAGGTATTAGCACCCTTTTCATCCATGGTTTTCCATGGGCTTTTAGTTACTTGCTAGATCACTTGTTTTTTGTTTGAAATTATGCTTTATGTGGTTTTTGAAAGTATTTTGTAAAGAGGCCTTTGGTTAGGAAATCTTTGTAATGATTCTCGTTCGTAAGAATGTATACAAAGATGTTTGATCTTTTAAAAATGTTTTCAAGTTTGAAAGATGTTTTTGAAAGTGTAGGTGTTTGTTTTGAAATTGAGCAAGTAACTAAGAACTTTCTACCTACTCAAAAGTCTTTCATGTTCATTTCCTCTTTCCTTTGACACTGTTATCTTACCACTGATTTGGTAAGTAACCCTATCTTTGGATGTAAACGGGACGGGCGTGGATCATCGTATAATCATGATTAGCAACGTTTGCAAGGTACCTTAGCATTCTCTTTTAGGGACTAAGATCATTTGAAAGGCAACTTAGATAGCATCATCGAGGGACTATGATCTTGTATTTTTGCTTGTTTTTGCTAAGATACCTCACATGCGTAATATGGCCATTTTGTAAGGCAACCAAGTGGATTTACCCTAGGGGTGCTTGTGTGCAAGTGTATTGTTTTAATGCTTGATTTTGTCTTGAATTAGGGTTTTCTAAGTATTGGTTTTAGTCTTACATACAAACGCTAATTACTAGCAATTGTATATAAAGCGATAAATTGCGGAATTTAAAGTTACTACGCTATTACAATACTTGTGGGAGGGGGTGTACAAATTGTAAATTGGTATTTCAAGAATTTAAACCTAATTAGTCTATTACAACCATATTAAATTGGTACAAATGTACAAGAAATTAAATGAATATAATGTACAAGATGAATAAATGTACAAAAATATGAAATGTAAAGTAAATGGATATTTGTTTGAATTTTTAGGAAAAGGGAATTTGTTTTAACCTAATTATTTAAAGGGAAAAATAGTTAATTAAAGTAGTAAAAGGTAAAACCTAAAATTACTAAAAAAAGATTTTAAATAAAACCCTAAATCTATTAATGATTAAAAAGAAATTGAGTTTAAGAAAATTATTTTTTTGTATTTTTGTCTTGAAAATAATTTATATTATTATAAAATATTTTTGGCCTTTTTTATATTAAAATAATATTATTTAATTGGTGTAAAAGAAAATAAATAAAACCTATTATTTTATATAAATTAAGAATAACTAGTAAAATAAATAAAGTATTGATTAAATAAAATAACTTTTATTGAGAAAAATAAATAAACTATGTTAAGATAGAAATCTAATATTTTTGTATTTTTTATGATTTTTTAATATTGGGAAAATAATTAAGAAAAACAAATAAATAAATAAAAAGAAAATATGACTGGGCCAGTGGTGTGAAAATGAAACAGGGGGGGGGGGGGGTTAGAAAGTAAAAACAAAAACAAGGCCCAAAGATGAAACCCAGCGCCTGCAAAAAAAAAGGTCAGAAAATGCAAAAAAAATATGAAAAAATCAAAAGGGTACCACTGGGGCTCGAACCCAGGTCCCTCAGGTTACAGGCGCGCGCTTCTACCACTCGGGTGGCTATACATCCGTTTATATAAACCAAACAATAAATACATAAGGCAAACATGTTCCCGAGGCCAACTTCATCTTCAACCTCACGCCCAGCCAGAAGCTCTGTAACTTGTTCAAATCTCAACAAAAATGAAAACTGTAAACATGAAACTTGTAGCAAATTTCCTCACAATTTTAGAAATGTAAAGAATTAAAACTATAGCTCAAAGATAAACATGAATTTTAAAGGCCCTATTCTGAATCCTAAAAATCTCAGAAAATTCAATGTTAAAATTCTCTAAGCTCAGGCAAAATTAATGGAAACTATGGACAAGGTTAGCTTCAGGGCAATGATATCTACATGTTTCATTCACAAATAAATCATTGATGATGCTTGTATGAAGAGTTCCAAAGTTAGAAAACTTGTCTTGCAAGAGGGTATCGGGTTTGAAGTTTGATAAGCTTACAAGGAGTTCCAAGGATTGGGTTAGCTTCCTCAAGTTTCCAGGAAGCTAATGGGATGCTTAGCTTGAGCTGAAAGTACCTGAGGAGTTCTGGAGAAGTCCAAGTGCAAAACTCTGTTTTTGAAAATGGAGGATGGTGTTAATGGTGTTACAGTCTTGAAACAGGTTATGGGATCAATTTTAAATGATTTTTAGAAGCTTTAGGAACAAAAAGGCTTGAAAACGCACGAGGGAGTTATGAGTTTCAAGTTTTTGGTCAGTTTATGTGAAAATGGAAGTATGAGATATAATTCTGAGATCTTGGTGTTTTGAGGGGTCAAGCATTCATGTACATTGTGGCAAATGGTTTATATATCTATAAGCAAAAGGATTGGAGTGCATTGGCAAGTCAGAAGTACAAGTCACAAGCTATTTGCTATGTTACTTGATTTTCAAGAAAAGAGGGAAACCAAGTTTCAATGTGTAGTACAAGCATGGGCCGGATGATTGTAAGTGTCTAACAAGTTTCTTATGGGTCATGGGACTTGTATGATCATAAGAGAACAAGTGCAAGGCTCAAGAACAAGTTTTGTGTAAAAAAGCACTTTATCAAAATGGCAATGTAGACTTTCTTCCCAAAATGGATATAAAGCATGTCCATGCATTGAATGCTTGAAATGAGACCTCTAACAGCTTTGCAAGCAATTAATTATAAAGTGCCTAACCAGTTTGAGGCATGAAAATTAGAGTTTATGCAGCATAACTTTGAATTTGAATTTTGTTCATCACTAAATGCCTTGTAAATCAAGTGATAAAATCCTAACTTCATCTCTTCGATTCTCCCTACTCAAAATGATCTCAAGGATTTCTTGGACATTTTGGAAAGCTTGTAATGTGATCTACAACCAATATTTGAATTTATTTTGAAGATTCCCCTTGGAACTATATGAAAAAGTTCCATGAAGTTGGTTCAAAATCCTGACCAAATTAGGGCAAAATTTCACTAAGTGTTTTGTTTCATGACCACATGTTCTTAAAATTACAACTTGAGATCCAAGAACTTTTGGAAGGAGTTGTGTAAAGAAAAGTTGTATATTTCATGGAGATATACAACTTTCATGTTGGAAGTTTCTCTTGAATCATCTTGCATCATGGTGAAAATTTTGCTCAAAGTTGTGAAAAAATAAGAAATTTCCAACACTTGGAAAAATTTCTAAGTTTAGAAATTTTCACTTTTCAAAATAAAATTTTGAATTTTGGATTTCTTGATGAATAAGTTTCATATTTTGACATAATTTGATAAATTGTGATCTTTGGCATTTGAATTTGACCAAAAAGTCAAAGTTTGACTTTTCAGTATACATTTGACTTTTGATCAGTTGACTAAAAATTCATCTGTCAATCCATTTGACTTGAGCAATGTTTTGAGCCATGTCATTTTGTCAAAATGATGAAATTTGACTCTTGGTATGATGCCTTAAACCAATTTATCATTTTCTAGGTCAAAAAACAGAAATTGCCCTTTCCTAGTCAAAACCCTAATTTTGACCATTTTGCCCTTTTGGAGATTTGATCAAATTTCTTGAAGAATTGTGGTCTAAAATTGATCAAATTATACATATGAGTCTAAAATGTTGATGTGGATAAAAAACTATGAAATTTGACTGTGAATTGGCCATGGTTGACTTTTCCCCCAATACAACTGATTTTTAGGTCAAGTGCTCAATTGACTGAGCAAAAGTGTGATCCAAGGCTTGAAACTTGACATGAGTGATCTTGGGGGTCAATAATGATCCATGAAAGTCATATTGGGAATTGGAAGTTCAAATATCCTTGTGAAATCTCAAACCCTAATTTTGGTCATCAGTGCTTAAAGAGGTGTCTTGAGCTGATCAACCCTAGTGCAGTCTTGAGCCAAAGGAGATCTTGTGAGAAAATTATTGATAAGTGAGAGGGCAAATTTTGGGGTACAACATCTTCCCCTGTTCAATATTCTTAAGCCTGAAGAGTTAGATTGGTGAGTTTTGCCATTCGTGACTCGAAGGTGGAAGATGATTGGACACTAGAGTGCCTAGAAATTTGCACTCGGTGATGTGATGGTCGATGGTAGGGGGAATGGGCTTAAAGATTCCATTTGGAGAGATGATAGAAATTTGTTGGAGATGGGCTTGTAGATGCCATCCAGAAATGATTGTTGAACCGTATCTGTAAGCTGAAACTGAATGAGTATCAGAATGGCGTCTGTGTCTGGAGCGTATCTGAACTGTATCCGAAAGTTGAATATGAATGAGTATCAGAATGGCGTCTGTGTCTGGAGTGTATCTGAACTATATCTGAAAGTTGAATCTGAATGAGTATCAGAATGGCGTCCGTGTCTAGAGCGTATCTGAACTGTATCTGAAAGTTGAATCTGAATGAGTATTAGAATGGCGTCCGTGTCTAGAGCGTATCTAAACTATATCTGAAAGTTGAATCTGAATGAGTATCAAAATGGTGTCTGTGTCTAGAGCATATCTGAACTGTATCTGAAAGAGACTCTGAATGAGTATCAGAATGGAATCCGTGTTTGGCGCGTATCTGAACTGTATCAAAGATGAATCTAAAGAAACCGTGCTGGATTGCTTTAGTTTGTCATGTAGATAATTGTCCTGGCTTGTCTTAGGTATCAACCTCTGACCTTTGTAATTTGTTGATGATAGCCATTGATTAATCTTATCTTGAAAAAGGATAAAACATTAGCCGTATGCAATGTCACGATGTATGAAATGCATGGTACAATGAGATTGTGATATATGCATTCTTGTTATCAATGTTCATGATACATGGATGCGATGTATGCGTATGTGAGTTAATCTGCTGCACTGTTGTTGGATAGGGGAAAATAAATCCCTGATTGCTTCTGAGTATATGGAGTGTAAGTCTTTATGTTATGAAGTTGAAGTGTTGATGAATTTCATTTTAGAGAAATAAACTCTGTTGTAAGGGAAACACCGTGTACTGCTTCGTTGGGGAATCCTGAGAAATTTGATGACTTCTACTGGGGATTAATAGCTGGAAGTTTGTTCTGCTGGGGATTAAACTGCACACTGCAGAGGATTTCTATGGAAATAGCTTGGAGAGATTTCCCTATCTCTTAAAGCCATCAATGATTTTATTTTTATTTTGTTCATTGGTAAATAGTAATTATATTCAAATGCACATGTTCAAAAATAAATCATTGGACGTTTTTGCAAACAAAACACAAGAGTAAATAAAAAATAGATAATTTTTCACTTTCAAAGGGATATTTTTGTATTGACTTTGAGTAAGTATTCTTGTACAATGAGACAAACATTCTAGTAAGAGAATGCCGTCGTAAAAAAATGAAGTTTGATACAAAGAAAAGATAGCTATGTGCAATAATCCCACGGGGTTCCCATTCTGAGCATCTTGTCTATTTGTTGCCTTGTCCGAAGCTGATTGAATTGATCAGAACCTTCGAGTTTTCAAGTTGTCCGTAAGGTGATCCAACAGGACATAGTCATACGCTTTAATTCCCTAACTTTTTCCTGGACCGCCCTTTCGGGTTTTCAGTCCACCGGGAAACCCTTTTTTGCCCAAGTCGCCCTTTCGGGTTTTCAACTTGCCCGGTGTACAAATTTTTTTTGTTTTATCCCTAATTTTTTCCCGAACCCTTTTAGTTCGCCGGGATGCCCTTATTTTGCCTAGGTATGTCAACCTAGCGGGTCTCTTATGCGTAGTATCTTTTGACTATGTCCGTGTTTACAGTGTGTGGCAGGTCGTTGCCATCCATGGTGGTCAAGATCATTGCTCCACCATAGAATATGCTTTTGATTAAGAATGGTCCTTCGTATGTAGGAGTCTATTTTCCCCTGGGATCACCTTGTGGCAGTATGATGCGTTTGATCACCAGATCCCCAACTTAATACACTTGGCGTCTGACCTTTTTGTTGAAAGCCTTGATCATCCGTTTTTGATACATATGACCATGGAAGACAGTAGTAAGTCTCTTCTCATCAATCAAGTTTTGTTTATCAAGTCGAGTCTGGATCTAATCGTCTTCATTCAACCCTGCATCCTTCATGATTCTCAGAGAGGGGATCTGAACCTCAATAGGTAAGACAACCTCCATTCCGTATACCAAAGAATAGGATGTTGCCCCGGTTGATGTGCGAGCCATGGTACGATACCCGTGTAGAGCGAATGGTAGCATCTCATGCCAGTCTTTGTATGTGGATGTAATTTTCTATATGATTTTTTTAATGTTTTTATTTGCAGCTTTGACAACACCATTCATCTTTGGCTGATAGGGAGAAGAACTGTGATGTTGAATCTTGAATTGCTCGCACAAAGCGGTGATCATAATGTTGTTGAGATTTGTACCATTGTCAGTGACGATCCTTTCTAGGATACCGTACCGACAAATGAGATTTTGCTTGATGAAACGGGCAACAACATTCTTGGTAACGGAGGTGAAAGAGGCTGCTTCAACCCACTTTGTAAAATAGTCAATGACCACTAGGATAAAGCGGTGTCCATTGGAGGCTGTTGGTTTGATTTCCCTAATCATATCGATGCCCCATACAACAAAGGGCCAAGGAGCCGTCAAGATATTTAGAGGAACCGAAGGTACGTGCACCTTGTTAGCATAGATCTGACACTTGTGGCAGGTTCGAGAGTGTTCATTGCAATCTTCTTCCATGGTAGACTAGTAATAGCCTTCCCATAGGATCTTCTTTGTCATCGTATGCCCACTGGAATGGGTGCCAAAAGTGCCCTCATGTAGATCATCCATGATATTTTCCGCCTCAACCTGGTCTACGCAACGGAGTAACATAGAGTCATGGTTGCGTTTGTAGAGAATGCCATTACTAAAGAAGAACTTGGCAGAGAATCTCCTTAAGAACTTCTGATCATTGACTGAAGCTCCTTCCGGATATTCTTGAGCCTTGAGATACCTCTTGACTTCGTGAAACCAAGGTTGGTCCACTATTTCTTCAGTATTAATGTCGTGACAATGAGCTGGTTCGTCCATTCATTCAATGGTGATCTGGGGAGCCTCGTTATCCCATTAAATTTAAACATGGATGACATTGTGGCTAGTGCGTCTGCTAGCTGATTTTCTTCTCGCGGGAAATGCTCGAAGGTAATCTTCTCAAAATGTGGGATCAATGTCAACACATGTTCTTTGTAAGGGATAAGGTTAGGGTGTTTGGTGTCCCACTCCCCTTTGATATGGCTGATGACCAAAGCTGAATTTCCGAATACATTTAAGGATTTGATCCCCAAATCTATGGCAGCTTTGAGACAAAAAATGCACGCTTCGTATTCTGCCATGTTATTTGTATAGTTGAAGTTGAGTCTTGCCGTAAAAGGAGTATGACACCCTTTAGGAGATATAAGTACAACACTTATACCATTTCCAAGTGCGTTTGATGCCCCATCGAAAACCAGGGTCCATCGGGATCCTTGTTCAGGTCCGCCATATGTTTTGAATTCTTCACAGTTGTTTACCATCATGATGTCTTCATCTGGGAATTCGAACTTCATGGACTGGTAGTCTTCCACAGCTTGGTGAGCAAGGTGATCAGCTAGTACACCACCCTTTATTTCTTTCTGGGTAGTATACTGTATGTCATATTCTATCAGGATCATCTGCCATTTTTCTATTCTCCCAGAAAGGGCAGGCTTCTCGAAGATGTATTTTATGGGATCCATTTTGGATATCAATAAGGTAGTATGGGTCATCATATACTGTCTTAGCCGGCGAGTAGCCCATGCCAGAGCGCATCAAGTTTTCTCGAGTAGTGAATATCTGGTTTCACAGTCGGTAAAATTTTTTCCCAGGTAGTAAATAACATGCTATTTTCAGCCAGACTCGTCATGCTGCCCCAATACACACCCCATTGAATTTTCTAAAACAGTCAGATACATGATCAATGGTCTCCCCTCGATTGGTGGCATCAATACATGAGGTTCTTGTAAGTATTCTTTGATTTTGTCAAAAGCAACTTGGTACTCATCATTCCATTTGACTACTTGATCTTTCTTCAAGAGCTTGAAGATTGGCTCACAAGTAGCTGTCAGGTGAGAAATGAATCTGGAAATATAGTTCAAACGTCCCAAGAATCCTATGACTTCCTTTTCAGTACGAGGAGCATGAATCTCTTGTATTGCTTTAACTTTGGTAGGATCGACCTCGATACCTTGTTGCTGACGATAAAACCTAAGAGTTTACCAGACCGTACCCCAAATGTGCACTTGTTTGGATTCAACCTCAGCTTGTACTTCTTCAGTTTCTCAAACAGCTTTTGTAAGTGATCAAGATGCTCTTCTTCCGTTTGAGATCTGGCTATCATATCGTCTATGTAGACCTTTATATCATGATGTATCATGTCATGAAATAAGGTTACCATGGTGCGCTGATAGGTTTCCCCAGCATTCTTCAGTTCAAATGGCATCACCTTGTAGCCGAATGTGCCCCATTGTGTGGCAAATGTTGTTTTCTCCATGTCCTCGGGTGCCATTTTGATTTGGTTGTAACCTGAGAATCCATCCATGAAGGAGAACACTTTGTGTTGTGCCGTATTGTCAACTAGGTAATCAATGTGGGGGAGTGGAAAATCATATTTAGGGATCTCCCTATTCAAATCTATGTAGTCTACACACATTCGTACTTTGCCATCTTTTTTAGGTACGGGAACAATGTTGGCAACCTATTGAGGGTAGGAAGTGACAACCAAGAATCCAACATTGAATTGCTTCATAACCTATGCTTTAATCTTTTCTGACATATCTGGTCTCATGCGGCGAACCTTTTGTTTTACTGGCGGACAATCTTCTCTTGTAGGCAGACGATGTACTACGATCTCTGTATCAAGTCCTGGCATGTCTTCATGTGACCAGGAAAAAACTTCAACGTAATCGTGTAACAACTGAATCAGATGCTCCTTGACACTGGGTTCCAAATTGGCACCTACCTTGACCTCTTTTTTGTCTTCTTTGGTACCCAGGTTGATTGTATCCACGGGTTCCTCGTAAGGCTGAATGGTTCTTTCTTCTTGTTGTAGTAGTCTGGCCAGCTCCCCTGGTACTTCACAATCTTCCTCACCTTCGTCTTCGGCTTGATAGATTAGATTCTCAGAGTCATGAAAGGCCATAGCAGTATCGTTACCCATGGGATCCAGAATGGATGGATACATGCATTGTGAGTGTGGGTGTGTGTAAGGGTATAGCTATCTTTGAAAAAAAGTAAAAATGTAAAAGAAAAACAATGAGCACAAAAGTTTGAATGCGAAAACATCCATGATTCATTGATGTCATATGAAAAATGAGATAATAACCCATACAAATGGACCATTGTGCCTCGAGTAAGACACAAGGTTTTAAGAGTGCGAATTGTTTTTGAATATTACAGATCCAACAAAATGTAAAGATAAATTACTGTGGGATAAAAGTGATTGGGACAAAGTCTCTAGCCTCCCAATTGCTGAGTCCTCCATTGACATTCAGAAAGATCCAATACTCCAGGTTGCAATCACCTTCACCATCTTCTACCGCATTGACCTCACGGTTGCTAATCTTCAAGGGTGGCCCTCCAGCATGGGCACGACGTACAACCTTTTGAGTACTTGAAGTGAAACCTAGGCCAAACTTGTCAGACTTATACGGGATATCCGGAAGTTGCGCCCAGATGGTGCATCCACCTTCCTCCACCACTGCTTTGGCATCCTTTAGAGATGACATCCAGAGTGGAGGTCTTGTAATCTTGGGGATCTGGGACACAGTCTTGATCACTGCCACCTCTTGGGGGACCTCTTCGAAGTGTTGAAATGGAGTTTCAATAAATTCACCGTCCAATTCCATATATCTGAAGGAATTGAGATGGCTGATCATGTATTCTTCCTCTCCATGGATAATGATAATCTTCCCTTGAACCAGATACTTCAGCATCTGGTGCAATGTAGAGGTAACAGCGCCAGCATTGTGGATCCATGGCCGGCCTAGCAAGCAAGAGTACGAAGGGCGGATGTCCATTACATAAAAGGTTGAATTGAAAGTTCGTGTTCCCACCTTTATGGGGATATCCACTTCCCCATGCACCATTCTCTTCGAGCCATCAAATGCCCTTACTACTATGTTGCTTGGCTTTAATGTCAGTCCCTCGCAGTCAAGTCTGTCAAGAGCTTTTTTTGGTAGTACTTTCAAAGATGAGCTAATGTCTACCACTACATGGGCCAGAGTTGTGCCCCTACATTCCACTGAGACATGCAATGCCTCATTGTGCTTTCTTCCTCTCGGTGTTAGATCGGCATCCGAGAAACCTAGGCCATTATCCGCTGTCAAGCTGGCTACGCAGTCTTGGAATTGATCAACAGACGTCTCTTGAGGCACATGGGCTGTTTTTAAGAACTTCACTAAGGCTTTCGCATGTGCTTCGGAACACAGTAGTAATGCCAACATGGAGATTTTGGAGGGAGTTTTCCCCAATTATTCAACTACATCGTAGTCGCTCCTCTTTATAATTTTTAGGATCTCCTCTATTTCTTTCTTGGAAGTCTCAGGGATAGTTAGTGATTGAGCCTTCGTCTGGACATGCTCCACTTGAATACTCTTTCCTCGGGTCTCGGCAGCAGGAGTGTTGGTAGGAATGATAACAGGAGTTATGACGGCTTCGTCAATAGGAGCACTTGTATAGATGATTATGGGTACGAAAGTAACCTTTGGATCAGCCACAAGTATGATCACAGGTCCATAAACTGCTTTTGGGTGAGCAATTTCTGGAGAAAAGATCCTACCGCTTCAGGTAATTTTACTAGTTCCGGTAATATTGTTGATGTCGTAATCTTCTTCCTCGGAGTTTATCTTTTTGGTGGTCGGCCAATCTTGTTTGATGCCATGGTAGTAAATGTCCCCTCTGTAATTCCATGGTACAGTTTTGTCTGATTTATATGGGACTGGCCCTGGCATTGTGATGATTAAAGGAGTTGTTTTCAGAACTAATGTAATTCTAACGGGTCTTTTGGTGGAGACCCTGGAAGAATTGGCAGAAATGGTAATGATAGAAACATCTTCAACAGGAGTAGGTGAAACAGGAGTACTTTCAAACAAAATCTATTTGTTATCTATCAGGCACTGAATGTCTATTTTCAACAAAGGGAAATCAGTTGGTGAGGACAAGCAGAGATGGCAAACTTCATTACAGCCCGGGAACACACCGACTTTCAACAATTTTATCTTAATCGTTGGAAGTGGAGTCATGAGTTCATCAATTGTGGTAACAATCAAATCTTTTTCAATAGCATTGGAATTGTGACCATGTCTGGGCATAGGAGAAAAAATGACATTTGGCTTCTCGGGCGCATCAAACTCAATTTCTTTCGCTTCATTAAGGTCTTGTATTTTGTTCTTCAGGGCCCAACAGTTATTAGTATCGTGACCAGGAATTTCAAAGTGATATGCGCAACGGGCATTGGGATGATAATGAGGGGATGTTGTATTGGGGTTTTTCAGAGCTTCTTTCAAGGTTGCCAAGTTGGATCTCAGAAGATGCGGTAATACTTGAGACAGAGTCATGTTAATTCTGGTGAATTGCCTGACTGGCCTTTCCACCCTTGGTTGATTACTTCTTTGTTGATCAGACGTAGGCTTTGGAATCATAACAGCCCCCACCATTGGTCGACGTTCGGCCCTCTCTTGGTTTCTTTGCGGATATACAACAACTATCTCTTTCTTCCCGATAAAATGCTTCCTTACAGCTGTAGAAGAAGATGAATCCTTCTGAATCTTTCCACTTTTTATGCCAGCTTCCACCCTTTCTCTGGTCAGTATTAGTTCAGTAAAGACTGCGAATGAACTTCTGATTAAATGGTTGAAAAAGGGACCTAATAAGGTGCCTAAGAACATTTCTACCAATTCCCTTTCAGACATAGGGGTTGAACTCTTCCAGCCAAATCTCTCCATTTTTGTGCGTAATCCTTGAAACCTTCATTAGAAGCCATTACCATACTCTGCAGTTGAGTACGGGTAGGCGCCAAATCAGCATTGTATTGATATTGCTTGTAGAAATCTACGACAAGATCTTCCCAGTTGTGGACGTTAGCTCTTTCTAGTTGGTAAAACCAGTCGAGTTGTGTTCCAGATAGACTGTCTTGGAAAAAATGCACCCATAAGTCTTTATCAGCGGTGTGGGGTTGGATTTTTCTCACATATGACCGGAGATACATTTTAGGGCATGACACACCATCATATTTTGCAAACATAAGCACTTTGAATTTCGGTGGAATCACAATCCCCGACACTAGTCCCAATTCCTCAAAGTCTAAGCCCGACACCTTTTGTATTTCCATCGCGCTCAAACGCTCTTCGAGATGTTTGTACTTGTCATCAGCTGGAGGATACTGTTCCTTAGAGTAGTCTTCCTATTCTTCCTCTTCTTCTTCCGATTCTGACGGGACAGCTGTTTCCTTGCCTTTTCCTTCTCTTTCACCGGATGTTGTTGCAAAATTCAAAGCCCTTCTTGTCTGCCCCTGAAACCTTCTCCCCATGTTTAAGACTCCAGTTACTTTCTTTGTTTTCTTTTTCCTCTCTTCAGCTAGCAGAGTCTTCAATTCTTCTTGCCCCTTGGCTAGGGTCATAATTAACTGTTGAAACTGCGTGTTCTGAGCTTGGGGATCTTTCACTATTTATTCGAGATCCATCTTACTGAAATAAATAGTAGAGAGATGAGGAGACTTGTTGCAAAAGACCTGTTTATGTTATGATGAATGATATATGCATATGCAATATTTTCAAGGATTTCAAAGATTCAAATTTGTTTTAGACAAAAAGGAAACACACATTATATTAATAAGATAAAATTTGAGTACATCAATGCCCCTTGGACAAAATAATACAAAACTTTAAGATAAAAAAGTAGTGTGCATCCTCTTTGGTGCAATGTAGGCATTCAAGGTCTGCTCCTCATTAAGTAGCCTAGTGAGTTCAAAAATCTTCTTCTCGCTTGCGTAGAGTTGGGCTTCCAAAGTATCTCGCTCTCCTTTGAGTTGTATCCAATCCCTTTGTAAGTCTTCAAGAGATATGGGCATGTCAGGATGTAGGATAATGTATGGAACATCTCCTTCCTTAACAGGCTCAATGATTACCGGGAGAATGGAGGGGTAAGGCATCATAAGACTCTGAGCACGAGTTCGTACCCATTTGAGGTAAGGCTCAAGAGGTATGGAATTCTTGTGCCCCAAAGTCTTGATATCCACCTTGTTTAGCATCCTCCAAGCTCGGATAAATCTCTGGCGAAGACCTTGATTGTCGTTGTCGTAGTCGAATACCAAACCTTGAATCAACATTTCATGCGGGCCATCCCTTCGAGCATAACCAAACCGTCTTAAGGCTAAACATGGGTTGTAGGTGATGCCTCCCCTAATGCCAAGTAGAGGGACATTATGGAATTTTCCACAACGGTCTATGATGATAACATTCTCTTTGGATCGAGAGCACCAATGAATGTCTGAATGTTTGAGCGTTATCAACCTTTGTGACCACCTTGAACCTTGCTTATTCCTTAAGACTGATTGGGGAAGATGAGAAATAAACCATCTTGCCAAGAGAGGAGTGCAACACATGAGGACACCTCTTTTCCTCATTGTGCGAGTGTGGAAGAGTGTAGGATATCCCCTAGCAATGTAGGCACCGGGTTACGTGACATGAAGATTTTGACGGCGTTCACATCTATGAGTTGGTCAGGATTTGGAAATAAAACCATCCCATAGATGAGAAGAGCCACAATTTCCTCAAAGGCTTTCAAGTCTAAGGAATTCCAACAACTTTGGGCTTTCTCAAACAGGAACTTTGCTAAGAAACCTTTGACACCACTCCTAGTTTCCCAATGGGTTGTGACATCAGATGAGTGCAAGTGTAGAGCTTGAGCAATCTCTTCTAGCATTGGATCTCTTTCCGTACCGTTGAAAGGTAGTTGATTGAGAATGGGAATCCTCAAGAGTTGGGATAATTCTTCCAAAGTAGGCACAAGTTGATAGTCGGGAAATGTGAAGCAGTGCAAAGGATCAAAGAACTGAAAGAGCACCTTCATCATATCCTCATATGTGTTGGAGGTGACCAAGTTGAGTAGACGTCCATGTCTTTCGGTGAATGGAGAGTTCTTAGGAATCTTTGAAGCTAGCTCCTTAAGTTGTGGAGGAATTCTTACAAGGTTAACTTGAATAGTTTTCCTGCGAAGTGAATCCATATCCTACAAAACAAGAACAAAGATGAATCCCCAAAATCCTTGAAATGGTTAGTGGATGTATATGATGTTCATGACGTCCATGATGTTATGTACAAGTATGCATATACAAGTAAAGAAAACAAGTCCTTAGTTTAGGCTTGCATGGAGTTTTATAGGTAAGTACCCTATTGAAGTTTAGTTGGCTTAAACCTGTCATAGTAATAGTAACCGGGTTCTAAGGAGCTCAATATCACTGGATTGTTTCCTTGGTCATTGTTTCAGCTCAAGCCCCTTTAATGGCGACCGAAATATCCCAAGAAATCAAACCTCAATGAGTGTAGTATCGAGTATCTACCAACTTCAGATTGTACCAAAGCCGGTCATCTCACTACATCCTAAAGGCCAAGTTTGTCAAGTAAAGGTTCTAAAAATTCATT
Source organism: Vicia faba (assembly GCA_948472305.1). NCBI lineage: Eukaryota > Viridiplantae > Streptophyta > Magnoliopsida > Fabales > Fabaceae > Vicia > Vicia faba. The sequence continues at coordinate 551,865,955 of OX451741.1, forward strand.
AGTGCTTCATGACATCACTCAGCGGCCCTGTATTCTCTTTGGTTAACTCAAAGGCTACCGGTACCCACAAATATGTCGCACTAACATAGCTATTGCTTAGACCATGTTGGTATACCCCACACAGTTTCCACAATGTATTGCTACTTACCTATAATGTATCCCAAATCCGGGTAGAGGATTCAAACCCAAATAAAGAACCATAATGTAAAGCATACAAATCAAACAATGTAAGCAAGTAAATGTGATCTATCCATAAGGTAACCTTACTTTTAGAATTATCCCCAGCAGAGTCGCCACCGACTTTTCTTTTATCCAAAAGGAAAGGTAAAAAAGCACAGGAAAGACCTTTGAGATTGTTTCTTGAGTTCAAGGGGTATATTATGAAAAGGGAAGGTATTGGCACTCTTTTCATCCATGTTTTTCCATGGGCTCTTAGTTACTTGCTAGATCACTTGCTTTTGTATGAAATTATGCTTTGTGTGGTTTTGAAAGTATTTTGTAAAGAGGCCATTGTTTAGGCAATCTTTGTAATGAATCTCGTTCGTAAGAATGTATACAAAGATGTTTGTCTTTTTAAAAATGTTTTCAATGTTTGTAAGATGTTTGGAAATGTGTGTGTTTGTTTTGAAAATTGCAAGGATATTTGTTTGAAATGGAGCAAGTAACTAAAAGTAATCTACCTACTCAAATGTCTTTCTTGTTCATTTTCTTTTCCTTTGATATTGTTGTCTTACCATTGATTTGGTAAGCAACCATATCTTTGGATATAAACGGGACGGACGTGGGTCATCGTATATCCATGATTAGCAATGTTGCAAAGTATCTTAATATTTTTTGAGGGACTAAGATCATTTTGTAAGGCAACTTTGGATAGCGTCATCGAGGGACTATGATCTTGTATTTGTTTGGTTTTGCTAAGACACTTTACATGCGTAATATGGCCATTTTGTATAAGGAAACCAAGTTGGATAACCCTAGGGGTGTTTTATGTGCAAGTGTGCCATTTTCATGTTTGATTTTGTCTTGGATTAGGGTTTTCTATTTGGTTGATTTTATCTTTCCATACAAACCCTAATTACTAGCATGTTATGTAAAAGCGATAAATTGCGAAATTTAAAGATTACTACGCTATTACAATATTTTGTGGGAGGGGGTATATAATTTATGAATGGGGATTGCAATAATATAAACCTAATTAATCTATTACAACCAAATTTAATTTGTACAAATATTGGAATAAATAATGCACAAGATAAATTAAATATGCAAAGATGTATGAATGCAAAGAAGATTTTGTTTGGTTTTTTTATGTAAAAAAGTTTTAACCTAAACCTAATAGATAAATCAATATTAAACCTAAATTAATTAGGAAAGGAAATTATTTTTAGCAAGTATTTTGATTAAACCCTAATTTTATTTTTATTAAAAGGGAATGAATTTCTTTGAGAGAAAGTAAGTATTTTTGCATATTTTGTCTTGAAAAATAAAATATGGTATTAATGAGGTATTTTGGTCCCTTTATATTAAAAAATATGCTTAATAAGTGTGAAGGAAAAATAGATGTTAAAATAGTTATAATTTAATTTATAAGTTTATTACAAAAAAAGATAGTATATAATTTAAATAAAAAATATTTTCTATGAGAGAAAAAAAATGATGCAAAATATAAATCTAGCATTTTTATATTTTTTATGATTTTTAATATTAAGGAAAATATATTTAATAAAATAGAAATGAAAATAAAATGAATAATAAAAATATATGAGCTAGGGGTGCTGCAAGCAAACAGGGGTAGGAAGTTAGAAAAAAACAAAGCCCAAAGTTCTAGAAGCCCACGCTGCCAAACAAACAAAAAAACTAGAAAAATATGAAAAATTGCAAAAAGGCAGCGCCAAGGCTCGAACCCATGACCTATGGCATTTTTGCGCGCTGCCTTATCACTAGGGTGGCTGTACATCCGTTCATATAAACAAAGGCATAAATATATATTAGAAAACGCCTCCTGAAGGCAACTTCATCTTCAACCTTGAGCCATGGCCGGACCACCTGTATCTCTCTCATTTCTCCATGAAAATGGAAACTCCAAACATGAAAGTGATAGTATTTCTTCCCATGATTTTAACCATATAACTCATGTAAACTAAAAGTCAAAGATCAAAGCTAATTTTACTGGCCCTAAATTAAAACCTAATTTTTACAGAAATTTCAAATCCAAAATTCTCTATACACAATAAATATAAATGAAATCTAAGAACATGGTTGGCTTTAGTGCAAGGATATCTATATTTTATTTTCACAAATCGAGACCAAATGATGCCTGTATGAAGAGATAGAAGTTTGAATTTTTACCTCTTTCACTTGAGATCGTGAATGGAGTTTGAGAAAGTTTTGAGAAGGCCTGAGAATCTGTTTAGCTTTCCTGGACCTCTCTGAGTGTGTTCCAATCCTTACTTTGCCTTGAAAGTTCCTGAATCCCCCTAATCAAGTCAACCTGCAAGCTTGAAATGCAAAAATGGTAGATGGAGAAGGAGGAGTTACAATGAGGGAATAATGGTATGGAACACTTAGATATGATGTATATTAAGTGTTTAGGTGGTTAAAACTCAAAACACACGAGTCGTTTTTGAGATTGCTATGCAAGGTGCAAAACTGCAAGTTATGGCAGGTTTTCAGTGATAGAGAGTTTGGGAGAGTTTCCTATCTTTTGCAATTTTTTTCTAGGTTGTAATGTATTTGTGTATAAGTATAGAAAAGGTTTTGGATCAATTCCATACCAGGTTTTTGAGTTATAGCCTTTTGGTTCTATAACTTGCTTTTGAAGCAAAGTGAGGAGACAAGTTCCTAAGTGTTGTACATGCATGGTCTGGTTTGGTAGAGGCTTCAGGCAAGTTGCTCTTTGTTATGGCTTTGCTTGTGTGCAGAGAAAGTTGTGCTTTATCAAAATGGAAATGGCACCTTTGTGCCAAAAATGGAATTGTTCATGTACAATGCATTTAATGTTTGGCTTAAAGCTTCCAACATCTGTGAAAACATTTAATTAAGGAGTGAGAAACAAGTTAGTATCCTGCAAATCAAGATTTGTTCCGCATGCTTGAGGATTTGAATTTTTGTTCTTCATGAAATGGCTTGAAATCAAAGTGAGAAATTGCCAACTTCATCTCTTCGATTATCCCTACTCAAGAATGATCTCAAGGAGTTCTTGGACATTTTGGAAATCTTGCAATGTGCTCTACAACTCATCTTTGAATTTATGTCCAATATTCCCCTTGGAACTATGTGAAAAATTGGCATGAAGTTAGGTCAAAAACCTGCCTAACTAGGGCAAATTTTCACTAAGTTATTTTAGTTCATGAGCATGTATTCACAAAATTATATCTTGAGATCCAAACATCTTTAGGAGAAATTGTGTGAAGAAAAGTTGTAGATTTCATAGATATCTACAACTTTCATGTTGGGAACTTCCTTTGAATCATCTTGTATCATGGTTAAAATTTGGCCCAAAGTTGAGAAAAAATAAGAAATTTTCTTCTAAGTTAAGAAAATTTCAAATTTTCTTCTAAGTTAAGAAAATTTCAAATTTTAAAACAAAATATTCAATCCTTGATTTCTTGATGAACAAGTTTCACATTTTGACATTTTTTGATGAATTATGGTCCTTGGCACTTGAATTTGACCAAAAAGTCAAAGTTTGACTTTTTAGTGTACAATTGACTTTTGATCAGTTGACTAAAAAATTCATCTGTCAATCCAATGGATTTGCAATGTTTTGAACCATTTCATTAGGTTAATATGATGCAATTGAACTCTTGAAATCATGCTTCAAACCAATTGATAATTTTCTAGGTCAAAAATCAGAAATTGCCCTTTCTCAGTCAAAACCCTAATTTTGACTATTTTGCCCTTTTGATGATTTGATCAAATTTCTTGAGGAATTATGGTCCAAACTTGATAAAATGATACATATGAGTCTAAGATGTTGATGTGGATAAAAAATCATGAAGTTTGACTGTAAATTGGTCGTGGTTGACTTTTTTCCCAATACAGCTGATTTTTAGGTCAATTGTCCAATTGATTGATCAAAAATGTGATTCAAGGCTTGAAACTTGGCATGAGTAATCTTGGGGGTCCATAATTGTCCTTGAAAGTCATATGAAGCATTGATGGTCCAAAAATACTTGTTCAAACTCAAACCCTAATTTTGGTCTTCAGTGCATGAGGAAGTGTCTTGAGCTGGTCAAACCCTAATCCAGTCTTGAGTCCAAGAGATCTTGTGAGGAAATCCTTGATAAGTGAGAGGAAAAATTTTGGGGTACAACACCAGGGGACATCCTACACTCTTTTCACACTCGCACAATGAGGAAAAGAGGTGTCCTTATGTGTTGTGCTCCTCTCTTGGCAATATGGTTTATTTCGCATCTTCCCCGATCTGTATTGAAGAATGAGCAAGGTTCAAGGTGGTCACAAAGGTTGATGACGCTAAAACATTCAAACATTCATTGGTGCTCCTGATCCATAGAGAATGTTACTATTATCGACCGTTATGGAGAATTTCCTAATGTCCCTTTACTTGGCATTAGAGGAGGTATCACCTACAACCCCTGCTTAGCCTTAAGACAATTTGGTTACGCCTGAAGGGATGTCCCGCACGATATGCTGATTCAAGGTTTGGTATTTGACTACGACAACGATGATCAAGGTCTTCGCCAGAGATTTATCCGAGCTTGGAGGATGTTGAACAAGGTAGATAGCAAGACTTTGGGGCATAAAAATTCCATCCCTCTTGAGCCTTACCTCAAATGAGTACGAACTCGTGCTCAGAGTCTTATGATGCCTTATCCCTCTATTCTCCCCATAATCATTGAGCCTGTCATGGAAGGAGATGTTACATACACAATCCTATATCCTGACATGCCCACCTTTCTTGAAGACCTACAAAGAGATTGGATACAACTAAAGGGGGGAGCGAGATACCTTCGAATCCCAATTCTACGCAAGCGAGAAGAAGGTTTTGGAACTCACTAGATTACTTCATGAGGATAGGAACTTGAATGCCTACATTTCACCAAAGAGGAAGCACACTACCTTTTTATCTTAGAGTTTATTGTATTTATTTTGCCCAAGGAGGCATGATTGTACTCAATCTTTAATCTATTAATATAATGTGTGTTTCCTTTTTTGTCTAAAACAAATTTGAATATTAAAATCCTTGAAATCATTGCATATGCATTTACCATTCATCATAACATAAGCAGGTTTCTTGCAACGAGTCTCCTCATCTCTCTACTGTGTATTTCAGTAAGATGGATCTCGAGCAAACGGTGAAGGACCTCCAAGCTCAGAATGCACAGTTTCAACAGTTATTCTTAACTCTGGCCAAAGGATAAGAAGAGTTGAAGAATTTGCTGGCCGAGGAGAAGAAAAAGAAGACAAAGAAGATAACCGGAGTTCTAAACATGGGAAGAAGATTCCAAGGGCAGACAAGAAGGGCCTTAGACTTTGCAACAACATCTGGTGAGAAAGACAATCAAGATGGGAAAGGCAAAGAAACATTTGTTCCGTCAGAATCAGAAGAGGAAGAGAAAGAAGAAGACTATTATGAAGAACAATACCCTCCAGTCGACGACAAGTATAAACATCTAGAAGAACGGTTGAGTGCAATGGAAATCCAAAAAGTGTTTGGATTGGACTTTGAGGAGTTAGGCTTAGTATGAGGGATTGTGATTCCTCCAAAATTCAAAGCACATGTGTTTGCCAAATATGACGGAGTCTCGTGCCCCAAATTGCATCTCCGTTCCTATGTGAGGAAAATCCAGCCCCATACCACTGACAAGGACTTATGGGTACACTTCTTCCAAGACAGTCTGTCTGGTACTCAACTTGATTGGTTTTATCAGTTAGAAAGAGCTAATGTTCATAACTGGGAGGATCTTGTTGCTGCCTTTTACAAAAAATACCAATACAACGCTGATCTTGCGCCTACTCGTACTGAACTCCAGAGTATGGCCATGGTTTCAAATGAAGGCTTCAAGGACTATGCACAAAAATGGAGAGACTTGGCTGGAAGAGTTCAACCTCCCCTATCCGAAAGAGAGTTAGTTGATATGTTCTTCGGTACCTTGTCTGGTCCCTTCTTCAATCACTTAATTGGGAGTTCATCGGCATGTTTCACTGAATTGATATTGACCGGAGAGAGGGTAGAAGCCGGGATAAAAAGTGGAAAGATTCAAAAGGATGCATCCTCTGCTGCTGCTAGGAAGCCATTCATCGGAAAGAAAGAAGTGGTTGCTGTATATCCTCAGAGAAATCAAGATAGGGCTGAATGCAGTCCAATGGTGGGAGTTGTTATGATCCCTAAACCTGCGCCTGATCAGCAAAGAAACAACCAACCAATGATGGAAAGACCAGTAAGACAATTCACCAGAATTAACATGACCCTATCTTAAGTATTGACACATCTATTAAGATCCAACCTAGTGACCTTGAAAGAAGCTCCAAAGAATCCTAACACAACATCTCCTCACTATCATCCTAATGCCCGCTGTGCATACCACTCTGAGAGTCCCGACCATGACACTAACAATTGTTGGGCTCTGAAGAACAAAGTACAATACCTCATTGAAGCCAAAGAGATTGAATTTGATGCGCCCGAAAAGCCAAATGTCATTTTTGCCCCTATGCCCAAACACGACCATACTACCAATGCCATTGAAGATGACATGTTTGTTACTTCAGTTGATGAACTTGTGACCCCACTTCTGATTATCAAAAAGAATTTTTTGATTGTCGGTGTATTCCCAGGCTGCAATAAAGGCTATCATTTCTGTTTGTCCTCACCAACCAACTGTCCTTTGTTGAAAGCAGGCGTTCAGTGCCTAGTAGATAACAAGGAAATTTTGTTTGAAAAGACTTCTATTCCACGTGTTCCTTTTAATGATATTTCTATCATTACCATTTCTGCCAATTTTTCTAGGGTCTCCACCAAAAGACCCGTTAGAATTACATTAGTTTCAAAAGCAGCTCCTTTGATAATTACAAAGCCTGGACCAGTCCCGTATTCGTCAGGCAAAACCATAACATGGAATTATGGAGGGGATATCTACTACCACGGTATCAAGCAAGATTGGCCAGCCGCCGAAGATTCAAGTTCTGAGAAAGTTGACTCCAATATCAGTAATATTGCAGGGACTAGCAAGATTATCCGAAGCGGAAGGATATTCTCTCCAGAAATTGCTCCCCCAAAAGCAGTTTCTGGACCCGTAATCCTTCTTGTTGTTACTCCTCCAAAAGTTATTCCCAGTCCTACAATCATCCCCACTAATATTCCAACTGACAAAGCTGTTATAATCCCTGCTATCATTCCTACCGACATTCCTGCTGCCGAGTTAACTGAGACTCGAGGTAAAAGTATTCTGATTGAGCCTGTCCAGGCGAAGGCACAATCATTGGGTATCCCTGAGACCTCCTGGAAAGAGATGGAGGAAATTCTAAAGATTATAAAAAGAAGCGACTACGATGTAGTTGAGCAACTAGGGTAAAATCCATCTAAAATTTCCATGCTAGCTTTACTACTATGTTCCGAGGCGCATGCAAAAGCCTTGGTAAAATTCCTGAAAACTGCCCATGTACCCCAAGAAATATCTGCCGACAAGTTCCAAGACTACGTAGCCAGCTTGACTGTAGATAATGGTTTAGGTTTTTCGGATGCTGATTTAATGCCCAGAGGAAGGAAGCATAATAAGGAATTGCATGTCTCAGTGGAACGCAGGGGCACAACTCTAGCTAATGTGTTGGTCGACACTGGTTCGTCTCTGAATGTTTTGCCTAAAAAGGATCTTGATAGGCTTGACTGTGAGGGATTGACATTGAAGCCAAGCAACATAGCAGTGAGGGCCTTTGACGACTCAAAAAGGATGGTGCATGGGGAAGTGGATATTATGATACGGTGGGAGAACTGACTCGGATGTTTGCTTTTGATCGCAATTGTGCGGATAGCAAGAGTCGCCACCGGCTTTTCTTTTATCCAAAAGGAAAGGTAAAAAAGCACAGGAAAGACCTTTGAGATTGTTTCTTGAGTTCGGGGGGTAGATTATGAAAAGGGAAGGTATTATCACCCTTTTTATCCATGGTTTTCCATGGGCTCTTAGTTACTTGCTAGATCACTTGCTTTTGTTGTTTTAAAATGTGTTTGGTGTGGTTTTGAAAGTATTTTGTAAAAAAGGCCATTCGTTTAGGAAATCTTTGTAATGATTCTCGTTCGTAAGAATGTATACAAAGTTGTTCGTTTTTTTTGAAAATGTTTCAATGTTTGTAAAATGTTTGGAAATGTGTGTGTTTGTTTTGGAAAATAGCAAGGATAGTTGTTTGAAAATATTTGAAAATAGAGCAAGTAACTAGAAGTAATCTACCTACTCAAATGTCTTTTTTGTGCATTTTATATTCCTTTGACATTGTTGTCTTACCATTGATTTGGTAAACAACCCTATCTTTGGATGTAAACGGGACGGGTGTGGGTCATCGTATAACCATTATTATCAATGTTGCAAAAGTATCTTAGCATTTTTGAGGGACCAAGATCATTTTATAAGGAAACTTTGAATAGCGTCATCGAGGGACTATGATCTTATATTTGTTTGTTTTGCCAAGATACTTCGCATGCGTAATATGGCCATTTTTGTATAAGGCAACCAAGTGGAGAAACCCTAAAGATGCTCGTGTGCAAGTGTGTTATTTTTCATGCCTTGATTTTGTCTTGTATTAGGGTTTTCTATTTTTTTTGTTTTGATCTTACCATTCAAACCCTAATTACTAGCATGGCATGTAAAAGCGGTAAATTGCGTAATGTAAAGATTACTAAGCTATTACAACAATTTATGGGAGGGGGGAATACAAATTTGAATGGGGATTTGCAAGAACGTAAATCTAAATAAGCTATTACAACCAAATCAAATTTATACGAATATTGGAATAAACAAATACGATATTTAAATATGCAATATTATGTATATGCAAGAAAATATTTTGTTTCATTTTTATATAAAAAGGTTTTAACCTAAATCTAATAATTTTAAGGAAAAGAAATTAATTCTTGAAAAAAACAAAGTTAACCCTAATTTCTAGTTTTAAAGAAAATAAAGTTCTTATGTATTATTTTTATGTATTTTTGTATTAAAAATTATAATAATATTTTTATGAAAATATTTAGTTTTTATATGTTACAATAAATATTTACAAGTATATATATATATATATATATATATATAAATATAAAAGAAAAGATAAGAATATATCTAAGTTTATTTTTTTTTTACAAATTTATTTAAGAAAAATAGTTAGTATATATTGAAGATAAAATATATTTTTTATGTGAAAAGTAAAATAAAATAAAATAAAAATGTAATATTATCATATTTATATATTTTTTTAGGATTTTTATGTATTAAAGAAAATATTTAATAAACAAAAATTAAGATAAAACAAATAAATAAAAAATATAAAAATAATTGGGTCAGGGGGGTATCCTGAGCAATCAAATGGTGAATGTTAGAAAAAAAACACAAGGCCCGGCGTGGAGGCCCAAACCTGCAAAACAACCAAAAACTAAAAATTGAAAAATGTAAAAAAAACAAAAGGTAGCGCCTAGGTTCGAACCCAGGACCTGGGCCTCACCAGCGCGCTACCTTGCCACTGGGGTGGCTATACATCCGTTGATTAATGTGAAACAAAAACAACATAACACAAACAAAGTCCTTGCCCTGTACTTCATATTCTTCCTCTAGCCAACCAGAAGCTCTGTAACTTTCTCATCTCTCAATAAAAATGGAAACTGATAACATGAATGTTGTAGCATTTTGTATCACGATTCTAACTATATAAATCATGTAAGATAACAATCAAAGATCAAAATGAATTTTAAAAGCCCTAAATTTAAACCTAATTTTTACAGGAATTTGAACTTCAAAATTCTCTCAACTCAGGCCAAATAAATGCAAGATATATATATATATATATATATATATATATATACATCTTCGTAGCAATGAGGTCTGCATTGTTTATTCACAAATTGTGGCCAATGGATGCCTGTATGAAGAGATAGAAGTTGAGATTCTTACCTCTTTCAGTTGAAATCGTGAATGAAGTTTGAGTGAGTTTTATGAAGGCCTGATGATTGCTTGAGCTTGCTCGAACCTCCCTGAGTGTGTTCCAATCCTTGCCTTGCCTTGAAAGTTCCTGGAACTCTCTATCTAAGTCAACCTGTAAGCTTTGAAAACAAAAATGGCAGATGATGGAGAAGGAGTTACAGTGCAAGGATGATGGTCTGGATCACTTAGATATCAAGTAGGTAAAGTGTTTTGATGGTTAAAACTTGAAACACACGAACCAAATGATGGATTGCTATGCTTATGCCAAAACTGCAAGTTTGGACAGTTTTTTTGGTGATCTAGAGTGTTTGAGTGTTTCAGGCCTTTTTCCATTGTGTCTCTGGTTGTAATATGTTTCTATATTAGTATGGGATAGGTTTCAAGTCAACTTTCCAACATATTTGTGAGTTCTAGCCTTTTGGCAAACTTTCTTGCTTTTGAAGCAAAGTGAAGGGACAAGTATTTACATGCTTGTACTGGCTTTCTTAGGGTTAGTATGAGCTTTGTACAAGTTTCCTTAGGCCTGGAGGATTTGTGTGTGTAGATAGGACATGTCCAATGCTCAAGAATTGGAAAGTTGCAAAAGTGAAGCTTTTTCAAAATGGCAATGGCCACTTTATGCCATTTATGGAATTGCAACTTGGACAAAAGCTCTTGAGTTTGAATTGAAGCTTTGTCAACTGAGTAAGCATTAAATTATAAAGTGAGACACAAGTTAAAGACCTGTAAAGCAAGGATTAAGCAGCAAAGGTTCAAATGTTGAATTCAAAGTGAGAAATTGTCAACTTCATCTCTTCGATTCTCCCTACTCAAAAATGATCTTGAGGAGTTCTTGGATATTTTGAAAATCTTGCAATGTGCTCTATAACTAAAATTTGAAATGCATTTCAAGATTCCTCTTGGAACTAGGTGAAAATTTTCCATGAAGTTGGGTCCAAAACCTGCCTAGATTAGGGCAAAATTTCACTTAGTTATTTTAGTTCATGAGCATGTATTCATAAAATCATATCTTGAGATCCAAGCATCTTTAGGGAATAATGTGTGAAGAAAAATTGTAGATTTCATGGAGATCTACAACTTTTATGTTGGGAACTTTCTTTGAATCATCTTGTATCATGATGGAAATTTGGCTTAAAGTTGAGAAAAAATAAGAAATTTTCTATACTTAGAAAAATTTCTAAGTTAAGAGAAATTTCAAATTTCAAAACAAAATCTTCAATCTTTGATTTCTTGATGAAAAATTTTCAAATTTTGACATGTTTTGATGAATTGTGACCCTTGGCACTTGATTTTGACCAAAAAGTCAAAGTTTGACTATTCAGTATAAAGTTGACTTTTGATTAGTTGACTGCAAATTTCATCTGTCTATCCAATGGATTTGCAATGTTTTGAACTATGTAATTAGGTAAAGATGATACAAATGAACCCTTCAAATCATGCTCCAACTCAATTGGTTATTTGCTAGGTCAAAAATCAGAAATTGCCCTTTCTCAATCAAAAACCCTAATTTTGACCATTTTGCCCTTTTGATGATTTGATCAAATTTCTTGAGGAGTTGTGGTCCAAACTTGATCAAATGATACATATGAGTCTAGAATGTTGATGTGGATCAAAAATTATGAAGTTTTACTATAAATCGGTCATGGTTGACTTTTTTTCCAATACAGTTGATTTTTAGGTCAACTGTCCAATTGACTGATAAAAAATGTGGTTCAAGGCTTGAAACTTGTCATGAATAATCTTAGGGGTCCATAATGATATTTGAAAGTCATATGAAGCATTGATAGTCCAAAAATCATTGTGCAAACTCAAACCCTAATTTTGGGTCAACAGTGTAAGATTAGATGTCTTGAGCTGACCAAACCCTAATCCAGTCTTGAGTCAGAGTGATCTTGTGAGAAAAGTCTTGATAAATGAGAGGGAAAATTTTGGGGTACAACAGCTGCCCCTGTTCAATCTTCTTAGACCTGAAGAGTTAGATTGGCGAGTTTTTCAATTCGTGACTCGAAGGTGAAAGATGATTGGACACTAGAGTGCCCATAAATTTGCACTCGACGATGTGTAGTTGAGGGAATGGGCTTAAAGATTCCATTTGGAGAAGTGATAGAATCTTGTTGGAGATGGGCTTGTTAGATGCCTTCCAAGAATATTTTTTGAATTGTAAGTTGTAAGCTGAAAGAAATGAGTATCAGAATTGTGTCTGTGTCTAGAGCGTATCTGAACTGTATCTGGATTTGAAATATGAATGAGTATCAGAATGGCATCCGTGTCTGGAGCGTATCTGCACTATATCTGAACTTGAAATTCGAATGAGTATCAGAATGGAATCCGTGTCTGGAGCGTATCTGTACTGTATCTAAAAGTTGAATCTGAATGAGTATTAGAATTGCATCCGTGTCTAGAGCATATCTGAACTGTATCTTGAAATCTGAATGAGTATCAGAATGGCATTCGTGTCTGGAGCATATCTGAACTGTATCTGAAAGTTGAATCTGGATGAGTATTAGAATGGCATCCGTGTCTGGAGCGTATCTGAATTGTATCATGATTGCATATTGTTAATGGTAGCTGTTTAATTTTATCCTGAAAAGGGTAAAATGTTAGCTGAAACAAAGTTATATTACATGAATTGTATGATGCAATGTATTTGTTTTATCAATGTTTATGATATATAGATGTAATGTATGCGTATGTAAGCTGATTTGTTGTATTACCGTTTGATCGAGGAAAATAAATCCTTGAACGCTGATGAGGATATGTGAATTCTTCAGGTCTTGAACTTGAAGTACTGACAAAATTCTGTTGTGAGGGAAATGCCATATACTGCTTGAGGAATCCTGAGAAATTTGACGATCTCTACTGAGATTAAAAATTTGAAGTTTTAGTTCCGCTGGGGATCTAAATGACGTACTGTGGGGATTGCTTTATGGAATAGCCTAGAGACGTTTTCCTGTTCTTTCAAACCTGTCAATAATTGTCTTTCTCATTTTGTTTATTTGTAAACAGTAATTATATTCAAATGCATATGTTTATTAATGAATCATTGGACGTTTTTGCAAATAAAACACAAGTGTAAAGAAAAAGACCAATAGTTTTCTATACTTTCAAAGAGATATCTCCGTATTTGACTTTGAATAAGTATTTTGTACAAAGGAGACAAACATTCTAGTAAGAGAATGGTGCCATAAAACAAGAAAAGTTTATACAAAGAAAGATAGCTATGTGTAATACTCCCATGGGGTTCCCATTCTTCTATAGCCTTCATATCTCCGAATATCTTGTCTATTTGTTGCTTCGTTCGAAGATGATTGAATTGATCAGAAACTCCAAATTTTGTCAGTGGAAGTCAAAGGTTGTCCGTCAAGTGATCCGAAGGGACATAGTCATACGCTTTAATTCCCTAACTTTTGCCTGGACCTCCCTTTCGATTTTTCAGTCCACCGGGAAACCCTTTTTTTCCCAAGTCGCCCTTTCGGGTTTTCGTCTTGCCGGGTGTACATATTTTTTTATTTTATCCCTAATTTTTGCCCGAACCTTTTTGGTTTGCCAGGATGCCCTTGTTTTGCCTAGGTGTGTCAACCTAGCGGGTCTCTTATGCGTAGTATCTTTTTACTATGTATGCATTCGCAGGGTGTGGCAAGTCGTCGCCATCCATGGTGGTCAAGATCATTGCCCCATCGGAGAATATGTTCTTGACTACAAATGGTCCTTCATAGGTAGGAGTCTATTTGCCCCTGGGATCACTTTGTCGCAAGATGATACGTTTGATCACCAGATCCCCAACTTGATATACTTGGCGTCTGACCTTCTTGTTGAAAGCCTCGATCATCCATTTTTGATACATTTGACCATGGCATACAGCAGTAAGTCTATTTTCATCAATTAAGTTCAGTTGATCGAGTCGAGTCTGGATCCAATCGTCTTCACTCAAACCTGCATCTTTCATAATCCCCGGAGAGGGGATTTGGACCTCAATAGGCAAAACAGCTTCCATGCCATATACCAAAGAATAGGGTGTTGCCCCAGTTGATGTGCGAGCCGTGGTACGGTACCCATGGAGAACGAATGGTATCATCTCATGCCAGTCTTTGTATGTGACTGTCATCTTTTGTATGATCTTTTTAATGTTTTTATTTGCAGCTTCGACATCACCATTCATCTTTGGCCGGTAGGGAGAAGAATTGTGATGTTGAATTTTGAATTGCTCGCACAAGGCGGTGATCATAGTGTTGTTAATATTTGTACCATTGTCAGTTATGATCCTTTCGGGGATACCGTACCGGCAAATGGGATTTTGCTTGATGAAACGGGCAACAACGTTCTTAGTAACAGAAGCGAAGGAAGCTGCTTCTACCCACTTTGTAAAATAGTTAATGGCCACTAGGATGAAGCGGTGTCCATTGGAGGCTGTAGGATTGATCTCCCTAATCATATCAATTCCCCACATAACAAAGGGCCAAGGAGCCGTCAAGACATTCATAGGAACCGAAGGTACGTGCACCTTGTCAGCATAAATTTAACACTTATGACAGGTTCGAGAGTGCTGATAGCAATCTGCTTCCATGGTAGACCAATAATAGCCCGCCCGTAGGATTTTCTTCGCCATTGTATGCCCAATGGAGTGAGTGCCAAAAGTACCTTCATGTAATTCAACTATGATCTTTTCTGCCTCAATCTTATCCACACACACCGGAGCAGAACGAAGTCATGATTGTGTTTGTACAGGATGCCATTACTAAGGAAGAACTTAGAAGAGAATCTCCTTAAGAACTTTTTATCATTGATTGAAGCTCCTTCTGGATATTCTTGAGCCTCGAGATACCTCTTGACTTCATGAAACCAAGGCTGGTCCATTACCTCTTCAGTATTAATCTCGTGACAATGTGCTGGTTCATCCATTCGTTCAATGGTGATATGGGGAGCCTCATTATCCCAATTAATTTTAAACATAGATGACATTGTGGCTAGAGCGTCTGCTAGCTGATTTTCTTCTCGCGGAAAATGCTCAAAGGTAATCTTCTCAAAATGTGGTAGCAATGTCAAAACATGTTCTTTGTAAGGGATAAGGTTTGGGTGCTTAGTGTCCCATTCCCCTTTGATCTGACTGATGACCAAAGCTGAATCTCCAAAAACATCCAAAGATTTGATCCCCAAGCCTATGGCAGCTCTAAGACCAAAGATGCACGCTTCATATTCCGCCATGTTGTTTGTACAGTTGAAGCAAAGTCTGGAAGTAAATGGAGTATGACACCCTTCTGGAGATATGAGTACAACGCCGATACCATTACCAAGTGCATTGGATTCCCCATCAAAGAACACGGTCCATCGGGATCCTTGTTCAGGTCCGTCATATGGTTTGATTTCTTCACAGTTCTCTAATGTCATGATGTCTTCATCTGGGAATTCAAACTTCATGGACTGATAGTCTTCTACAGCTTGATGAGCAAGGTGATCAGCCAAGACATTGCCCTTTATAGATTTTTGGGTAGTATACTGTATGTCATATTCTGTTAGGATCATCTGCCATCTAGCTATCCTCCCAGAAAGAGCAGGCTTTTCGAAGATGTACTTTATCAGATCCATCTTAGATATCAACAAAGTAGTATGAGTCAGCATATACTGTCTTAGCCGGCGAGCAGCCCATACCAGAGCGCAACAAGTTTTCTTGAGCAGTGAATATCTGGTTTCACAGTCGGTAAACTTTTTGCTCAGGTAGTAAATAACGTGCTCTTTTCGGCCAGACTCGTCATGCTGCCCCAATACACACCCCATTGAGTTCTCTAAAACAGTCAGATACATGATCAATGGTCTTCCCTCGACTGGTGGCATCAAAACGGGAGGCTCTTGTAAATACTCTTTGATCTTGTCAAAAGAAATCTGGCGCTCATCATTCCATCTGACTACTTGATCTTTCTTCAATAGTTTGAAGATTAGCTCATAAGTAGATGTTAGGTGAGAAATGAATCTGGCAATATAGTTCAGGCGTCCCAAGAATCCTATGACTTCCTTCTCAGTACGAGGAGCAGGCATTTCTTGTATTGCTTTAACCTTGGAAAGATCGACCTCAATGCCTTTGTTACTGATGACAAAACCTAAAAGTTTACGGGATCGTACTCGGAATGTGCACTTGTTTGGGTTCAACCTTAGTTTATACTTCTTCAACCTCTCAAACAACTTTTGCAAGTGATCAAGGTGCTCTTCTTCCGTTTATGATCGGGCTATCATATCGTCTACGTAGACCTCTATTTCATGATGTATCATGTCATGAAACAAAGCTACCATGGTGCGCTGATAGGTTGCCCCAGCATTCTTCAGTCCGAATGGCATCACTTTGTAGTAGAATGTGCCCCACTGTGTGACAAATGTAGTTTTCTCCATGTCTTCAGGTGCCATTTTGATTTGGTTGTAACCTGAGAATCCAAGTATATATATATATATATATATATATATATATATATATATATATATATATATATATATATATATATATATATATATATATATATATATATATATATATATATATATATATATATATATATATATATATATATATATATATATATATATATATATATATATATATATATATATATATATATATATACAGCTTCGTAGCAATGAGGTCTACATTGTTTATTCACAAATCGTGACCAATGGATGCCTATATGAAGAGATAGAAGTTGAGATTCTTACCTCTTTTAGTTGAAATCGTGAATGGAGTTTGAGTGAGTTTTATGAAGGCCTGATGATTGCTTGAGCTTGCTTGAACCTCCCTGAGTGTGTTCCAATCCTTGCCTTGCCTTGAAAGTGCCTGGAACTCTCTATCCAAGTCAACCTGCAAGCTTTGAAAACAAAAAAGGCAGATGATGGAGAAGGAGTTACAGTGCAAAGATGATGGTCTGGATCACTTAGATATCAAGTAGGTAAAGTGTTTTGATGGTTAAAACTTGAAACACACGAGCCAAATGATGGATTGCTATGCTTATGCCAAAACTGCAAGTTTGGACAGTTTTTTGGTGATCTGGAGTGTTTGAGTGTATCAGGCCTTTTTCCATCATTTCTCTGGTTGTAATATGTTTGTATATTAGTTAGCATAGGTTCAAATTTGAATTTTGTTCTTCATGAAATGGCTTGAATTCAAAGTGAGAAATTGCCAACTTCATCTCTTCGATTCTCCCTACTCAAAAATGATCTTGAGGAGTTCTATGACACTTTGGAAAGCTTGAAATGTGCTCTATAACTCATATTTGAAATGAATTTCATTATTACTCTGGGAACTAGGTGAAAAATTGCCATGAAGTTGGGTCCAAAACCTGCCTAGATTAGGGCAAAATTTCACTAAGTTATTTTAGTTCATGAGCATGTATTCATAAAATCATATCTTGAGATCCAAGCATATTTAGGGAAAAATGTGTGAAGCAAAGTTGTATATTTCATGGATATCTACAACTTTCATGTTGGGAACTTTCTTTGAATCATCTTGTATCATGATGGAAATTTGGCTTAAAGTTGAGAAAAAATAAGAAATTTTCTATACTTAGAAAAATTTCTAAGTTAAGAGAAATTTCAAATTTCAAATTTCAAAAAAAATATTCAATGTTTGATTTCTTGATGAAAAAGTTTCACATTTTGACATGTTTTGATGAATTGTGACCCTTGGCACTTGATTTTGACCAAAAAGTCAAAGTTTGACTTTTCAGTATACAATTGACTTTTGATTAGTTGACTGCAAATTTCATCTGTCTATCCAATGGATTTGCAATGTTTTGAACTATGTAATTAGGTCAAGATGATACAAATGAACCCTTTAAATCATGCTCCAACTCAATTGGTCATTTTCTAGGTCAAAAATCAGAAATTGCCCTTTCTCAGTTAAAAACCCTAATTTTGACCATTTTGCCCTTTTGATGATTTGATCAAATTTCTTGAGGAGTTGTGGTCCAAACTTGATCAAATGATACATATGAGTCTTGAATGTTGATGTGGATAAAAAATTATGAAGTTTGACTGTAAATTGGTCATGGTTGACTTTTTTTCCGATACAGTTGATTTTTAGGTCAACTGTCCAATTGACTGATCAAAAATGTGGTTCAAGGCTTGAAACTTGTCATGAATAATCTTAGGGGTCCATAATGATACTCGAAAGTCATATGAAGCATTGATAGTCCAAAAAGCCTTGTGAAAACTCAAACCCTAATTTTGGGTCAACAGTGTAAGATGAGATGTCTTGAGCTGACCAAACCCTAATCCAGTCTTGAGTCAAAGAGATTTTGTGAGAAAGTTCTTGATAAATGAGAGGGCTAATTTTGGGGTACAACAAATATCCCCATAAAGGTTGGAACTCAAACATTTGATTCAACTTTTTATGTAATGGACATTCACCCTTCATACTCCTGCTTGCTAGGCCGACCATGGATCCACAATGCTGGCGCTGTTACTTCTATGTTGCACCAAATGCTGAAATATCCAATTCAAGGGAATATTATCACCGTTCATGGAGAAGAAGAGTATATGATTAGCCATCTCAATTCCTTCAGATATATGGAATTAGATGGTGAATTTATTGAAACTCCATTCCAACACTTTGAAGAAGTCCCACAAGATGTGGCAGTGACTAAGGTTGTGTCTAAAGTTCCCAAGATCACAAGGCCTTCACTCCGAATGTCATCTTTAAAGGATGCCAAAGCAGTGATAGAAGAAGGTGGGTGCACTATTTAGGGACAACTCCCAGATATCCCATACAAGTCTGACAAGTTTGGCTTGGGTTTCACTTTAGTTGCTCAAAAAGCTGTACGACGCGCTCGTGCTGGAGGACCACCCTTGAAGATCATAAACCGTGAGGTAAACACAATAGAGGATGATGAATATGGCTACAACCTGGAGGATTAGATCTTCCTAACTGTCAGTGGAGGGCTCAACAATTAAGAGGCTAGAGATTTTGTCCCGGTCACTTTTATCCCACAGTAATTTGTCTTTACATTTAGTTGGATCTGTAATATTAAAACAATTCAGACTCTTAAAACCTTGTGTCTTACCCGAGGCGCAATGGTCCATTTGTAAGGGTTATTATCTCATTTCCATATGACATCAATGAATCATGGACGTTTTTTCATACAAACTTTGTGCTCATTATTTTTTTTCTTTTTACATTTTTTATTTTTTCTTTCAAAGATAGCTATACCCTTACACACACTCACACTCACAATGCAGGTCTACATCCATTCGGGATCTCATGGGTAACGGTTCTGCTATGGCTTTCTGTGACTCTGAAAATCTAATCTACCAAGCCGAAGACGAAGGTGAGGAATATTGTGAAGTACTAGGGGAACTTGCCAGATTGCTAAAACAAGAAGAGAGAACCATTCAGCCCCACGAGGAACCCGTGGATACAATCAACCTAGGTACAGAGGAAGAAAAAAGAGAAGTCAAGGTGGGTTCCAACCTGGAACCAAGTATCAAAGAGCGTCTAATTCAGTTGCTACACGAGTATGTTGAGGTCTTTGCCTGGTCGTATGAAGACATGCCAGGACTTGATGAAGATATTGTGGTACATCATCTGCCTACAAAAGAGGATTGCCCACCAGTAAAACAAAAGTTCCGTCGAATGCGACCAAATATGTCGGAGAAGATTAAGGCAGAAGTCATGAAACGATTCAATGATGGATTCTTGGCTGTCACCTCCTATCCGCAATGGGTTGCCAATGTTGTTCCCGTACCCAAAAAGGACGGCATGGTACGAATGTGCATGGACTCCAAAGATTTGAATAGGGAAAGCCCTAAAAATGATTTCCCACTTCCCCATATTGACATCCTAGTTGACAATACGGCTCAGCAAAAAGTGTTTTCCTTCATGGACGGTTTCTCAGGTTACAATCAAATCAAAATGGCGCCTGAGGACATGGAGAAAACAACATTTGTCACACAGTGGGGCACATTCTGCTACAAGGTGATGCCATTCGGACTAAAGAATGCTGAGGAAACCTATCAGCGTGCCATGGTAGCTCTATTTCACGACATGATACATCACGAAATAGAGGTCTATGTGGATGACATGATAGCTAGATCTCAAACAGAAGAAGAGCATCTGGATCATTTACAGAAACTGTTCGAGAGGTTAAATAAGTACAAGCTGAGGTTGAACCCAAATAAATGCACGTTTAGAGTAAGGTTTGGTAAGCTCCTAGGCTTTGTCGTCAGCAATAAGGTATTGAAGTAGATCCTGCCAAGGTGAAAGCGATACAAGAGATGCCTGCTCCTCGCACCGAGAAGGAAGTCAGAGGATTCTTGGGACGTTTAAACTACATTGCCAGATTCATTTCTCACCTGACAGCTACTTGTGAACCAATCTTCAAGTTGCTGAAGAAATATCAAGTAGTCAAATGGAATGACGAATGCCAAACTGCTTTCGACAAGATCAAAGAGTACCTGCAAGAGCCTCCTATTTTAATGCCACCAGTCGAGGGAAGACCATTGATCATGTATCTGACTATTTTGGAAAATTCAATGGGGTGTGTGTTGGGGAAGCATGACGAGTCTAGCCGAAAAGAGCATGCTATTTATTACCTGAGAAAAAAGTTTACCGACTGTGAAACAAGATATTAACTGCTCGAGAAAACTTGCTGCGCTCTAGCATGGGCTGCTCGCCGGCTAATACAGTATGTGCTGATCAATACTACTTTGTTGATATCTAAAATTAATCCAATAAAATACATCTTCGAGAAACCTGCTCTCTCTAGGAGAATAGCGATATGGCAGATGATCCTGACAGAATATGACATACAGTATACTACCTAGAAAGCAATAAATGGAAGTGTACTAGATGATCACCTTGCTGACCAAGCTGTGGAAGACTACCAGTCCATGAAGTTCGAATTCCCAGATGAAGACATCATGATGGTAAACAACTATGAAGAATTCAGACCATATGACAGACTTGAACAAGGATCCCGATGGACCCTGGTTTTTGATGAGGCATCTAACACTCTCGGCAATGGTATTGGTGCTGTACTCATATCTCTTAAAGGATGTCATACTCCTTTTACGACAAGATTCTTCTTCAATTGTAAAAATAACATGACAGAATACGAAGCCTGCATCTGTGGTCTCAAAGCTGCCATAAACTTGGGGATCAAATCTTTGAATGTATTCGGAGATTCAGCTTTGGTTATCAACCAAATCAAAGGGGAATGGGACACCAAACACCCTAACCTTATCCCTTACAAAGAACATGTTTTGACATTGCTCCCACATTTTGAGAAGATTACCTTCGAGCACTTCCTGCGAGAAGAAAATTAGCTAGCAGACGCACTAGCCATAATGTCATCTATGTTTAAACTTAAATGGGATAACGAGGCTCCCCAGATCACCATTGAACGAATGGATGAACCAACACACTGTCACAAGATTAATACTGAAGAAGTAGTGGACCAGCCTTGTTTTCACGAAGTCAAGAGGTATTTCGAGACTCAAGAATATCCAAAAGGAGCTCCGGTCAATGATAAGAAGTTCTTAAGGAGATTCTCTGCTAAATTCTTCCTTAGTAACAATATTCTTTACAAACGCAACCATGACTCTGTGTTACTTCGGTGCGTAGACAAGGTTGAAGCTGAAAGGATCATGACTGAGTTACATGAAGGCACTTTTGACACCCGTCCCAGTGGGCATACGATGGAAATGAAAATCCTACGGGCAGGCTATTACTGGTCTACCATGGAAGTGGATTTCTATCAACACTCTCGAACCTTCCACAAGTTCCAGATTTATGCTAACAAGGTGCACGTACTTCCGGTTCCTCTGAATGTCTTGACGGCTCCTTGGCCCTTTGCTATGTGGGGAATTAATATGATTGGGGAAATAAATCCAAAAGCCTCAAATGGACATCGCTTCATCTTAGTGGCCATTGACTATTTTACAAAGTGGGTGGAGGCAACCTCTTTCGCTTCCGTGACCAAGAATGTTGTCGCCTGGTTCATCAAGCAAAATCTCATCTATCGTTACGGTATCCCAGAGAGGATCATTACAGAAAATGGTACAAACCTGAACAATACTATGATCACCGCCTTGTGCGAGAAATTCAAGATCCAACATCATAATTCTTCCCCCTATCGGTTGAAGATGAATGGTGTTGTCGAAGCCCCAAATAAGAACATTAAAAAGATCATACAGAAAATGACAGTCACATACAAAGACTGGCCTGAGATGTTACCATTCGCTCTCCACGAGTATCGTACCACAACACGCACATCAACCGGGGAAACACCTTATTCTCTGGTATACATCATGGAGGTTGTCTTGCCTATTGAGGTCCAGATCCCCTCTCTAAGAATTATGAAAGATGCGGGGTTGGATGAAGACGATTGGATCCAGACTCGACTTGACCAACTAAACTTGATTGATGAGAAAAGGCTTACCGCTGTCTGTCATGGTCAAATGTATCAAAAACGGATGATCAAGGCTTTCAACAAAAAGGTCAGACGCCAAGTGTATCAAGTTGGGGATCTGGTGATCAGACGTATTATACTACCGCAAGGTGATCCCAGGGGAAAATGGACTCCTACATACGAAGAACCATTTGTAATCAAAAACATATTTTATGGTGGTGCAATGATCTTGGCCACCATGGATGGTGACGACCTTCCGCACCCTACAAACACAGACATAGTCAAAAGATACTACGTATAAGAGACCCGCTAGGTTGACACACCTAGGCAAAACAAGGGCATCCCGGTGAACCAAAAAGGTTCGGGCAATAATTAGGGATAAAAAAAAAATTTTGTACACCTGGCAAGTTGAAAACCATAAAGGGCGGCTTGGGCAAAAAAGGGTTTCCTGGTGGACTGAAAACCCGAAAGGGCGGTCCAGGCAAAAGTTAGGGAATTAAAGCGTATGACTATATCCAGTTGGACCACCTTACTGACAACCTGGCAAACTCAGAAATTCTAATCAATTCAATCATCTTCATACAAGGCAACAAATAGACAAGATGCTCATAGGCACGAAGGCTATAGCAGAATGGGAACCCTATGGGATTATTTCACATAGCTATCTTTTCTTTGTATCAAATTTTATTTTTTACGACGACATTCTCTTATTAGAATGTTTGTCTCATTGTCCAAAAATACTTACTCAAAGTCAATACGAAGATATTCCTTTGAAAGTGAAAAACTATCTGTTTTTCTTTACTCTTGTGTTTTTTTCAAAAACGTCCAAGGATTCATTTTTGAACATATGCATTTGAACATAACTACTGTTTACAAATAAACAAAATATAAAGATAATCACTGATGGCTTTAAGAGGTAGATAAATCTCTATATGCTATTCCCATAAGCCCCCCCGCAGTATGCAGTTTAATCCCCAGCGGAACAAACCTCCCAGCTATCAATCCCCGGTAGAAATCATCCAATTTCTCCAAATTCCCCAAACAAAATTTTTCAAGCAGTACATGGCATTTCCCTTACATTAGAATTTATTTCTCTAAGTGGAGATTCATCAACACTTCAACTTCACAACATGAAGACTTACACTCATATCCTCAACAAGTCAGGGATTTATTTTCCCCAATCCAACAAACCGCGTAAAAGATTATCTCACATACACATACACTGCATCCATATATCATAAACATTGATAACACGAATGCATCATACCATGCATTTCATACAACATGACTTTGCATTTTAGCTCACATTTTACCCTTTTCAGGATAAGGTTAACAACTACCGTTGACAATATCCAAAACTTTCAGATATAGTTCAAATACGCTCCAGACACAGATGCCATTCTGATACTCATTCAGACTCAACTTTCAGATACAGTTCAGATACGCTCTATACACAGATGCCACTCTGATACTCATTCAGACTCAGCTTTCAGATACAGTTCAGATACGCTCTAGACACGGATGCCATTTTGATACTCATTAAGATTCATCTTTCAGATATAGTTCAGATACGCTCCAGACATGGATGCTATTTTAATACTCATTCAAACTCAACTTTTGATACAGTTTAAATATGCTCCAGACACGAATGCCATTCTGATACTCATTCAGATCCAACTTCTCAGATACCGTTCAGATACGCTCCAGACACGGATGCCATCCTGAAACTCATTCTTTCTCAGATACAGTCTATATACTCCCTAGAAACGGATGCCATTCTGATACTCGTTCATATTCAACTCTCAGATACATTTCAGATACGCTCCAGATACAGACGCCTTTCTGATACTCATTCTTTCAGTCTACAAATTACAATTCAACAGATCACTTTTTGATGGAATCTACAAGCCCATCTCCCACAACTTTCTAGCACCTCTCCAAATGGCATCTTTAAAACCATTCCCTCTACCATCACATCACTGAGTGCAAATTTTTGGGCACTCTAATGTCCAATCATCTTCCACCTTCGAGTCACGAATGGAAAAGCTTGCCAATCTAACTCTGCAGGTTTAAGAAGATTGAACAGGGACAGTTGTTTTACTTTTCCCTCTCACTTATCAAGAATTTTGCTCACAAGATCTCCCTGGGCTCAAGACTGCACTAGGGTTTGATCAGCTCAAGACACCTCCTTAGGCACTGATGATCAAAATTAGGGTTTGAGTTTGCACAAGGATTTTTGAACTTTCAATGCTTCATATTACTTTCATGGATCATTATGGACCCCCAAGATTACTCATGTCAAGTTTCAAGCCTTGGATCACACTTTTGATCAGCCAATTGAGCAGTTGACCTAAAAATCAACTGTATTGAGGAAAAAATCAACCATGGCCAATTTAAAGTCAAACTTCATAATTTTTGATCCACATCAACATTTTAAACTCATATGTATCATTTGACCAAGTTTGGACCACAACTCCTCAAGAAATTTGATCAAATCTCTAAAAGGGCAAAATGGTCAAAATTAGGGTTTTAACTGGGAAAGGGCAATTTCTGGTTTTTGACCTAGCAAATGGTCAATTGGTTTAAGGCATGATATTAAGAGTATAATTGAATCATTTTGACCTAATGATATGGTTCAAAACATTGCAAGTCCATTGGATTGACAGATGAATTTTCCAGTCAATTGATCAAAAGTCAATTGTGTATTGAAAAGTCAAACTTTGACTTTTTGGTCAAATTCAAGTGCCAAAGGTCACAATTCATAAAAACATGTCAAAATATGAAACTTATTCATCAAGAAATCAAAAAGTCAAGATTTCATTTTGAAAAGTCAAAATTTTTAAACTTAGAAATTTTTCTAAGTGTTGAAAATTCATGTTTTTTTCATAATTTTGAGCCAAATTTTCACCATGATGCAAAATGATTCAAGAGAAACTTCCAGCATGAAAGTTGTATATCTCCATGAAGTCTACAACTTTTCTTTACACATATCCTTCCAAAAATTCTTGGATCTCAAGTTATAATTTTATGAACATAGGGCCATGAAACTAAACACTTAGTGAAATTTTGCCCTAATTTGGCAAGGATTTTAACCTAACTTCATGAAACTTTTTCATATAGTTCCAAGGGGAATATTCAAAATAAATTCAAATATGGATTATAGATCATATTGCAAGCTTTCCAAAATGTCCAAGAAATCCTTGAGATCATTCTTGAGTAGGGAGAATCGAAGAGATGAAGTTAGAATTTTTTTACTTGAATTACAAGCCATTTTTTATGAACACATGAACCAAATCCATAGCCATGCTGCATAATCCTCACTTTTCAGGCCTCAAACTTGTTTTTCACTCCATAATTAATGGTTTACACAACTGATTATGCCCTTATCCAAGTGTTTCAAGCTTTTTCCAAATCAATTTTCCATTTTAGGGAGAAAGTAACATATCCATTCTTGTAAAGCAAGATTTATGCACAAAGTCAGCTTCTTGAGCTCCCAACTTGTTTTCTTTGATCCACAAAGTCAGAAGCATTGTGTTTAAAGTGGTTAACAACTCTATGAACTAAGTACAAGGCATGGAAACTTGAATTTCTCAAAAATCACATGTTATGCAATAAACATGTAAATTTGAATTCTGATTAACTAGAGCACTCCAAACTTGTTTCTTATAAATAGAGTCACTATTTGTGAGCTAGAACACGAGCTTGAACACCCTGAAATACACCAAAACTCTCTCAAATCAAAAATTGCACAAAAACTCCATTGTTGCATAATTTCTGACCTTGAACATCAAACTCCCATTTCCCTCGTGTGTTTCTTAGCCTTTTAGTTTCTAAAGCTTCCTTACATAAAATACAACTCATCCCTATCTTTATTCCAGAACTATAACACCATTTACCATAACTTCCATAACCAAAAAACAGAGTCTGCAACTTGACTTCTCCAGGCCATTTCAGCCATCCATTGTTCAAGCTAATCATTGCTTTAGCTTCCTAGGACATCAAGGAAGCTAACCTGATCATCACCATCACTTAAAACAAGCTCAAACTCCAAACACAATTTCCAGTTTTGAGGTAAGTTTTCTCAACTTAGAACTCTTCATACAGGCATCATCAATTGTTTATTTGTGAATAAAACATGTAGATATCATTTCCCTGAAGCTAACCATGTCCTTAGTTTCCACTAATTTTTCTTGAGCTTAGAGAATTTTGAAACTGAAATTTCTGAAATTTTTAGGGTTCATATTAGGGCCATTAAAATTCTTTCTTATCTTTGATATATAGTTTTAATACTTTAAATTTCTGGAATCGTGAGAAAACTTGCTACAAGTTTCATGTTTACAGTTTTCATTTTTGATGAGAAATAAGCAAGTTACAGTTGGTCTGGCTGGAGGTTGAAGATGAAGTCTTCAGAACACGTTTTGCCTTACATATTTATAGTTTCATTTGTATTAACGGATGTATAGCCACCCCAGTTGTAGAAGCGCGCGCCTGTAACCTATGGGACCTGGGTTCGAGCCCCAAGTACACTTTTACATTTTTTTTACACATTTTGGCATTGTTTCTTATTTTTGGTAGGCGCTTGGGCTTTGTTGGGCCTGCTCTTTTTGTTATTGTTTTTTGCTTACTAATCCCCTGTAGGCTTTTGGCACCCCCTGGCCCAAGTTTATTTATTTATTTCATTTTTCTTTTCTTAAATATATTTTTCTAAATACTAAAAATCATAAAATACAAAAAATGATATATTTATATTTTGACTTATTTTATTCTATTTTTCCACAAAAAATACTTTTATATTATACTTTATTTATTTTATTAAGTAAATCTTATAAACTTAATTAATATTATTTTATTTACTTATTTATTTTACACCATTTAAAATACATTATTTTAATATTAAAAAAGGCCAAAACAATGTTTCATAATACTATAAACATTTTTAAGATAAAAAATACCAAAAAATACTTTTCTTAAACTTATTTTCTTTTGATTAATTAATAGAACTAGGTTTTCATTTAAAATCTTTTCTTAATAAATTCAAACTTGATTAATTATTTTCTTTATTTAATTAGGTAAAGACAAAATCTTTTTTTTTCATGAAAACCAAACAAAATTCATTTTCTTTACATTTTGCATCCTTGTACATTCATTTTTATACTTTGTATTTATTTTATTCCTTGTATATTTTGTACCAATTCAATATGGTTGTAATAGACTAATTAGGTTTAAATTCTTGCAATTCCCATTTACAAATTGTACACCCCTCCCCACAAATGTTGTAATAGCGTAGTAACTTTAAATTTCACAATTTATCGCTTTTATATAACATGCTAGTAATTAGGGTTTGTATGGAAAGATCAAAACCAATGCTTAGAAAACCCTAATTCAAGACAAAAACAAGCATAAAAACAACACACTTGCACACAAGCACCTCTAGGGTTATACCACTTAGTTGCCTTGTATAAAATTGTCATATTACGTATGTGAGGTATCTTAGCAAAAACAAGCAAAATACAAGATCATAGTCCCTCGATGACGCTATCTAAGTTGCCTTACAAATGATCTTAGTCCCTAAAAAAGAATGCTAAGATACCTTGCAATATTGCTAATCATGGTTATACGATGACCCACATCCGTCCCGTTTACATCCAAAGATAGGGTTGCTTACCAAATCAATGGTAAGACAACAATGTCAAAAGAAAAGGAAAATGAACAAGAAAGACTTTTGAGTAGGTAGAATGCTCCTAATTACTTGCTCTATTTCAAATAAACATCCTTTCTATTTTCAAAACAAACACCTACACTTTCAAACATCTTACAAACTTGAAAACATTTTCAAAAGATCAAACATCTTTGTATACATTCTCACGAATGAGAATCATTACAAAGATTTCCTAAGCAATGGCCTCTTTACAAAATACTTTCAAAAACCACACAAAGCACAATTTCAAACAAAAGCAAGTGATCTAGCAAGTAACTAAGAGTCCATGGAAAACCATGGATGAAAAGGGTGCTAATACCTTGCCTTTTAATAATCTACCCCCCGAACTCAAGAAATAATCTCAAAGGTCTTTCCTGTGCTTTTTCACCTTCCCTTTTGGATAAAAGAAAAGT
This sequence comes from Vicia faba, assembly GCA_948472305.1. Taxonomy (NCBI): domain Eukaryota; kingdom Viridiplantae; phylum Streptophyta; class Magnoliopsida; order Fabales; family Fabaceae; genus Vicia; species Vicia faba. Next base: position 551,894,591 of record OX451741.1, read on the forward strand.
CGGTGGCGACTCTTGCTAACCGCAACATTTGCGATAAAACGCAAAACCCTCAAGTCAGTTCTCCCACCGTATCACACCAGAGCGTAACAAGTTTTCTCGAGCAGTGAATATCTTGTTTCACAGTCGGTAAACTTTTTGCTCAGGTAATAAATAGCATGATCTTTTCGTCCAGACTCGTCATGCTGCCCCATCACGCACCCTATTGAGTTTTCCAAAACAGTTAGATACATGATCAAGGGTCTTCCCTCGACTAGTGGCATCAAAACAGGAGGCTCTTGCAGGTACTCTTTGATCTTTTCAAAAGCAGTTTGACACTCATCATTCCATTTGACTACTTGATATTTCTTCAGTAAATTGAAGATTGATTCACAAGTAGCTGTCAGGTGAGAAATGAATCTGGAAATGTAGTTTAAGCGTCCCAAAAATCCTCTGACTTCCTTCTCAGTACGAGGAACATGCATTTCTTGTATAGATTTCACCTTGGCAGGATCCACTTTGATACCTTTATTGCTGACGACAAAGCCTAGGAGTTTACCAGACCTCACCCCAAATGCACATTTATTTGGGTTCAACCTCAGCTTGTCTTTCTTTAGCCTCTCAAACAGTTTTTGTAAATGATCAAGTTGCTCATCTTCTATTTGAGATCTAGCTATCATGTTGTCCATATAGACCTCTATTTCGTAATGTATCATGTCATAAAATAAGGCTACCATGGCACGCTGATAGGTTTCCCCAGTATTCTTTAGTCCAAACGGCATAACCTTGTAGCAGAATGTGCCCCATTGTGTGACAAAGGTTGTTTTCTCCATGTCCTCAGGCGCCATTTTGATTTGGTTGTAACCTGAGAAACCATCCATGAAGGAAAACACTTTATGTTGTGTCGTATTGTCAACTAGAACATCAATATGGGGAAGTGGGAAATCATCCTTAGGGCTTGCCCTATTCAAATCTCTGTAGTCCACGCACATTCGCACTTTGCTGTCCTTTTTAGGCACGAGAACAACATTGGAAACCCATTGCGGATAGGAAGTGATAGCCAAGAATCCGGTGTTGAATTGTTTCATGACTTCTGCTTTGATCTTCTCTGACATGTCTGGTCGCATGTGACGAACCTTTTGTTTTACTGGTGGAAAGTCTTCTTTTGTTGGTAGATGATGTACCACAATATCTGCATCAAGTCCTGGCATGTCTTTATACGACCAGGCAAAGACCACAACATACTCATGTAGCAACTAAATCAGACGCTCTTTGACACTAGGCTCCAGATTGGCACCCACCTTGAATTCTCTTTTGTCTTCTTCGGTACCTAGATTAATTGTGTCCACCAGTTCCTCGTGGGGCTGAATGGTCCTCTCTTCTTGCTGTAGTAACCTGGCGAGTTCCCCTGGTACTTCACAATCTTCCTCGCCTTCGCTTTCGGCTTGGTAGATTAGATTTTCAGAATCACAGAAGGCCATAGCAGAATCGTTACCCATGGGATCCCGAATGGATGTAGACCTGCATTGTGAGTGTGAGTGTGTGTAAGAGTATAACTATCTTTGAAAGGAATAAAATGTAAAAAGAAAAACAATAAGCACAAAGTTTGTATGCAAAAATGTCCATGATTCATTGATGTCATATGGAAATGAGATGATAACCCTTACAAATGGACCATTGTGCCTCGGGTAAGGCACAAGGTTTTAAGAGTCTGAATTGTTTTAACATTACAGATCTGACAAAATTTAAAGACAAATTACTGTGGGATAAAAGTGATCGGTACGAAATCTCTTGCTTCCCAATTGCTGAGCCCTCCATTGACAGTTGGGAAAATCCAATCCTCTAGGTCATAGCTTTCTTCATCATCCTCTACTGCATTGACTTCGCGGTTGCTGATCTTCAAGGGAGGTCCTCCGGCATGAGCGCGATGTACAACTTTTTGGGCACCTGAAGTGAAACCCATACCAAATTTGTCAGATTTGTATGGGATATCTGGGAGTTGTCCCCAAATAGTGCACCCACCTTCTTCTATCACTGCCTTGGCATCCTTCAAAGACGACATCTTGAGCAGAGGCCTTGTAATATTGGGGACTTGAGACACAACCTTGGTTGTTGTCACATCTTGCGGGACTTCTTCAAAGTGCTGGAATGGAGTTTCAATAAATTCACCATCTAGTTCCACATATCTGAAAGAATTTAGATGGCTGAACATATACTTCTCTTCTCTATGAACGGTGATGATTTTCCCTTGAACTAGAAATTTCAACATTTAATGTAACGTGGAGGTAACGTTGCCAGCATTGTGGATCCACGGTCAGCCTAATAAGAAGGAATATGAAGGGCGGATATCCATTACATGAAAGGTTGAATCAAATGTTTGGGTTCCAACCTTTACGGGGATGTCCACTTCCCCATGCACCATTCTTTTTGAGCCGTTAAAGGCCCTCACTACTATGTTGCTCGGTTTCAATGTCAATCCTTCACAGTCAAGCCTATCAAGAGCCTTTTTAGGCAACACATTTAGAGACTATTGTACCCCAAAATTTGCCCTCTCATTTCTCAAGGAATCACCCTGGATCCTCAAGTTTGCTTCCATCCAAATTCCAAGCCTTGAACTGCAACTTTTCAAGAAAATCACTCACAAGGGCAAAATGGTCATTTACACACTGAGAAGTCAAACTTTGACTTTTAAATCAAAATCAAATCTCAAAAATCATATTTCATCAAGACATGTTGGAATATGAAGTTTGTTTCATCAAGAAATTCAAAAGTCAAATTTTACTTTGAAAAGTCAAATTCTAAATACTTAGAATTTTTCTAAGTGTTTAAGAAATATGGCAAGCTCAGAACTTCTGACCAGATTATCACCATAACGCTCAGCAAATTCTGGATATTCTCAAGACAGAGTTTGGTCAGAACTTCTGGGCAAGTTTTCACAAAAGCTCAGTCAGAGTTTGCCAGGGTAATTAAAAGAAGGTTAAGAAGCATGCTGCAAGCTTTCTAGAAAGTCTAAAAGCTCCTTCAGAACATGCTGGAGCCAGAAGATAAGAGGACCAGAAGATTCGATGCTACGCAAGCTCTGAACTTCTGATCCAGAACTAATCCTTGGTGTAGAGTTTCACGTTGCAGGATTTTTGGTTGTGATAAGTCTCATCATTATTTAATGCTCACAACCACTTTCTGAGTCTTTATCCAAAGGATTTTCACCACGTGTACCTCTACTGTCTTGGGATAGCAACTTTGCTACTAAGCCCATGCTTTGTTTTTTGCTTTTCCTTAATTCCTGCTGACAACCACCATGCTTGCTTCAAGAATAAGGCAGCGCCTTAGCACATGAAGGCTATATTCAACACTTTGGTCAGAACTTGACCAAATCCCAAAACCTTGTTTATACAACCTGCTGCAGACCTATGACCAACAGCTAGTTCAGCCTACACCTGCATCCCATAATTGCACCAAACTAGCATACGAAAATAGTGATGGAAAAGCAAAGGAACAGTATGCCAAAAGTGTTTAAAACTCATTTGTTTCTCCCCCCCCCCCCCCCCCCCAAGAAAAAAAAACACAGAAAATTCATCTATAAATACTTTGCTCCATCACATGTTCAAGAGACTGGCTTTTGAAGAGAGAGATTGGCCAAAAGAGAGAAAAGGAAGTTGTGAAACCCTCATAAAAATCCACATTTCTCATACACAAAAACAAACCTTTGTTCTTCCCTTTGAACCAAAGAACACAACCACTCTTCCGTTTCTCTTGCTGACTCAGAACATCCAAAGGCAGCCACTCAAAGCTCCAAGCACGCTCCAGGTTCAAGGTAAGTCTCTCTGACTTTGCTTGTTTTTCATTATGAACATCATTAACATGTAAATATCATAATATTAATGTTGTTTATATCATTGCATGAATAGAAAAACTGTGGATCAGACCTTCTTGATTAAGGCTAAGCTCAGAATTAGGATTAGAACTTCTGTAAACTGTTGTGCTGTTATTCTTTTGACTTGTTGTCTATTAAAAAATGAATAAGTTGCTGACGTGCTGATTAATATGAGAAAAGAGTTGAAGTGTAATATAGAACTTCTGATTTTCACATAATGATAACACACAAAACTTCTATGATTTTTTCTCATTGTTAACACACACTGAACTATTGATTCTTATATGCTGATAACACACTAAACTGCTAATGTTCACTCACTGGCTCAGCACACCACTGAACTTCTGATGACTCACTCACTGTTCTAACACAACACATAACTTCCGAGTTCTCCTTACATGTCAAATACACTGAACTTTTGATGTTTCCATCAGCTGTTTTCAAACACTCAGAGTTTCTGATTTTCACATGCTGACAATATACTGAACTGCTGATGTTTGCTAACTGTTTTAGTGTAATACAGAACTCCTGACTTATGGCCCACTATCTTAATATCACCCAAAAATTCTGTGTTTTCCCTCTAACGTGTCTTGCAGGACCTCAGAGTTTGCCAATCCAGAACCTCTGATGCCCACTGACGTTTCCTTCTGAGCCATCACGCGCCTGGCTTCAGAACTTCTGATCCTTGTTTATTTTTGCCTACAGTAGCACGCTGTTTCTGTCTTTCATTTATTTCCATTTTCATTATTTTTAATATTAACTCTTTTTTAATATTAACATAAAAAACATAAAAATATTTTCCTTTTAATTTATTTCCTTAAGACAAAAACATTTTCTAAACAAGTCAATTTTCTTTCTTATATTATACATTTCAATATGGTTGTAATAGTAACTTAGGACTTATTTTTACTTGCAATCCCCATTCATAAACTTGTACACCCCATTCCCTAAATATTGTAATAGCATAGGACTTTACATTTCCGCACTTTTATTGCTTTCGTACATTGTTAGTAACTAGGGTGTGTATGGCAAGATAAAACCAACAAGTAGACCACTAAAAATCAAAGACAAATGCATGTAAATAAAACACATTTGCACACTTACACCCTTAGGGTAATTCCAATTGTTGCCTTACAAAAATGGCCATGTTATGCATGTGGGATGTCTTAGCACAAACAAATCGAAATACAAGATCATGGTCCCTCGATGACGCTATCAAAGTTGCCTTTCAAAATGATCTTAGTCCCTAAAAGAAAAGTGCTAAGTCATCTCACAACATTGTTATCATGGTTATACAATGACCCGCGCCCGTCCCTACATATCCAATGATGGGGCTTCTTACCAAATCAATGGTAAGATAGCCACATCTAAAGGAGGAGGAAAAGCACATCTAAGACCTTTTGAGTAGGTAGATTGCTCCTAGTTGCTTTTTCAATTTCAAAATAAACATCCTTGCTATTTTCAAAAACAATCACATATACTTTCAAAACATCTTCAAAACACTTTCCAAACATGGAATATTTTTAAAAGCTCAACACTTTGTATACATTCTTACGAACGAGAACTATTACAAAGTTTGCCTAAATGGTGTCTCTTTTCAAAATACTTTCAAAAACCACACAAAGCACATTTTCAAACAAAAGCAAGTGATCTAGCAAGTAACTAAGAGCCCATGGAAAACCATGGATGAAAAGGGTGCTAATACCTTCCCTTTTCATAATCTACCCCCAGAACTCAAAAAACATCTCTAAAGGTATTTCCTGTGCTTTTTCACCTTTCCTTTTTGGATAAAAGAAAAGTCGGCGGCGACTCTTGCTAAACTGTAATATTTGTGAACACAAACGCAAAACCTCAAGTCAGTTCTCCCACCATACCACAGAACTGGCGACTCTGCTGGGGAAAGTATCTTAAAAGTGGGGTTACCTTAGGGTTATATCACATTTACTTGCTTACATTGTTTGGTTTGTTTTATTTACATTATGGTTCCTTGTTTGGGTTTGTTTTAAATCTTACACCTGGATTTGGGGACACCTTTTAGGTAAGTAGCAATAGACTGTGAGGGAACTGTGTGGGGTATACCAACATGGTTGAAGCAGTAGCTATGTTGATGTGGCACTTTGGTTGGTACCGGTAACCCTTGAGTTGAATTAAGGAGAGTACGGGGCCGCCGCATGGTGTCATGAAGCATCAACTGACCTTAGAACCTTACTTGACCAACTTGGCCATTAGGAAGTAATGAGATAGCCGGTTTCAGTGTAAAGCTGAAAATTTGTTGATACTCGATGCTACACTCATTGAGGTTTGACTCTTGAGTTTTATTTGGTTGCGAGTCAATCGCCTATTGAATGAAACTTGGGGGAAAGATCTGTGATATTGATATCCCTTAGAACCCGGTTACTATTAACTAGGACAAATTGTGCCAACTAAACTTCAAGAGGGTACTTACCTACAAACTCCATGCAAGCCTAAAACTAAGGTTTTGTTTGATTTGTGTGAATATGATTATTTGCTTACCTCGCATATCTATACATAACATCATAACATCATACCATAGCATTTTCAATAACCATTTCAAGGATCTCGAGGGTATTTAATGCAGGGTCACGTTGAACTAGACATCTACCAAAGGGAAACAAGATTTATTTTCCTCTAAACAAACGTTGTCAAAGGTCAAGTACAACAACTTGAGTCAAGGGCTATGACCCACTTGACATGGTGAGCTTAATTCTCGTGGAAGGTCATCCACCGATACAAAGCTCTCCAATCCAAAACTGTAAGTGACTACTTACCCCGCGAGATCCTTGAAAACATGCATCCACATATCATGCATCATATCATGACAGGTTTCTCCCACACAGGTCTCCTTATCTTCCTACTGTTTATTTCAGTAGAGATGGCTCTAGAACAAACTATCAAGGACGTCCAGGGTCAAAATGTTAAACTCTGAGAAATGTTCTTGAACCTATCCAAGGGGAAAGAAGAAGTGAAAGCTCTCCTCACTAGGGGCATGACCATGAGGAATCCTGAGGGAAACAAAGATGACCAGTTGGAGCGGCTACAAATTGAGATAGCCATAATGAAGGTCCAAATGATGGGACAACTGGTGATCCAGATGGCTCTTATCCAAAATGTGGCTCAAGGACAAGAAGAGATGAAAGTCCTTGTCAACCAACTTCGTAAAGACGGTTGCAACCATATGGGGAAAACAACCAGAATTGGAAATCAAGTCACTGCTCAGCCTCCCATGAGACAAGAAGCTGAGAGAAGACCTCCCCAATTTGCTTCCGCATCACAACCCCAGCAACCACCTCGTCAACAAGGACAGGGTAACTGAAGTAAACAGGTCCCAGCCATTAGGCACCTCACCAAACTCAACATGCCTATATCGCAGATCTTACAACACATGTTGAACTTGAATTTGGTCACATTAAGGGACCTTCGTCGGAATCTCAATACCTCTGCTCCTAACTATCATCCCAATGCATTGTGTGCATACCACTCCAATAATCATGGGCATGATACGAATGACTGTTGGGCTTTAAAAAATAATGTCCAAGACTTGATTGATAGAGAAATGCTGGAGTTGACACAAGACGGCCAGACTGAGTTCTTCTGCCGTCCCTCAAAGGCTCGCCAGCTGAAGTGAAAAAACTCAAACAAGGAGGCTTTTGTTTCATTTGAATTTGCAATTGTAATTTCTTTTGTTATTAAAACAATTATCTATTAATGTCAAACTTTGTTTCATTAATGCATTGCATATGTTTTTCTTGATTTGATCCACTCATTTTCATTACATTTAAACTATGCTTTTTACCCACTTTATGACATTCAACTCTTGCTAAAAGTTACAAGCCTTTAGAGGGAGGATAACGAAAACAATGTCATAATCTCATACAGTATGCTTTTGAACAGACCTTGCTAACGATGTACAAGCGTTTTTTCAAATCCAAAACACTAGAGTTATAAGGAAGATAATCCCTAGTCAACCCCTTCGAGCCAAAGAAGTAGAAGTTTTCTGTTTTAACATAAATTGAAACCTTTAATCAAAACCTGGGGCAGGGTAATCTCTCAATTAATTCAAATGTGTGTTAAGCCACAAACTCTCATCTTGTAATACAACAAGTGACGTCAAGAAACATTCCTCTGGAATCAAAAGACGGTGATGGTTCCCTATCACATAGGCAATCATTATCTCTCAAAAAAAAAAAAAAAGCCCACTAAGTCAAAACCTACAAAGGAGACTTAAGAAAATTGGGGCATCACGCTGACTGTAACCTCAAAACAAGAACAGTCAGGCAAAAATTAGGGATAACAAATCAAATAAAAAGAGGTCACTACAAATCCTCAACAACATGAAAAAAATATTGCAAGAATGACTGCCTTCCGACAAACTCAACCTGTCTGAAACATCACCAATATGTCATTCCAGACCCAATTGGAGTTCGAACGTACAATTAACTGAGTTTAGGACTGAAGAACATCACGAAGAACGGGGGGGTACAAATACACTTTGAGCCTTTATCCTTTGTTTCTTAAAACTGTGAACCAAGCCACGTTACAACCCTTCAAAAGTCCTAATTGAAGCATGAGTTAGTTCGAAAGCATACTGTTACAAAAGGTATCCTGACTCCTGTAAGGATTTACTCAAAATCCAGAGTTGAATTACAAAAGTTCTTTACTGGATGAAAACGCATTTTTCAAAACTTCAAGACAAGCATAAACTTTGCATTACTTGAATATCACTGTTTGTATATGGTTATTTGTTTGACAGCGGAGAAATTCACACAACGAATATCCAGTGAACGAAAGCTCTCTCCGTGAACAAAATCAATTCAAGTAGGATGACACTCCCGTTGACAAATATCCTATTAACAAGGGGACATGATATGTCATTATCCAGCACACCTGGGGAGGTCCAGTCAAGATTCCAAGAAATCTCTCAAAGTGCAGAGTAACCAGGGGCAGACGTCCATCTCTGTCACTTGGGGCATTGAATGTCAACCTCAGCAAAAGGTTACGTACAACCAAACATTTTCTGGCAATGCCACAAACATTTGCTGCTAGGGGAAATGACAAGTCTCCCCAAAGTCCTTCTCATAGGATGATTCCCTAGCAAGAGTTTAATCTCTGAACACCTTCCCCCAGCTGAGACAACTTCAAGAATCCTCGAGGACTTCCCCCAACAAAGTCTTCACTTCTCTAGCAGACCGGCAATAGGGTTTATTTCCCCAACAAACGGTAGGATTCCCCAACTTGAGTTTGCCTCTCTGACTACTACAAATCAAAGGACCATAACTCCTCCTCTCTACAATCCCCAGCAAGTCGTTATGAAGCCTGGAATCCAACCAAATAACAACTAACTTTTGATTCTCTCCAGCCAAAGATAATTCCCCAGTAGAGCAACAGACAACCGAGACTCCTGAACTCTTTTCCCAAGAATAAACATTCTCCCCACAGAGTTTTCAATATTCCCCGGCGGAGTTCTCCTCAAACAACAAAACAAGAATCCCCAGTGGAAACATTCTAAGCAATGTTTAAAGACACACCAACTCTTCAACAACAGTCCAGGATTTAACGACTCCCCAGCATTTGTCAAGGATTTATTTTCCCAGACAAAAATACACTTCAATAAACATGTCACATTTCACACATCCTATTTGCATACATGATAAGTGCATACGACACAATCTCATTTATTTTGAGAACATCATGACATCATGCAGTTCATCCATCACGACATCGCATACAACTAACGTTCTACCTCTTTCAGAAAAAGGTCAATCACCAGATGGCTACTGTTGTAACCCAAAATTTTCCCTCCCATATTTCTCAAAAACATTTCAAGAAAGATCCACAAGTTGCTCAACGTAGTCCAAGGGTTAGCCAAACAAGCTCTCTCCTAAGGCAGTCTACCTCAAATTAGGGTTTCATGTTGCATCAAGATAATTGAGTCCAAGAGACCCCAAATGCTCAACATTGTCCTAATATGTTCTCAAGATCATCCATGCCAAGTTTCAAGCCCTACATAGGAAGTTTGCTCAGTTAATTGCTCAAAAGCCCAAAAATCGATTGTGCTAGGGCAAAAGTCAACAGTGGCCTACATACAGTCAAACTTCAAGATTTTTGCTCAACATCCTCATTTTGAAGTATATTTCATCATTTGATCAAGGGTTGATCATGATTCATCAAGGATTGCTCATAATTCCTCAAGACTCAAAAGTTGCTAAATTAGGGTTTTGTAGGAAAAGTCAACTCAACTTTGACCAAGCATAACTTTCTCATACTTTATGATAAATGAGCCATCCAAAGCTCATTTTTAAGAGGTTGCAATTACCTACAATACATCTTCAGCTCCAGAGTTCAAACTATGCACTCACAAGAAGTTATGAATTTGGATATTATAGGTCATTTTGAAAAGTCAACAAAAACACCTTTTTTGTAAAAGCTTCATACATGAGCATGGTATATGAAATTGAGATGAGACCAAAAGGGTTGATTAGAGGACATCTCAAGATTTCTAAAAAGTCCAAGAACACCTCCAAAGTGTCAAAATTGAGGAAGTTATGCATTGGTGAAGTTGACCCTTTTTGTAAAATTGCCCAAAGTCAACTATGCCTAAAACTTCAAATTTTGCCAAATGGGCCCAATATTTTTCACTTGTCTTGAGTTGGCAACATAGTCCACGAGCTCTAGCCCTTTCCACTTGTCCTTATCATGTTTTTATTATTTATTTTGATTTTGATTTGAATTAATTCAATTTAAATCAAAACAAATCATATAAAATCCAAAATATTGAAAACAAAAGATTTTATGCTTGTTTCTGGTGTTATTATACAGCTAGCAAGTATTCAAATTCGTATCAAGGCATGGTGTGAACAAAAAGATTGAAATAGGCCAATTTTGGAAAGTTTTCAAAGTGAATCAAATCAAGAATCCAATTCATTGATGGAGGAAGATTGATATCAGTTATCAACCCTAATCCCTTCCTTGATACATATAGAAGCAATGCAGACACAAAACTAGGTTAGAAAGCAGGCGCAGAGGCAGAACAAAAACTTGAAAAATCAAGAAAAAGTGAAAGTTCGAATTCCATATTCCAGGCATCCTCAAGGCCTTCTATCCATCTCAATCACTTCCTGAGGTTCCTAGCAAGCCAAGGCCATCAAAACCAAGCATTTTCAAGCCCCAAATCGCACTGTAAGTCATCCACGTCATAACTCTCTTTTTGAAATCGAATAGCATTGTTCTTGCACTTATAGCATAAATAATTATACATTCTTGATCACAATCACATATGCAAGCTTTCTCCATGATTTAATTGCATTTATATGGCCTGTACTAGAATGTGCCATTGTTAGGGTTTCATAGCTCGCTTTAGGGTTTTTGAATCCAGGAAAAATTGGGCCATAAAAGGGCCACCAATGAAACCAGCAGGACCAGACGAATTCAACCATGGCCTTGTTTTTATCTATCATGTTTGTGATTGATTTTAAGAATGGCAGGGGTTATAGCTACGGATGAACGTCCGTAGGTAAAAGTGTTTCACTTTTACCAACGGATCCAAGGAAGGAGATGACTGCATGGCACTCCTTCATTGGCTTGTTCAAATTTCGCGCGCTGATTTGATTTACGTGGCTTTTTAATATTTGTTTATTGTTTTGTGATATTATAACAAACATAAGCGATTGGTGCGGTGGTAGCCAGGCAGCATTTAAGGCATTGGGAGGCTTGAGGTCAGGGGTTCGACCCCTGCCTCCAGCATTTGGTATTTTTCTTATTTTCTTTCAGGTTATCCAGCACGTTCACAAGCCAAAGGAGTACCATACATCCTTCCAATCTATCCAGCCAAGTGTCAGATGGTCAAATCTGATGGCCATCATTTGAAGGTGCATCATGAGCCACAATCAACATGCAACATTGGATCCAAAAAGTCAACGTGGACCTCATATTTTGGGGCCCATATCTGACTATTTGCACCCCCACAATTCTCAGGCCCAATTCTTTTTCTCTATTCTTTCATATATTTTATTTAACTTATTTAATTTATTTACTAACAAAAATTAATTTTCTTTTTATCAAAAAATCACCAAAAATATTATTTTTCACCAATTAGATTTAGGTATATTATTTTTATCAATAAATTTATTAATTCAATTAGATTTAATTTTAGGTAAAACTTTAATTATTTTGTAAATAACTTAAAAATAATTAGAATAAATAGGTTTTATTACTAACTTAATTACGTTTTATTTTTTTCCTAAAATAACAAAAAAACCAAAAATAGGCCATTATTTTTATTAATTAATTTAATTAACTAATTAATTGCATATTTTAATTTAGAAAACTTATTTCTTTTATTAAAAACAACAAAAACAATTTCTTTCTCTTAATTGGTTTAGAAGGGTCAAAACCCTAGTTTCTCGTCGATCTAATTTTCATCGCGGGCTTTATTATTATTTTTTTACCCAATTATTGTATCTGCTCACAATTTGTAATAGTTTTAATTAGGACTTTTACTTTTCATTATCGCTTTATTTTCAAAGGGTTTGTTTTTGGCTATGTAAATACCTGAAGCCTTGTAATAGCGTAGTTTAATTTCTGCATTTTAAATTCCGCAAATTATTAACTGTTAGATGTATGATAATATGATGCATGACAAGAATGTATGACTAAGTTTAAAACAGTTAGATCACCCTAAATGTGCAAAGATAAATAAACTGAAATTGAATCATTCACACATGCGCACTCCTAGGGTACACTCTCACTTGGTTGCCTTTGGTAAACGGTCATTGAGTATAGGATGTTTTAGTGGTCGTCTTTTTGTCCAAAGATCAAAGTTGCCTCAGAAAGGTTGCCTCGGATAAATGATCTAAGACATTAGGGTTACTACTAAGACGTCCTAACATTGCTTTAGTGATCGTACGTCCCTTTCGAATTGACCCTCAAAACTCCAACGATGATACTACCTACTCACTAATAGTGGGATAGCATTGTCTAAAGGAAACGAATACAGAACGATTCTTTTTTCGAGTAGGTAGATTAGTTCTTAAGTACTTGCTCAATCCAAACAAAATTTTTCACACTTACACTCCTTTACAAACAAAGTTTTCAAAAAAAACTTCATTACACTCTTGAAGACAGAAGCAAGATTTAAATCGAAGTCAAAATGAAAACTTTTCAAAGCACACTAACACAAAGAAATTTTTTTTTAAAATGATGAGAAAGTACCTAAGAGCCCGTAGATAACTACAGATAGAAAGGGGGCTAATACCTTCCCTTTCTATAATCCACCTCCCGTACTCAGAAATATCTCGAAAAAGGAATTTTTCTGTGCTTTTTTCCTTTCCTTGTTGGATAAAATAAAAGACGATGGCGACTCTTACTTACCGCGACATTTTGCGAAAACAAACGCAAAACACAAACCAGCAAATTCCTTAACAAAATAGGGAAACACGTCCCGGTTCTAGCCACCATATCACAGAACTGGCGACTCTGCTGGGGAGTTATAAGTGGGGTGTACCTTAGGATTAGTTCATCATATTGTTTTTAATTGTTTGATCTATTTGCTTTATATTTGTGGGCTTTGTATCGGAGTTACTATAGATCCTAACCCGGATCTAGGGACACCTTTTAGGTAAGTAGCAATAGACTGCGAGGGAACTGTACGGCGTAGACCGATACGGTTGAAGCAGTAGCTACGTTGGTGTGACACATTTGTTGGTACCGATATCCCTTGTGGAGGAACAAGGAGAGTATGGGGCTGCTAATGGGTCATTAAGCATCAACTGACCTTAGAACCTATAATTGACCAACTTGGCCATAGAAAGCAGTAGTATGCTACACTCATTGAGACCATACTCTCGCGATGATTCCAGCCGCAAGAAAAGGTTGCTAAACTAGAATTATGACCGATCAAGGATGGTCAGTGATATTGAGAACCTCTAGAACCCGGTTACTATTACTAGGACAGGTTGAACCAACTAAACTGAAAGAGGGTAGTACCTAAAACTCAATGCCAGCCTGAAATTTAAGGGCTATTATGTGACTTGTTTACCCTTACCATGTTTGCTATCTGTGATACTTATGGGGTGTTTCTATCATAACATCATGCATCATGACATCGCATGCATATTTCATTAGACTAACCATTTCAAAGACCGAGGGGGTTCATCTTTGTTCAGTTTTGCAGATCATGGCATCTATGTGCAGAAATACCATTCGGATCAACTTCGTGCAGATACCTGCTCAACTTAGAGAGTTTGTTTCAAAGATTCCTGATACTTCATCCTTTGTCAGAAGACATGGTCATCTCCTTACCTTGGTCACTTCAAAGCTGGATGAGCAAATGGTGAGCGTGTTATTCCAGTTCTTTGACCCGTTGCATCACTGTTTCACCTTCTCGGACTATCAGTTGGTCCCTACTTTGGAGGAGTTTTTTGATTTACTTGGCATAATCTATTTTAGAGCAGATACCCTTTACAGGTTTAGAGATAGCTCCTAGGCCAGAGGATATTGCTACAACCCTACATCTAACAAAGGCCGATGTAGTATCTAACTGGGACATTCGGAGTGGGGAAAAAGGTTTCTTGGCTAATTTCTTGATTGATCAAGCTCAACAGTTCTGGGATAGTTTGAACTTTCAAGCATTTGAAGACATCCTGGCACTCATCATTTATGGCCTAGTTCTGTTCCCAAATTCAGATTCTTTTGTCGACGTGAACGCAGTTAAGATCTTCATGTCCCGTAATCCAGTGCCTACACTTCTAGGTGATATTCTACATGTTCTTTATGCCCGTACTGCTCGGAAAAGGGGAACCCTCGTGTGTTGTGCACCACTACTGGCGAGGTGGTTTATTTCTCACCTCCCCAAATCTGTATTGAAGAATGAGGAAGGTATGGGTTGGGCTTACAGAATCATGTCCCTTACTCATACGGACATCCTTTGGAGTACTAAAGATATGGAAAACGTAGTTGTTATTGATCGCTGTGGGGAATACCCCAATGTTCCATTACTGGGAATTAGAGGAGGAATAACCTATAATCCTTGTTTGGCCTTACGACAGTTTGGACGAGCTCAAAGGGACGATCCTCATGAGCTGCTGCTTACAGGAATTGTCTTTGACTTCAAGGGGGATGTTGATGGACATCGCCGCAGATTTATACGAGCCTAGGACAGGGTGAACGGGTCTGATCCACATGAGCTAGGAATGAAGACTTCTCTCCCGATGCAACCATACCTCCATTGGGTTTGAGCTCGTGCTCAAAAGCTGGGGATGCCATATGAAGCCGTTTTGCCGGTGATTGTAGAGCGTATTGATGAAGAAGGGGTTCCTTATACGGTCCTCCATCCATACATGCCTACTGATATTGGGGCATTGAAGAGATCTTGGATCCAGTTAAGGGAGGAAAGGGATACTTATAGAGAGAAGTATCATGAGCAGGAACGGAAGATCCTGAGGCTTACAAGGTAGTTGGAGACTGAGAGGACAATCAACGATTATGTCAGCATGAAGGGAAAACGACCATTGGAATTCTGATGTCTTTTACTATTTCTAGTTTAGATTTGCTTTTCAGTATTTCTTTTGTAACGCCTTAAAGGCATTTGTTAAACATTGTTTCAAGTTTTAATCTAATAAAGTGTGTTTTATTTTGGTTTACAAATTTGAATCTCCCTAAGTCTTTGAAAACATTCCATACGCATTTCATTCTCACGCACATCATCACAGGTACCCTTACAGGTTTCTTATCTTCTTTGCTTTTAATTTCAGCACAACATGTCTTCTGAAACACCTACTAATCAAGCCATCAAGGCTCTACAAGCTCAGAATGCTCAGTTCCAGGAGATGTTCCTGAATTTGGCCAAGAGTCAACAAGATCTGAAGACTTTTATCTTAAAGGACAAGAAGAAGAAGAAGAAGAAGGTGGTCCTCCTAAATATGGGTCACAGATTTGGGAATAGGTTGCGACAGGAAGCTGATCTGTCTCAGTCATCTAACAAATGTGAACAAGATGATTCATTTGTGACCTCTGTGGAACACATTTCTACTCCATTGATGACAGTAAAGAAGAACTTATTGTTGGCCAGTTTATTTCCGGGTTGTGGCGAAGGTTTCCACCTATGTTCCATCATACCTGTTGGTTGTCATTTGTTGAAATCAGGTATTCATCACCTGATGGACAACAAAGAGATCTTGTTCGAGAAAACTTTGGTTCCATTGATTCCTGTTGAGGATGTTTCCATAATCACCATTTTCGCCAATTCTTCCAAGGCTTCCTCGAGAAAGCCTGTTAGAATTACATCTGTTCCGAGAGTTGCTCCGTTGATCATTACTATTCCTGGACCTATCCCTTACACGTCAGATAAGGCTGTCCCATGGCACTATGGGGCCGATGTGTATTATCATGGGATTAAACAAGACTTGAAGGTTGAAGAGGATGATATTGATGTCAGCAATATTGTTGGGTCTAGCAAAGTCACCTGAAGCGGAAGACTTTTCTCTCCTGAGATCTCCCCACCAATTGTTCAAAAGCCTGTTACCATTCCGCCTGCCAGTACATCTGCTACTGTCCCTGTTCGTGTTCCAATGATTACCCCTGTCACTGAGTCATCTGACGCTTGGGGCAAAGGGATCACTGGTGAGCCTGCCCGGATGGAGGCACCGAAGAAGATTATTGTTGAAACCTCTAGGCAGGAGATAGAGGAAATTTTGAAGATCATCAAGAAAAGTGACTATAACATAGTCGAACAGCTGGGGAAAACCCCGTCGAAGATCTCTATGTTATCTTTATTGTTGTGCTCAGAAGCCCATGCCAAGGCTTTAATTGCTTTCCTGAAAACTGCACATGTGCCGCAGGAAACGTCTGCTGATCAATTCAAGGACTGTGTTGCTAGTTTGACCGCTGACAACGGGTTGGGTTTCTCCGACGCAGATCTGACTGCCAAAGGAAAAAATCACAATGACGCTCTGCATGTTTCAATCGAGTGCAGGGGCACTACTTTGGCCCACGTGCTGGTGGATACTGGGTCCTCATTGAATGTTTTGCCCAAGAAAGCGTTAGACCAGTTGGACTGTGAAGGGTTGGTGTTGAAGCCAAGTAAGATCGTGGTTAGAGCCTTTGACGGGTCCAAGAGGATCGTACATGGAGAGGTGGATATCCTTGGTAAGGTTGGTTCCCAGACTTTTGCGTCTACATTATATATGATGAACATTCGACCATCTTATTCTTGTTTGCTGGGTCTCCCGTGGATTCATAAGGTTGGGGCAGTAACTTCTACGCTCCATCAGATGTTGAAATACCCGGTGAAGGGAAAAATTGTTATAGTACGAGGAGAACAGGAGTGCATGGTAAGCCACCTCAACTCTTTTCGGTATGTGGAGATGGATGGGGAGTTCATTGAAACCCCGTGTCAAAACTTTAAAGAAGTCCCCCAGACGTTGGCGTCGACTAAAACTATGGCTGAAGATCCTCCAATGAAGATGGCTTCCCTCAAGGATGCCCGGGCTGTTATTGAAAAGGGTGGGTGTGTGAATTGGGGCAAACTCCCTGACTTTGCACACAAGACAGACAAGTTTGGTTTGGGTTTCACTGCAGAAGCTCAAAGGTCTGTTCGGCGTGCGCGAATTGGAAGACCTCCCATGCGTATCACTAATCTGGAAGTGAATGCAATTAAAGATGATGATGAAGAGTTAGATTTCGAAAGTTGGATTTACCCGACTACCGACGGAGGATTAAGCAATTGGACGGCAAAGGACTTCGTGCCCATTTATTTTATTACACAGTAATAAGACTTTTGTTTTGAGTTTGTAACAGACAGTTTAAAACTTTACGGCCCGATGCCTTGCCCGAGACATTGTGGCTTTGTTTGAGGGCTTATTATGTGTCATTTCCATATATCATCAATAAAAGCATTGGACGTGTTTCTTGCATTACAAATTTTGTGCTCCTTGTTTTTCTTTTCTATCTTGCAAAACAGCTATTTGTCTTACACACACTCACATATCATGATCCACATCCACTCTGGATCCCACTGATAACGACTCTGCTACTGTCAGTTATGACTTCGAAAGTCCGATCAACCAAGCCGAGGATGAAGGTGAGGACGATTGTGAAGTTCCGGGGGAGTTTGCTAGACCGTTACTACAGGAAGAAAGAGCCATACAACATACAAAAGCCACCTATTCTGATGCCTTCAGTCGAAGGAAGACCATTGATCTTATACATGACAGTGCTAGATAATTCAACGGGGTGCGTGCTGGGGCAGCATAACGAGTCTAGTCGAAAAGAGCACGCTATTTACTACCTTAGCAAAAAGTTTACCGACTGTGAGACCCGATACTCACTGCTTGAGAAAAACTTGATGTGCTTTGGCATGAGCTGCTCGCCGGCTGAGACAGTATATGATGACTCACACTACCCTATTGATGTTAAAGATGTGAATGTTTTTACGGCTCCTTGGCCCTTTGCAATGTAGGGCATCGATATTGTCATACGGTGGGAGAGAACTGACTGTTTTGGAATGCTGGTTTGCGTTTTGTGTTTGTTTTCGCAAAATTTCGCGGTAAGAAAGAGTCGCCACCGTCTTTTATTTTATCCAACAAGGAAAGGAAAGAAGTTATGCCTGGATGGGTCATTTCTCATAAAGTATGAGAAAGTTATGCCTGGTGAAAGTTGAGTTGACTTTTCCTACAAAACCCTAATTTAGCAACTTTTGAATCTTGATGAATTTTGGGCAATCCTTGATGAATCATGATCAACCCTTGATCAAATGATGAATTATCCTTCAAAATGAGAATGTTGGCAAAAAATCTTGAAGTTTGACTGTTTATAGGTCACAGTTGACTTTTGCCCTAGCACAATCGATTTTTGGGCCTCTTGAGCAATTGACTGACCAAACTTCCTCTGCAAGGCTTGAAATTTGATATGGATGAACTTGATAACATATTAGGACATTGGGAATCACTTTATATCATTTGGATGTAAGGACCTTGATGCAACACAAAACCCTAATTTGAGGTTGACTGCCTTAGGAGATGATTTGACTGTCCAACTCTTGAGCAATCTTGAGCAACTTGGAGATTATTCTTGCAATGTCTTGAGAAATATGAGAGGGAAAATTTTGGGGTACAACAGATATTGAAGATGTGAAAAACACAAGAAGGGGGGTTGAATTATAAAAGTTAAAATAAATGCTTTGACAACACAATATTTTTATCCTGGTTCGTTTGATCTCAAACTACTCTAGTCCACCTGTCAAGGTGATTTCGCCTCTCTCCAACGAGGTCTTAATCCACTATTTTCAAAGGATTACAACAGCTACTTTAACAACTGTTAAAGTCTTCTTGAGTATAACCACATATCGGTTTATCTCAAGGAAATCTTTTACGAATAATTGAACAAGGATGTGTTAACGTTTTCTAACAAAACAATATATCACAACTATGATAATTACACAACTTAAGCTTGGAATAAACTGAATTTGCTAAAGCGTTTGAATAAGCGGTTTCGAAAGCTTAGAAAATTATGTGAGTGCATGCGTGCGTCTTTTCACAAGAAGACTTGTTTATATAGGCGAGGCAAAGATACATTGTCCATAAAGCCAGTTTAATGACAATAACGCACTTTCCTTTTGAAGAAGATCTTGTCTAATGAGAGCCGTTAGCATTTAATTCTGTCTTGAATACTTAATAACGCTTCAGAGTGTTGATGACTTGGTAAAGATCTTTGATCAGAGTCAAAGTGTATTATTTATACACAGATTCTGGTCATCAAGCTTCAGTGTATAATCTGGTAGCTTCAGCGTGTAGCACATATTACTGATCTTCTGATGCTGATTCCATCAGAACTTCTGTATATACAAAACATAATTTTAAGAAGCATATTTGTTTTATATATATATATATCTTTGAATTAATTTATTCTTTGTATTTTGTTATCATCAAAACTCTAATCAAGGGTTGTAGAATTAAACTATGTTCTAACAATCTCCCCCTTTTTGATGATGACAAAAACCAGATTTTTCAATTAAAAATAAAGAATAAAAAGTATAGATTTAAGAAGAGAAACTCCCCCTGAGTTGATTACTTCCCTTTAATTCCATGAGTCTTTGAGCATCAGAACCTTACTGTATCTTTCATCAGAGTTTTGTACCTGTTCAAGCTTTTGAGAAGAGAGAAATTTAAATAGATCAGAATGTTTGAGACTTATGTCTCAGTAATCCGTTATTGAAAAATATCTTATTCTTTCTCCCCCTTTTTGTCATTTATCAAAAAGAACACATAATCAGAACCAAAATGCATTTATATTAAAAACCAGAATCAACAAAAAGTTCAGAATAGAAGCAATGTACGAATATTACAGATAAACATGTTTTAAAAACAAGGAAATTCTAAGAGGGAGGAGGTAGACGCGTGAACAAAGCTTCCAACATGCTCTTGATCTGGTTGTTGGTTTCTTGTTGCTGGGTTAACATGCTCGTGATTTCATCAATTTTGTTGTCCTGTTTATCCATTCTTTCCTTCATTAACATATCAGATCTTTTCAGGTCTTCTAGAGTTTGCCTTTCATAGGAGGAAGCTTGAGGATCTTCAGAAACTGGATGCTTCTCAGAGCATTCTGCAATATCCTCTTTTTGACCCAGTTCTTCAGCAGGAATCATCTGCTCTGGAGTATCAGTCAAATTGAGATCTTTTGACTCTGGTTGAACTTTGTATGCTGGACGATGTTCAGACCAGGGAGCGTTGTCCAGAGGGAGAACTTCTTCCTTGAGCAGCTGGCTCAGAACTTGATCTTCAATTACTTTCAGTAGATTACTGAAGTTCTGTTGAACTTGTCCGTAGCTCTGTTCTTGCATCTTATGAGTTTCAGAACATACCCATCTTCTGAACCTTGTCCAAAGGTAGTCTGATGCAGCAGGATCAATCGTCTCAAGACTAGCTTGCTTCAGAGAAGTGATCCACTTCTGTACTTCTGTTTCAAACATCAATAAGCTGGTACCAACATCTGGAGAGGGTTCAGATGGTTTTGGTTTTGGAATAACAGTTTTGTGGGTTATGGCAGCAAGACATTCAAAAACTGTTAAATCAATGACAATCTTGATGTTGTCATCTGGATTGTTCTTTGGTGAGGGAGTGGGAGAGTCTGGGATTATTATTAGACTGGTTGGGGAGTTTGGTGGTGTTGATTCTAGTGAGGAGGGAATTTGGGGAATATCCAGAATGGTTAGGGGCATACGGATGGCCAGAGGTTCAGTGATTCCAGGAATGGGAATGGTATCAGAATCAACAGTTTGGTTTGATTGATCGTTATGAGGTTCTAGTTCACATGATTCAGAAGGTTGAGCCTCAGAAGTTTGAACTTCTGGTTGAAATAGTTCAGGTTGTGGAGAAGGTGGATGAATTTCTGGTTGAGGAGATGGGGGTAGTGGTATTTCTGGTTGTGGAGAGAGGGGAATTTCTGGTTGTGGTGCTTCTGTGGTGGTTTCAAGGTTTGGATTTTCTGGCTTGGGAGCAGAAGTATGTTGATCAAAGGTTTCTATATCTGACAGAACTTTTGCAAGTTCTTGTTGGGTTGCTTCAATATTTGGATTTGGAGGTTGGGAGAGAGATCTTCTAAGTGTTAAGGTTTCTGAGGGGTCGAATTCAATGTCAAAGTCATCAAATGTTTGTGGTGTGGGGTTTTCTGATTGAGTGGGAATTGGTATAGATGTTGATACAGAAATTGAGTTTAAAACAGTTATAGAAGAAGGATTACCTCTCTTTTTAGGAGTCCGCTGGGATGATCCTTCTGCTACAGCTTTCCTTTTCTTGGTCTTCTTCAGCACAACTTCTGGAGCCTTCTGCTGCAGATCCTGAATGTTCAAATCTGGTGTTGTACCATCCGCCTTACATGCATCCAAATATCTGACTATTATATCAGGTTTAGAATCAATCTCTGAGAACATAGGAAAGTTATCCAGAGGGATTCTTCTGCTGGAGATTGCTGCAAAAGAAGTGACACTGGGTTCCTTCTTGATGTTCTCAATTAACTTCATTTTCTTCAGATTCTTTGCATTCAGTTGTTTGCCAACAGTAGCTTCCAAAGAGCTAATTTCCTGAGCTTTTGTAAGATGATCAATCAGCTTATTCTCTGTTAGAATATCTGATATAAGTCTTCCTAGGGGTATCCAGTCCCTTTTTGTGCGCTCCTCTTCTCTGGTTTCCTTGACACTAGTCCTTAGATGGTTAAACAGCAGATGATCCAGATTCACCTTAATCTTCTGGGAGATGAAGTAGATCAGAAATTGCTGATCAATATTGATGTAGTCAGGAGAGCTGGTAGGCTTCCCGTGGTTTATGCATCCCAGAATAATCTTGGCCCATATTCTGTGATGGTGTTTTAGATCCCTTATCTTTCTGGAGGGAAGACCCAGAGTGAAGATTTCTCTAGCAATTAGGGCGACATCAGCGCATCTTTCAGCCATGTCAATGCATCATACACCACCACCACTGTAGCATATTAATTTGCAATGAGGTCCTCAGTTATAACTATCTTCTTCCCCATTATGTATGAAGTAACTTGATGGTTGGAAGATGAAGCATAAATCCAAAATTCCTTCACAAGGATTGGGAACGTTGGACCCACCAGTCTGTCAAAATATCTGTCCCAGCCTTGAGCCTTTACTTCTTCCAAGAGATTAAACCCATTTTCTTGAAGACTGTTAAAGTCCACAATCAATTCAGAAAGAACTTCTAGATTTTTGATGGGTGTGAGAAGAGTTCTGTAGGGTTCTTCGTATTGTTCGGAGGAATCTGTTTTCTGAGAACTGGAAGTAGGGTTGCTTGAGGAAGCCATGTTCACACGAAGGTTTTGTGAAGAAATTGAAAGGGTTTTGAGAAAGAATGCAAACTGAAATCAATAAGATTGTAGAGAAAATGAAGGTGAAAGTAAAAACTGTAAATAGTGAGAAATGTGTTTAAATAGATTTTTAAAAAGGTTTTAAAAACATAAACGGTAAGAGAGAGAAATAAATTATAATGATTATGAGCATTTAATGATAGCTGATTTTGGGGGATTCAGAAAGATATTGAAACGGTTACCCATGACATGTGTCCCAATGCATCCAATCAGCGCTTTTGACCTTTCAGAAACGTGAACGCGTGTTCAGCCTCAGAAAGTAGCTGATGACTGGATGACACTTGTTTGCTTGAGTGAACTGCACATTTCTATCCTTGAAATGAAGCGCGCAGGTCTTCATGGATAGATTCTGATATAATCTGTACTTCTAAAGATATGAAGAAAGATTGATCAGTAGTTCACGAAAAATAAACAAAGTTTTGAAGGTTAAGATATGGAATCAAAACAGTTTTGTTCTGGGCAGAGCTTCATGCTGAGATGTTTCAGAATGAAGTTGAACCTATCTTCAGAAAGAGGTTTTGTAAAGATATCAGCCCATTGATGGTCTGTGTTAATAAATTTTAAATTTAGAATCCCTTTCTGAATATAGTCCCTAATAAAATGATGTTTTATTTCTATATGCTTAGCCCTAGAATGCAAAATAGGATTTTTACTAAGACAAATAGTAGAATTATTGTCATAGAGGATAGGGATGTTACTCTCAAATATCTTGAAGTCCTCAAGTTGACTTTTCATCTAGAGCATTTGTGTTCTGCATCCAGCTTCTGCTATGTATTCAGCTTCTGCTGTTGATAGAGCTATTGTGGATTGTCTTTTGCTGGACCATGAGATCAGATTTTCTCCCAGAAACTGGCAGCTTCCAGAAGTGCTTTTACGTTCTACTCTGTCTCCAGCGAAATCAGCACCACAGTATCCTATCAGGCTGTAATCACTTGATTTTCTATAAAACAAACCCATATTAGTAGTACCTTTCAGATACTTGAAAATTCGCTTAACTACTGTTAAGTGAGATTCTCTAGGATCTGATTGGAATCTAGCACAAATGCAAACACTGAATAGAATGTCAGGCCTTGAGGCCGTCAGATAGAGAAGAGAACCAATCATACCTCTGTAAACCTTCTGTTCTACCTTTTTACTTACCTCTTCTCTTTCCAGAATGCACGTGAGATGCATTGGAATCTTTGATGGCTTACATTCTGAGAGATCAAATTTCTTCAGAAGTTCTCTGACATATTTGCTCTGATGAATGTAAGTTCCTTCTGGGGTTTGATTAATCTGAATGCCCAGAAAGAATTTTAGTTCCCCCATTAGGCTCATCTCAAATTCTGCATGCATACATTTAGCAAACTTTCTTCCCAGAGAGGGTTTAGTGGATCCAAATATGATGTCATCAACATAAATCTGACATACTAAAATGTCATTCTTAACTGTCTTACAGAACAAGGTTGTGTCCACTTTCCCTTTGGTGAATTCCTTTTCTAGCAGGAAGTTACTTAGTCTTTCATACCAAGCTCTGGGAGCTTGTTTCAGACCATAGAGTGACTTCTTTAGTTTGAAAACATATTCTGGATTTTTTGAACTTTCAAAACCAGGGGGTTGGTGCACATATACCTCTTCTTCTATATAGCCATTTAAGAATGCACTATTAACATCCATCTGATACAGAGTGATGCCTTTATTAACAACAAATGAAATTAAGAGTCTGATAGATTCTAACCTGGCGACTGGAGCAAAGGTTTCTGTATAGTCTATCCCCTCTTGCTGACTATAACCTTGTGCTACCAGTCGTGCTTTGTTTCTGATGACTTCACCTTGTTCGTTCAGTTTGTTTCTGAACACCCATTTGGTACCAATGACGTTGAATCCTTTTGGTTTGGGAACTAGATCCCATACGTCATTTCTTGTGAATTGATTTAGCTCCTCTTGCATTGCTAGAATCCAATCATTGTCCAGAAGTGCTTCATCAATTGTTGTTGGTTCAATTAGAGAAACCAGTCCCATGAGGGATTCTTCAGAGTTTCTGAAGCTAGATCTTATTCTGATTGGATCTTCCTTCCTTCCTAGGATTGTTTCTTCTGGGTGATCCATGCTGCTTTTGGATGGTCTTTTCTGGAGTTGATCAACAGAATGTGATGGATTGCTTGCAGTTACTCTTTCTGATGTTGAGGGAGTGTCTCTGTTGAGAGCTTCTGATGATTTGTCTTCAGTACCTGTGAGTTCAACTTCCATACCTGCAAGGAACTCATTCTGCTTTGACTTTTGAGAGTCAAGCTTATCATCAAAACGAACACTGATTGATTCCTCCACAATCTGTTTTTCTGTATTGTATACTCTGTACCCTCTTGAGCGTTCATAATATCCTAACATAATACACTTTTGTGCCGTAGAGTCAAACTTGTTCAAATAATTTTTTGTATTCAGGATAAAACATGTACATCCAAATGGGTGAAAATAGGAAATGTTTGGCTTTCTGTTCTTCCACAATTCATATGGAGTCTTTTCCATAATAGGTCTTATGGAGATTCTATTCTGAATGTAACACGCTGTGTTTATTGCCTCTGCCCAGGAGATCTTAGCAACGTTAGTCTCGTTGATCATGGTTCTGGCCATTTCTTGCAATGTTCTGTTCTTTCGTTCTACAACTCCATTTTGCTGGGGAGTTCTAGGATAAGAGAAATCATGCAGAATGCCTTTATCATTAAAGAATAACTCAAAATCTTTGTTTTCAAATTCTTCACCATGATCACTTCTGACTTTGACGATTCTAAGATCCTTTTCATTCTGAACTTGGTTGCAGAAGGTAACAAACACAGAGTGTGACTCGTCCTTGTGCCTTAAGAACTTTACCCATGTCCATCTGCTATAGTCATCTACGATTACTAACCCATACTTCTTGCCACTGACTGAAGTAGTTTTAACTGGTCCAAATAAGTCAATGTGCAGAAGTTCTAATGGCTTGGAGGTAGAAACAACGTTTTTGGATTTGAAAGCTAGTTTTGTAAACTTGCCTTTCTGACATGCTTCACACAGAGCATCTAAATTGAACTTCAGTTTAGGAAGTCCTCTGACCAGATTGAGTTTGTTAATCTGAGATATTCTTCTCATACTAACATGTCCCAATCTTCTGTGCCAGATACATTGCTCGTTGTTAACAGATAGTAGACATTTTACATTCTGACTTTTTAGTTCATAAAGTTTTATTTTATAAATGTTGTTTTTCCTCTTTCCATTAAATAGGATAGTCCCATCTTTCTGACTAACAGCTTTGCATGAATTTTGATTGAAGATTATATCATAACCGTTATCACTTAATTGACTTATGGATAACATGTTATGCATTAATCCATCAACCAATAAAACATTACTTATAGAGGGAAGATTTCCATTACCTACTGTTCCAGAGCCAATGATCTTTCCACTCTGATTGCCTCCAAAGCCTACGTGGCCTCCAGGCTTAAGTTCCAGGCTTTGGAACATATGCCTTCTTCCCGTCATGTGTCGTGAGCAGCCAGAGTCCAGGTACCATGATTAGTGTTTTTGCTTTGCTGCTAAAGATATCAGCCACATGTATTATTGTATCCTTAGGTACCCACATTTTCTTGGGCCCTGATTTGTTAGTTTTACCAAAACTCTGGTTGAATTTTGGTTTGACAGAGTAATCACTACTTGTATATTTTATGTCATGTGTGTACCCATATATAAAGTGTGAATCAAGTGGAGTACGTTTTATAACTAAATCCATGGCATTTTTTGGTGTAGGTACCTTACCTTGATATCCTATCCCTTTTCTGCCATTTCTGCTAACTCCATAGATCAATGAAGCCATTTTGCTTCTGTCTATGTTTTTAGCTAGTAACTTCTGAAAGCTGTGATCATACTCCTTGATGATCTCATCAGCATTGCTGGGAGTTTCAGGGATTGTTTCCTTATGAGAATTTTGCAATTGGTTTTCTAATTTTGAAATTTTATCTTTTAACTCAGAATTCTCCAATTTGAGACTCTCAGTCTTATCAGAGTCAGAAGCAAGATTCCTTTTCAGGTTTTTGAGTTTGACTCTGATCTGCTGATATCTTTCCAGAATTTCATTAAGGCTTTCAGCTAGTTCAGCCTTAGTAAAGTTTATAGTAAAGTCAGGGAATACCTCTTTTGTATCTGATTCAGAGTCTGACTCAGAAACTTCACTGTCTTCTGTTATGTTTGCCATGAGAGCTATGTTTGCTCTTTCATCATCTGATTCTGAGTCAGCTTCAGATGTGTCAGAATCATCCCAGATAGCCATGAGACTTTTCTTCTTTTCCTTGCCAAACTTCTTTTTGGGCTTCTCCTTCTGAAGCTTTGGGCAATCACTTTTGTAGTGCCCTTGTTCGTTACATTCATAGCAGATGATGTCTTTGTTGTTTGGCTTTCTGTTTCCTGAAGAGCCTTCAGATCTTCTGTGTCCAGAGGAGGATTCTGACCTTCTGTATCTGGAGAAAGATTCATTCTGATTTTCTGGTCTTCTGGGATTCTTGAACTTCCTTTGCCTCTGCTTCCACAGTTGGTTCACCCTTCTGGAGAGGAGAGACAGTTCATCTTCTTCTGACGAGGACCCATCAGAGGTTTCTTCCATAGCCTGCAAAACTTTGGAGTCAGATTTTCTGTTAGATTTTAAAGCTAATGGCTTACCTTTCTTTTGAGGTTCATCTGCTTCTAGCTCTATCTCATGACTTCTGAGGGAGATGGCAAGTTCCTCCAGAGAGATTTTGTTGAGATCCTTGGCTAGCTTAAGCGCTGTGACCATTGGCCTCCATTGTTTTGGCAAGCTTCTGATGATCTTCTTAACGTGATCAGTAGTGGAATACCCTTTGTCAAGAACTTTTAGACCAACAACAAGAATTTGAAATCTTGAAAACATAGTTTCTATTGATTCACTCTCTTCTATCTTGAATGCCTCATACTTCTGAATGAGTGCAAGGGCTTTGGTTTCTTTGACTTGAATGTTGCCTTCATGCGTCATTCTCAGAGAGTCAAACATATTCTTTGCAGTGTCTCTGTTTGATATCTTCTCATATTCTGAATAAGAGATGGCGCTGAGGAGAATTGTTCTGGCCTTGTGATGATTTCTGAACTCACGCTTTTGCTGATCATACATCATTTTCCTTTCAATCTTCTGACCACATCCATCCACTGGGTGCGTGTATCCATCAGTCACCATGTCCCACAGATCAGCATCATGGGCCAGAAAGAAACTCTCAATTCTGTCTTTCCAGTAGTCAAAGTTCTCTCCATCAAAGGCTGGAGGTTTGCCACTGAATATGTCCCTTTCTTCATTGTTGTCATTGCTGATGTTTTGACTTAGTCCTGCCATTGTGTTTTTCTGATGTTGGATCTTGTACTGACACGGTTAAGTGTTATAAGCTCATAACCAGGCGCTCTTACCAATTGAAGATGTGAAAAACACAAGAAGGGGGGTTGAATTGTAAAAGTTAAAACAAATGCTTTGACAACACAGTATTTTTATCCTGGTTCGTTTGATCTCAAACTACTCCAGTCCACCCGTCAAGGTGATTTTGCCTCTCTCCAACGAGGTCTTAATCCACTATTTTCAAAGGATTACAACAGCTACTTTAACAACTGTTAAAGTCTTCTTGAGTATAACCACAAACCGGTTTATCTCAAGGAAATCTTTTACAAATAATTGAACAAGGGTGTGTTAACGTTTTCTAACAAAACAATATATCACAACTGTGATAATTACACAACTTAAGCTTGGAATTTTGCTAAAGCGTTTGAATAAGAGGTTTTGAAAGCTTAGCAAATTGTGTGAGTGCATGCGTGCGTCTTTTCTCAAGCAGACTTGTTTATATAGGCGAGGCAAAGATACGTTGTCCATAAAGCCAGTTTAATGACAATAACGCACTTTCCTTTTGAAGAAGATCTTGTCTGATGAGAGCCGTTAGAATTTAATTCTGTCTTGAATACTTAATAACGCTTCATAGTGTTGATGACTTGGTAAAGATCTTTGATCAGAGTCAGAGTGTATTATTTATGCGCAGATTCTGGTCATCAAGCTTCAGCGTATAATCTGGTAGCTTCAGCGTGTAGCACATATTACTGATCTTCTGATGCTGATTCCATCAGAACTTCTATATATACAAAACATAATTTTAAGAAGCATATTTGTTTTATATATATATCTTTGAATTAATTTATTCTTTGTATTTTGTTATCATCAAATCTCTAATCAAGGGTTGTAGAATCAAACTATGTTCTAACAGATATGATCAGTGAGATCAGACCTACTGCGTCCAACGGGCATCGTTTCATCCTGGTAGCTATTGATTACTTTACAAAGTGGGTTGAAGCAGCTTCCTTTGCTACAGTAACTAAGAACGTCGTGGCACGGTTTATTCGGCACAATCTGATCTGTCGATATGGTGTACCAGAGAGGATCATTACAAACAATGGTACAAATCTCAACAATACGATGATCACCGAGCTCTGCAAGCAGTTTAAGATACAGCATCACAACTCTTCTCCCTACCGGCCGAAGATAAATGGGGCTGTTGAAGCGGATAATAAGAATATCAAGAAGATTGTGTAGAAGATGACGATGACATATAAACACTGGCACGAGATGTTACCATTTGCCCTTCATGGGTACCGTACCTCAGCGCGGACGTCAACAGGGGCAACACTCTATTCCTTGGTATATGGCATGGAGGCCATCTTGCCCATTGAAGTTCAGATATCTTCTCTTCGGATTATGAAGGACGCAGGTTTGAGCGAGGATGATTGGATCCAGACCCAGCTTGATCAGCTGAACTTGATCGACAAGAAGAGACTCACTGCTATTTGTCATGGTCAGACGTATCAAAAGCAGATGATCAAGGCGTTTAACAAGAAAGTCAGACGACAAGAGTATCAAGTCGGGGATCTGGTGATCAAGCGCATAATACTGCCACAAGGTGATCCCAGGGGAAAATGGACCCCTACGTATGAAGGGCCATTTGTGGTTAAGAACATTTTCTCAGGAGGAGCTATGATTCTAACCACCATGGATGGTGACGACCTTCCTCACCCCGTCAATGCAGACATAGTGAAAAAAATACTACGCATAATCAAAGACCCGCTAGGTTGACTGGCCTAGGCAAAAATAAGGGCTTCCCGGCGAACCAAAAGGGTTCGGGTAAAAATAAGGGATGAAAATGAAAAATCTGTACACCCGGCAAGTCGAAAACCTGAAAAGGCGGCTTGGGCAAAAAAGGGTATCCCGGTGGATTGAAAACCCGAAAAGGCAGTTCAGGCAAAAATTAGGGATTAAAGCGTAACACTATGTCTCATTGGATCATCTTGCAATCATACTTCGGTATCGACTATCAAGCTAGGACGACACTAATCAATTTGATTTACCTTCAACCAAGTAGCAAAGTGATGAGACGCTCGAGAATATAAGGGCAATAGCAGAGTTGGAACCCAGTGGGATTATTCACATAGCTGTTTTTCTTTGTTTTTCACAAATTGTATAAATTCTATTTGTTCGGCGGAGTCCTCTTACTAGGACATCAGCCTCTTGTACAAAAACGCCTATCTACAGGCCAACTTCAAAAACAATACAAGTCATTTTCACAAAGAAATTTCAAACGGTTTTCCTTTTTCTGTTTTGTTTTGCAAGAACGTCCAGTGTTCATTTTTTTGATATATGCATTTGACATTAATTGCTGCTCATGAATATTTACATGCGAAACAAAAGACGATTACTCGTAATATCAGAAACAGGGGCAAAAAAAGAAATGCCCGAACCGTACAATTGCTCTATCCACCAGGTATAGGGATAGACCTAGTTGGAGAAATCCATTAAAGGTATATTCACTCCCCGCAGAGTAAGAAGAAGACAGTGGTGTTAACTCTCCCCAGTTGAGGCTCACAACCACGAATGAGTCGGCAGTATTCTCTCCAAGCATAGTTTATCTACCATCAGCACTGATAACTTATCCCCAGTGGAGTATGAAAACTTATCCCCAGCGGAGTTTGAAAAATTATCACCAGTGGAGTTTGGAGAATTATCCCCAGTAGAATCTAGAAGATTGTCCCTAGTAGAGTCTAAAAGGTTATTCCCAGTGAAGTCGCAACTGGAAAATCATTCCCAGCGGAGTTCATTCCTTTTACAAACAGAAACTCAATTCCCAACAAAGTTCATTATCACCAGCAACGATAATTCATCCCCGACCGAGGTTATTTCTCCAAGTCAACAGGTCCTCTAGCAGAATCTGTCCTCCCCACAGAATCATTTCCTCATCAGTTTATTCCCCAGCATAGTTATCTTCTCCTGCAGGTTTATTCTCATAATCATCTTCATTCACTATCCCCAGCGGAAACGAAGAATTCAACTCTTTTCTCCAGCAGCAATCCGGGATTTATTTTCCCCAGCTAAAAACATCACATTTCCATACATCATGACACATGCATATACGCATCATACAATACAATCTCATTTATTTTGAGAACATCATTGCTTGATACATATCATGTATTACATACAGCTAACCTTTACCTTTCAGGAAGGATACAATCAAATTCTCACAAAATTCAAGCTATGAAGCCTTTACCTCAGTTGAATAACGGACGACCGAAGTTCCTAAATGTCAACAGAGATGATTCCCCAAATGAATACGGACGACTGAAGCTCCTAAAATTCAATTTTTCTCTTCAATAGAGATGTTCCCTCAGTTGAATATGGACGACCGAAGTTCCTAAAATTCAACAGAGATGATTCCTCAATAGAATACGGACGATCGAAGTTCCTAAAATTCAACAGAGAAGATTCCTCAGTCGAATACGGACGATCGAAGTTCCTAAAATTCAATTCAGATGATTCCTCAGTAGAATATGGACGATCGAAGTTCCTAAAATTCAACAGAGATGTTTCCTCAGTCGAATACGAACGGCCAAGCTCCTAAAATTCAAATTGAGATGATTCCTCAGTCGAATACGGATGACCAAGTTCCTAAAATTCAACAGAGAAGATTCCTCAGTCGAATACGGACGATCGAAGTTCCTAAAATTCAATTGAGATGATTCCTCAGTAGAATACGGACGATCGAAGTTCCTAAAATTCAATTGAGATGATTCCTCAGTAGAATACAGACGACTGAAGTTCCTAAAATTCATCAGAGATGATTCCTCAGTAGAATACGGACGACCAAGTTCCTAAAATTCAACAGAGATGATTCCTCGGTAGAATATGGACGACCAAGTTCCTAAAATTCAACTGAGATGATTCCTCAGTAGAATACGGACGACCAAGTTCCTAAAATTCAACAGAGATGTTTCCTCAGTAGAATACGGACGATCGAAGTTCCTAAAACTCAATAAAGATGTTTCCTCAGTAGAATATGGACGATCGAAGTTCCTAAAATTCAAACAGAGATGACTTATAACCAGAATAACGGATGACCGAAGCTCCTAATAATCTATTTCTCTCGAGACAGAGATCAGCATTCCCCAGCGGAATTTTCCTCAACAACAGGTATACAAGCTCTCGCTAAGGAATCTCTTATGCGATCGACACTCCTTCGGATGGCATCTTTAAGCCCATCCCCCTCGTCAGCAATTTCCAAATGGCATCTGTAAGCCCATTCCCGATATCACAAGACAATTACCACTTCACGCGAGTGCAAATTTCTGGGCACTCTAGTGTTCAATCCTCTTCCACCTTCGGATCACGAAAGGCACGAAAGACAATCTACATCCTCCAGTTTAAGAAGATTGAACAGGGGCAGTTGTTGTACCCCAAAATTTTCCCTCCCATATTTCTCAAAAACAATTCAAGAAAGATCCACAAGTTGCTCAAGGCAGTCCAAGGGTTGGCCAGACAAGCTCTCTCCTAAGGCAGTCTACCTCAAATTAGGGTTTCATGTTGCATCAAGATACTTGAGTCCAAGAGACCCCAAATGCTCAACATTGTCCTAATATGTTCTCAAGATCATCCATGTCAAGTTTCAAGCCCTACATAGGAAGTTTGCTCAGTCAATTGCTCAAAAGCCCAAAAATCGACTGTGCTAGGGCAAAAGTCAACAGTGGCCTACATACAGTCAAACTTCAAGATTTTTGGTAAAAATCCTCATTTTGAAGTATATTTCATCATTTGATCAAGGGTTGATCATGATTCATCAAGGATTGCTCATAATTCCTCAAGACTCAAAAGTTGTTAAATTAGGGTTTTGTAGGAAAAGTCAACTCAAATTTGACCAAGCATAACTTTCTCATACTTTATGAGAAATGACCCATACAAATCTCATTTTTAAGAGGATGCAATTCCCTGCAATCCATCTTCAGCTCCCAAGTTCAAAATATGCACTCACAAGAAGTTATGAATTTGGACATTATAGGTCATTTTGAAAAGTCAACAAAAACACCTTTTTTGTCAAAGCTTCATACATGAGCATGGAATATCAAATTGAGCTGAGACCAAAATGGTTGATTAGAGGACATCCTAAGCTTTCTAAAAAGTCCAAGAACACCTCCAAAGAATCAAAATTGAGGAAGTTATGCATTGGTGAAGTTGACCCTTTTTGCACAATTGCCCAAAGTCAACTATGCCTAAAACATCAAATTTTGCCAAATGGGCCCAATCTTTTTCACTTGTCTTGAGTTGGCAACATAGTCCACGAGCTCTAGCCCTTGACACTTGCCCTTATCATGTTTTTATTATTTATTTTGATTTTTATTTGAATTAATTCAATTTAAATCAAAACAAATCATATAAAATCCAAAATATTGAAAACAAAAGATTTTATGCTTATTTCAGGTGTTATTATACAGCTAGCAAGTATTCAAATTCGTATCAAGGCATGGTGTGAACAAAAAGATTGAAATAGGCCAATTTTGGAAAGTTTTCAAAGTGAATCAAATCAAGAATCCAATTCATTGATGGAGGAAGATTGATATCAGTTATCAACCCTAATCCCTTCTTTGATACATATAGAAGCAATGCAAACTCAAAACTAGGTTAGAAAGCAGGCGCAGAGGTAGAACAAAAACTTGAAAAATCAAGAAAAAGTGCAAGTTCAAATTCCATATTCCAGGCATCCTCAAGGCCTTCTATCCATCTCAATCACTTCCTGAGGTTCCTAGCAAGCCAAGGCCATCGAAACCAAGCATTTTCAAGCCCTAAATCGCACTGTAAGTCATCCACGGCATAACTCTCTTTTTGAAATCGAATAGCATTGTTCTTGCACTTATAGCATAAATAATTATACATTCTTGATCATAATCACATATGCAAGCTTTCTGCATGATTTAATTGCATTTATATGGCCTGTACTGGAATGTGCCATTGTTAGGGTTTCATAGCTGACTTTGGGGTTTTTGAATCCAGGAAAAATTAGGCCATAAAAGGGCCACAAATAAACCAGCAGGACCAGACGAATTCAACCATGGCCTTATTTTTTATTTATCATGTTTGTGCTTGATTTTAAGAATGGCAGGGGTTATAGCTACAGATGAACGTCCGTAGGTAAAAGTGTTTCACTTTTACCAACGGATCCAAGAAAGGAGACGACTGCGTGGCACTCCTCCATTGGCTTGTACAAATTTCGCGCGCTGATTTGATTTACGTGGCTTTTTAATATTTGTTTATTGTTTTGTGATATTATAACAAACAGAAGCGATTGGTGCAGTGGTAGCCAGACAACATTTAAGGCATTAGGAGGCTTGAGGTCAGGGGTTCGACCCCATCCTCCAGCATTTGGTATTTTTCTTATTTTCTTTCAGGTTATCCAGCGCGTTCACAAGCCAAAGGAGTACCATACATCCTTCCAATCTAGCCAGCCAAGTGTTAGATGGTCAAATCTGATGACCATCATTTGAAGGTGCATCATGAGCCACAATCAACATGCAACATTGGATCCAAAAGTCAACGTGGACCTCATCTTTTGGGGCCCATATCTGACTATTTGCACCCCCACAATTCTCAGGCCCAATTCTTTTTCTCTATTCTTTTATATATTTTATTTAACTTATTTAATTTATTTACTAACCAAAAATTAATTTTCTTTTTATCAAAAAATCACCAAAAATATTATTTTTCACCAATTAGATTTAGGTATATTATTTTTATCAATAAATTTATTAATTCAATTAGATTTAATTTTAGGTAAAACTTTAATTATTTTGTAAATAACTTAAAAATAATTAGAATAAATAGGTTTTATTACTAACTTAATTACGTTTTATTTTTTTCCTAAAATAACAAAAAAATCAAAAATAGGCCATTATTTTTATTAATTAATTTAATTAACTAATTAATTGCATATTTTAATTTAGAAAACTTATTTCTTTTATTAAAAACAACAAAAACAATTTCTTTCTCTTAATTGGTTTAGAAGGGTCAAAACCCTAGTTTCTCGTCGATCTAATTTTCATCGCGTGCTTTATTATTATTTTTTTACCCAATTATTGTATCTGCTCACAATTTGTAATAGTTTTAATTAGGACTTTTACTTTTCATTATCGCTTTATTTTCAAAGGGTTTGTTTTTGGCTATGTAAATACCTGAAGCCTTGTAATAGCGTAGTTTAATTTCCGCATTTTAAATTCTGCAAATTATTAACTGTTAGATGTATGATAATAGGATGCATGACAAGAATGTATGACTAAGTTTAAAACAGTTAGATCACCCTAAATGTGCAAAGATAAATAAACTGAAATTGAATCATTCGCACATGCGCACTCCTAGGGTACACTCCCACTTGGTTGCCTTCAGTAAACAGTCATTGAGTATAGGATGTTTTAGTGGTCGTCCTTTTGTCCAAAGATTAAAGTTGCCTCGGAAGGGTTGCCTCGGATATTGTTGCCTCGGATAAATGATCTAAGACATTAGGGTTACTACTAAGACGTCCTAACATTGCTTTAGTGATCGTACGTCCCTTTCGAATTTACCCTCAAAACTCCAACGACGATACTACCTACTCACTAATAGTAAGATAACATTGTCTAAAGGAAACGAATACAGAACGATTCTTTTTTTGAGTAGGTAGATTAGTTCTTAAGTACTTGCTCAATCCAAACAAATTTTTTCACACTTACACTCCTTTACAAACAAAGTTTTCAAAAAACACTTCATTACACTCTTGAAGACAGAAGCAAGAGTTAAATCGAAGTCAAAACAAAAACTTTTCAAAGCACACAAACACAAAGAAAACAATTTTGAAAATGACGAGCAAGTACCTAAGAGCCCGTAGATAACTACGGATAGAAAGGGTGCTAATACCTTCCCTTTCTATAATCTACCCCCCGTACTCAGAAATATCTCGAAAAAGGAATTTTTCTGTGCTTTTTTCCTTTCCTTGTTGGATAAAATAAAAGACGGTGGTGACTCTTGCTTACCGTGACATTTTGCGAAAACAAACGCAAAACGCAAACCAGAAAATTCCTTAACAAAATAGGGAAACACGTCCCGGTTCTGGCCACCGTATCACAGCTACCATCAACCTTTTCAAGTTCCAGATTAATACCTGTAACAAGTCAGGAAAACTATCTGTTGACGACTGATTGTAGATTAATACGTGTAACAAGCCAGGAAAACTATCTACATGAAGAGATTGAAGATTAACACCTGTAACAAGGCAGTAAAACTATCTTTCTTTATCAGGTCAAAGATTAATACCTGAAACCAGACAGGACAACTATGTACTTGACCATCATGAAGTAACCCTACACAGGTTCCTTCTCAGGAAATTTCAGATGCAGTTTTACACGGACTCATCATCAGGCAACCCTACACTGGTTCTTTCTCTTTCCAAAGATGAAGTTTTACAAAGACTCATCATGAAGAAACCCCACATAGGTTCCTTCCTTCCAAGATGAAGTTTCACACGGACTCATCATCAAGCAACCCTACACAAGTTCCTCCTTTCCAAGATGCAGTTTTACACGGACTCATCATGAAGTAATTGTCCAAAATTCCTTCATCATCTGTTTGGAGTACCAATCGTCTCAGATTCCTTCATCACACATAATTATCAAAAAAGACCTTCTATGGATTAGATTTATATCTTCCAGTTAAAATAGGCGACCAAATACCTTCTCTGGTGAGATTTATTTCTTCCAGTTAAAACAGGCGACCAAAGACCTTCTCTGGTTAGATTTATTCCTTCCAGTTAAAACAGGCAACCAAAGACCTTCTCTGGTTAGATTTATTTCTTCCAGTTAAAACAGGCGACCAAAGACCTTCTCTGGTTAGATTTATTTCTTCCAGTTAAAACAAGCGACCAAAGACCTTCTCTGGTGAGATTTATTTCTTCCAGTTAAAACAGGCGACCAAAGACCTTCTCTGGTTAGATTTATTTCTTCCAGTTAAAACAGGCGACCAAAGACCTTCTATGGTTAGATTTATTTCTTCCAGTTAAAACATGCGACCAAAGACCTTCTCTGGTTAGATTTATTTCTTCCAGTTAAAACAGGCGACCAAAGACCTTCTCTGGTTAGATTTATTTCTTCCAGTTAAAACAGGCGACCAAAGACCTTCTCTGGTTAGATTTATTTCTTCCAGTTAAAATAGGCGACCAAGGACCTTCTCTGGTTATATTTATTTCTTCCAGTTAAAACAGACGACCAAAGACCTCCTCTGGTTAGATTTATTTCTTCCAGTTAATGACAGGAAACCAGAGACCTTTTCCGGAAACAGTGCAGATGCGATCCAGATATGGCTGACATTCTGATACTTACTCTAGATTCTCTTCAAACCCAATTCAGATACGCTCCAGATGCGGATGCCATTCTGATACTCATTCAAAATCCCTCTCAAATACAGTTCAACAATCACCTCTGGATGGCATCTTTAAGCCCATCTCCAACAACTATCCATTATCTCTCTAAATGGCATATTTAAGCCCATTCCCTACATAATCAACTAACACATCTTCGAGTGCAAATTTTCTGGGCACTCTAGTGTTCAATCATCTTCCACCTTCAAGTCACGAATGGAAGATTCCCAATCTAACTCTTCAGGTGTAAAAAGATTAAACAGGGGCAGCTGTTGTACCCCAAAATTTGCCCTCTCATTTCTCAAGAAATCACCCTGGATCCTCAAGTTTGCTTCCATCCAAATTCCAAGCCTTGAACTGCAACTTTTCAAGAAAATCACTCACAAGGGCAAAATGGTCATTTAGACACTGAGAAGTCAAACTTTGACTTTTGAATCAAAATCAAATCTTAAAAATCATATTTCATCAAGACATGTTGGAATATGAAGTTTGTTTCATTAAGAAATTCAAAAGTCAAATTTTACTTTGGAAAAGTCAAATTCTAAATACTTAGAATTTTTCTAAGTGTTTAAGAAATATGGCAAGCTCAAAACTTCTGACCAGATTATCACCATAAAGCTCAACAAATTCTGGATATTCTCAAGACAGAGTTTGGTCAGAACTTCTGGGCAAGTTTTCACAAAAGCTCAATTAGAGTTTGCCAGGGTAATTCAAAGAAGGTTAAGAAGCATGCTGCAAGCTTCCTAGAAAGTCTGAAAGCTCCTTCAGAACATGCTAGAGCCAGGAGATAAGAGGATTATAAGATTGGATGCTACACAAGCTCAGAACTTCTGATCCAGAACTAAGCCTTGGTATAGAGTTTCACGTTGCAGGATTTCTGGTTGTGATAAGTCTCATCATCATTTAATGCTCACAACCACTTTCTGAGTCTTTATCCAAAGGATTTTCACCACGTGTACCTCTACTGTCTTGGGATAGAAACTTTGCTACTAAGCCCATGCTTTGCTTTTTGCTTTTCCTTAATTCCTGCTGACAACCACCATGCTTGCTTCAAGAACAAGGCAGCGCCTTAGCACATGAAGGCTATATTCAACGCTTTGGTCAGAACTTGACCAAATCCCAAAACCTTGTTTATACAACCTGCTGCAGACCTATGACCAACAGCTAGTTCAGCCTACGCCTGCATCCCATAATTGCACCAAACTAGCATACGAAAACAGTGATGAAAAAGCAAAGGAAAAGTATGCCAAAAGTGTTTAAAACTCGTTTGTTCCCCCCCCCCCCCCCCCCCAAAAAAAAAACACATAAAATTCATCTATAAATACTTTGATCCATCACACGTTCAAGAGGCTAGCTTTTGAAGACAGAGATTGGCCAAAAGAGAGAAAAGGAAGTTGTGAAACCCTCATAAAAATCCAGATTTCTCATACACAAAAATAAACCTTTGTTCTTCCCTTTGAACCAAAGAACACAACCACTCTTTCGTTTCTCTTGCTGACTCAGAACATCCAAAGGAAACCACTCAAAGCTCCAAGCACGCTCCAGGTTCAAGGTAAGTCTCTCTGACTTTGCTTGTTTTTCATTTTGAACATCATTAACATGTAAATATCATAGTATTAATGTTGTTTATATCATTGCATGAATAGAAAAACTATGGATCAGAACTTCTTGATTAAGGCTAAGCTCGGGATTAGGATTAGAACTTCATTAAACTGTTGTGTTGTTATTCTTATGACTTGCTGTTTGTTAAAAATGAATAAGTTGACGACGTGATGATTAATATGAGAAAAGAGTTGAAGTGTAATATAGAACTTCTGATTTTCACATACTGATAACACACAGAACTTCTATGATTTTTTCTCACTGTTAACACACACTGAACTTATGATTCTTATATGCTGATAACACACTGAACTGCTAATGTTCACTCACTGGCTCTACACAACACTGAACTTATGATGACTCACTCATTGTTCTAACACAGCACAGAACTTCTGAGTTCTCCTTACATGTCAAATACTTTGAACTTCTGATGTTTCCATCAGCTGTTTTCAAACACTCAGAGTTTCTGATTTTCACATGCTGACAATATACTGAACTGCTGACGTTTGCTCACTGTTTTAGTGTAATACATAACTCCTAACTTGTGGCCCACTGTCTGAATATCACCCAGAACTTCTGTGTTTTCCCTCTAACGTGTCTTGCAGGACCTCAGAGTTTACCAATCCAGAACCTCTGATGCCCACTGACGTTTCCTTCTTAGCCATCACGCGCCTGGCTTCAGAACTTCTGATCCTTGTTTATTTTTGCTTACAGTAGCACGCTGTTTCTGTCTTGCATTTATTTCCATTTTCATCATTTTTAATATTAACTCTTTTTTAATATTAACATAAAAAACATAAAAATATTTTCCTTTTAATTTATTTCCTTAAGACAAAAACATTTTCTAAACAAGTCCATTTTCTTTCTTATATTATACATTTCAATATGGTTGTAATAGTAACTTAAGACTTATTTTTACTTGCAATCCACATTCATAAACTTGTACACCCCATCCCCTAAATATTGTAATAGCGTAGGACTTTACATTTCCGCACTTTTATTGCTTTCGTACATTGTTAGTAACTAGGGTGTGTATGGCAAGATAAAACCAACAAGTAGACCACCAAAAATCAAAGATAAATGCATGTAAATAAAACACATTTGCACACTTACACCCTTAGGGTAATTCCACTTGTTGCCTTACAAAAATGGCCATGTTATGCATGTGGGATGTCTTAGTACAAACAAATCGAAATACAAGATCATGGTCCCTCGATGACGCTATCAAAGTTGACTTTAAAAATGATCTTAGTCCCTAAAAGAAAAGTGTTAAGTCACCTGACAACATTGCTATCATGGTTATACAATGACCCGCGCCC
Organism: Vicia faba; assembly: GCA_948472305.1. Taxonomy (NCBI): domain Eukaryota; kingdom Viridiplantae; phylum Streptophyta; class Magnoliopsida; order Fabales; family Fabaceae; genus Vicia; species Vicia faba. The sequence continues at coordinate 551,935,003 of OX451741.1, forward strand.
GTCCCTTCATATCCAACGATGGGGCTTCTTACCAAATCAATGGTAAGATAGCCACATCTAAAGGAGGAGGAAAAACACATCTAAGACCTTTTGAGTAGGTAGATTTCTCCTAGTTGCTTGCTAAATTTCAAAACAAACATCATTGCTATTTTCAAAAACAATCACATACACTTTCAAAACATCTTCAAAACACTTTTCAAACATGGAATATTTTCAAAAGCTCAACACTTTGTATACGTTCTTATGAGCGAGAACTATTACAAAGTTTTCCTAAATGGTGGCGCCTTTTAAAAATACTTTCAAAAACCATACAAAGCACATTTTCAAAAAAAGGAAGTGATCTAGCAAGTAACTAAGAGCCCATGGAAAACCATGGATTAAAAGGGTGCTAATACCTTCCTTTTTCATAATCTACCCCCCGAACTGAAAAAAACATCTTTAAAGGTCTTTCCTGTGCTTTTTCACCTTTCCTTTTTGGATAAAAGAAAAGACGGTGGCGACTCTTGTTAAACCACAACATTTGCGAAAACAAACGCAAAAGCTCAAGCTAGTTCTCCCACCGTACCACATAGACGAACCTGTGTCCACCAAGACATGCGCCAGAGTTGTGCCCCTGCATTCAATTGAGACATGTAATGCCTCATTATGCTTCCTCCCTCTTGGTGTTAAATCAACATCCGAAAAACCTAAACCATTATCTGCAATTAAGCCGACTACGCAGTCTTGGAACTGATCGACATATGTTTCTTGCGGTACATGAGCAGTTTTAAGGAATTTTACCAAGGCCTTTGCATTAGCCTCAGATCATAGTAATAAAGCTAGCATGGAAATTTTTGATGGAGTTTGCCCCAATTGCTCAACTACATTTTAGTCGCTTCTTTTTATGATCTTTAGAATTTCCTCCATCTCTTTCCGGGAGGTCTCAGGGATAGCTACTGACTGTGCCTTCGTCCAGACAGGCTCAACCAGAATACATTTACCTCGAGTCTCGGTTGACTCGGTAACAGGAATGTCATTGGGGGTGATAACATGGATTGTAACAGCTTTGTCAACAAGAGTATTAGCAGAGATGATTGTAGGACTGGGAATAGCCTTTAGAGGAGCAACAACAACAAGAATGATTACAGGTCCAGAAATAGCTTTTGGAGGAGCAACTTCTGGAGAGAAAACCCTTCCACTTCGAGTGATCTTGCTAGTTCCGACGATATTACTGATATCAGAGTCATCTTTCTCAGAACTTGAATCTTTAGCAGCTGACCAATCTTGCTTGATACCGTGGTAGTAGACATCTCCTCCATAATTCCATGGGATGGTTTTGTCTGACGAATACGGGATTGGTCCAGGCATTGTAATTATCAAAGGAGCTACTTTAGGAACTGATGTAATTCTAACGGGTCTTTTGGTAGATACTGTGATGCAGTGGGAGAACTGACTTGAGGTTTTGTGTTTTTATCGCAAATGTTGCGGTTAGCAAGAGTCGCCACCGACTTTTCTTTTATCCAAAAGGAAAGGTGAAAAAGCACAGGAAAGACCTTTGAGATTTTTTCTTGAGTTCGAGGGGTAGATTATGAAAAGGGAAGGTATTAACACCCTTTTCATCCATGGTTTTCCATGGGCTCTTAGTTACTTGCTTAGATCACTTGCTTTTGTTTGTTTGAAATTGTGTTTGGTGTGGTTTTGAAAGTATTTTGTAAAAGAGGCCATTCGTTTAGGCAATCTTTGTAATGATTCTCGTTCGTAAGAATGTATACAGAGATGTATGTCTTTTGAAATTGTTTTCAATATTGTAAGATGTTTTGAAATGTGTGTGTATGTTTTAAAAATAGCAGGGATTGTTGTTTGCAATGGAGCAAGTAACTAGAAGCTATCTATCTACTCAAATGTCTTTCTTATGTATTTTCTATTCCTTTGACATTGTTGTCTTACCATTGATTTGGTAAGCAACCCTATCTTTGGATGTAAACGGGACAGGCACGGGTCATCGTTTAACCATGATTAGCAATGTTGCAAAGTATCTTAGCATTTTGAGGGACCAAGATCATTTTGTAAAGCAATTTTTGAATAGCGTCATCGAGGGACTATGATCTTATATTTGTTTTGTTTTTCTGAGATACTTCGCATGCGTAACATTGCCATTTTGTTTTAGGCAACCAAGTGGGGAAACCCTAAGGATGGTTGTGTGCAAGTGTATCATTTTCATGCTTTTGATTTTGTCTTGTAATTAGGGTTTTCTATTTGCTTTGTTTTGTTCTTGTCATGCAAACCCTAATTACTAGTCATGACTATAAAGCGATAAATTGCGTAATGTAAATAATTTTAAGCTATTACAACAAATTATGGGAGGGGGGAATACAAATTTGAATAGGGATTTGCAAGAATATAAACCTAAATAAATTATTACAACCAAATCGAATTTGCACGAATTAGAATAAATACAATACAATATTAAAAGAAAATGCAATGCAATGTACATGTAAAAAGATTTTTGTGTCTTGTTTTTATGTAAAAGAAAATTTAATCTAAACCTAAAAATATAAGGAAAAAGAATTAATTTTTTAAAAGGGGTTTAACCCTAATTTTTGTTTAAAAGAAAATAAAGCTTTTGTATGTATTATTTTATATGTTTTCTTGTATAAAAATAATAAATAATATTATATTAAAAAAGTATAAAATTATATATATGCAAAAATAAGTATTTATAAGTGTGAAAATAAAAAATAAATTATACTAAATATATTTTTATATTTACAAGTTTATTAAGAAAATAAATTATATCCTAGTAAAATAAAGTGTATTTTTATGTGAGAAATAATAAAAAAATAAAATAAAAGTGTAATATTATTAATTCATATTTTTGGAATTTTTTTTATTAAAGAAAATATTTAAAAAATATTAAATAAGAAAATAAAACAAATAAAAAAAGTAAAATATAACAAGAGTTGGCAAGGGGGTGATATATCAGATTTGTGGTAAGATTAGCAAAAAAAATACTGAGGCCCACACATGAAGCCCAATCCTGCAAAAAGGTCAAAAAACTGAAAAGAAGAAAAATGTGAAAAAACAAAAGTAGCGCACAGGTTCGAACCCAAGACATGGGTCTCACCAGCGCACTGCTTTGCCAATGGGGTGGCTATACTTCCATTATCTTTACTGAAACGAAAATAACATATTACAAAACGTGCTCTATGCCCTGTTTCATCTTCTTCCTCAAGCTTTGGCCAGACACCTTGTAACTTCTTCATACTTCCATAAAAATGAAAATGCATAACATGAAGATTATAGTACTTGAACTCACGATTCCAACCATGTAAGCTATGTAAACTAATTATCAAAGATCAAGGAGAATTTAAATAGCCCTAAATTTTGACCTAATATTTCCAGAAATTTCAACTTCCAAATTCTCTTAGCTCAAGTAAAATTAATGCAATATAATGGTATGTACAGCTTCGTTATGGTGAGGACTACATTTTTTATTCACAAATCGTGGCCTATAGTCGCATGTACAAAGAGATAGAGTTTGAAAGTTTACCTCCTTCAGTTGGAATCGTGAATGGAAATGGAGTGACTTTGAGGGAGGCCTGATGCTTGCTTGAGCTTCCTTGAACTTCCCTGGATGTATCCCAACCCTTGCCTTGCTCTGAAAGTAGCTGGAACTCCCTGGCCAAGTCAATATGCAAGCTCTGAAGTCAATAATGGTAGATGGTGGAGGAGTGATTACAGAACAGGGATGATGTCCTGGATTGAATAGGTATCAAGTTTGTAAGGTGTTTGGATGGTCTAAACTCAAAGCGCACGAGCCAAATGGAAGATGGATGTGCTTGTGCAAAAACTGTGTGTTTGAACAGATTTTTGGTGTTTTTTAGCTTGGGAGTGTTTTAGGTCCTTGCCAATCGTGTATTGTGTTGCATATGGTTTGTATATTAGTATTGAAATGGTTTTAGGCCAGCTCTCCAACAGATTTGCAAGCCCTAGCCTTTTTGCAACTTTTCTTGTACTTGAAGCAAAGTGATAAGACCAAAGATCCACATGCTTGTACCAGCTTGCTTAGGGTTGGTATGAGTTTGTATAACTCACTTGAGACCTGTGAGATTTTTATGCACCAAGGGGACAGGTCCAAAGCTCAAAATTGTAAAGTTTGCAAAAGTTGCTCTTTTTCAAAATGGCAACGGAACCTTTTTGCCATAAATGGAATTACAAGTTGGATAAAGGTTCAAAAGCATGGATTAAAGCTTTGTTAACTGAGTAAGCATTTAATTAACGAGTGTGGAACAAGTTTAGGACCTTTACAATGTGAATTAGCCAACATAGGATTGATTTGCAACTTTGTTCTTCATGAAATGGCTTGGACAAAAAGTGAGAAATTGCCAACTTCATCTCTTCGATTATCCCTACTCAAAAATGATCTTGAGGAGTTCTTGGACATGGAAAGCTTGAAATGTGCTCTATAATTCATATTTTAAATGCATTTTGACATACCTCTTGGAACTATGTGAAAAGTAGCCATGAAGTTGGATTCAAAACCTGCCTAAATTAGGGCAAAATTTCACAAAGTTAACAAGTTCATGACCATGTATTCACAAATTTATATCTTGAGATCCAAGCATCTTTAGGGAAAAGTGTGTGAAGAAAAGTTGTAGATTTCATGGAGGTCTACAACTTTCATGTTGGGAACTTTCCTTGAATCATTATGCATCATGGTGAAAAAGTGGTGTAAAGTTGAGAAAAAATAAGAAAATTTTCTATACTTAGAAAATTTCTAAGTTAGAAAAATTTCAAATTCAAAACCTTAATTTTCAATTTTAGTTTTCTTGATGAACAAGTTTCACATTTGGAAATGTTTTGATGAATTATGACCCTTGGTACTTGATTTTGACCAAAAAGTCAAAGTTTGACTTTTCAGTGTACAGTTGACTTTTGATCAGTTGACTGCAAATTTCATCTGTCAATCCAATGAACTTGAGATGTTTTGAGCCATGTAATTAAGTAAAGATGATGCCATTGAATCCTTGAAATCATGCCTTAACTCAATTGGTCATTTTCTAGGTTAAAAATCAGAAATTGCTCCTCCTCAATCAAAACCCTAATTTTGACCATTTTGCCCTTTTGATTATTTGATCAAATTTCTTGAGGAATTGTGATCCAAACTTGATCAAATGATACATATGAGTTTAAAATGTTGATGTTGATAAAAAAATTATGAAGTTTGACTGTAAATTGGCCATGGTTGACTTTTTCCCCAATACAGCTGATTTTTAGGTCAACTGTCCAATTGACTGATAAAAATATGGTCCAAGGCTTGAAACTTGTCATGAGTGATCTTAGGGGTCCATAATGATGTTTTAAAGTCATATGAAGCAATTATAGTTCAAAAATTCTTGTTCAAACTCAAACCCTAATTTTGGGTTATTAGTGCAAGATGAGATGTCTTGAGCTGACCAAACCCTAATCCATTCTTGAGTCAAAGAGATCTTGTGAGAAAAGTTTTGATAAATGAGAAGGGAAATTTTAGGGTACAACAGCTGCCCCTGTTCAATCTTCTTAAACCTGAAGAGTTAGATTGGTGAGTTTTGCCATTCACGACTTGAAGGTGAAAGATGATTGGACACTAAAGTGCCCATAAATTTGCACTCGACGATGTGTAGTTGAGGGAATGGGCTTAAAGATGCCATTTGGAGAAGATATAGAAACTTGTTGGAGATGGGCTTGTATATGCCATCCAATAATGTTTGTTGAAGTGTAAGTTGTGAGCTGAAAGAATGAGTATCAGAATGGTGTCCGTGTCTGAAACGTATCTGAACTGTATCTGAAAGCTGGGTCTGAATGAGTATCAAGATGGTGTCCGTGTCTGGAACGTATCTGAACTGTATCTGAATAGTTGAAATCTGAATGAGTATCAGAATGGCATCCGTGTCTGGAGCGTATCTAAACTGTATCTGAAAGTTGGGTCTGAATGAGTATCATGATGGTGTCCGTGTCTGGAACGTATCTGAACTGTATCTGAATAGTTGAAATCTGAATGAGTATCAGAATGGTATCCGTGTCTGGAGCGTATCTGAACTGTATCTGAATAGTTGAAATCTGAATGAGTATCAGAATGGCATCCGTGTCTGGAGCGTATCTGAACTGTATCATGATTGCATATTGTTAATGGTAGTTGTTAATCTTATCTTGAAAAGGGTAAAATGTTAGCTGAAGCATAAAATTATGTTGCATGAAATGTATGATGCAATATATGTGTTTTATCAATGTTTATGATATGTGGATGTAATGTATGTGCATGTAAGCTGATTTGCTATATTGCTGTTTGATTGAGGAAAATAAATCCTTGACTGCTGCTGAGGATATGTAAATTCTTCATGTCTTGAAACTGGAGTAATGACAAAAATTCTGTTGTTAGAGCAATGTCGTATGCTGCTCGAGGAATCTTCTTGGGGAATCCATATAATTTTGATGACTTCTACTGGGGATAGATGGGAATCTTGGTTCCGTTTGGGAGTATCAGAAGTTAATTGTTATCTGAACGAATTTCAGGCTTCAAACAACTTGCTGGGGAATTTGGAGGAACTGGATGGTTTCCACCAGGGATTGATAGTTTGAAGTTTTTAGTTCTGATGGGGATTGCTCATGGAATAGCCTAAAGATGTTTTCCTATTCTTTCAACCTGTCAGTAATTGTCTTTTTCATTTTATTTATTTGTAAACAGTAATGATGTTCAAATGCATATGTTTATCAATGAATCATTGGACATTTTTGCAAACAAAACACAAGTGTAAAGAAAAAGGACAAATAGTTTTCTGTACTTGAAAGAGATATCTTTGTATTTACTTTGAATAAGTATTTTGTACAAAGGAGACATACATCCTAGTAAGAGGATAGTGTCATAAAAATAAGAAAAATTTATACAAAGAAAGATAGATATGTGTGATAATTCCATGGGGTTCCCATTCTTCTATAGCCTCCGTATCTCCGAATATCTTCTCTATTTGTTGCTTTGTCCAAAGATGATTGGATTGATCCGAAGCTCAGAGTTCGTTAATGAAGAGATTATCCTTAAAGTGATCCAACAAGACATAGTCATACGCTTAAATTCCCTAACTTTTGCCTGGACCGCCCTTTCGGGTTTTCAGTCCACCAGGAAACCCTTTTTTGCCCAAGTCGCCCTTTCAGGTTTTCAACTTGCCGGGTGTACATATTTTTTTTTATTTTATCCCTAATTTTTGCCCGAACCTTTTGGTTCTCCGGGATGCCCTTTTTTTGCCTAGGTGTGTCAACCTAGCGGGTCTCTTATGTGTAGTATCTTTTGATTATGTCCGCGTTCGTAGGGTGCGGTAGGTCATCGCCATCCATGGTGGTTAAGATCATTGCCCCACCGGAGAAGATGTTTTTGATTACAAAGGGTCCTTCATAGGTAGGAGTCCATTTTCCCCTGGGATCACTTTGTGGCAGGATAATGCGTTTGATCACCAGATCTCCAACCTGATATACCTAGCATCTAACTTTTTTGTTGAAAGCCTTGATCATCCGTTTTTGATACATCTGACCATGGAAAACAGAATTAAGTCTCTTTTCATCAATTAAGTTTAGTTGATCAAGTCGAGTCTGGATCCAATCGTCCTCATTCAAACCTGCATCCTTCATAATTCTCAAAGAGGGGATCTGAACCTCAATAGGCAAGACAGCCTCCATGCCATAAACCAAAGAATAGGATGTTGCCCCAATTGATGTGCGAGCCGTGGTAAGGTACCCGTGGAGAGAAAATGGAAGCATCTCATGCCAGTTCTTGTAGGTGAATGTCATTTTTTGTATGATATTTTTAATGTTTTTATTTGCAGCTTCAACGACACCATTCATCTTTAGCTGATAGGGGGATGAATTGTGATGCTGAATCTTGAACTGCTCGCACAAGGAAGTGATCATAGTATTGTTAAGGTTTGTACCATTATCAGTGATGATCCTTTCGGGGATACCGTACCGGAAAATGAGATTCTGCTTGATGAAGCGGGAAACAACATTCTTAGTAACAGATGCGAAGGAAGCCGCTTCGACCCATTTTGTGAAATAGTCAATGGCCACTAGAATGAAGCGGTGTCCATTGGAGGTTGTAGGCTTGATCTCTCCAATCATATCAATTCCCCACATAGCAAAGGGCCAAGGAGCCGTCAAGAAATTTAGAGGAACCGGAGGTACATGCACTTTGTCCGTATAAATTTGACACTTATGACAGGTCTGGGAGTGTTGATAGCAGTCTGCTTCCATGGTAGACCAGTAATAGCCTGCCCGTAGGATTTTCTTCGCCATCGTATGTGTGATCGGTGGATCTGGAACTGACTGTTTAAAGCTGGTTCGCGAAATGTCGCGGTAAGCAAGAGTCGCCACCGTCTTTTATTTTCTCCAAATGGAAAGGACAAAAGCACAGAAAAATTCCTTATAGAGATTGCTCTCGGTTCGGGAGGTAGATTTATAGAAAGGGAAGGTGTTAGCACCCTTTCTATCCATGGTTATCCATGGGCTCTTAGATACTTGCTCATTTGTGTTTTCAAAATTGTTTGTTTGCTTTTCAGAGTGGGTTTGAAAAAGTTTCGTTTAAAATTTCAATTCGACTCTTGTATCAGTCCTCAAGAGTGTTTGAAAAGTTGTTTTAGAAAGCTTTTTGAAAAGTGTCGGTGTGAAAAGAAGTTTTTGATTTGTTTTGAATTAGAGCAAGTATCTACGAGTCATCTACCTACCCTAAGGAATTCGTCTGTGTAAATGTCCTTAAAGTAGTGCCATCCCACCATTGAGAGGTAGGTAGCACCACCGTTGGAGGTGTTCGGGTCAATTCGAGGGTTCGGGACATTGTGGTCACCAGAGCAATAGGAAGAAACCTTAGAAGCTACCCTCATGCCATGTTCATGGACATGAGGACTTACTAAAACATCCTCTACTCGACGACCACTTTTCGAGGGGCAAGGCAACAGTGAGGCGTACCCTAGGGGTGGTGTGTGATTTGTGTGTCATTTTCAGTTAAGTTTATCTTGTCATGCATTGGTGATCTACGCTTGTTTTTATTTTTGGCATTCATTCTTTCATGCAATTTATTAACAGTTAAAAGATGCGAGAAGGTAAAAGTCCTATGATATTACAAAGGCGCGGGTCTACATCGCCAAATTAATCCAAGACCCGATTTGAATAAAATAAAAATGCGGAAAGATAAATATCCTAATTAATCTATTACAAGGCTTTGGGGCAAGTACATGAAATTTACAAAAGGGAAATAAAAGTAAATGTGCGAAAAAAGAATTATAATCGAATGCGAGGGCGTTGGACCCTTTAAAGAAATTACATTACAATTAATAAATTAATTAAGTTTAAATAAAAGAAAGAATTTTTTGGAGTTTTTGTATTTATGGAATTTAATGAGAAAGTTAGATGGAATTAAAACCCTAATTCTAGACTATTTTTAATTTATTAAAAAATGTTTAACTTGTAACCTAATTTAACCCTAATTATTTAAAAGGCATATTTATTTACAAAAATAATTAATATTTAATAATGGTAAAAAGGAAAAAAGAATAAAAGTACAAAACCCTAATTTCTACCTTTTTTTAGTTTATTCAAAAAATATTAAAATTAAACCTAAAATTAAAACTAAATTAATTATTACATTTATTTACAAAATAAACATTAGTGAATTAAATAATAAAAAATATTTTTATTTTTTATAGTTTCTGATTTTTTTTGTATTTTTATGTTATAAAATATTAATTTGAAAAAATTAAAAGAAAGTAATTAAATTAAAACAAACAAATAAAAAAAGCAAAAAGAAAGAAGGAGAGAAATACAAACAGGGGGGGTGGTAGACCCAATTATGGAGGTTTGTCCCAGTAATGAGGCCCATTAGAATCTTGGCCTTTTTGACTTTTCATGGAGGCGTGTGGAGCGTTTGACTGATGTCCACGGTGGTCTCCAGATCATGGCCATTGGATTGGAATTGTTGGGGTGCGTGGCAAGCAAAGACATGAAGCTGCATGGTAGGCCCTAGGAAGCATGCTACACAGAAGCGTTTTAAAACAAAATATGTGAAATAAGTGGGGGACCTGGGAATCGAACCCAGGTCCCAATGCTTGCAAACGTTCCTCTCCACCAACTGTTCCAGCGCGTTCATTCATAAGCATAATGGAATGCAATTATTATAAGGAAAAATAAAAGTTAATGGTCTGAACCAATAAAATCGCGCGCCAACTTTGAATAGCCCAATAACCTCTGGCCACACATGCTTCTTCTCCATGTTATACCTGCAACTAGAATCAAATAGCGGGGGTTTTAAACCCCCACTAATCCTGAAACTGGAAAATAGCGATTAGGCCATACAAGCATATAAAAAGGGCGCGATATGGTTGTTGTATTCGTATGAAGGTCATGAATTCGATGGTACCGGTCTTATAGCCTAATTTTTCCAGAGGAACAAAGCCCCCTTTCAAAACCTCTGAAACCCTAAAAAGCTCTCATGGTAACTTTGCATATAGGCAATGATAATTCAATTAAATAGTACTAATAGACTCAATGTCCATGTTAGCATAAAACAATAGTTTAAATGTATGAAAAATGTCCAGAAATCCAAACACGATTATGCATAATTTTGAAAGAGAATCAACCCTGTTTTATCGATTCTTGAGGTTAGAGGCTATGGTTTTGATTCAGAAAGCTTCCTTGATACGTCAGGAAGGTAATGGAATTGTTCTCTTGCCTTGAAACGCCCTCTAGATGCGTTTTCAGTTTTGAACTTTTTGAAAAAAATGCAAAGTGTGTATTTGATCTGAGGCGCAGCTTCCAGGTTTTTGAGCATTAGGGTTGGGTTTATACTTATGTGAGGAATGAATTAGGGTAGAAATTTCAACCAAAAACCTTTGCATTCAATGTTTTTGAGATTTGATTTCCATGGATCTTTTTCAATCTTTTCCATGCCCTTTTGATATCAATCATGGCCAAATCTTTCCAAATTGAGTGTGCACGAAATCTTGGAGTTATGATAGACCTATTAGCTGCATAAAAAGATTTAAAATGCATGCTTGAGTATTTTTGTCATATTTTATTTAATTAAATGAATTAATGGTGATAAAAATTCAAATAAATAATAAAAAATGATGAAATAAATCCCCTTTGGGTCAAATGGTCGTGCATAGCTCTTGGATGATGATTCTTGGAAGAAAATGTGGCCCATTAGCAATTTTGAGGCATTTGAAGCAAAGTTGACTTTTCAAAATTCCCAAAATTTTCCCAACTTCCACAAGGAATATCTTGCTCAATTTTTAAGCTTTGATCATGTGCTTGGACATTTTGGAAAGGTCTTGAAGTCCTCTAACCAATGCCTTTGGTCCCATGTCATTTTGATTTACCAATCTCAAGTTATGGTCTTTGACTTAAAGTGCCTTTTTGTTGACTTTTGAAAATGACCTATAATGTTGAGATTGATAACTTTTTGTGAGAGCATTTCTTGGACTTGAAGTGTGAAAAGGAGTTGTAGGAAATGTCATTCTCTTCAAAATAAGCTTTGGATGGAATTTTTATGATAAACCATGTGGAATTTATGCCTTGGTCAAGTTACAGTTGACTTTTTCAACTGTCCAAATATGGAAACTTTTGCATCTTGAGACTTTTTGAGCCATACCTTGAGAATCATGATCAAGAATTGATCAAATGATGTTTTTGGCTTCAAAATAAGATGTTGACCAAAAATTTGAACTTTTGACTGTCAAATGACCATTTTACCCCTATAGTTGACTGCTGAGCAATTAGGGTTTTTGACTGTGCAATTTGACCTTGTGAGCCTTGAAACTTGACATGTAGGTGCTTGACAATGTTTATAGGCATGTGGGACTTGATTGGACCCTTGAAAACTTCAATTTCTTTGACAGAACCAAAACCCTAGTTTTTGACTGTTAGGAGGCCATTGAACTGTGCAACCCTTGGGAGATTTTGAAGCATGCTTTTTGCAAATCTTGAAGAATATGGGAGGGCAAATTTTGGGGTACAACAGTATGCCCACTAGAGTGAGTGCCAAAGGTACCTTCATGTAATTCAGCCATGATCTTTTCAGCTTCAATCTTATCCATACACCGGAGCAGAATGGAGTCATGATTGCATTTGTACAGAATGCCATTACTTAGGAAGAACTTAGCAGAGAATCTCCTTAAGAACTTTTTATCATTGATTGAAGCTCCTTCCGGATATTCCTGAGCCTCGAGATACCTCTTGACTTCATGAAACCAAGGCTGGTCCACTACTTCTTTAGTATTAATCTCGTGACAGTGTGTTGATTCGTCCATTCGTTCAATGGTGATTTGGGGAGCCTCGTTATCCCAATTAAGTTTAAACATAGATGACATTGTGGCTAGAGCATCTGCTAGATGATTTTCTTCTCGCAGGAAATGCTCGAAGGTAATCTGCTCAAAATATGGTAGCAATGTCAAAACATGTTCTTTGTAAGGGATAAGGTTTGGATGTTTAGTGTCCCATTCTCCTTTGATCTGACTGATGACCAAAGCTGAATCTCCAAACACATATAAGGATTTTATTCCCAAGTCTATGGCAACCTTGAGACCAAAGATGCATGCTTCGTATTCTGACATGTTGTTCGTACAGTTGAAGCAAAGTCTAGCAGTAAAGGGAGTATAACACCCTTCCGGAGATATGAGTACAACGCCAATACCATTACCAAGTGCATTGGATGCCCCATCAAAGAACAGGGTCCATCGGGATCCTTGTTCAGGTCCGTCATATGGTCTGATCTCTTCACAGTTGTCTAATGTCATGATGTCTTCATCCGGGAATTCAAACTTCATGGACTTATAATCCTCTACAGCTTGATGAGCAAGATGATCAGCTAACACACTGCCCTTTATAGCTTTCTGAGTAGTGTACTGTATGTCATATTCTGTTAGGATCATATGGCATCTAGCTATCCTCCCAAACAGAGCAGGCTTTTCGAAGATGTACTTTATCGGATCCATCTTAGATATCAACAAAGTTGTATGAGTCAACATATATTGTCTTAGCCGGCGAGAATCCCATGCCAGAGTGCAGCAAGTTTTCTCGAGCAGTGAATATCTGGTTTCACAGTCGATAAACTTTTTGCTCAGGTAGTAAATAGCGTGCTCTTTTCGACCAGACTCGTCATGCTGCCCCAATACACACCCCATTGAGTTCTCTAAAACGGTCAGATACATGATTAGTGGTCTTCCCTCGACTGGTGGCATCAAAACAGGAGGCTCTTGTAAGTACTCCTTGATCTTGTCAAAAGAAACCTGGCATTTGCGTTCCATCTGACTACTTGATATTTCTTCAATAGCTTGAAGATTGGCTCACAAGTAGCTGTTAGGTGAGAAATGAATCTGGAAATATAGTTCAGGCGTCCCAAGAATCCTCTGACTTCCTTCTCAGTGTGTGGATCGGGCATTTCTTGTATCGCTTTAACCTTGGCAGGATCAACCTCGATGCCTTTGTTGTTGACGATGAAACTTAAGAGTTTACCGGACCGGACTCCGAATGTACACTTGTTTGGATTCAATCTTAACTTGTACTCCTTTAGCCTCACAAACAACTTTTGCAAGTGATCAAGGTGCTCCTCTTCAGTTTGTGATTGGGCTATCATGTCATCTACATAGACCTCTATCTCATGATGTATCATATCATGAAACAAAGCTACCATGGCGCGTTGATAGGTTGCTCCAGCATTCTTCAGTCCGAATGGCATCACTTTGTATCAGAACGTGACCCACTGGGTGACAAATATAGTTTTCTCCATTTCTTCAGGTGCCATTTTAATCTGGTTATAACCTGAGAATCCATCCATGAAGGAAAACACTTTGTGCTGGGCTGTATTGTCAACCAGGATGTTGATGTGGGGAAGTGGAAAATCATCTTTAGGGTTGGCCCTGTTTAAATCTCTATAATCCACGCACATTTGGACTTTGCCGTCCTTCTTAGGCACGAGAACAATGTTGGCTGCCTATTGAGGATAGGAAGTGACGGCTAAGAACCCAACATTGAACTGCTTCATTACTTCCACTTTGATCTTCTCTGACATGTCAGGTCTCATGCGGCAAACCTTTTGTTTCACTGGTGGACGTTCTTCTCTTGTGGGTAGACGATGTACCACGATGTCTGTATCAAGTCCCGGCATGTCTTCGTATGACCAGGCAAAGATCTCCACATAATCATGCAATAGCTGAATTAGACATTCCTTGACATTCGGCTCTAGGTTGGCACCCACTTTGATTTCCTTTTTATCCTCCTCGGTACCCAAATTGATTGTATCTAACGGCTCCTCATGAGGTTGAATAGCTCTTTCCTCTTGTTGTAGTAGTATGGCCAATTCCTCTGGCACTTCACAATTTTCCTCACCTTCGTATTCGGCTTGATAGATTGGATCTTAAGAGTCACTGAAGGCTATAGCAATATTGTTACCCATGGGATCCAGAATGGAGGCGTACTTGCATTTGTGAGTGTGGGTGCGTGTAAGGGTATAGCCATCTTTAAACAACAAAAATGTAAAAGAAAGACAATGAGCACAAAAAGTTTGTATGTGAAAAAGCGTCCATGATTCATTGAATGTCATATGAAGATGAAATAAAAACCCTTACAAATGGACCATTGCGCCTCGGGTAAGACACAAGGTTTTTAAAGTGCGAATTGTTTTTGAATATTACAAGTCCAACAGAAATGTAAAAGATAAATTACTGAGAGATGAAAGTTATTGGGACAAAGTTTCTGGCTTCCCAGTTGCGAAGTCCTCCATTGACAGTAGGAAATATCTAATCTTCTAAGTTGCCATCTTCTTCACCATTTTCCACTACGTTGACCTCTCGGTTACTAATCTTCAAAGGTGGCCCTCCAGCATAGGCACAACGCACAACCTTCTGAGCAGTTGAAGTAAACCCTAAGCCAAACTTGTCTGATTTATACGGGATGTCCGGAAGCTGCCCCCAGATGGTGCATCCACCCTCTTCTACTACCGCCTTGGCGTCCTTTAGAGATGACATCCGAAGCGGAGGTCTTGTGATCTTGGGAATCAGGGATACCTCCTTGGTCACTGCTACTTCTTGAGAGACCTCTTCGAAATGTTGAAAAGGGGTTTCAATGAACTCGCCATCCAGCTCCACATTTCGGAAGGAATTTAGATGACTAATCGTGTACTCCTCTTCTCCATGGACAGTTATGATCTTTCCTTGGACCGGGTACTTAAGCATTTGGTGTAGTGTGGAGGTGACAGCACCGGCATTATGGATCCAGGGGCGTCCTAACAGACAGGAATAAGAGGGACGGATGTCCATCACATAGAAGGTTGAATTGAAGGTATGAGTTCCTACCTTTATCGGGATGTCCACCTCCCCGTAGACCATCCTCTTCGAACCATCGAATGCTCTCACAACTATATTACTGGGTTTTAATGTCAGCCCTTCACAATCCAATTTGTCAAGGGCTTTCTTCGGTAAGACGTTCAAAGATAAACCTGTGTCTACCAAGACATGGGCCAGAGTCGTTCCTCTACACTCCACAGAGACATGTAATGCCTCGTTGTGCTTTCTCCCTCTGGGTGTCAAATCAGCATCAGAGAAGCCTAAGACATTATTAGCTGTCAAACTGGCCACACAGTCTTGGAACTGGTCAGCTGACGCCTCTTATGGCACATGGGTTGTCTTCATAAATTTTAACAGAGCTTTCGCATGTGCCTCAGAACACAGCAGCAAGGCTAGCATGGAGATCTTGGAGGGAGTTTGCCCCAACTGTTCAACCAAGTCATAATCACTCTTCTTTATTATCCTCAAGATCTCTTCCATTTCCTTCTTGGATGTTTCAGGGATAGCTAGTGATTGTGCCTTCGTCCGGACAGGCTCTTCTTGAATGCTTTTTCCTCGATTTTCAACAGTAGAAGTGTTGGTAGGGATAACAGTAGGGATTGTGTCGTCTTTTTTGGTAGGTGCACTTGCGAGTATGATCATTGGTACAGAGGTAATCTTCGGAACAACCATGGGTCCTAAAACTGCCTTTGGAGGGGCAATCTCTGGAGAGAAGATTCTACCGCTACGGGTAATCTTACTAGTTTCGAAAATATTGCTAATGTCGGAATCTTCTTCTTCGGAGCTCACTTCTTCGGTGGTCAACCCATCTTGTTTAATACCATGGTAGTAGACTTTTCCACCGTAATTCCATGGTACTGTCTTGTCTGATTCGTATGGGACCGGCCCGAGCATTGTAATTATGAGAGGAGTAGTCTTCGAAACTGATGTAATCCTAACGGGTCTTTTGGGGGCTGTGATCGGTGGATCTGGAACTGACTGTTTAACGCTGGTTCGCGAAATGTCGCGGTAAGCAAGAGTCGCCACCGTCTTTTATTTTCTCCAAATGGAAAGGACAAAAGCACAGAAAAATTCCTTAAAGAGATTGCTCTCGGTTCGGGAGGTAGATTATAGAAAGGGAAGGTGTTAGCACCCTTTCTATCCATGGTTATCCATGGGCTCTTAGATACTTGCTCATTGTGTTTTCAAAAATGGTTTGTTTGCTTTTCAACTGTGGGTTTTAAAAAAAGTTTCTTTGAAAATTCCAGTTCGACTCTTGTATCGGTCCTCAAGAGTGTTTGAAAAATTGCTTTCGAAAGCTTTTTGAAAATGTGTTGGTGTGAAAAGTATTTTGTTTTGTTTTGAAATTTAGAGCAAGTATCTAGAGTCGTCTACCTACCCTAAGGAATTCGTCTGTGTAAATGTCCTTTAAAGCAGTGCCATCCCACCATTGAGAGGTAGGTAGCACCACCGTTGGAGGTGTTCGGGTCAATTCGAGGTTCGGGACATGGTGATCACCAGAGCAATGGGAAGACACCTTAGAAGCTACCCTCATGCCAGGTTCTCGGATCATGAGGACTTACTAAGACATCCTCTACTCGACGATCACCTTTCGAGGCAAGGCAACAGTGAGGCGTACCCTAGGGGTGGTGTGTGATTTGTGTGTCAGATTCATTTATTTTTGTCTTGTCAGGTTATGGGTGATCTATGCGTTTGTTTTTATTTTTTTGTCATTCATTCTTGCATGCATTTATTTAACAGTTAAAAAAGATGCGGAAATTGAAAGTTCTAAACTATTACAAAGGCGCGGGTCCACATCGCCAAAATTAAAATCCAGGACCCGATTTGACGGAAAGTAAAGAAGTAAAGTGCGAGAAATAAAATGTCCGAGTTTACAAGGCTTTGGGAGAGATACATAAATATTAAAAGGAAAAGAAATAAATACGCGAATTGAAATTTAAATTAGAAACGAGGGCGTTGAACCCTTTTTAATGGAATTAAATTAAATTGTTAGGTTAATTAAATTAAAGAAAAAGAAATTATTTTTTGGTTTTTTGGTATTTTATGATTTTGAGGAAATTCAATTAAATTGAGAAATTAACCCTAATTCTAATCTTTATTAGTTTATTAAAAAATATTAAAGTTTAAACCTAAGTTAACCTAATTAATTACATGTTAATTTAATTACGAAAATAAATAATATTTAATTATTAGTGAAGAAAAAGAAAAAAAGGATAAAAATTATTACAAACCCTAATTCTACCAATTTTAAGTTTATTAAAAAATGTTTACATTAAACCTAATTTAAAAACTAAAATTAATTAATGATGTTTATTTAAAAAAAAATATATTAATTAAATAATAGTACTTATTTTTTTGTCTTTTTCTGATTTTTTATTGTTTTTGTGTTTTTTATGAAATAAAAATAATTAAATTAAAAGAATTAATTAACAATAATAATTGAATCAAAATAAAAACAATGAAAAAAATGAGAAACTTGCAAACCTTAGGGGGGTGTTGTCCCCAGTTGTGAGGTGAAGCCCAGTAATTTTAGGCCCATTAATCCTTGGCCTCTGTTGACTTCTATGCCATCGTGTGGGACGGTTGACTTGTGTTTACCATGCTCTCCAGATCTGGGCCCTTGGATTGATGAGATTGGCCAAGTGGCGTGTTGGATGGAGGAGCATATGGTGGTCCTTAGCGTTGAAGCTGCACATGAGGGTTAAATGAAAAATAATATGAAAGGGGGTGGGGACCTGGGGTTCGAACCCAGGTCCTGGAGGTTACCACTACAACGCCTTGCCAATCGTGCCACTTTACTTCTTTGTCTATTAAATAACACACAATGAATATAAAAGAAAATACGAGTTAGTGCTCTTTTCGCGCGAAAAATTTGAATCAACTAATTACTGATGGCCACTTCATCATCTTCTTCGTGGTTTTGTTTCTTCCCTGAAAATAGAGAATGGTTAGCGGGGGTTTTGAACCCCCCCAAAACATGCCATATCTGAAAATAACGATTAGGCCGTCCGGCCATATAAATTGGGCGCGAGGGTCGTGTTCTCTTCGTCCAAGCACGCTGAATCCAGTCATGGTACTGTGAGGTCCTAATTTTACAGCGTTAAAAAACGCCCAATTCAAAGCTTGCAAAACCCTAGAATATAACAATGGCAGATTTGTATATGGCACATAAAAACTCAATCAAATAATGTGGTTAGCTTTAGAATTAATCAAGGAACATGAATCAATAAAGAAAACGCAAGAAAAATGCATGAGATTCATGATTCGACCATGGAATTTTTCGTGCAAAGCTGGACTCAGATATACCACCTCCTCGAGTATGGGACAAAGTTCTTGATTGGAATCGTTTCCTGGCAACCTTGGCAAGCTATTGGAGCGATTATTTGACCTTGAAAAGCCCTAAAACCTGGTTTTCAGTTTTCAACTTTCTTGGCAAAAACTCAAGTTTTGTTTCTTGTCTATGGCGCAGCTTTTTTGGTTTTATGCATTAGGGTTGCACTATATATGTATGTGTGAAGGTTTTAGGTCAAAGAAAACAACCAAAAACCTTGGCATTCATGACTTTCAAGATTTGATTTTCAAAGATCTTTTCAAATATTTTTTCATGCTATTTTGGCTTCAATCATATCCAATCACTTCAATTCCTTCCATATTTGATTGTACACGAAATATTGATCCTATTTTATGCACAAAAAGATTCAAAACATTAGGCTTGGTATTTTTCATGTATTTTATTTAATTAAATGAATTATTAATGATAAAAAAACTTCCCTTTGGGCCACATGGTCGTGCACATGCCTTGGATGATGAATTGTGGAAGAAAAAGAGGCCCATTAGCATTTTTAGGTCATTTGAATCAATGTTGACTTTTCAAAATATCCAAAAAATTCCCAACTTCCACAAGGCATAACTTGCTCAATTTTTAAGCTTTGCTCATGTTCTTGGACATTTTGGAAAGGTCTTTGAGTCCTATAACCAATTCCTTTGGTCCCATGTCATTTTTATTTACCAATCTCAAGTTATGGCCTTTGACTTAAAGTCCCTTTTTGTTGACTTTTGAAAATGACCTATAATGTTGAAATTGATAACTTTTTGTGAGAGCATTTCTTGGACTTGAAGTGTGAAGAGGAGTTGTAGGAAATGTCTTTCTCTTCAAAATGAGCTTTGGATGGAATTTTTCTGATAATCCATGTGAAAGTTATGCCCTGGTCAATTTACAGTTGACTTTTTCAACTGTCCAAATAAGGAAACTTTTGCATCTTGATGTTTTTTGAGCCAAGCTTTGAGAATCATGATCAAGAATTGATCAAATGATGTTTGTGGCTTCAAAATGAGATATTGATAAAAAATTTGGACTTTTGACTGTCAAATGACCATTTTGCCCCTACAGTTGACTGTAATGCAATTAGTTTTTTGACTGTGCAATTTTGTGCTGTAAGTCTTGAAACTTGGTATGAGGATGCTTGACCATGTTTGTAGGTATGTGGGACTTGATTGGACCCTTGGAAACTTCATTTACTTTGTCAGAACCAAAACCCTAATTTTGACTGTTAGGAGGTTCTTGAACTGTGCAACTCTTGGAGAGATTTTGAAGCTTTGACTTGGCAAATCTTGAAGAATATGGGAGGGCAAATTTTGGGGTACAACAGTTGCCCCTGTTCAATCTTCTTAGACCTGAGGATGCAGATTGGCTGACGTGCCTTTCGTAATCCGAAGGTGGAAGATGATTGAACACTAGAGTGCCCAGAAATTTGCGCTCACATAGTAGCAGTGTGATGGTGAATGGGCTTATAGATGCCATTTGGAGATTGATGGATAGGGTGATGGGCTTATAGATGCCATCTGGATGTCAATCGCATAAGAGATTCCTTAGCGAGAGCTTGCGTACCTGCAAAAGAAAAATGAGTACCTGGCATGTTGCGGGAGCTGGTCTTCAGATTCTTTGTATAGATGTGTCCTGACTGGTTACAGGAGCTGAATCTGGAGCTTCAAACGATGATGAATGAACCAGGGATGGTTACTACCTCAACAGGAACGGTGAGAGAACCTTGGATGACTTTAACCTCAACAGCAATCGTTGAGAAAATCTGGGGACGATTACTACCTCAACAACAAACATTGAGAGAACCTTGGATAACTTCAACTTCAACAGTAATCGTTGAGTGAAATCTGGGATTACCACCTCCGCAGTATCGGGGAGAGAACCATAGGCGATTACCACCTCAACAGCAAACATTGAGAGAACCTTGGATAACTTCAACTTCAACAGCAATCGTTGAGCGAAATCTGGGATTACCATCTCCGCAGTATCGGGGAGAGAACCATAGGCGATTACCACCTCAACAGCAAACATTGAGAGAACCTTGGATAACTTCAACTTCAACAGCAATCGTTGAGCGAAATCTGGGATTACCATCTCAACAGCAAACATTGAGAGAACCTTGGATAACTTCAACTTCAACAGCAATCGTTGAGCGAAATCTGGGATTACCATCTCCGCAGTATCGGGGAGAGAACCATAGGCGATTACCACCTCAACAGCAAACATTGAGAGAACCTTGGACAACTTCTACTGAGTCTTTATCAGGAAAGTCTGTTTGGGGTCGATTTAACTAGACTAGAGAAGGCCTTGGACTGGATAAGAAACAGAGAATCTTAGGGTCGATTAACTGAACCGGTCTAGGTCTTGGAATGTCTTCAACTGGGTTTTTATCAGAAAAATCTGTTTGGGGTCGATTTAACTGGACCAGAGAAGGCCTTTGACTGGATAAGAAATCTTTGGAGTCGATTTAACTGAACCGGTCTAGGTCTTAAAATATGATTGAGAATTTAACTGAATCTTTCCTGAAAGGTAAAGGCCAGTCATATGCGATGCATGATATGGATCAAGCAATGATGTTCTCAACATAAATGAGATTTGTAAGATATGATGCGTCTATGCATGCTATAATGATGTATGGAAGTGCGATGTTTATGAATGTATTTTTTTCGTCTTAGGAAAATAAATCCTTGACGGGTGCCGGGAAGTCACTCCTGGGCTGATATTGGAGAATAGATTTTTGCCTCCGCTGGGGATGATAGTTGCAAGAATACGGGTAGGAGAAGATAACTCCGTCGGGGAATGAACTTGGCGAATGGATTACTCTGCGGGGAGAAAAGTACTCTAGCGATCTTGCTGGGAAGCAATACTCTGTGGGGAGAGAGATACTTTACTGAAATGTTGATAATAACTTGCTGGGGATACCCTTGTTATGTTGGAAGTGCTGATAGACTTCGCTGAGGATAAGAAAGAACTGTGTTAACGACGACCTTTCTGTGGCTTTTGGCTGAGGATAACCCAGTTATATCCTGGTAGGGAAATAACTCTTTGAATAAAGCCGGGCGACGCGTTCATGCTCTGCGAGGATAAGCTTCCAGAATCTACTGGGGATAAGCTTACTGCTTAGGGAGATGGATTCCAACTTTCCTGGGGGAGCTGGATTGGACTCTCTTGGGGAAGTTTGAACTGCATCGGGGAAGTGACTCCTTTGAATGTTTGAAATACCGTCGGGGAACAATCTTTAGACCAAGACTGCCGGGGATGCTTGTTAAGAATACTTGTACATTGCTGATGGGGAATATTGGGATCTGCGGGAGGATACTCAACTTCCTTGAGGTTGATAACTGCTTTTCTTGAGGAGAGTGTACTGACTTGCTGGCTTACTCTCTGGGGAATTGGGATATCTGGTTATGTTCTTTAGTTAGACCTACCTTGGTACCTTGGAGGACCGAACAATTAGATTGCTTAGACAACTCTTTATTGCCCCTGTTTCTAATGTTACCTGTAATTAATCCTTTGTTTCGTACGCAAATATTCATGAGTTAGCAAATTATTGTCAATGCATATATCAAAAATTGAACCTTGGACGTTCTTCGCAAAACAAAACAGAAAAGGAAAAACAATTGGCACTTTTAACTGAAAAGTATATTTGTATTGATTTTTGAATGGCCTGTAAATAGGCGTTTTTTATACAAGAGGCTGACGTCCTAGTAAGAGAACGCCGCCGAACAAAAGAGTTTATACAAATTTTGTACAAGAGAAAGTAAAACAGCTGTGTGAAATGAATGATCTCACTGGGTTTCAACTCTGCTATTGCCTTTATAACTCAGAGCGTCTCATCACTTGATGACCTTGGTTGAAGATGAAGCTGACTGATCAATGTCGTCTGAACTTGATGCCGATACCGGATTCTGGATGCAAAGTGATCCAATGAGACATAGTATTACGCTTTTATCCCTAACTTTTGCCTGGACCGCCCTTTCGGGTTTTCAGTCCACCGGAATACCCATTTTTGCCCAAGCCACCTTTTCAGGTTTTCGACTTGCCGGGTGTACAGATCTTTTCATTTCATCCCTTCATTTTGCCCGAACCCTTTTGGTTCGCCGGGAAGCCCTAATTTTTGCCTAGGCATGTCAGCCTAGCGGGTCTTTTTTTATGCGTAGTATCTTTTTACTATGTCTGCGTTGGCAGGGTGAGGAAGGTCGTCACCATCCATATTGGTTAGAATCATGGCTCCCCCTAAGAACACATGTTTAACCACAAATGGCCCTTCGTATGTAGGGGTCCATTTTCCCCTTGGATCACTCTGAGGAAGGATGATTCGTTTGATTACCAGATCCCCAACTTGATACTCCTGTGGTCCGACCTTTTTGTTAAATGCCCTGATCATCCGTTTCTGATACGTCTGACCATGGCAGATAGCAGCAAGTCTCTTTTCGTCAATTAAGTTTAGCTGATCAAGTCGTGTCTGGATCCAATCATCTTCACTCAGATCTGCATCCTTCATTATCCGGAGAGAGGGTATTTGCACTTCGATCGGTAAGACTGCCTCCATACCATAAACCAGAGAGAAAGGAGTTGCCCCAGTTGACGTCCTAGCTGAGGTACGGTACCCATGTAGAGCGAACGGTAACATTTCGTGCCAATCTTTGTAAGTCACTGTCATCTTCTGCACGATTTTCTTGATATTTTTATTTGCTGCTTCTACAGCCCCATTCATCTTCGGTATGTAAGGAGAAGAATTGTGGTGCTGTATTTTGAACTGCTCGCAGAGCTCAGTGATCATCTTGTTATTCAGATTGGTACCGTTGTCTGTAATAATTCTTTCTGGGACGCCGTACCGACAGATCAGATTATGCCGAATGAACCGTGCCACAACAGTCTTGGTTACCGTAGCGTAGGAAGCTGCTTCAACCCACTTTGTAAAATAATCAATCGCCACTAGGATGAAGCGATGCCCATTGGATGCCGTAGGTTTAATCTCACCGATCATGTCTATGCCCCACATTGCAAACGGCCAAGGCGCAGTCAGAACATTCAGAGGAACTGGAGGAACATGCACCTTGTCTGCATAAATCTGGCACTTATGGCATGTCCTGGAATGTTGGTAGCAGTCAGCTTCCATTGTGGACCAGTAATACCCTGCCCGAAGGATCTTCTTTGTCATTGTATGTCCACTGGAATGTGTACCAAAGGTCCCTTCATGTAGCTCTTCCATGATCCTTTCTGCTTCAGTCTTATCCACACAACGCAGTAAGGTTGGATCATGGTTTCGCTTGTACAAGATGCCGTTGCTAAGGAAGAACTTTGCTGCGAACCTTCTCAGAAACTTCTTGTCGTTGATTGAGGCACCTTCAGAGTATTCCTGAGCTTCCAAATATCTCTTCACCTCATGGTACCAAGGCTTCTCAGTCACCAATTCAGTCTCGAGATCGCAACAGTATGCCGGTTCGTCCAGTTTCCAGATGATGATCCGGGGAGCCTCATTATCCCATTTGACCTTGAACATAGAAGCCATTGTAGCTAACGCGTCCGCCAGCTGATTCTCCTCTCTCGGAAAGTGTTCAAAGGTTATCTTCGTGAAGTGAGGGATCAAGGTCAACACACATTCTCTGTAAGGAATCAGATTCGGATGTTTCGTATCCCACTCTCCTTTGATCTGATTGATCACAAGAGCGGAATCTCCGAAGACACTCAGAAACTTGATCCTTAAGTCGATCGCAGCTTGAAGACCCATGATACATGCCTCATACTCTGCCATGTTGTTTGTACAGTTGAAACATAGTCGGGCAGTGAGCGGAGTATGAGTGCCTTGAGGTGATATGATTACAGCGCCGTTACCGTTTCCCAAAGCGTTGGAGGCTCCGTCAAAGTGCATAGACCATTGGGATCCTTCCTCAGGTCCTTCATCCGGTCCAGGTACTTCACAATCAGTTACTATCATGATGCTTTCGTCTGGAAACTCGAAGTTCATTGATTGATAGTTATCTACGGCCTGATGTGCCAAGTGGTCTGCCAATACACTTCCCTTGATGGCTTTCTGGGTCGTGTACTGAATGTCGTATTCCGTCAAGATCATTTGCCATCTTGCTATTCTCCCAGACAGAGCAGGCTTTTCGAATATGTACTTTATGGGATCCATCTTTGAGATCAATAAGGTAGTGTGAGTCAACATATACTGTCTCAGCCGGCGAGCAGCCCATACCAAAGCGCAGCAAGTTTTCTCAAGCAGTGAGTATCGGGTCTCACAGTCGGTAAACTTTTTGCTAAGGTAATAAATGGCATGCTCTTTTCGGCCAGACTCGTCATGCTGCCCCAACACACACCCCATTGAATTATCAAGTACTGTCAGATATAGTATCAGAGGTCTCCCTTCAACCGGTGGCATAAGGATGGGTGGTTCTTGGAGATACTCTTTGATTCTGTCAAACGCGGCCTGACATTCATCATTCCAACGTACTACCTGATCTTTCTTCAGCAGCTTGAAGATTGGCTCACAGGTAGCAGTCAGATGCGAGATAAACCGAGCAATGTAATTCAGGCGTCCTAAAAAGCCTCTGACTTCCTTCTCTATCTTAGGAACTGGCATCTATTGAATAGCTTTGACCTTGGCAGGGTCTACTTGAATGCCCTTATCACTTACCACAAAGCCTAGCAACTTTCCAGATCTTACCCCGAAGGTGCACTTGTTCGGGTTCAACCTCAGCTTGTACAGTTTCAACCGGTCAAACAACTTCTGCAGATGATCTAGGTGCTCTTCCTCAGTCTGGGACCTTACGATCATGTCGTCAACATACACTTCTATCTCATGATGGATCATGTCATGAAATAAAGCAACCATGGCCCGTTGGTAGGTTGCCCCAGCGTTCTTTAGTCCAAAAGGCATGACCTTGTAGCAGAAGGTGCCCCACTAAGTAACAAATGTAGTCTTTTCCATGTCTTCAGGAGCCATCTTGATCTGATTATAGCCTGAAAAACCATCCATGAAAGAGAACACTTTATGCTGAGCAGTATTGTCAACAAGGACATCAATGTGAGGTAAAGGGAAGTCATCCTTGGGGCTGGCCCTGTTCAGATCCCTGTAATCGACACACATTCTGACCTTACCGTCCTTCTTAGGTACCGGCACCACATTAGCAACCCACTGAGGGTAAGAAGTCACTGCAAGAAACCCAGCATCAAACTGCTTCATGACCTCGGCTTTAATCTTCTCAGACATCTCTGGACGCATACGGCGGACCTTTTGCTTAACTGGAGGGTAGTCTTCTTTGGTAGGCAAGTGATGGACCACAATATCGGTATCCAACCCGGGCATGTCTTCATAGGACCAGGCAAAGATCTCCATATAATCATGTAGCATCTTAGTCAACCGTTGCTTCACGCCGAGCTCTAGGTTGGCACCAATCTTTACCTCTTTCCTATCTGCCTCAGTACCCAAGTTTATTATTTCCACCGGCTCTTCATGTGGTTGAATTGCCCTCTCCTCCTAAAGTAACAGTCTTGCAAGCTCGCCAGACACTTCGCAATCATCTTCACCTTCGTCTTCGGCTAAGTTGATCGGATTTTCGAAGTCATAATTGGCAGTAGCAGAGTCGTTACCAGTGAGATCCAGAGTGGATTGAAACCTGTATGAGTGAGTGTGTGTAAATACAGTTGTTTTGAAATATGTATAAAGGAAGAAAAGACAGAAAAGGAGCACAAGATTTGAAATGCGAGAAAATGTAACACCCTCTAAAACCCCGCATAAATTTTCGCGATTTTAAATAAAACATACTTTCAGAGTACATGTATTAACGAGGATGCCACAATTCTCTTTTTAATAAAAACAAAGTTCCTGTCATGCATAACATAGAAGCAACTCATACATGTTTACACAGCGGAATAATTCAATTAACAAAACCAATGTTATAATATTTTCAAAATCATCAGGGATTAACACCTGGAATATATCAACATCATATTATAACAAACATAAGGAAATAAACGAGTCTGACTAAAGCAGCTCGACAAACAAACGTTCCCGGAGTTACAACTATCAGAGCATGACCCAGACAATACTTAAACAGAAATAAACTAGAAACGACAAGCCTTCGCCAAGCACCTGAACGAAGCTCCTCAATCTGAAATGTTCAACAGTAAGGGTGAGCATCTCAACTATACATTTGATTATACGTTCATAACAATCAATTCAGAAAAACCATAAGCATCACCCAAACAGTTAGCATGTTTCATAGTTTACGAAAACCTTTACAATTCATATATTCATAATCTATTACTTTTCATACTTATAATTAACATCAAACATCATTAACAATTCAGCAACAATACATGCATACAATCAATTAAATACAACATTGGAAAATCATCCATTCATGTTATATTCAATATAATGCAACACACCCATGCATGTGGTACCATTTTACCGCCCCATTATATCTCGGGTCACGAACAACTCACCGTTCCATTATATCGCGGACACGGCTACCACCTCAACGTTCCATTAGATCGCGGACACGTATATTGGCCACCATGTTAATTCCACACAATGGGAATTAACAAATACAACATGATATGTAAAGTATGTAACACTCAACATACTATTAACATCAAGAAAACATATCATGCAACATCAACAATATCAATCATAACAGGATATGGATAGTATGTAACCACTCAGCATACTATTAAACATCAACCAATCATATCAAGTTATATCATAATTCATGCTTGATAACATCATCTAAAAGCATGACAATAACATCCACGTAGTGTTGGTATCATAACATACAAACGTTATTCGATACAAGCATCAATCAACACTAGGAAATTAATAAACAGCATATTCAAAACATGTCAAACACTGCACATCAAAACAGGATCAATCCGTACATAACAGCATGCCCAGAAAACAGAGTTTAGAAACCAACACAGGAGGTTCAACACGGGTGCCCGTGTGGAAATGTGTCCAGAAACGCATTATTTTACCAATACAGAAGATCAACACGGGTGCCCGTGTGAATCAACACGGCCCGTGTTGATGAGCGCGTACAAAAAAAATTCCTGTACCTGCAGCATGCTCGGAACAACAACCAAACACGAAAAATACCAGCCAAAACGTGCATTTCGGTACATAACAACATCCATTTTGCATAACTCAAAGCAACACATCGATTGGAAACACAATTCCTTTCTACGTTAGTCAATTTCCAATCTTAAGGACAACATTACTTCACTTAAGGTCTTATTTTTCAAATCATACACAACTCAGAATTTTCGTCTCAAAACATCCTATTTTATCAACAATTCTTTCATCAACAACAAGTTTTATAAAATTGACCTTAAGTTACATATTACCCGTCCTTTAGGGAAATCCTAACAACATTGAGGTTATCCCTAGAATTACCTAAGGGAAACTCTCGATCATACAAATATACTCCAAATCCACCATAGGAACCTAAAATCCTTAATTGATTCATAAAATTTGGGAACCTAAACCTTTTCTAACAAGGTTCAACCCTAAGGTTATTGATCCCTAAGAACATCTAAAAATTGGGGTTCTCCCTACGATTATCCAAAATCAATCGTACCTAAACCCATAAGCAAAAGTAAATCGAGTAGTAGCCCCCCTTACCTTATCAAATTGCAGCTTCAAACTCTTGAGCGATTGTTCGTCGTTCTTCAGAGCTCCAATCCCAAATATCTCCAAACACTTCACTAAAATACATAACAATCAAACTCACTTATAAACATAAACACTTTCTCCAATAATCACTTATTAAAATAAGCTCTTAAAGCTACTTAATTCCTCATAATCATATATAAAATTTCACTAGCTTTCCAGCGCATCAAACGGCGCCTAAATCGGAGTTACGGTTCAAAAGTTATGGCCGAAATGATTTTTGGGAAAAACCTACCCGAGCACCAACACAGAAGATCAACACGGGTGCCCGTGTGCATCAACACGGCCCGTGTTGATGACTCTGCAACACCATATTTCACGTTTTTATGCTTCCCAAAATCACCCCAACCCATTCCTAATCATCCCCAAACATCCTAAAACCATCAAAATCGAATTCCTACCATATAGCAATAGCAATTAGAATCATTCTAAAGTATTAACTAATACCTATAACTATGGGAACATGCAATACTACCTATGTTCATTTGAGCTCTAAGCTCCGGGGATAACAATGGTGTCTAATCCAAAAATCTGTAAAACTCAGAGAAATCACCCAATACCCAAAACTCATGTTAAATTTGTTCCTACCCATGAATAAGTACAAGGAACCCCACCCTTACCTGGTGTAATTCACGAATTCGGCAAAGCTTCGCTTCTTTCTTCCTCTTCCAAGCACTCTAGGGCAGCTTCTCCCTTTTCTCCTTTCTCTGCTTTTCTCTCTATTATTCACGATAACTGAGTTTCTACTCACTTCCCTTTTCTTTCTCTTTTTTATTCTTTCTATTCTTTTTCTTTCCTTTAGTTGGGCCCTATTGGCACCCCCTCTCTACTAACACTACACAAGGCCCACTAACCTTATCTTATTTCTTATATCACTTAATTAATTAATTTAAATCATATACTAACCAATTAAATAAATACTACTAATATATTATATTATTCTAGTGACCTCACACTAACCCGATCAATTAGGGACACATACCCTACACCGACCCCACAAACACATATAAGGCCACAAACCAATAATATTCATTTTATTCACAACAAGGCACATAAATATGTTATAAACACATAACAAATCACTTAAATTAATTAAAAAGCGAACAATCGAAATTGGGGCATTACAACTCTCCCCCACTTAAAGGATTTTCGTCCTCGAAAATTCTCTAACCAAAACCAATCCAAAATCACGAAACACGAATTCATACAGCGTGGTAACAACAGTCACATGCAATCATCCCAAAACATAATAAGACATCTTACATAATTCAGTTCCTCAACTTTCCTCTGTCCATTCTCAACTGGAACCTTAGTCATTACCACCAGTAATCAGAACACCTCTCACAACATACCTGCATTACACTGCCGTTATCAATTCCACGAACTCAAGTGGTTCCTAGCCAGTTGACTTACTCGACTATATCCAATTCATTACTAATTACTCTTTAAACGAATCCAACGATCACATACTATTTGCAAATCTGAGTCTCGTCTTCGACTCACACCAATTTACACCAGTCATTATACACAAATCCGCACTTCGCTTTCGCTGCGCCACCCTGATCTTTTCCTTAGAGATCCTCTGTTCGATTAACACGGCAACTTCGTTACTCAAATTTACGATACCAGCCTATATTCCACACAAATCTTTGAATCCTTTTTATCCCGATACAACACTGACTTCCGTACAATGCTCTGCAAGTCCTTGTGATTAACACACTTCTCTTAATACACTTCTTCCATAAGAACAAATCAACCCAAATCTCGTTCTCTAATTAAAATTGAAACCAACTCAGTACTCCCTTGCTAACTCTTCCAAAGTTAATAATCACTTTATCCGACATTATTACGACACCTCAAATTCTTAAACCAAGAGTTAAGACCTTCGCATCCTTAATTACTCGCACAATCACGACTAGCACCTTCTCTAGGATGATCCACATTTCTCCTTTTGCAATTTACCTTCACCAAGAAATACGATTCTAACACCTCAAATCCATAAATCATAAAGAAGTAATCCATTCTGGTCTACTACAGCATGACGCGCGACATCCAGTTCGCGGCGCGATGACAGGAAAAGTGCAGTTCGCCGTGCCAACTAGGGGACGCGGCGCGAACTGTGCGGGACATAAACTCCCACTTAAGTGCTCAGTTCAGCATATGGCGATTTGCCTCCGAACCCAAATCAAATCCTTATCAAGTCCATAATCCAGCTTCCCCTTATTCACTTACAATCAATCCACGAATATTCTAGCGTTCCAGCTTCGCCCTCAATGACCAAAATCCTTCTAATTACAATTCCCACTCATATCTTGTAACATGAGCTACTCTTACCTGAGTACTTGCAACCTTGACTACCCGTATCTGGAACCGCCTTCATCTTACTCTTACCAATAATGGTTACCAACCAAAATCCATAAACACTTTGATTTCTTGCCCAAAGGTTACCCTCAGTATCCACTTACGCTGACCAACTAAATCATAAAATCCTCCTTAATTATCCTTGATAGAATTCTTATCCAAATTCGTCTGGTCCAACCCGAACCTTTACCCATCTGTTACTCACTCTACGATCCAATCCTAAAATGAAGACAATTCTTCCAATTAAATTTCATCCATAAATCCCTCTCACATACTAGTCCATAAGTTCATTCATCTCTTGTCCATCACATTCCAATTATCCGAATCGACAATCTTAGTCTTACTAATTCATGTCTCAACTCATCCGGTGATCACACTTTCCTGGGTTGTCACTTCAGCGTAATCACTCGACACGACATCAAGAATCCTCACTCAAAATAAGACTTAGTGAAACCTCCACATCCGATATTCCAATACAGTTCTTAGCGACTATGCTTAGACATCTTCTGAACATCCATAATTTACCATGACTTCGAAAGTATTACCTTTACATTACCTGAACTGAAATTCCAAAAGTCCTCTTCTCCGATCCGATACAAATACTTACTTCTGAGTTCCTATTAGATTCAAATCCATGCATCCGAGATTCGCCCAATTTCCAGATGATGCCTTGACACCTTCACTTATAGTATGACACTAGCTTCACAACGATACCCATTTCTGTTTAACCACAACACTCCAAGTCTACTCTTCATGTTACCTTGAGTAAAACTACTACCAATCATCCTGGGGTTACACATTCCTCTGATTCGTTCACCACTTCTGATTCCATAACGAGTATCCAACTCCAGCACCTTTGTTCAACACACATACTAAATAGTCGGAAACAATACATCTATTCATCTCTTTCAATTCCACTACTATCGACAACACATCAAGGGTGATCAAGTCCTTAATTTGCCAAAGAATAGTCGAAACCAAAACAAATGTATAAATAATCATTACACGACCACCTTAGTATCTCAAGTACTATTCTAACCTTTAAACATTCTCCCAGAGTCAAACCAATCCCTCTTCGTCGCATCGCAGAGAAGCGTCAGCTTCTCCCCCACTTATTTTAGCCTTGCCTCTGGAAGAACAACAACAATTGCAGCACCGCTCCTTCTAGCCGATCAATTCCAACAGCTACAATCACAACAAAACAAGAAAACACTGACAGTATACACTGTCGGACAGACTGACTCAATAACACTGGCCGGACGGACCGAACTACTCTGATACCACTATTGTAACACCCTCTAAAACCCCGCATAAATTTTCGCGATTTTAAATAAAACATACTTTCAGAGTACATGTATTAACGAGGATGCCACAATTCTCTTTTTAATAAAAACAAAGTTCCTGTCATGCATAACATAGAAGCAACTCATACATGTTTACACAGCGGAATAATTCAATTAACAAAACCAATGTTATAATATTTTCAAAATCATCAGGGATTAACACCTGGAATATATCAACATCATATTATAACAAACATAAGGAAATAAACGAGTCTGACTAAAGCAGCTCGACAAACAAACGTTCCCGGAGTTACAACTATCAGAGCATGACCCAGACAATACTTAAACAGAAATAAACTAGAAACGACAAGCCTTCGCCAAGCACCTGAACGAAGCTCCTCAATCTGAAATGTTCAACAGTAAGGGTGAGCATCTCAACTATACATTTGATTATACGTTCATAACAATCAATTCAGAAAAACCATAAGCATCACCCAAACAGTTAGCATGTTTCATAGTTTACGAAAACCTTTACAATTCATATATTCATAATCTATTACTTTTCATACTTATAATTAACATCAAACATCATTAACAATTCAGCAACAATACATGCATACAATCAATTAAATACAACATTGGAAAATCATCCATTCATGTTATATTCAATATAATGCAACACACCCATGCATGTGGTACCATTTTACCGCCCCATTATATCTCGGGTCACGGACAACTCACCGTTCCATTATATCGCGGACACGGCTACCACCTCAACGTTCCATTAGATCGCGGACACGTATATTGGCCACCATGTTAATTCCACACAATGGGAATTAACAAATACAACATGATATGTAAAGTATGTAACACTCAGCATACTATTAACATCAAGAAAACATATCATGCAACATCAACAATATCAATCATAACAGGATATGGATAGTATGTAACCACTCAGCATACTATTAAACATCAACCAATCATATCAAGTTATATCATAATTCATGCTTGATAACATCATCTAAAAGCATGACAATAACATCCACGTAGTGTTGGTATCATAACATACAAACGTTATTCGATACAAGCATCAATCAACACTAGGAAATTAATAAATAACATATTCAAAACATGTCAAACACTGCACATCAAAACAGGATCAATCCGTACATAACAGCATGCACAGAAAACAGAGTTTAGAAACCAACACAGGAGGTTCAACACGGGTGCCCGTGTGAAACAACACTGCCCGTGTGGAAATGTGTCCAGAAACGCATTATTTTACCAATACAGAAGATCAACACGGGTGCCCGTGTGAATCAACACGGCCCGTGTTGATGAGCGCGTACAAAAAAAATTCCTGTACCTGCAGCATGCTCGGAACAACAACCAAACACGAAAAATACCAGCCAAAACGTGCATTTCGGTACATAACAACATCCATTTTGCATAACTCAAAGCAACACATCGATTGGAAACACAATTCCTTTCTACGTTAGTCAATTTCCAATCTTAAGGACAGCATTACTTCACTTAAGGTCTTATTTTTCAAATCATACACAACTCAGAATTTTCGTCTCAAAACATCCTATTTTATCAACAATTCTTTCATCAACAACAAGTTTTATAAAATTGACCTTAAGTTACATATTACCCGTCCTTTAGGGAAATCCTAACAACATTGAGGTTATCCCTAGAATTACCTAAGGGAAACTCTCGATCATACAAATATACTCCAAATCCACCATAGGAACCTAAAATCCTTAATTGATTCATAAAATTTGGGAACCTAAACCTTTTCTAACAAGGTTCAACCCTAAGGTTATTGATCCCTAAGAACATCTAAAAATTGGGGTTCTCCCTACGATTATCCAAAATCAATCGTACCTAAACCCATAAGCAAAAGTAAATCGAGTAGTAGCCCCCCTTACCTTATCAAATTGCAGCTTCGAACTCTTGAGCGATTGTTCGTCGTTCTTCAGAGCTCCAATCCCAAATATCTCCAAACACTTCACTAAAATACATAACAATCAAACTCACTTATAAACATAAACACTTTCTCCAATAATCACTTATTAAAATAAGCTCTTAAAGCTACTTAATTCCTCATAATCATATAGAAAATTTCACTAGCTTTCCAACACATCAAACGGCGCCTAAATCGGAGTTACGGTTCAAAAGTTATGGCCGAAATGATTTTTGGGAAAAACCTACCCGAGCACCAACACAGAAGATCAACACGGGTGCCCGTGTGCATCAACACGGCCCGTGTTGATGACTCTGCAACACCATATTTCACGTTTTTATGCTTCCCAAAATCACCCCAACCCATTCCTAATCATCCCCAAACATCCTAAAACCATCAAAATCGAATTCCTACCATATAGCAATAGCAATTAGAATCATTCTAAAGTATTAACTAATACCTATAACTATGGGAACATGCAATACTACCTATGTTCATTTGAGCTCTAAGCTCCGGGGATAACAATGGTGT
The DNA here is from genome assembly GCA_948472305.1 of Vicia faba. NCBI lineage: Eukaryota > Viridiplantae > Streptophyta > Magnoliopsida > Fabales > Fabaceae > Vicia > Vicia faba. The sequence continues at coordinate 551,969,483 of OX451741.1, forward strand.
CTAATCCAAAAATCTGTAAAACTCAGAGAAATCACCCAATACCCAAAACTCATGTTAAATTTGTTCCTACCCATGAATAAGTACAAGGAACCCCACCCTTACCTGGTGTAATTCACGAATTCGGCAAAGCTTCGCTTCTTTCTTCCTCTTCCAAGCACTCTAGGGCAGCTTCTCCCTTTTCTCATTTCTCTGCTTTTCTCTCTATTATTCACGATAACTGAGTTTCTACTCACTTCCCTTTTCTTTCCCTTTTTTATTCTTTCTATTCTTTTTCTTTCCTTTAGTTGGGCCCTATTGGCACCCCCTCTCTACTAACACTACACAAGGCCCACTAACCTTATCTTATTTCTTATATCACTTAATTAATTAATTTAAATCATATACTAACCAATTAAATAAATACTACTAATATATTATATTATTCTAGTGACCTCACACTAACCCGATCAATTAGGGACACATACCCTACACCGACCCCACAAACACATATAAGGCCACAAACCAATAATATTCATTTTATTCACAACAAGGCACATAAATATGTTATAAACACATAACAAATCACTTAAATTAATTAAAAAGCGAACAATCGAAATTGGGGCATTACAGAAAACGTCCAAGATTTTCATTTATGATATATGAAATGACAATTTATATGCCCTCACAAATGAAACCACGGTGCCTCGGGTAAGACACCGGGCCATAGAGTTTATTTATTGTTTATTACAAATAACAAAACAAAGAAGTTTATTACTGCGTAACAAAAGTAACAGGAGTATGGTCCTTGGCAATCCAATTGGTCAATCCGCCATCAGTCGTCGGGTAGATCCAGCTATTGAACTCAGCTTCGTCCACTTCATTCTCCTCCCCAACAGCATTCACTCCTGGATTTGTAATGAGCACAGGAGGTCTTCTGATCTTCGCCATCCGCATAGCTTTCTGACCCTCTGCAGTAAAACCCAGTCCAAATTTGTCAGTTTTCTGTGTAAAGTCAGGAAGCCTGCCCCAGTTAGCACATTCACCTTTCTGAACCACAGCCCGGGCATCCTTTAGGGAAGCCATCTTCAAAGGAACATCCTCTTTGACCGCTGTTTCTGCTGCTGCTGAAATTGGAAGTACCTCTTCGAAATGCTGAAAGGGGGTTTCAATAAACTCCCCGTCCATCTCAATGTATCTGAAGGAATTCAGATGGCTCACCATATACTCCTCCTCTCCTTGCACAGTGATGATCTTCCCTCTGACGGGGTACTTCAGCTTCTGGTGCAAGGTAGAGGTCACTGCCCCAGCTTTATGGATCCAAGGTCAAACCAGTAGACAAGAGTACGATGGACGGATATCCATCACATAAAAAGTAGAGTCAAACACCTGGGAGCCCACACGAATAGGAATGTCAACCTCTCCATGAACCATCCTCTTGGAACCGTCAAAGGCTCGGACGATAATATTGCTGGGTTTTAGTTCCAGGCCTTCATAATCCAAACGGTCTAAAGCCTTCTTTGGTAGAACATTCAAGGAGGAACCAGTGTCCACCAACACATGCGCCAGAGTAGTGCCCCTGCATTCAATAGAGACATGCAGAGCATCATTGTGGTCTCTTCCCTTCGCAGTCAGGTCAGCATCTGAGAAACCCAAGCCATTGTCCGCTGTCAGATTTGCTACGCAATCAGTGAACTGGATTGCAGATGTCTCCTGTGGCACATGGGCCGTCTTGAGAAATGAGATCAAGGCCTTAGCATGGGCCTCGGAGCATAGCAATAAGGAGAGCATGGAGATCTTGGAGGGCGTATGCCCCAGCTGTTCCACAACATTAAAGTCACTCTTTTTTATTATCTTTAGAATCTCCTCCATCTCTTGTTGGGAGGCCTCAGCATTTATAGGTATCGGTGCCTCCATCCGGGCAGGCTCATCTTCAACTCCCTTGCCCCGAGCATTGGATGACTCGGCAGCAGGGGAAAGAACTTGATCAGCAACATGAACAGGTACACTTGTAGGTGTTATAAGGAGGGGTCTTCGAATAGCGGGCGGTGCAATGTCTGGAGAGAAGAGCCTGCCACTGCGGGTAACCTTGGTTGGACCAGTGATATCACAGATGCTGGCGCCAGTGTTGAATTCTTGTTTGATTCTGTTCACATACACATCTGCCCCATAGTGCCAGGGGACAGCTTTATCAGATACGTAGGGGAGAGGCCCTAGAACAGTAATAACCACAGGTGCAACAGTCATGATTTGAACAGGCTTCTTTGGGAGAGCCTTGATTGGATTATTGAAGATGGTAACCACAGAAACTTCTTCTACCGGAACCAACTGAACAGCAGACTTCTTAAACAGAATCTCCTTGCTATCCATTAGGCTTTGGATGCCTAACTTCAGCAAGGGACAACCAGATAGGGAAACAGCACAGAACAGGCAACCCTCACTGCAACCCGGAAATAAACCGGCCAGCAGCAGGTTCCTCTTGACAGTCTTCAGAGGAGTAGCTAGATCATCCACAGAAACAGCGTAAACATCTTCATCAACCGCATTTACTCCATGTTGGGGCATAGGAGCAGTTACCACATTCGGCCTCTCAGGCGCTTCGAACTGTATCTCTTTTGCGTCAATAAGGTCTTGCACCTTACTCCTTAATGCCCAACAGTCATCAGTGGAATGCCCCGGGCTATCAGAATGGTACGCACAACGGGCATTTGGATTGTATTTCGGAGAGGCAGTGTTTACAGCTTTGGGGGCCTCTCTGACAGTCACTAGGTTGGTAGATAGTAACTGCGGCAAGATCTGCGATAAGGTCATGCTCAGACGGGTAAACTCTCTCCGGGGTGTTTCAACCCTTTGAGGATTGGTTGGCCGAGGAGCGGCAGCAGGCTTAGCAATCATTACCGCACTGACAGATTGGCGGCGCTCAGATTTCTCTTGTCTTCTAGAGCCATTGTTGTACCCCAAAATTTGCCCTCCCATATTTCTCAAAACATTTCAAGAAAAATTCACAAGTCCAACCCGGCGCGTCATATTCAGGTATTCTTTCGCCAAGATATCTCTGATAACGTATTCTCAAATTCAGGTTCGGCTCAAGAGTCAATTCTTTAAAGAAGGTATCCGAATGTGTGAGTTTTCTTGAAGAAATATAGTGAAAAAGTGTGCTGAAAGTGCAGTTTTTACGCGCTAAAAAATTCATAACTTGAAGATCGTGACTCGTTTTGAACCCGTTCCGGTGGCTAAAATTTCGTCTTGACATTATCTACGTTTTCATCTCTCACGGCTGGAAGCCAATTTCGATCAGAAGGTCTTCAAAAATGTGGATTTATCAAGTATTTCCGCACAGAAAATTTGTGACAGAAGTTTATTTACGTCATGTTCAGAAAATCATAACTTGGTCGATTTTCATCGTATCGAGCTGGTTCCGGCGCCAAAATTTCACAAATTGAGTTGGCTACATTTTCACAGAAGGTATTGAGTTCAAACGGTATTCAAAAGGCCTTCGTTTTTTGCTCAGAGTGCGTGACATGCTGAAAATCCTGAATGCTGAATATTATTTCATCTGGGCCGAAACTTCAAAAATTCATAACTCGGTCAATTTTTATCGGATTGGGCTCATATTTTTACACAAGGTCCCTGACTCATAGATCTACAACTTTGCTTCAAAAGTCGAGACCAAATTATGCACCGATCAATACCAATTTTTATTGAAGAACGTGTCAGAGTCGACACTGGAGCCCAAAATAAGTTTGTCTGAGCTGAAACTTCAAAAATTCATAACTAATTCACCGTTTATCCGATTGAGCCGATTTTTGGACAGGAGTTAGTTATCGATGTCAGCTACATTTTGTTTTCACATTTCAACTTCAAAAAATGCACTTAAGTCCCTGCGATTTAGCCTGGAAAGTGACGAATTCAAGTGAATATTGGAGGCCCAATTGCACATTCAAAGCCCATTTGCTTTACCCTAATTTCCATTATATAATCACCTTCTTTTCACACAAACCAGGAGAAAAAAGGGAGGAGAAGAGGAGGAGAAAAAGGAGAGGAGAAAAAGAGAGAAAAAAACCTGGCCACAACACTGTCAGAATATCAAATTCTTTCAAGAACCCTAAAACCTTGAAATCCTTATTACAAATCCCTCTCTCACTACAAACAAGCCATCACAGTTACAAACCAACACCTCACTACTTCTTCAGTAAGGATAAGGCTGGCTTGATCTCCATGATCCTAATTTTCCAGTAAGGCATAAAAGCATTCAGGTCACTAATTTTCCAGTAAGGGTAAGATTGATTTGATCTCCATGATCAAAAGGGTATAATCATTCATACATGCCATATTGTGCCTAAACATTAAATTTCTTCATATGTTGGCTTTATTTGCATTTTATGATTTTATTTAATGTGTTCATGAGGTTCAATACTGCAGATTTTAGACAGGATCTCATGCAGGTTCATTAAGGAATGTTGAGGCCAAGACACAAATGGCCAAAAGCCAAAAGCCAAATGGCCAAAGTAGAAAAACTTATGCATGACACCAATACATGGCGAGACAGACATCCTGAGAAGATTAAGGAACGTTGAGGCCAAAACACAAATGGCCAAAAGCCAAAAGCCAAATGGCCAAAGTAGAACAACTTATGCATGACACCAATACATGGCCAAACCACTCCAATTCACCTCCAAAAAGGGCCAGACACCCCCCATGGTTTGCATCATTTTTATTTTTTTATTTGATTTTCCTTTTCATTCTTTTAATTGTTTTTAATTGTTTTCTTTAATTTCCTAAAATAATTTTCATAATAAAAAATCAGAAACTAAAAATGTTTATTGTTATTAATATTAATTTCACCATTATTTTTTGTAAATAAACTTTAATAATTAACTTAGTTAACTTAGGTTTCAAAACTTTAATATTTTTCTTAATAAATTAAAATATGTAGAAATTAGGTTTTTTTAACTTTTCATCATTTTTTTAAATAAATAATTTTCTCATCATTATTATCATTATTAATTACTAAATATTTTGTAAATAAACATGTACATTAATTATTTAATAAATTAGGTTAAACCTTAATATTTTCTTAATAATTAAAAATAATTTAGAATTAAGGTTTCGTTAAACTATAATTTTAATCCTTTTCTTTATTTTCATTAAATACAAAAACAAAACAAAAAACATTTCTTTTCTTTTATTGAATACTTAATTAATTTTTAATTCAATTTAATTTCAAAAGGGTCCAACGCCCTCAAACGTTCTATTTTTATTCTTTTCGCACGCTATTTTATTTTCTTATAAATATTAATGTAATTCTCCCAAAGCCATATAATTCGGACATTTATATTTCTTACACTTTACTTTATTTTATGTCAAATCGGGTCCTGGATTAAATTTGGCGATGTGGACCCGCGCCTTTGTAATAGCGTAGAACCTTTAATTTCCGCATCTTTTTAACTGTTAACTATTGCATGCAAGAATGAATGTCAAAATAAAAATAACGCGTAGATCACCCATGACATGAACAAGATAAAAATAAATGAACATGACACACAAATCACACACCACCCCTAGGGTACGCCTCACTGTTGCCTTGCCTCTCGAAAGGTGATCGTCGAGTAGAGGATGTTTTAGTAAGTCCTCATGATCCGAGAGCCTGGCATGAGGGTAGCTTCTAAGGTGTCTTCCTATTGCTCTGGTGATCACCATGTCCCGAACCTCGAATTGACCCGAACACCTCCAACGGTGGTGCTACCTACCTCTCAATAGTGGGATGGCATTACTTTAAAGGACATTTACACAGACGAATTCCTTAGGGTAGGTAGACGACTCTAGATACTTGCTCTAATTTTAAAAACAAATCAAAAAATACTTTTCACACCGACACCTTTTCAAAAAGCTTTCGAAAGCAATTTTTCAAACACTCTTGAGGACCGATACAAGAGTCGAACTGGAATTTTCAAAGAAACTTTTTAAAACCCACATTGAAAAGCAAACAAACCTTTTTGAAAACACAATGAGAAAGTATCTAAGAGCCCATGGATAACCATGGATAGAAAGGGTGCTAACACCTTCCCTTTTTATAACCTACCTCCCGGACCGAGAGCAATCTCTTTAAGGAATTTTTCTGTGCTTTTGTCCTTTCCATTTGGAGAAAATAAAAGACAGTGGCGACTCTTGCTTCCGCGACATTTCGCGAACCAGCGTTAAACAGTCAGTTCCAGATCCACCGATCACAGAACTGGAGACTCTGCTGGGGATTAAACTATAAAGTGAGGTGTACCTTAGGGATAGTTCATAACTGTGTTTTCAATTGTATTGCTTTGCTTGCTTTAAATTGTGGGACTGTCTTGGGAGTTCTATAGATCCTAACCCGGATCTGGGGGATACCTTCTTAGAAAGTAGCAACAAGACTGTGAGGGAACTGTGCGGGGTATACCGACATGGTTGAAACTGTCTGGTACGTTGATGTGGCACTTTGGTGTGTACCGGTAACCCTTGAGTTCAGTCAAGGAGAGTACGGGGCCTCCGCGTGGTGTCATGAAGCATCAACAGACCTTAGGAACCTTAATTGAACTATCTTGGCCTCTTTAGGGTAGTGAGATAACTGACTTTGGTGCAGTCCGAGGTTGGTTGATACTCGATACTACACTCAATTGAGGGTTGTTTTCCTGGAATATTTCGGTCGCCAGTTCAGTGGCTAAATCGAAATGATGAACAATGAAAGCAATCCCGTGATATTGGGACCCTTAGAACCCGGTTACTTCTGATAGGACAGGTTGAGCCCACCAACTTCAAGAGGGTAATACCCAGACCCCATGCTGGTCTAAACTCTAAGGGTTTCTCTTGTGTGACTTGTGTGCCTTCGTACTTGACTACTTGCATGCTTGTTATCTGACACATGAACTACTTGCAGGTTTTGTTTATAGTCCTTAATTGGGACTCATAACAGGGTTTACTGAGTGTTTTGCAGGTTTTATTTAGTCCTTAATTAGGACTCATGACAGGTTTCACTTAGGTTTCTTGCAGGTTGTGGTTTGCAGTCCTTAATAAGGGCTCATAACAGGGTTTATTCATATTACCCCATGCATCATGACATCATATCATTGCATACATCCTAACCCATTTCAAGGATCTCAAGGGCTTGTGATGCAGGTCATGATGAATCAAACATCTAGCAAGGGGTAAAGAGGATTTATTTTCCTCTAGCCAAAGTTGTCAGAGGCTATGACCCACTTGATATGGTGAGCTTTGACTCCTGAAGAAGGTTCCCTTAACCAAGGTTGTTTGGAAATCAAAACTAGACATGATGACTAAAGTCAGGGGCTATGATCCACTGGATATGGTGAGCCTTTGACCCTTTGAAGAAGGACTTTCCATAATATGCAGTTCCTTCAATCAAGTTACCGGACCCAAATTCTAACAAATTTTCTTATTTATCCCGCGAGATCCTTGAAAACATTGCATATATATCATACATATCATTGCATTACAGGTACCCTTGTTGCATGTCACTTACCCTTGTTCGCTGTTTATTTCAGCAATGGCTCCCCAACAAGATAACCAGGACCTTCTGGCTCAAGAGACTCAGTTTGGGGAAATCCTCCTGAATCTATCCAAAGGGCAGGAGGAGCTAAGGACACTTCTCATAGGGACTTTTGTCAAGAACAGTGCTGAGGATGAAAGGATGAAACACCTGCAAGCTGAAGTGGATGCATTGAAAGCCCAGATGCTGGGGCAGGGGACTGCCATTCAAGGGTTAGCTCAAAGACAAGAAGAGCTCGGGGTTCTCATCAACCAACTGCTTTAGGGTAACCAACTGGGGCAAACGTCTAAGGGTAAAAAGCCATTCATCATTCAATCATCCTTGAGACAAGGAGATAAGGGGAGAGCTCCTCAAATGGCTTCAGTGCCACAAATTCAGCATCAACCTCACCAGCTTCAGCCAGACAAGCCCAGGAGGCAATTCACCCAGCTCAACATGTCGTTGTTCCAAGCTTTATAACGCCTGTTAAGATTGAACCTGATCACATTAAGGGCTCATCCCCGGAACCAGAACACAGCATCTCCTGTCTATGATCCCAATAAAAGGTGTGCCTACCACTCTGCCTGTCCAGGACATGATACAAACGAGTGTTGGGCTTTAAAAAACAAGATCCAGGATCTGATTGATGAAGGGGCATTGGAGTTCACCCAAGATGGTCAGGCTGAATTTTTCTACCATCCCTCCAAGACTCACCAGTTGAAGTAACAGGCCCTGAGAAGAGAAAACTTTTGTTCATTCGAATGTTCAAGTTGTAATTTTCTTTTGTTCAAACATTTACTCATGTTAAACATCATTATTTCATTAATGCATCGCATATGTCTGTTTTGAAGCAATATATTCGTATTCACTATATGCAAATTATTTTCATATTTTTTCTGATGATCAACTCTCAATTAATAATTCTAAGCCTCTTGAGGGAGGATGACGAAAACGATACCACGATCTTTACAGTATGCTTTTGAACAGACCTCGCTGATGAGGTACAGGCATTGTTTCAATCCCTAAACACTGGAGTTATAAGGATGATAATCCCTCGTCAACCCCTCTGAGCCAAAGAAGTAGGAGTTTTTCTTTTAGAAATTCAAAACCCTTAATCATAACCTGGGGCAGGGTAGTTCTCTCAGTTGATCCAAGTGCATAACAAATGACACCAAATAGGCCCTTACAAAAAAAAAAGACAGTGATGGTTCCGAATAATCAATGAAGAAAGGCAGTCATTATATCTCAAAAATAAAAAACCATTAAGTCAAAACCCATGAAGGAGACTTACAAAACTGGGGCATCCCGCTGACTGTGATTCCAAAAAAGGAAACAGTTCAGGCAAAAAAGAAAGGGATAAACAAAATGAAAAAGAAATAGGTCCTATAAACCCTCAACAAAAAAAGGAATGACTGCCTATTCAAAATAAGTTATCAACATCCGAATCATCACCGGAAAATCAGAGCAAAGACTCAAACAAGGTCTAAAGTATGATCAACTGAGTTTAGGTTTGGAGAACATCACGAAGAGCGGGTGGGTACAAATAATTTGAGCCTTTATCCTTTGTTTCTTAAACCGTGAACCAGGCCACGTTATAACCCTTAAAAGTCCTAGCTGAAGCATGGGTTAGTTCGGAAGCATACTGTGACGAAAGGTATCCTGACTCCTTAAGGCCTACGGTAAATACGGAGTTGACATCACGTTTTACAAACATTCGTTTGTTTTATGAAAAAAGAATGCATTTTCAAAATCTTCAAGACAGACATAGGCTTTGCATTTTTAACATAACTTTGTTTGCATATGACTTTTTGTTTGAACAGCATAGAATTTCGCACGACGAATGCCTAATGAACAGAAGTATTTCCAATCAAGGGGCATGGCATGATCATGGTCCATCACCTGGGGCAGTCCAATCAAGATTCGGAGAATCTCTCAAAGGCCAAAAAGCCTGGGGCAAGTCTCCGCCTGAGTCACTTAGGGCATTTCAACAACGAATCTGGCCTGATCAAACACCTTCTGGTGGCATGAAAAAACACTACTGACATGGGCATCTCCCCACATTCCGAGAGCATGGACATAGTCGGAAAAGATACTACGCATGAAAAAAGACCCGCTAGGCTGACATGCCTAGGCAAAAATTAGGGCTTCCCGTCGAACCAAAAGGGTTCGGGCAAAAATAAGGATGAAATGGAAAAGATCTGTACACCTGGCAAGTCGAAAACCTGAAAAGGCGGCTTGAGTAAAAATGGGTATCCCGGTGGACTGAAAACCCGAAAGGGCGGTCCAGGCAAAAGTTAGGGATCAAAGCGTACGACTATGTCCTGCCATCCTGTCACCTGCCTACTCGAAGAAGGTTTGTCCATCAACAACTATCAGCACCTCACAGGTCTCCCTCTCCCACATCAGAAACAGGGGCAATGATGAGTGGTCTAAACGATCTAATTGTTCTGTCCTCCAAGGTATCAAGGTAGGTTCACTGAAGAACATAACCAGACATCCCAATTCCCCAGAGAGTGACCCAACAAGTCAACATTCTCCCCGAGCAAAGTTACAGTCAAAATGGAGTATCCTCCCGCAGACCTCAACATTCTTCGGCAGTATATATACATTCTTAACAAGCATCCCCGACAGTCTTGGCCTAAAGATTGTTCCCCGGCGGTATATCAAACATTCAGTGGAGTTACTTCCAATACAATTCAAAACTTCCCCAGGAGAGTCCAATCCAGTTTCCCCACGAAAGTTGGAATCTATCTCCCCAAGCAGTAAGCTTATCCCAAGTAGATTCTGGAAGCTTATCCCCGCAGAGCACGAACGCGTCTTCCGGCTTTATTCAAAGAGTTATCTCCTTACCAGGATATAACTGGGTTATCCTCAGCCAAAAGCCACAGAAAGATCGTCCTCGACGAAGTCTTCTTACTTCCAGCGAAGTCTAGCAACACTTCCAACACAACAATGGTATCCCTAGCAAGTTACCTTTATCAAACTCAGCAAAGTACCTCTATCCCCACAGAGTATTGTTTCTCAGCAAGATCACTAGAGTACTTTTCTCCCCGCAGAGTAACCCATTCGCCAAGTTTATTCCCCAACGGAGCCATCTTCTCCTACTGGTATATTTGCAACTATCATCCAGCGGAAGCAAATCTATTCTTCAAACATCAGCCCAGGATATGATCTCCCGGCACCCGTCAAGGATTTATTTTCCTAAGACAAAAACATACATTCATAAACATCTACATAATTATAGCATGCATGTACGCATCATATCTTACAAATCTCATTTATGTTGAGAACATCATTGCTTGGTCCATATCATGCATTGCATATGACTGACCTTTACCTTTCAGGAAAAGATTCAGTTAAGTTCTCGGCTATATTTCAAGACCTAGACCGGTTCAGTTAAATCGACTCCAAAGATTTCTTATCCAGTCAAAGGCCTTCTCTGGTTCAGTCAGATCGATCCCAAGATCTCCCTGTTTCTTATCCAGTTGAAGACATTTCAAGACCTAGACCGGTTCAGTTAAATCGACTCCAAAGATTTCTTATCCAGTCCAAGGCCTTCTCTAGTCCAGCTAAATCGACCCCAAACAGATTTTCCTGATAAAGACTTAGTAGAAGATACCCAAGGTTCTCTCAATGTTTGCTGTTGAGGTGGTAATCGCCTATGGTTCTCTCCCCGATACTGCGGAGGTGGTAATCCCAGATTTCGCTCAACGATTGCTGTTGAAGTTGAAGTTATCCAAGGTTCTCTCAATGTTTGCTGTTGAGGTGGTAATCGCATATGGTTCTCTCCCCGATACTGCGGAGGTGGTAATCCCAGATTTCGCTCAACGATTGCTGTTGAAGTTGAAATTATCCAAGATTCTCTCAATGTTTGCTGTTGAGGTTGTAGTCGCCTGTGGTTCTCTCCCCGATACTGCGGAGGTAGTAATCATCCCAAGATTTTCTCAGTGATCGCTGTTGAGGTTAAAGTCATCCAAGGTTCTCTCACCGTTCCTGTTGAGGTAGTAACCATCTCTGGTTCATTCACCACCTTTTGAAGATCCAGATCCAGCTCCTGTAACCAGTCAGGACACATCCAACACGAAGAGTTTGAAGACCAGCTCCTGTAACAGGTCAGGTACTCATTTTTCTTTTGCAGGTACGCAAGTTCTCGCTAAGGGATCTCTTACGCGATTGACACCCAGATGGCATCTATAAGCCCATCCACCTTCCACCATCTCTTAGTATGGCATCTATAAGCCCATCATCCTATCCCTTAATCTCCAAATGGCATCTATAAGCCCATTCCACCATCACACTGCTACTATGTGAGCGCAAATTTCTGGGCACTCTAGTGTTCAATCATCTTCCACCTTCGGATTACGAAAGGCACGTCAGCCAATCTGCATCCTCAGGTCTAAGAAGATTGAACAGGGGCAATTGTTGTACCCCAAAATTTGCTCTCCCATATTTCTCAAAATATTTCAAGAAAAATTCACAAGTCCAACCCGGCGCGTCATATTCAGGTATTCTTTCGCCAAGATATCTCTGATAACGTATTCTCAAATTCAGGTTCGGCTCAAGAGTCAATTCTTTAAAGAAGGTATCCGAATGTGTGAGTTTTCTTGAAGAAATATAGTGAAAAAGTGTGCTGAAAGTGTAGTTTTTACGCGCTAAAAAATTTATAACTTGAAGATCGTGACTCGTTTTGAACCCGTTCCGGTGGCCAAAATTCCGTCTTGACATTATCTACGTTTTCATCTCTCACGGCTGGAAGCCAATTTCGATCAGAAGGTCTTCAAAAATGTGGATTTATCAAGTATTTCCGCACAGAAAATTTGTGACAGAAGTTTATTTACGTCATGTTCAGAAAATCATAACTTGGTCGATTTTCATCGTATCGAGCTGGTTCCGGCGCCAAAATTTCACAAATTGAGTTGGCTACATTTTCACAGAAGGTATTGAGTTCAAACAGTATTCAAAAGGCCTTCGTTTTTTGCTCAGAGTGCGTGACATACTGAAAATCCTGAATGCTGAATATTATTTCATCTGGGCCGAAACTTCAAAAATTCATAACTCGGTCAATTTTTATCGGATTGGGCTCATATTTTTACACAAGGTCCCTGACTCATAGATCTACAACTTTGCTTCAAAAGTCGAGACCAAATTATGCACCGATCAATACCAGTTTTTTATTGAAGAACGTGTCAGAGTCGACACTGGAGCCCAAAATAAGTTTATCTGAGCTGAAACTTCAAAAATTCATAACTAATTCACCGTTTATCCGATTGAGCCGAGTTTTGGACAGGAGTTAGTTATCGATGTCAGCTACATTTTGTTTTCACATTTCAACTTCAAAAAATGCACTTAAGTCCCTGCGATTTAGCCTGGAAAGTGACGAATTTAAGTGAATATTGAAGGCCCAATTGCGCATTCAAAGCCCATTTGGTTTACTCTAATTTCCATTATATAATCACCTTCTTTTCACACAAACCAGGAGAAAAAAGGGAGGAGAAGAGGAGGAGAAAAAGGAGAGGAGAAAAAGAGAGAAAAAAACCTGGCCACAACACTGTCAGAATATCAAATTCTTTCAAGAACCCTAAAACCTTGAAATCCTTATTACAAATCCCTCTCTCACTACAAACAAGCCATCACAGTTACAAACCAACACCTCACTACTTCTTCAGTAAGGATAAGGCTGGCTTGATCTCCATGATCCTAATTTTCCAGTAAGGCATAAAAGCATTCAGGTCACTAATTTTCCAGTAAGGGTAAGATTGATTTGATCTCCATGATCAAAAGGGTATAATCATTCATACATGTCATATTGTGCCTAAACATTAAATTTCTTCATATGTTGGCTTTATTTGCATTTTATGATTTTATTTAATGTGTTCATGAGGTTCAACACTGCAGATTTTAGACAGGATCTCATGCAGGTTCATTAAGGAACGTTGAGGCCAAGACACAAATGGCCAAAAGCCAAAAGTCAAATGGCCAAAGTAGAAAAACTTATGCATGACACCAATACATGGCGAGACAGACATCCTGAGAAGATTAAGGAACGTTGAGGCCAAAACACAAATGGCCAAAAGCCAAAAGCCAAATGGCCAAAGTAGAACAACTTATGCATGACACCAATACATGGCCAAACCACTCCAATTCACCTCCAAAAAGGGCCAGACACCCCCCATGGTTTGCATCATTTTTATTTTTTTATTTGATTTTCCTTTTCATTCTTTTAATTGTTTTTAATTGTTTTCTTTAATTTCCTAAAATAATTTTCATAATAAAAAATCAGAAACTAAAAATGTTTATTGTTATTAATATTAATTTCACCATTATTTTTTGTAAATAAACTTTAATAATTAACTTAGTTAATTTAGGTTTCAAAACTTTAATATTTTTCTTAATAAATTAAAATATGTAGAAATTAGGTTTTTTTTAACTTTTCATCATTTTTTTAAATAAATAATTTTCTCATCATTATTATCATTATTAATTACTAAATATTTTGTAAATAAACATGTACATTAATTATTTAATAAATTAGGTTAAACCTTAATATTTTCTTAATAATTAAAAATAATTTAGAATTAAGGTTTCGTTAAACTATAATTTTAATCCTTTTCTTTATTTTCATTAAATACAAAAACAAAAAAAAAAACATTTCTTTTCTTTTATTGAATACTTAATTAATTTTTAATTCAATTTAATTTCAAAAGGGTCCAACGCCCTCAAACGTTCTATTTTTATTCTTTTCGCACGTTATTTTATTTTCTTATAAATATTAATGTAATTCTCCCAAAGTCATGTAATTCGGACATTTATATTTCTTACACTTTACTTTATTTTATGTCAAATCGGGTCCTGGATTAAATTTGGCGATGTGGACCCGCGCCTTTGTAATAGCGTAGAACCTTTAATTTCCGCATCTTTTTAACTGTTAACTATTGCATGCAAGAATGAATGTCAAAATAAAAATAACGCGTAGATCACCCATGACATGAACAAGATAAAAATAAATGAACATGACACACAAATCACACACCACCCCTAGGGTACGCCTCACTGTTGCCTTGCCTCTCGAAAGGTGATAGTCGAGTAAAGGATGTTTTAGTAAGTCCTCATGATCCGGGAACCTGGCATGAGGGTAGCTTCTAAGGTGTCTTCATATTGCTCTGGTGATCACCATGTCCCGAACCTCGAATTGACCTGAACACCTCCAACGGTGGTGCTACCTACCTCTCAATGGTGGGATGGCATTACTTTAAAGGACATTTACACAGACGAATTCCTTAGGGTAGGTAGATGACTCTAGATACTTGCTCTAATTTCAAAAACAAATCAAAAAATACTTTTCACACCGACACCTTTTCAAAAAGCTTTCGAAAGCAATTTTTCAAACACTCTTGAGGACCGATACAAGAGTCGAACTGGAATTTTCAAAGAAACTTTTTAAAACCCACATTGAAAAGCAAACAAACCTTTTTGAAAACACAATGAGCAAGTATCTAAGAGCCCGTGGATAACCATGGATAGAAAGGGTGCTAACACCTTCCCTTTTTATAACCTACCTCCCGGACCGAGAGCAATCTCTTTAAGGAATTTTTCTTATCTTTTGTCCTTTCCATTTGGAGAAAATAAAAGACGGTGCCGACTCTTGCTTCCGCGACATTTCGCGAACCAGCGTTAAACAGTCAGTTCCAGATCCACCGATCACAGCCATATATAGCACTAGCCTTTTTCTTCTCAGAACTAGACGATGCACCCTTCAGAATCTTTCCAGACTTCAACCCAGCCTCAATTCTCTCTCTAGTCAGAATCAGATCAGTGAACCCTGCAGACGAATTCCCGATAAGATGGTTGAAAAATGGCCCAGATAGGGTCCCCAAGAACATGTCTACCAACTCCCGATCAGTCAACGGAGGCTGCACCCTGCCAGCCAGATCCCTCCACTTCTGAGCGTACTCTTTAAAACCTTCACTTGAACCTAACGACATACCCTGGAGTTGGGTACGTGTAGGGGCAAGGTCGGCATTATACTGATACTGCTTATAGAAAGCAGTAGCCAACTCCTCCCAGTTACGAACCTTGGTCCCATCCAGCTGATAGAACCATTCGAGATGAGTCCCTGAAAGACTCTCCTGGAAGAAGTGGATCCACAAGTTCTTATCCACTGAGTACGGTTGAATCTTCCGAACATAGGACCTGAGATGTAGCTTGGGACAAGACGCCCCGTCGTACTTAGTGAAAGATGGTGCCTTGAACTTACGAGGAATAATCACACCGGTAGACAAACCCAAATCTCCGAAATCCAGCCCAGGTACCTGTTGTATCTCCATGGCATTCAACCTGTCTTCCAACTGCTTATATCTATCTTCTGCAGGAGGATACTGCTCTTCATCAAAATCAGTCTCGTTGTCGGAGACTACCGGACTAGGACCTTTTTCCGCTTGAGGAGTACCCTTGCCAATGGAAGAACCAGCCTCTTCATTTTGCAGAGTATTGCCAAACCTTCGGCCCGAGTTGAACATAACAGTTCTTCTCTTCTTTTTCTTTTCCTTCTTCAGGAGCAGAGCCTTCAACTCTTCTTGGCCCTGAGCCAAACCCATGATTAATTCCTGAAATTGCGCATTCTGCGCCTGAAGAGCCTTGATGGACATCTCAGTTGATGACGAGTCGGGGTTCATGATGCTGAAATAAACAGCGAAGAACTGTAAGCAACCTGAAAAGAGGAAAACCTGCTATGCACATGATGAATGATATGTGTTCATGCAATGCATTCAAGGGTTCAAAAGTTCAAATTTGTTGTAGACAAAAAGGAACACACGTTATCATTAAGGAAATAATTATTCAGTACATCCGAGCCTCATGGGCAAAATAATACAGAAGCAAATCAATCCCAAAATATACTACGCATCCTCTTTGGAGCTATGTAAGTGTTGATATTCCTCTCCTCATGCAACAGGCGGGTGAGCTCCAAGACCTTCTTTTCACTAGCATGTAGACTGGTCTCAAGAGAATTCCGTTCTTCCTTAAGCTGGATCCAGCTCTTCTGCATCTCTTCCCAGGATGTGGGCATATCAGGGTGCTGAATAGTGTAGGACCCTTCTCCTTCCAAGACTGGCTCTTTGATCACAGGGAGCATATGGGGATAAGGCATCACTAACTTCTGGGAGCGGGCTCGTGCCCACTTGAGATAAGGTTCCAACGGGATGGAGTTCCTGTGCCCTAGTGTCTTACTGTCTATCCTACTTGGCATCCTCCAGGATCTGATAAATCTCTGGCGAAGTCCTTGAGTATCGTTGTCGAAGTCAAAAACTATGTCAGGAATTAACATGTCATGAGGACCATCCCTCCGAGCATAACCAAACTGTCTCCAAGCCAGGCATGGGCTGTAAGTAATACCTCCTCTGATTCCAAGTAAAGGAACATTAGGGTACTCTCCGCAACGATCAATGATAGTGACATCCTCTATGGACCTAGGGAACCAATGTATATCTGCATGTGTAAGAGTCATTAACCGTTGTGACCATCTCAAACCCCGCTCGTTCTTCAAAACTGATTGTGGAAGGTGCGAAATAAACCACCTTCCCAGGAGAGGAGTGCAACACATAAGGACACCTCTTTTTCTCATGGTTCGAGTGTAACATGAGTGGAGGATGTCCCCCAGCAACGTAGGTATAGGATTCCTGGACATAAAGATCTGGACAACACTGATATCTATAAGCTGATCTGGGTTAGGGAACAACACCAAACCATAGGCAAGGAGGGCCACAACTTCTTCAAAATCTTGTAAGTCAAGGGAGTTCCAACATTCATGGGCCTTTTCAAACAGAAACCTGGCTAAGAACCCTTTGATACCACTTTTAACTTCCCAATGTCCCTTGAGGTCAGATGACTGTAGGTGCAAGGCTTTAGCAATCTCTTCAAGCTTGGGTTCCTTTTCCATATCGTTGTAGGGTAGTTGATCAAGGATAGGGATCTTCAGGAGCCGGGATAACTCCTCCAATGTAGATACCAGCTGATAGTCCAAGAAGGTGAAACAGTGATGCAAAGGGTCAAAGAACTGGAATAGGACCTTTATCATATCTTCCTCAATGTTGGTATTGACCAGGCTGATGAGCCTTCCATGTCTTTCACTGAATGAAGAGCTCTCGGGAATCCTGAATATAAGTTCCTTAAGCTGAGGAGGGATCCTTACAAGACTGATTTGAATTGTCTTTCTACGAACAGTTTCCATGTCCTACAAAACAAGAAAAAAGATGAAAATTCGAAACCCTGAAATGGTTAGTCAATGCATATGATGCTGGATGATGTCATGATGCTATGATTAAACACACCACAGATATTTACAAAGACAAACATGTAAGGCACACAAGGCAAGCCCTTAGGGTTTAAGGCCAGCATGGGGTCTGGGTAGTACCCTCTTGAAGTTGGTGGGCTCAACCTGTCCTATTAGAAGTAACCGGGTTCTAAGGGTCCCAATATCACGGGATTGCTTTCATTGTTCATCGTTTCGATTTAGCCACTGAACTGGCGACCGAAATATTCCAGGAAAGCAACCCTCAATTGAGTGTAGTATCGAGTATCAACCAACCTCGGACTGCACTAAAGTCAGTTATCTCACTACCCTAAAGAGGCCAAGATAGTTCAATTAAGGTTCCTAAGGTCTGTTGATGCTTCACGACACCACGCGGAGGCCCCATACTCTCCTTGACTGAACTCAAGGGTTACCGGTACACACCAAAGTGCCACATCAACGTAGCAGACTGTTTCAACCATGTCGGTATACCCCGCACAGTTCCCTCACAGCCTTGTTGCTACTTTCTAAGAAAGGTATCCCCAGATCCGGGTTAGGATCTATAGAACTCCCAAGCAACCCACAATTTAAAGCAAGCAAAGAAAGCAATTGAAAACACAGTTATGAACTATCCCTAAGGTACACCTCACTTTTATAAGAATTCCCCAGCAGAGTCGCCAGTTCTGTGATCGGTGGATCTGGAACTGACTGTTTAACGCTGGTTCGCGAAATGTCGCGGTAAGCAAGAGTCGCCACCGTCTTTTATTTTCTCCAAATGGAAAGGACAAAAGCACAGAAAAATTCCTTAAAGAGATTGCTCTCGGTTCGGGAGGTAGATTATAGAAAGGGAAGGTGTTAGCACCCTTTCTATCCATGGTTATCCATGGGCTCTTAGATACTTGCTCATTGTGTTTTCAAAAATGGTTTATTTGCTTTTCAACTGTGGGTTTTAAAAAAAGTTTCTTTGAAAATTCCAGTTCGACTCTTGTATCGGTCCTCAAGAGTGTTTGAAAAATTGCTTTCGAAAGCTTTTTGAAAATGTGTTGGTGTGAAAAGTATTTTGTTTTGTTTTGAAATTTAGAGCAAGTTTCTAGAGTCGTCTACCTACCCTAAGGAATTCGTCTGTGTAAATGTCCTTTAAAGCAGTGCCATCCCACCATTGAGAGGTAGGTAGCACCACTGTTGGAGGTGTTCGGGTCAATTCGAGGTTCGGGACATGGTGATCACCAGAGCAATGGGAAGACACCTTAGAAGCTACCCTCATGCCAGGTTCTCGGATCATGAGGACTTACTAAGACATCCTCTACTCGACGATCACCTTTCGAGGCAAGGCAACAGTGAGGCGTACCCTAGGGGTGGTGTGTGATTTGTGTGTCAGATTCATTTATTTTTGTCTTGTCAGGTTATGGGTGATCTATGCGTTTGTTTTTATTTTTTTGTCATTCATTCTTGCATGTATTTATTTAACAGTTAAAAAAGATGCGGAAATTGAAAGTTCTAAACTATTACAAAGGCGCGGGTCCACATCGCCAAAATTAAAATCCAGGACCCGATTTGACGGAAAGTAAAGAAGTAAAGTGCAAGAAATAAAATGTCCGAGTTTACAAGGCTTTGGGAGAGATACATAAATATTAAAAGGAAAAGAAATAAATACACGAATTGAAATTTAAATTAGAAACGAGGGCGTTGAATCCTTTTTAATGGAATTAAATTAAATTGTTAGGTTAATTAAATTAAAGAAAAAGAAATTATTTTTTGGTTTTTTGGTATTTTATGATTTTGAGGAAATTGAATTAAATTGAGAAATTAACCCTAATTCTAATCTTTATTAGTTTATTAAAAAATATTAAAGTTTAAACCTAAGTTAACCTAATTAATTACATGGTAATTTAATTACGAAAATAAATAATATTTAATTATTAGTGAAGAAAAATAAAAAAGGATAAAAATTATTACAAACCCTAATTCTACCAATTTTAAGTTTATTAAAAAATGTTTACATTAAACCTAATTTAAAAACTAAAATTAATTAATGATGTTTATTTACAAAAAATATATTAATTAAATAAAAGTACTTATTTTTTTGTCTTTTTCTGATTTTTTATTGTTTTTGTGTTTTTTATGAAATAAAAATAATTAAATTAAAAGAATTAATTAACAATAATAATTGAATCAAAATAAAAACAATGAAAAAAATGAGAAACTTGCAAACCTTAGGGGGGTGTTGTCCCCAGTTGTGAGGTGAAGCCCAGTAATTTTAGGCCCATTAATCCTTGGCCTCTGTTGACTTCTATGCCAGCGTGTGGGACGGTTGACTTGTGTTTACCATGCTCTCCAGATCTGGGCCCTTGGATTGATGAGATTGGCCAAGTGGCGTGTTGGATGGAGGAGCATATGGTGGTCCTTAGCGTTGAAGCTGCACATGAGCGTTAAATGAAAAATAATATGAAAGGGGGTGGGGACCTGGGGTTCGAACCCAGGTCCTGGAGGTTACCACTACAACGCCTTGCCAATCGTGCCACTTTACTTCTTTGTCTATTAAATAACACACAATGAATATAAAAGAAAATACGAGTTAGTGCTCTTTTCGCGCGAAAAATTTGAATCAACCAATTACTGATGGCCACTTCATCATCTTCTTCGTGGTTTTGTTTCTTTCCTGAAAATAGAGAATGGTTAGCGGGGGTTTTGAACCCCCCCAAAACATGCCATATCTGAAAATAACGATTAGGCCGTCCGGCCATATAAATTGGGCGCGAGGGTCGTGTTCTCTTCGTCCAAGCACGCTGAATCCAGTCATGGTACTGTGAGGTCCTAATTTTACAGCGTTAAAAAACGCCCAATTCAAAGCTTGCAAAACCCTAGAATATAACAATGGCAGATTTGTATATGGCACATAAAAACTCAATCAAATAATGTGGTTAGCTTTAGAATTAATCAAGGAACATGAATCAATAAAGAAAACGCAAGAAAAATGCATGAGATTCATGATTCGACCATGGAATTTTTCGTGCAAAGCTGGACTCAGATATACCACCTCCTCGAGTATGGGACAAAGTTCTTGATTGGAATCGTTTCCTGGCAACCTTGGCAAGCTATTGGAGCGATTATTTGACCTTGAAAAGCCCTAAAACCTGGTTTTCAGTTTTCAACTTTCTTGGCAAAAACTCAAGTTTTGTTTCTTGTCTATGGCGCAGCTTTTTTGGTTTTATGCATTAGGGTTGCACTATATATGTATGTGTGAAGGTTTTAGGTCAAAGAAAACAACCAAAAACCTTAGCATTCATGACTTTCAAGATTTGATTTTCAAAGATCTTTTCAAATATTTTTTCATGCTATTTTGGCTTCAATCATATCCAATCACTTCAATTCCTTCCATATTTGATTGTACACGAAATATTGATCCTATTTTATGCACAAAAAGATTCAAAACATTAGGCTTGGTATTTTTCATGTATTTTATTTAATTAAATGAATTATTAATGATAAAAAATCCAAATAAATAAATAAAAATGATAAAAAACTTCCCTTTGGGCCACATGGTCGTGCACATGCCTTGGATGATGAATTGTGGAAGAAAAAGAGGCCCATTAGCATTTTTAGGTCATTTGAATCAATGTTGACTTTTCAAAATATCCAAAAATTTCCCAACTTCCACAAGGCATAACTTGCTCAATTTTTAAGCTTTGCTCATGTTCTTGGACATTTTGGAAAGGTCTTTGAGTCCTATAACCAATGCATTTGGTCCCATGTCATTTTGATTTAACAATCTCAAGTTATGGCCTTTGACTTAAAGTCCCTTTTTGTTGACTTTTGAAAATGACCTATAATGTTGAAATTGATAACTTTTTGTGAGAGCATTTCTTGGACTTGAAGTGTGAAGAGGAGTTGTAGGAAATGTCTTTCTCTTCAAAATGAGCTTTGGATGGAATTTTTCTGATAATCCATGTGAAAGTTATGCCCTGGTCAATTTATAGTTGACTTTTTCAACTGTCCAAATAAGGAAACTTTTGCATCTTGATGTTTTTTGAGCCAAGCTTTGAGAATCATGATCAATAATTGATCAAATGATGTTTGTGGCTTCAAAATGAGATATTGATAAAAAAATTGGACTTTTGACTGTCAAATGACCATTTTGCCCCTACAGTTGACTGTAATGCAATTAGTTTTTTGACTGTGCAATTTTGTGCTGTAAGTCTTAAAACTTGGTATGGGGATGCTTGACCATGTTTATAGGTATGTGGGACTTGATTGGACCCTTGGAAACTTCATTTACTTTGTCAGAACCAAAACCCTAATTTTGACTGTTAGGAGGTTCTTGAACTGTGCAACTCTTGGAGAGATTTTGAAGCTTTGACTTGGAAAATCTTGAAGAATATGGGAGGGCACATTTTGGGGTACAACAGGGGCCCTGGAAGGATTGGCGGAGATGGTTATGATTGAAACGTCTTTAACTGGAATGGGTGAAACAGGAGCATTCTCAAACAAAATTTCTTGGTTGTCAATCAGGCGTTGGATACCTGTCTTAAACAGAGGGCAATCAAATGATGAGGATAGGAAAATATGGCAGTCTTTATTACAACATGGGAATATACCAGCTTTCAACAAATTCATCTTAATGATCGGGAGCGGAGTTAAGAGTTCATCTACTGTAGCAACAAACAAATCTTCCTCGATAGCATTGGCGTTGTGACTATGTCTAGGCATAGGAGCGGAAATGACATTTGGTTTCTCTGGTGCCTCAAACTTGATCTCTTTTGCATCTATGAGGTCTTCAATCTTGTTTTTCAAAGCCCAATAGTTATTGGTGTCGTGGCCCAGACTTTCGGAATGGTATACGCATCTGGCATTCGGGTGATAATGGGGGGACGCCATGTTGGGATTCTTTGGAGCCTCCTTCAAAGTCGCCAAATTAGATTTCAGCAGATGTGGTAAAACCTGGGCTAGAGTCATATTTATTCTGGTGAATTGCCGGACTGGCCTTTCCACCCTTGGTTGGTTACTTCTTGGTTGATCAGATGTAGATTTTGGGATCATAACGGCCCCTACCATTGGTCGGAGTTCAGCTCTCCCTTGGTTCCTTTATGGATAAACAGCAGATACCTCCTTCTTTCCAATGAAAGGCTTTCTCACAGCTGTAGAGGCAAATGAATCTTTCTGAATCTTTCCACTTTTTATGCCAGCCTCTACCCTTTCTCCGGTTAATATTAAGTCAGTAAATCCAGTAGATGAACTCCCAATCAAATGGTTGAAGAAAGGGCCCGATAGAGTACCCAAGAACATATCCACCAACTCCCTTTCAGACAGAGGGGGTTGCACTCTCCCAGCTAGATCTCCCCATTTTTGCGCGTAATCTTTAAAACCCTCATTTGAAGCCATAGCCATAATCTGAAGTTGAGTACAGGTTGGTGCCAGATCTGCATTATACTGGTGTTGTTTATAGAAGGCTGCGACAAGGTCTTCCCAGTTGTGGACGTCGGCCCTTTCTAATTGGTAAAACCAATCGAGTTGTGTTCCGAATAAACTATCTTGGAAAAAATACACCCACGGGTCTTTATCGGTAGAGTGCGGCTGAATCTTTCTCACGTATGATTGGAGTTGAATTTTAGGACATGACACCCCATCATATTTTGAAAAAAACGACACTTTGAACTTTGGTGGGATTACAATTCCTGATACCAACCCCAATTCTTCAAAATCTAGATCTGGTACCCTCTGTATTTCCATAGCGCTTAAACGCTCTTCAAGATGTCTGTACTTATCATCAGCCGGAAGGTATTGCTCTTCAGAGTAGTCTTCCTCTCCTTCCTCTTCTGCAGATTCTGACGGTACTACTGTTTCTTTTCCTTTCCCTTCTCCTTCCCCGGAAGTGGTTGCAAAATTCAAGGTCCTTCTAGTCTGTCCTTGAAATCTTCTCCCCATATTCAAAACCCCAATGGCTTTCTTTGGTTTCTTCTTTCTCTCTTCAGCTAATAGAGTCTTCAATTCATCTTGCCCCTTGGCTAGGGTCATGAGCAACTGTTGAAACTGCGTGTTTTGAGCTTGAAGATCTTTGACCGTCTGTTTGAGATCCATCTTACTGAAATAAATAGTAGAGAGATGAGGAAACTGGTTGCAAAATACCTGCTTATGTCATGATGAATGATATGTATACATGCAATGCTTTCAAGGATTAAAAAAATTCAAATTTGTTTTAAACAAAAAGAAACACACGTTATATTAATAAGATAGAATTTGAGTACATCAATGCCCCTTGGACAAAATAATACAAAATTCTAAGATAAAAAAGTATTGCGCATCCTCTTTGGTGCTACGTAGGTATTTAGAGTCTGCTCCTCAAGAAGTAGCCTAGTGAGTTCTAAAACCTTCTTCTCGCTTGCGTAGAGTTGGGCTTCGAAAGTATCTCGCTCTCCTTTGAGTTGTATCCAATCCCTTTGTAGATCTTGGAGTGATGTGGGCATGTCAGGATGTTGGGTAGTGTATGGAACTTCTCCTTCCTTAACAGGCTCAATAATCACTGGGAGAATGGATGGATAAGACATCATAAGACTTTGAGCGCGGGTTCGTACCCATTTGAGGTAAGGCTTAAGAGGGATGGAATTCTTGTGTCCCAAAGTCTTGCTATCCACCTTGTTTAGCATCCTCCAAGCTCAGATGAATCTCTGGCGAAGTCCTTGATCATCGTTGTCGTAGTCGAATACCAAGCCTTGAATCAGCATATCATGTGGGACATCCCTTCGGGCATAACCAAATTGTCTTAGAGCCAAGCATGGTTTGTAGGTGATGCCTCCCCTAATTCCAAGTAGAGGGACATTAGGGAATTCCACACAACGGTCAACAATGATAATATTCTCTTTGGATCGAGAACACCAATGAATATCTGAATGTTTGAGCGTTATTAACCTTTGTGACCACCTTAATACTTTCTCATTCTTTAAGACTGGTTGGGGAAGATGATAAATAAACCATCTTTCCAGGAGGGGAGTGCAACACATAAGGATCCCTTTCCTCCTCATTGTACGAGTGTGAAAAGAGTGTAGGATATCCCCTAGCAATGTAGGCACCAGATTGCGTGACATAAAGATTTTGACGGCACTTACATCTATGAGTTGGTCAGGATTGGGGAACAAGACCATCCCATAGATGAGAAGAGCCACAATCTCCTCAAAAGCTTGCAAGTCTAGGGAATTCCAACAGCTTTGGGCCTTCTCAAACAGAAACTTTGCTAAGAAGCCTTTGACACCACTTCTAGTTTCCCAATGAGTTGTGACATCAGATGAGTGCAAGTGCAGGGCTTGAGCAATCTCTTCTGGATTTGGATCTCTTTCCGTACCTTTGAAAGGTAGTTGATTGAGAATAGGAATCCTCAAGAGTTGAGAGAATTCTTCCAAAGTAGGTACAAGCTGATAGTCAGGAAATGTGAAGCAATGATGCAAAGGGTCAAAGAACTGGAAGAGAACCTTCATCATATCCTCCTCTGTGTTGGAGGTAACCAAGTTGAGAAAACGACCATGCCTCTCGATGAATGGAGAGTTCTCAGGGATCCTTGTAGCTAACTCCTTGAGTTGTGGAGGAATTCTCACAAGGTTGATTTGGATAGTTTTCCTGCAAAGTGAATCCATATCCTACAAAACAAGAACAAAGATGAATCTCCAAAATCCTTGAAATGGTTAGTGGATTCATATGATGTTCATGATGTCCATGATGTTATGTACAAGCATGCATATACAAGCAAATCAAACAAGTTCTTAGTTTAGGCTTGCATGGGGTTTTATAGGTAAGTACCCTCTTGAAGTTTAGTTGGCTCAACCTGTCGTAATAATAGTAATCGGGTTCTAAGGAGCTCAATATCACTGGATTGTTTCCTTGGTCATTATTTCAGCTCAAGCCTCTTTAATGGCGACCGAAATATCCCAAGAAACCAAACCTCAATAAGTGTAGTATCGAGTATCTACCAACTTCGGACTACACCAAAGCCGGTCATCTCACTACATCCTAAAAGCCAAGTTGGTCAAGTAAAGGGTTCTAGAAGTTCATTAGTGCTTCATGACATCACTCAGAAGCCCCGTATTCTCTTTGATTAACTCAAAGGCTACCGGTACCCACAAATATGTCACACTAACATAACTATTGCTTAGACCATGTCGGTGCACCCCGCACAGTTTCCACAATGTATTGCTATTTACCTATAATGTTTCCCAAATCCAGGTGGAGGATTCAAACCCAAACAAAGAACCATAATGTAAAGCAAACAAGTCAAACAATGTAAGCAAATAAATGTGATCTAAACCCTAAGGTAACCTCACTTTTATAATCTTGTCCCCAGCAGAGTCGCCGGTTCTGTGATGCGGTGGGAGAACTGACTTGAGGTTTTACGTTTTTATTACAAATTTTGCGGTTAGCAAGAGTCGCCACCGACTTTTCTTTTATCCAAAAGGAAAGGTGAAAAAGCACAGGAAAGACCTTTGAGATTGTTTCTTGAGTTCGGGGGGTAGATTATGAAAATGGAAGGTATTAACACCCTTTTCATCCACGGTTTTCCATGGGCTCTTAGTTACTTGCTTAGATCACTTGCTTTTGTTTGTTTGAAATTGTGTTTGGTGTGGTTTTGAAAGTATTTTGTAAAAGAGGCCATTCGTTTAGGCAATCTTTGTAATGATTCTTGTTCGTAAGAATGTATACAAAGATGTATGTCTTTTGAAAATGTTTTCAATGATTGTAAGATGTTTTGAAATGTGTGTGTATGTTTTGAAAATAGCAGGGATTGTTGTTTGAAATGGAGCAAGTAACTAGAAGCTATCTATCTACTCAAATGTCTTTCTTATGTATTTTCTATTCCTTTGACATTGTTGTCTTACCATTGATTTGGTAAGAAACCCTATCTTTGGATGTAAATGGGACGGGCATGGGTCATCGTATAACCATGATTAACAATGTTGCAAAGTATCTTAGCATTTTGAGGGACCAAGATCATTTTGTAAAGCAATTTTTGAATAGCGTCATCGAGGGACTATGATCTTATATTTGTTTTGTTTTGCCAAGATACTTCGCATGCGTAACATGGCCATTTTGTTTTAGGCAACCAAGTGGAGAAACCCTAAGGATGCTTGTGTGCAAGTGTATCATTTTCATGCTTTTGATTTTGTCTTGTAATTAGGGTTTTCTATTTGCTTTGTTTTATTCTTATCATGCAAACCCTAATTACTAATCATGGCATATAAAGCGATAAATTGCGTAATGTAAATACTTCTAAGCTATTACAACAAATTATGGGAGGGGGGGAATACAA
Organism: Vicia faba; assembly: GCA_948472305.1. Lineage (NCBI taxonomy): Eukaryota > Viridiplantae > Streptophyta > Magnoliopsida > Fabales > Fabaceae > Vicia > Vicia faba. The sequence goes on from OX451741.1 coordinate 551,996,549, forward strand.
ATTTGAATATGGATTTGCAAGAATATAAGCCTAAATAAATTATTACAACCAAATCGAATTTGCACGAATTAGAATAAATATAATACAATATTAAAAGAAAATGCAATGCAATGTATATGTAAAAAGATTTTTGTGTCTTGTTTTTATGTAAAAGAAAATTTAATCTAAACCTAAAAATATAAGGAAAAAGAATTAATTTTTTAAAAGGGGTTTAACCCTAATTTTTGTTTAAAAGAAAATAAAGCTTTTGTGTGTATTATTTTATATGTTTTCCTGTATAAAAATAATAAATAATATTATATGAAAAAAGTATAAAATTATATATATGCAAAAATAAGTATTTATAAGTGTGAAAATAAAAAATAAATTATACTAAATATATTTTTATATTTACAAGTTTATTAAGAAAATAAATTATATCCTAGTAAAATAAAGTGTATTTTTTATGTGAGAAATAATAAAAAAATAAAATAAAAGTGTAATATTATTAATTCATATTTTTGGAATTTTTTGTATTAAAGAAAATATTTAAAAAAATATTAAATAAGAAAATAAAACAAATAAAAAAAGTAAAATATAACAAGAGTTGGCAAGGGGGTGATATTAGCAAAAAAAATACTGAGGCGCCCACATGAAGCCCAATCCTGCAAAAAGGTCAAAAAACTGAAAAGAAGAAAAATGTGAAAAAACAAAATTAGCGCGCAGGTTCGAACCCAGGACATGGGTCTCACCAGCGTGCTGCTTTGCCACTTGGGTGGCTATACTTCCATTATCTTTACTGAAACAAAAATAACATATTACAAAATGCGCCCTATGCCCTGTTTCATCTTCTTCCCCAAGCTTTGGCCAGACACCCTGTAACTTCTTCATACTTCCATAAAAATGAAAATGCATAACATGAAGATTATAGTACTTGACTCACGATTCTAACCATGTAAGCTATGTAAGCTAATTATCAAAGATCAAGGAGAATTTAAACAACCCTAAATCTTGACCTAATATTTCCATAAATTTCAACTTCCAAATTCTCTTAGCTCAAGTAAAATCAATGCAAGATAATGGTATGTACAACTTTGTTATGGTGAGGACTACATTTTTTATTCATAAATCGTGGCCTATGGTTGCCTGTATAAAGAGATAAAGTTTGAAATTTTACCTCCTTCAGTTGGAATCGTGAATGTAAATGGAGTGACTTTGAGGGAGGCCTGATGCTTGCTTGAGCTTCCTTGAACTTCCCTGGATGTATCCCAACCCTTGCCTTGCTCTGAAAGTAGCTGGAACTCCCTGGCCAAGTAAATCTGCAAGCTCTAAAGTCAACAATGGCAGATGGTGGAGGAGTGATTACAGAACAGGGATGATGGCCTGGATTGACTAGGTATCAAGTTTGTAAGGTGTTTGGATGGTCTAAACTCAAAGCGCACGAGCCAAATAGAAGATGGATGTGCTTGTGCAGAAACTGTGTGTTTGAACAAATTTTTGTATTTTTTAGCTTGGAGTGTTTTAGGTCCTTACCAATCGTGTATTGTGTTGCATATGGTTTGTATATTAGTATTGAAATGGTTTTAGGTCAGCTCTCCAACAGATTTGCAAGCCCTAGCCTTTTTGCCACTTTTCTTGTACTTGAAGAAAAGTAATAAGACCAAAGCTTCACATCCTTATACCAGCTTGCTTAGGGTTGGTATGAGTTTCTACAACTCACTTGATACCTGTGAGATTTGTGTGCACCAAGGGGACAAGTCCAAAGCTCAAAATTGTAAAGTTTGCAAAAGTTGCTCTTTTTCAAAATGGCAATGGAACCTTTTTGCCATAAATGGAATTACAAGTTGGATAAAGGTTCAAAAGCATGGATTAAAGCTTTGTCAACTGAGTAAGCATTTAATTAAGGAGTGTGGAACAAGTTTAGGACCTGTACAACATGAATTAGCCAGCATAGGATTGATTTGCAGCTTTGTTCTTCATGAAATGGCTTGGACAAAAAGTGAGAAATTGCCAACTTCATCTCTTCGATTCTCCCTACTCAAAAATGATCTTGAGGAGTTATTGGACATTTTGGAAAGCTTGTAATGTGATCTATAATTCATATTTGAAATTCATTTTGAGATACCTCTTGGAACTATGTGAAAAGTATCCATGAAGTTGGATCCAAAACCTGCCTAAATTAGGGCAAAATTTCACTAAGTTAACAAGTTCATGACTATGTATTCACAAATTTATATCTTGAGATACAAGCATCTTTAGGGAAAAGTGTGTGAAGAAAATTTATAGATTTCATGGAGGTCTACAACTTTCATGTTGGGAACTTTCCTTGAATCATTATGCATCATGGTGAAAAAGTGGTGTAAAGTTGAGAAAAAATAAGAAAATTTTCTATACTTAGAAAATTTCTAAGTTAGAAAAATTTTAAATTCAAAACCCTAATTTTCAATTTTGGTTTTCTTGATGAACAAGTTTCACATTTGGAAATGTTTTGATGAATTATGACCCTTGGTACTTGATTTTGACAAAAAAGTCAAAGTTTGACTTTTCAGTGTACAGTTGACTGCAAATTTCAGTTGTCAATCCAATGAACTTGAGATGTTTTGAGCCATGTAATTAAGTCAAGATGATTCCATTGAATCCTTGAAATCATGCCTTAATTCAATTGGTCATTTGCTAGGTTAAAAATCAGAAATTGCTCCTCCTCAATCAAAACCCTAATTTTGACCATTTTGCTCTTTTGATGATTTGATCAAATTTCTTGAGGAATTGTGATCCAAACTTGATCAAATGATACATATGAGTTTAAAATGTTGATGTTGATAAAAAATTATGAAGTTTGACTGTAAATTGGCCATGGTTGACTTTTTCCCCAATACAACTGATTTTTAGGCCAATTGTCCAATTGACTGATCAAAAATGTGGTCCAAGGCTTGAAACTTGTCATGAGTGATCTTAGGGGTCCATAATGATGTTTGAAAGTCATATGAAGCAATTATAGTTCAAAAATCCTTGTGCAAACTCAAACCCTAATTTTGGGTTATCAGTGCAAGATGAGATGTCTTGAGCTGACCAAACCCTAATCCATTCTTGAGTCAAAGAGATCTTGTGAGAAAAGTTTTGATAAATGAGAGGGAAAATTTTGGGGTACAACAGAGACCCTAGAAGAATTTTCGGAAATGGTTACGATGGAAACATCATTATAAGAAACAGTTGGAATAGAAGTATTTTCGAACAAAATCTCCTTGTTATCTATTAGGCATTGAACGCCTGCTTTCAACAAAGGACAGCTGGTTGGTGAGGATAAACATAAATGACAGATTTCATCACAGCCCGGGAAAACACTGGAATTTAACAAGTTCTCTTTGATAGTCAGGAGTGGGGTCACAAGTTCATCAACTGAAGTAACAAACATGTCTTCCTTAACGGCATTGACATCACGATCGTGCTTGGGCATAGGGGCAGTAATGAAATTGGGCTTTTCTGGCGCGTCGAATTTAATTTCTTTGGCTTCAAGGAGGTCTTGTACTTTGTTCTTTAGATCCCAACAGTTTTTAGTGTCATGGCCAGGACTCTCATAATGGTATGCACAGCGGGCACTAGGATGATAGTGAGGAGAGGTTGTGTTAGGATTCTTTGGAGCTTCTTTCAAGGTCACTAGATTGGATCTTAACAAATGTGGCAATACTTGAGATAGTGTCATATTAATTTGGGTGAACTGTATGACTGGTCTTTTCGTTCTTGGTTGGTTATTTCTTTGCTGATCAGGCGCAGGTTTAGGAATCATAACAACCCCCACCATTGGACGACGTTCGGCCCTATCTTGATTTCTATGAGGATATACAACATCCACTTCTTTCTTTCCAATGAATGGCTTCCTTACAGCAGAAGAGGATGAATCTTTTCGAATCTTCCCGTTCTTTATCCCAGCTTCCACCCTGTGATACAGTGGGAGAACTGACTTGGGATTTTGCGTTTGTGTTCGCAAATGTTTCAGTTTAGCAAGAGTCGCCACCAACTTTTTATTTTATCCTAAGGAAAGGTCAAAAAGCACATGAAAGACCTTTGAGATGTTTTCTTGGGTTCGGGGAGTAGATTATAGAAAGGGAAGGTATTACACCCTTTCTATCCATGGTTATCCATGGGCTCTTAGTTACTTGCTTAGATCACTTTCTTTTCTTTTCAATTGTTTGAAATTGTGCTTTGTGTGTGATTTTGAAAGATGTTTTGAAAAAAGGCCATCGTTATGGCAACCTTTGTAATGATTCTTGTTTGAATGTATACAAAGGTGTTTTTTATCTTTTGAGAAGTTTTCAATGTTTGAAAGTAGGGTTTTGAAATAGTGTTGTGAAGTGTGTTTTGAAGATAGCAAAGATGTTTTTGCAAGTTTTGATCAAGTAACTAAGAGTTGTCTACCCTATTTTAGTCAAAAATCTTTCTTATGTTTTTAAGCCTTTTAACAGTGTTGCTTCACCATTGTATTTGGTGAACAACCTTGTGTTAGGATGTTAAACGGGACATGCGCGGGTAATCGTATAGACCATGATAGCAATAGTGTCAAGTATTTTTGGCAGTTTTCTTGAGGGACTTGATCATTTTTGTTTAGGCAACTCAGATAGCGTCATCGAGGGACTATGATCTTTGTTTTGTTTTTGTTTTTCCCAAGTACTTGACATGCATATCATGGCCCATTTTTGAAGGCAACAAGTGGATTGTAACCTTAGGGGTGCAAGTGTGCATTGTGTTTGTTTTTGTCTTTGATTAGGTCAAATTATTTGTTGATTTGATTTTGCATTCAAACCCTAAATCTAATCATGGCATAATTGAAAGCATTTAAAGGTGCGAGAATTTATATTCTACACTATTACAACATGATATAGGGAGGGGGTACAAATTTGAATAGGGGATTATTTTGCAAGAAATATAAAACCCTAATTACTATTACATCCAAATTGAATATCAAAGCATAATATTTAAAAGTACATTACTTAAATAAAATACAATAAATAAACATTGGATAAAAATGCATTATGCAAAAAAGGTTTTTTATGTATGTAAAATATTTTCAAAGGAAAGAAATGCAAAGAAATAAAAAAAGTTAATTTTAATTATTTTTAGGGTTTGCCCTAATTCTCTTTAAAGAAAATAAAAAAAATTGTATTATTTATATACAAAATATATTAATATGTACAAAAATAAGAATATATTATAAAAAAATGTTTTTAGTATAAAGTAATAATAAAAATAAAAATGTATTTATTTTTGTGCTTTTTATTCTAATTATTTAATAAACATAGTATATATGTATATATATATATATATATATATATATATATATATATATATATATATATATATATATATATATATATATATATATATATATATATATATATATATATATATATATATATATATATATATATATATATATATATATATATATATATATATATATATATATATATATATATATATATATATATATATAAATATGTGAAAAATAAAAATAAATTATTTACAAAAATGTATATATTTCAAGAAAATATTTTCAAATGTGAGCAAAAATAATAAATAAAAATAAAAGTATTTTTTACATTATTTTTAAATTTAAACAAAATAAATATAAAGTATTTAATGTATTAATGCTAGAAATAATTAAAATAAATACCAAATAAATATGAAAATTTATGAGAATATTTTTTAAGTATTTTTTATATTAGAAAATAAAATATCAAAGTCATAAATGAAATAAAAATGAAAAAATAATAAAAATACAAGAAATGGGCCAGGGGGGTGTGAAGTTGAAAAAGCAAGTGTTAGAAGCAAAAATAACCAGGCCCAGCCCAAGAACTTCATCTTCTTCCTCTGTTCAAACACCAAAACGCGCGTTTTCCACACAAACTTGTATCTCCTAATTCTGTGTTTTTTTGACAAAACTCATAACATGAAACTTATAGAGCATTAAACAATGAATCTAACCATATAAAAAACTTAAGCTAACTCTCAAAGACCAGAGAGAATTTCTCTGGCCCTAATTTCTAACCTAGTTTTTTCAGAAAGTTCATGGATGAAATTCTCCTACCATGATTAATATAAATGAAAACTAAGCACATGTATGGTTTCAGGGCTATGAATACAACATCTTTCATTCACAAACCTAAGTCTAAGTATTCCTAAATAGAGAGATAGAAGTTCATGAAATACCTGTTTCAGTTGAGTTCGAGTTGGACAATGCAACAACTTTCAATGGTGTTTGAGGTTCTTTTGAGCTTCCCTGATGTCCACTGAAGCTTTCCTAATGCTTAGTTTGTTTTGAAGTGGCCTGAATCGTGCTACAGAACTCAACCTGCAAAGCTTCCAAACAAAAATGGCAATGTGTGTTAATGGAGTTACAACAACTTGTGAGTGATCTGGATAGCTCAGGTATGTTGATTGGAATGTGTTTGAAGTAGTTTTGGACAAAACGCACGAGGGAATTTGATAATGGCTTGAAAAATGCAGAACTGGCCCTGTTTTGCAAGAAAATGGGGTTATGGAGTATGAGGATGCTTTAGGGGTGAAAGGCTCGTGCTTATGACTTGTTAGGGTATGAGAAACTTGTTTGATAACTTTGCTTGAGTTGGTTTTAACAGATGAGTGTGTTCTCTTGTTTTTGACAAGTTGCTTGGTTATGAAGCAAAAAAGTGGAAGTGAGGTTATAGGCTTGTACAAGCCATCTTATCACCCTGCATACTACCCTCTTGGACCCTCTAATTAGTGGATTTGTTTGACAGCATAAGATCTTGTTCAAGGCTCAAGGATTAGTGGTTTGACATAAAGCAACCTTTTGCAAAAATGGAAATGTGCCTTTTACCATTTAGGGATTAAACTTGTGTACAATACCCTAATATCCAAGACAATGCATTGGATCAATGGATTTGCATTAAATTATGGAGTACAAACTGGTTTAGAGGCCTGTAATTGTGAACTATTCTAGCTTGGTCAGATTTGGCAAATGGTATGAACATGTATTGGGCATGGTTGTAAAGTGAGTTTTTGCCAACTTCAAGCATTCGATTCTCTCTAACCACAAATGTGTTTGAGGAGTTCTTGGACAATTTGGAAAGCTTGCAACATGTAATATAATCCATATTTGAAGTGCAACTTGACAATACAAGTGTAACTATGTGAAAATGGCCAAGAAGATGGGTCAAAATCCTGCCTAAACTAGGGCAAAATTTCTCTAAGCTAAAAGTTTTAGGTACCCTTGTTCCAAAAAACATAACTTGAGATCCAAGCTTATTTTGAGAAAACTTTGTGAATCAAAGTTGTAGACTTTGTGATGGACTACAACTTTCATGTTATAAGTTTTATTTGAATCCATTTTCATCTTGGTGAAAATGTGAGGTAAAGTTAGGAAAAAATAAGAAAATTTCATAACTTAGAAAAATTTCTAAGTTATGAAATTTTTCCATTTTAAACCCTAATTTACATTTTTGGGTTTCTTGATGAAAAAGTTTCATAATTTGACATGTCTTGATGAAAAATGAATCTTGGCACTTGATTTTGACCAAAAAGTCAAAGTTTGACTTTTCAGTGTATAGTCAAATTTTAATTAGTTGACTGAAAAATTCATCTGTCAATCCTATGCATTTGAGATCTTTTGAACTTGTTGAATGGGTCAAGATAATGTCATTGAGTCCTTGTGTCCATGTTTTAGCTTGATTTTCCATTGGCTAGGTCAAACAGTCAAAAATTGCCCTTGTGTAGTCAAAACCCTAAAAATGACCATTTTGCCCTTTTGGTGATCTGATCAAATTTCTTGTGGAATTGTGATCCAAACTTGATAAAATGGTTCATATGAGTTCATAGTGTTGATGTGGGTCAAAATTCATGAGGTTTGACTGTCAATTGGCCACAGTTGACTTTTCCTCCAATGCAGTTGATTTCTAGGTCAACTGTCCAATTGACTGGGCAAAAATCTGAATCAAGGCTTGAAACTTGGTATGGAAAATCTTGTGAGTCCAAAATGAAGTATGAAAGTCACTTTGGGCATTGTAGGTCAAAACATCCCTGTGCAAATTCAAACCCTAATTTAGGTAGACAGTGCAATGAGGTGTCTTGAGCAGAGCAAACCCTAGCTTAATCTTGAGTTCCAAGAGTCTTGTGATGAGAAATGTTGATGAAATGAGAGGGAAAATTTTGGGGTACAACAGTTGCCCCTGTTCAATCTTCTTGAACCTGAAGAGTTAGATTGGCAAGTTTGCCTTTCGCGACTTGAAGGTAAAAGAGGATTGGACACTATAGTGCCCGTAAATTTGCACTCGTCAAAACATAGATGAGGGAATGGGCTTAAAGATGCCATTTGGAGATGGTAGAATCTTGCTGGAGATGGGCTTAAAGATGCCATCCAAGAATGTTTGTTGAATTGCAATGTGGTAGGTAAAAAGAATGAGCATCAAAATGGTATCCGTGTCTGGAATGCATTTGAACTGTATCTAGAGACTGAGTCTGTACGAGCAAAAGATCGGCATCCGTGTATGAAGCGTATCTGAGCTGTAACTGTATTTGATTCTTTGAATGAATATCATAATGACTGCCGTGTCTGGAGTGTATCTGTATTGTATCTGAATGGGTAACAGAGAAACATCTGTGTATGGAGCAACTGTGTGCTGGGGATAAGTTCTGAGCGAGTGACAGAATGGCAACCGTGTTTGGAGCGTATCCGGACTGTATCTGAAGCTGAGATCTGTATGAGTAGCAGAATGAATTCCGTGTCTGGAGTGTATCTGGGACTGTAACTAGGATCTGAATAAGTGACAGAATGATTTCCGTGGCGAATGCACTGGGGAGAATCAAACTGCTGGTGTAAAGGCCAGAATGGCATCCGTGTTTGGAGCGTATCTGAACTTGTAGTTGATAGTTGAATCTGAATGAGAGATAGAATGGCTGCTGTGTCTGGAGCGTATCTAGTCTGTATCGGATTGCTGAAGTCTGAATGAGTAGTAGAATGACCCTCGTGTCTGGGGTGTATCTGTACTGTATTTTGACTTGAAATTGTGAATGAGTAATAGAATGACCTCTGTGTCTGGGGTGTATCCATACTGTATCTGAATGATTGTTAACGGTAGCCTTTTAATCTTATTCTGAAAAGGGTAAAAAGTTATCTAAAACATAAAGTTATGTTGCATAATATGTATGATGCAATGAGATGTGCTTCATCCATGTTCATGATATATGAATGTAATGGATGTGCATGTAAGCTGAGTAGCTGTCTTGCTGAGGAAAATAAATCCATGATAGCTGGAGATAATGAAATCCTTGACTGCTGCCGGGGAAAGTGAATCTTTGACCAATGCTGAGGATTCAAAAATCTTTGATTACTGAAGATGAGAGATCCTTGCTGACTGCGTGGGGATTAAAGAATCTCTGATTGTTTTGAGAAATGAGAAATCCTGGGGCCAGTGCTGGGGATTGAAAATCCTTAGTGACTTGTGGGGATTTACAAGGGTTCTGACAACTTCTACGGGGAATGAGGATCCTTCATGACTTTCTTGGGAAATAAGGAAAATTATGAAAATCTCTACTAGGGGAGTTAAAACCTAGGAGGCTTCTGCTTGGAGAAATGAGACCAGGAATCTTCGATCTGCTGGGAGATAACTCTGTGGGGAGAATGTATACTCGGCTGGTGAAATCAGAAGCTTTGGGTTGTATGCCAAACTACTGGGGAACTATCTTAACTGGGGATAAGCCAAGAAGTTAACTGTTATCTGCTTGGTTCTCAGGCTTTTAAGACAGCCTGCTGGGAAGATTGGGGGAAGTTGAACAGTTCCCACCGGGGGTTAATAGTTGGAAACTTGACTTCGCTGGGGAAGAAGGTTTAGAATATTCTGGCTCCGCTGGGGACAGGTATTTCAGGGTTTTCGGGCTCCATTGGGGATCGGAAGTTTGAACTCTGATGGGAACTTTGAAACTTAACTCAGCTGGGGAATCAAGTTTAAAATGCATTGGCTCCGCTGGGGATCTTGAAGCTTAACTCCACTGGGGGATAACACTCCAAATTTTTGAGCTTTGTTGAGGATCTGAATGATGCATTGTAGGGGATTTCTTCTGAAATAGCACAAGGACATCTTCCTACACCTTCAACCTATCAGTAATTATCCTTTCTCAATTTCATTTTATTTGTAAACAGTGATTAAATTCAAATGCATATGCCTATTTAACAAAACATTGGACGTTTTCAAATAAAACATAAGTGTAAAAAGAAAAGAAAGGCAAGCAAATTTCTGCACTTTGAAGTATCTTTGTATTAACTTTCGTAAGTGTCTTTGTACAAAGGAGACAGACATCCTAGTAAGAGAATGTTGTCGTAAAAATTGAAAAAATTTTATACAAGAGAAAGATGGCTATGTGTAATAATTCCATGGGATTTCCATTCTGCTATAGCCTTCACAACTCTGAGTATCTTGTCCATTCGCTGCTTCGTCTTCCGATGATTGGATTGATCAGAAGCTTGGAGCTTATTGGTGAGAGATTGTTTTTAAAGTGATCTGATGAGACATAGTCATACGCTTTGATTCCCTAACTTTTTCCTGGACCGCCCTTTCGGGTTTTCAATCCACCGGGAAACCCTTTTTTGCCAAAGTCTCCCTTTCGGGTTTTCAACTTGCCGGGTGTACAAATTTTTTTTGTTTTATCCCTAATTTTTGCCTGAACCGCCCTTTCGGGTTTTCGATTCACCGGGATGCCCATTTTTACCCAAGTCGCCCTTTCGGATTTTCAACTTGCCGGGTCGTTTTATGCGTAGTATCTTTTGACTATGTCTGCGTTTGCAGGGTGCGGCAAGTCATCGCCGTCCATGGTGGTCAGAATCATTGCCCCACCAGAAAAGATGCTCTTGATTACAAATGGTCCTACGTAAGTAGGAGTCCACTTGCCCCTGGGATCACTTTGCGGTAAGATGATCCGCTTGATAACAAGATCTCCGACTTGATATACTTGACGCCTGACTTTCTTGTTGAAGGCCTTGATCATCCGTTTTTGACACATCTGACCATGACAAACAGTAGTAAGTCGCTTCTCGTCGATCAAATTAAGTTGGTCAAGCTGGGTCTGAATCCAATCGTCTTCACTCAAACCGGCATCCTTCATAATCCTCAAGGAAGGAATCTGAACTTCCATAGGTAGAACAACGTCCATGCCATATACCAACGAAAAAGGAGTTGCCCCTGTTGAAGTACGTGTCGTGGTACGATACCCATGCAGAGCAAACGGTAACATCTCATGCCAGTCCTTGTAGGTGACTGTCATCTTTTGAATGATCTTCTTGATATTTTTGTTCGCGGTTTCAACAGCACCGTTCATCTTCGGCCGGTAGGGAGATGAATTGTGATGATAAATCTAGAACTGTTTGCATAAAGCGGTGATCATAGTGTTATTCAAATTTGTACCGTTGTCCATAATGATTCTGCCAGGGATACCATATCGGCATATGAGGTTTTGCTTGATGAAGCGGGCAACCACATTCTTTGTAACAGAGGCATAGGAAGCTGCTTCGACCCACTTGGTAAAGTAATCAATAGCCACCAGGATGAAGTGATGTCCATTGGATGCAGTAGGCTTGATCTCTCCAATCATGTCAATGCCCCACATCGCGAATGGCCAAGGAGTTGTCAAAATGTTGAGAGGAACAGGAGGAATATGTACCTTGTCGGCATAGACTTGGCATTTGTGGCAGGTACGGGAATGTTGGTGACAATCAGCTTCCATGGTAGACCAGTAGTAGCCTGCCCTTAGAATCTTTTTAGCCATGGAATGTCCGCTCAAGTGGGTGCCAAATGTGCCAATATGTATTTCGGTCATGATCAACTCTGCTTCAACCTTGTTCACACAACAAAGTAGAACACAATCATGGTTGCGCTTATAAAGGATGCCATTGCTTAGGAAGAACTTGGCGGCAAATCTCCTTAAGAACTTTTTTTCATTGACGGAAGCTCCTTCAGGGTATTCTCTAGTCTGGAGATACCTTTTGATTTTATGAAACCAAGGTGGTTCCACTACTTCTTCGGTATTAATCTCATGACAGTGTGCAGGTTCGTCCATTCGCTCGATGGTAATTTGGGGAGCCTCGTTATCCCAGTTGAGTTTAAACATGGTAGACATTGTAGCCAGAGCATCGACTAACTGATTTTCTTCTCGCGGGAAATGCTCGAAGGTAATCCGCTCGAAATGAGGCAACAAAGTCAAGACACGTTCTTTGTATGGGATAAGATTAGGATGTTTGGTGTCCCACTCTCCTTTGACTTGACTGATAATCAAAGACGAGTCCCCAAATACGACCAACGATTTGATTCCCAAGTCTATAGCAGCCTTGAGGCCAAAGATGCAAGCTTCGTATTTAGCCATGTTGTTGGTACAGCTGAAGCAAAGTCGGGCAGTGAAGGGTATATGCAGACCTTCCGGAGAAATGAGTATCGCACCGATACCGTTGCCAAGTTCATTTGAAGCACCATCAAAGTACAGGGTCCATCGGGATCCTTGTTCAGGTCCGTCATACGGTCTGTTACCTTCAATGTTGTCTAATGTCATGATGTCCTCGTCAGGGAAGTCGAATCTCATAGATTGGTAATCTTCGACGGCTTGATGAGCTAGATGGTCAGCTATTACACTCCCCTTTATAGCTTTTTGGGTAGTATACTGGATATCATACTCAGTCAGGATCATTTGCCATCTAGCAATTCTTCCAGATAAAGCAGGCTTCTCGAAGATATACTTGATCGGATCCATCTTGGAAATCAGCAGAGTGGTATGTGTCAACATATACTGCCTTAGCCGGCGAGCAGCCCATACCAAAGTGCATCAAGTTTTCTCGAGCAGTCAGTAGCGAGTCTCACAATCGGTAAACTTTTTGCTAAGGTAATAAATGGCATGCTCTTTTCAGCCAGACTCGTCATGTTGGCCCAGTGCGCACCCCATTGAGTTATCCAAAACAGTCAGATACATGATTAACGGCCTTCCTTCGACGGGTGGCATCAAAATAGGTGGTTCTAGTAAATACTCCTTGATCTTATCAAAAGCAACTTGACAATCATTGTTCCATTCAACTACCTTATCTTTCTTCAACAGTTTCAAAATTGGCTCACAGGTAGATGTCAGGTGAGAGATGAACCTCGCAATATAGTTTAAGCGTCCCAAAAATCCTCTAACCTCCTTTTCAGTGCGGGGGGCAGGCATTTATTGTATATCTTTTACTTTAGCTGGATCAACCTCAATGCCTTTGTTGCTGACAATAAATCCCAGAAGTTTACCAGACCTAACTCCAAAAGTGCACTTGCTTGGGTTCAGACTGAGCTTATACTCCTTCAACCTGGAAAACAGCTTTTGCAAATGATCAAGGTTTTCCTCTTTTGTCTGTGATCAACCTATCATGTCGTCTACGTAAACTTCGATCTCATGATGTATCATATCATGAAACAAAGCTACCATGGCGCGTTGATAGGTTGCCCCTGCATTCTTCAGTCCGAATGGCATCACTTTGTAGAAGAAGGTACCCCATTGTGTGACAAAAGTAGTTTTCTCCATGTCCTCGGAGGCCATTTTGATCTGGTTGTATCGCGAGAATCCATCCATGAAGGAAAAAACCTTGTGTTGAGCTGTGTTGTCAACCAAGATGTCGATGTGTGGTAGTGGGAAATCGTCTTTAGGGCTAGCCCTGTTTAAATCCCGATAGTCCACACACATTCTGACTTTGCCGTCCTTCTTAGGCACGGGCACAATGTTAGCAACCCATTATGGATAGGAAGTAACAGCCAGAAAGCCAGCGTTGAGTTGCTTCATTACTTCAGCCTTGATCTTCTCAGACATGTTGGGCCTCATTCGGCGGACCTTTTGCTTGATCGGTGGACAGTCTTCTCTTGTAGGGAGACGGTGAACCACAATATTTGTGCCCAATCCTGGCATGTCTTCATAAGACCAGGCAAAGATTTCAACATATTCGTTTAACAACTGCACTAGACGCTCTTTGACACCTGGTTCCAGGTTGGCACCCACTTTTACTTCTTTCATGTCCTCCTCTGTTCCCAAGTTGATGGTTTCTAGTAACTCTTCATGAGTCAGAATAGCCCTCTCTTCTTGTTGCAAAAGTCTAGCTAACTCTCCCGACACTTCACAGTCTTCGTCAACTTCGTACTCAGCATGATTGACCAAGTCTTCAGAGTTATCGAAGGCTAAAACAGAATAGTCACCCATGGAATCCGGAGCGGATGGGTACCTGCATTTGTGAGTGTAGGTGTGTGTAAGGGATAGCCATCCTTAAACAAAACAAAAATGCAAAAGGAAAGAAAATGAACACAACAGTTTATGAAAACGTCCAATGATTCATTAAAACATGGAATATGATAATGAAGTAAATCAAGCCCTTACAAATGGACCTACATGCCCCGGGAAAGGCATGAGGTGAAAATAGTGTACGAATTGTTTAGTTATTACATACCAACAAATAGGAAATTGGTCAAAGATAAAATTACTGGTTAATAAAGGTGATGGGAATAAATCCTTTGCTTCCCAGTTGCTCAAACCCCCTTCGACGGTCGGAAAGATCCAATCCTCAAAGTGGCCCTCTTAATCTTCATCTTCTACATCATTAATTCTGTGGTAAGTGATCCTTACAGGTGGCCCTCCAGTCTTGGAACGACGCATAGCCTTCTGTCCTGCAGCTGTAAATCCTAGTCCAAATTTGTCCGTCTTATGGGGAAAATCAGGCAATAGCCCCCATACTGTACTCTTCCCTTCTTTGATCACCGCCTCTGCGTCCTTGAGAGATGTCATCCTAGGCACATGCTTGGGAACGATAGGCACCTCAACCATTGTCTTCACAACTGCTACCTCAGGAGAAACTTCCTCAAAATGTTGGAAAGGCGTTTCGATGAACTCGCCATCCACTTCCACATAGCGAAAGGAATTGAGGTGACTTATCATGTACTCTTCCTCGCCGTGCACCGTTATAATCTTACCCTTAACAGGATATTTCAACATTTGGTGCAAAGAGCAGGTAAGTGCCCCGGCATAATGGATCCACGGTCTTCCTAACAAACACAAATATGACGGACGGATGTCCATCACATAAAAGGTGGAGTTGAAAACTTATGTGCCTACTTTGATAGGAATATCAACCTCTCCATGAACCATTCTTTTGGACCCATCAAAGGCCCTAACGCCGATGTTACTAGGTTTGAGGGTCAATCCTTCGCAATCCAAACGGTCTAAAGATTTCTTCGGCAGCACATTCAAGGAAGAACCAGTATCAACTAAG
Organism: Vicia faba; assembly: GCA_948472305.1. NCBI lineage: Eukaryota > Viridiplantae > Streptophyta > Magnoliopsida > Fabales > Fabaceae > Vicia > Vicia faba. The sequence continues at coordinate 552,011,817 of OX451741.1, forward strand.
ACATGGGCGATGGTGGTTCCCCTGCATTCAACTGAAACATGTAGCGCGTCGTTGTGTTTCCTTTCTTTGGGAGTCAAGTCAGCATCGGAAAAGCCAAGGCCATTATCCGCAGTAAGACTGGCCACACACTCCTGAAACTGGTCAGCTGAAGTTTCTTGGGGTACGTGGGCCGCCTTCAAAAATTTGATCAGGGCCTTAGAATGGGCCTCAGAGCAGAGTAGAAGAGCCAACATTGAAATTTTAGAAGGGGTCTGCCCTAGCTGTTCCACGACGTCGTAGTCACTCTTTCTGATTATTTTCAAGATTTCATCCATTTCTTTCTGAGTGGTTTCGGGGATAACCACAACATGAGCCTTCGTCCTGACAGGCGCTTCTAATATCCCCTTACCCTTGTCGGTATTATCAACAAATGGTCTTACTTCAGGAGTATCCAATTCTTTAATTACCGGGTCTTGCACAGACGACCTAACAGATGCAGAAGCTTTCGAGGGTCCGAAAACTGCTCGAGGGGGAGCAATCTCTGGAGAAAAGATCTGGCCGCTGTGGGTTATCTTGCTTGTTCCCGCGATGTTCCCTATATCAGGGTTTTCTTCTCCAGAATTCTCTTGGACTGCTTCAATCTGTTTGATACCATGATAGAAGATTTCTCCTTCATAGTTCCATGGTATCGTTTTCCTAGATTGATACGGGACAGGTCCCAGCATGGTGATTTTTAATGGTACAAATTTAGGGTCGGGCGTAATCCTGACAGGCCTTTTGCAAGCCTTGGGAGGATTGTCGGAAATGGTTATAATTTCAATATCGTTGGTTGAAGTAGCAAAAGTAGCAGGAGTAACAGGAGTGAAGGTATCAACATGGGTTTTTTAGAAGAGTATCTCTTGGGTATCCATCAGGCGTTGGACACCTGATTTCAACATTGGGCAGTCAGCTTGTATGTTCAAACAAAAGTAACAGTCCTTCTCACAGCCTGGGAATATCCCGGCTCTCATCAAATTCTCTTTAATCACTAGTAAAGGAGTCAAAAGGTCAGCAACATCAGTAACATGAAGGTCTTCCATAGCGACATGAACATTATGACCGTGCTTGGGAATCGGAGCAGATATCACATTAGGCTTCTCAAGAGCATCAAATTCTACTTCCTTGGCGTCAATCAGATCCTAGATTTTGTTCTTAAGCGCCCAACAATTATTGGTATCGTGCCCAACACTGTCAGAGTGGTAATCACACTTGGCATTGAAGTGGTAGTATGGAGAGGAGGTGTTAGGGTTCTTTGGCGCTTCCTTCAAACTGGTAAGATTCAGCTTCAATAAATGAGGGAGTACTTGAGCTGGCGTCATGTTAATTCAGGTGAACTGCCGTTGTGGCCTTTCTACCCGTTGTTGATTAGGTCTTGACTGATTGCCGCGAGGTTGATCATTTGAAGAGTTTTGAATCATCACAGCCCCTACAGTCGGTCGACGCTTGGTTCTTCCCTGAATTTTCTGAGAGTAAATAGCAGAGGCTTCCTTCTTAACCGGTAAGGCTTTATTAACAGCAGTGGACACAGAGGTATCTTTCTGAATCTTACCACTTTTAATACCGGCCTCGACCCTTTCGTCGGTCAAAATTAGTTCAGTGAATCCTACGGAAGAACTCCCGATTAGATGATTGAAGAAAGGGCCAGACAGGGTCCCCAGAAACATGTCAACTAGCTCTCTATCCGACAATGGTGGCTGCACCCTTCCAGCCAGATCACGCCACTTTTGGGCATACTCTTTAAATACTTCATTAGAAGCCATACCCATAATCTATAGTTGAGTACGAGTGGGCGCCAAATCAGCATTGTATTGGTATTGACAGTAAAATGCAGCAGCTAAGTCTTCCCAATTGTGAACCTCTGATCTCTCGAGTTGATAGAACCAGTCCAATTGTGTGCCTGACAAATTGTCTTGGAAAAAGTGTACCCAAAGGTCTTTATCAGATGAGTGGGGTTGGATCTTTCTGACATACGATCTCAGATGCATTTTTGGGCAGGACATGCCATCATACTTAGAAAATGTTGGTACTTTGAATTTGGGAGGGATGACGATCCCAACGACTAACCCTAGTTCTTCAAAATCTAAACCAGGTACCCTCTGCAACTCCATGGCTGCCAATCTATCCTCAAGATTCTTATATTTATCATCCGCCGGGGGATATTGTTTCTAGGAGTAGTCTTCGTCTTCTTCCTCTTCCTCCTCTTCAACTTCAGATTCAGAAGGTACCGCATCCCCTTTTCCTTTACCAACCCCTTCGTCAGACGTTGAGGGGAACCCGAGAACTTTTCTAGCATTGATTTCAAACCTTCTTCCAAAAGTGGCTACTTCAGGCCTCTTATTCTTTTTCTCTTTATTCTTTTCCAACAGTGCTTTGAGGTCCTCTTGACCCTTTGCTAAGGTCATGAGGAGTTGCTGGAATTGAGAATTCTGTGCTTGCAGATCCTTAACCGTCTGCTCCAAATCCATCTTGCTGAAATAAACAGCAGAAAGATAAGGAAACCTGGTGTGAAGACCTATTTATGCATATGATGAATGGTATGTTATTCATGTAATGCATTCAACGATTCAAAAATTCAAATTTGTTGCAAACAAAAAGGAACACACGTCATATTAAGAAGAAATTATTAGTACGTAAGTGCCCCATGGGAAAAATATTACAAAATTCTTAATGTAAAAAGACATTGCGCATCCTCTTTGGTGCGATGTAAGTGTTGAGGGTTTCCTCCTCATGAAGTCGGCGGGTAAGCTCCAAAACCTTCTTTTCACTGGCATAGAAGTTGGCTTCAAAAGTATTCCGTTCTTCCTTGAGTTGGATCCAACTCTTTTGCATTTCTTCCCATGATGTTGGCATGTCAGGATGTAGGATGGTGTATGGAACCTCTCCTTCCATAACAGGCTCTTTGATCAAGGGGAGAATGTGAGGGTATGGCATCATAAGATTCTGGGTGCGGGTTCGTACCCACTTGAGGTAAGGCTCAAGGGGTATGGAATTCTTGTGCCCCAGTGTCTTACTATCCACTTTATTGGGCATCCTCCAAGCTCTGATGAATCTTTGTTGAAGTCCTTGCGCATCGTTGTCGAAGTCAAAAACTAGGTGAGGAATCAGCATGTCATGAGGGCCATCCCTCCGAGCATATCCAAACTGTCTTAGAGCTAAACAGGGGTTATAGGTAATGCCTCCCCTAATGCCAAGTAGTGGGACATTAGGGAATTCCCCACAACGATCAATGATGATGACATTTTCTCTGGACCGAGAACACCAATGTACATCAGAATGTGTGAGGGTCATCAATCATTGTGACCACCTTAAACCCTGCTCGTTCTTCAAAACTGATTGTGGAAGGTGAGAAATAAACCACCTTGCTAGGAGAGGAGTACAACATATGAGAACACCTCTTTTCCTCATTGTCCGTGTGTAAAATGAGTGTAGGATGTCCCCAAGCAATGTAGGTATAGGACTCCGGGATATGAAAATCTTGACAGCATTCACATCTATAAGTTGATCAGGGTTTGGAAACAAGACCAACCCATAGATAAGGAGTGCCACAATCTCTTCAAAGGCTTGTAGATCTAAAGAATTTCAGCAGTCTTGTGCCTTCTCAAACAGAAACTTTGCCAAGAAACCCTTGACACCACTTCTGGTTTCCCAATGTCCTTTGATGTCAGATGGTTGCAAGTGTAATGCTTGAGCAACATCTTCAGGCTTTGGTTCTTTTTCCGTACCGTTGTAGGGTAGTTGATGAAGAATAGGAATTCTCAGGAGTTGAGAAAATTCCTCTAAAGTAGGCACCAATTGGTAATCAGGGAATGTGAAACAGTGGTGTAGGGGGTCAAAGAACTGAAAGAGAACTTTCACCATGTCTTCTTCAATGTTGGAGTTGACCAAGTTGAGAAGTCTACCATGTCTTTCACTGAAGAGAGAATTCTCTGGAATCCTGGAAGTAAGCTCCTTGAGTTGAGGAGGGATTCTCACAAGGTTGACTTGAATTGTTTTCTTGCGAAGAGATTCCATGACCTACAAGACAAGAACAAAGATAAAGATCCAAACCCTTGAAATGGTTAGTGGATGCATATGATGCTTTATGATGTTCATGATGTATGCACAAGCACATGTACAAACAAGTCACACAAAACCCTAGTTTTAGGCTTGCATGAGGTTTCATAGGTAAATACCCTATTGATTTTAGTTAGCTCAAACCTTTCCTATAAATAGTAATCGGGTTCTAAGGATCTCAATATCACTGGATTGTTTTCTATGTTCATTGTTTTGGTTTAGCCACTTAACTAGCGACCAAAATATTCCAAGGAAACAACCCTCAATGAGTGTAGTATCGAGTATCTACCAACTTCGGACTGCACCAAATCCGATCATCTCACTACCCCTAAAAAGGCCAAGATGGTCAATTAAGGTTCTAAGAGTTCATTAGTGCTTCATGACATCACTCATCGGCCCCGTATTCTCTTTGATTGACTCAAAGGCTATCGGTACTCACAAATATGTCGCACTAATATAGCTATTGCTTCAACCATGTCGGTATACCCCGCACAGTTTCCATAATGTATTGTTATTTACCTAGGAATGTTTCCCAAAGCCGGGTAGAGGATTTAAAGCCCAAACAAGAGAACCAAATGTAAAGCAATCAAAGCAAACAATATAATCATGCAAAGGGTGATCTAAGTCCTAAGGTTACTCAACTTTTAAAGTATTCCCCAGCAGAGTCGCCAGTTCTGTGATACGGTGGGAGAACTGATTTGGGATTTTGCGTTTGTGTTCGCAAATGTTTCGGTTTAGCAAGAGTCGCCACCGACTTTTTATTTTATCCTAAGGAAAGGTCAAAAAGCACAGGAAAGACCTTTGAGATGTTTTCTTGGGTTCGGGGAGTAGATTATAGAAAGGGAAGGTATTAGCACCCTTTCTATCCATGGTTATCCATGGGCTCTTAGTTACTTGCTTAGATCACTTGCTTTGCTTTTCAATTGTTTGAAATGGTGCTTTGTGTGTGATTTTGAAATATGTTTTGAAAAGAGGCCATCGTTGTGGCAACCTTTGTAATGATTCTTGTTTGAATGTATACAAAGGTGTTTTTTATCTTTTGAGAAGTTTTCAATGTTTGAAAGTAGGGTTTTGAAATAGTGTTGTGAAGTGTGTTTTGAAGATAGCAAGGATGTTTTTGCAAGTTTTGATCAAGTAACTAAGAGTTGTCTACCCTATTTTACTCAAAGATATTTCTTATGTTTTTAACCCTTTTAACAGTGTTGCTTCACCATTGTATTTGGTGAACAACCTTGTGTTAGGATATTAAACGGGACAGGCATGGGTCATCGTATAGACCATGATAGCAATAGTGTCAAGTATTTTTGGCAGTTTTCTTGAGGGACTTGATCATTTTTGTTTAGGCAACTCAGATAGTGTCATCGAGGGACTATGATCTTTGTTTTGTTTTTGTTTTGCCCAAGTACTTGACATGCATATCATGGCCCATTTTTGAAGGCAACAAGTGGATTGTAACCCTAGAGGTGCAAGTGTGCATTGTGTTTGTTTTTATCTTTGATTAGGTCAAACTATTTGTTGATTTGATTTTTCATACAAACCCTAAGTCTAATCATGGCATAATTGAAAGCATTTAAAGGTGCGAGAATTTAAATTCTACACTATTACAACATGATATAGGGAGGGGGGTACAAATTTGAATAGGGGATTATTTTGCAAGAAATATAAAACCCTAATTACTATTACATCCAAATTGAATATCAAAGCATAATATTTAAATGTACATTATTTAAATAAAATACAATAAATAAACATTGGATAAAAATGCATTATGCAAAAAAGGTTTTTTATGTATGTAAAATATTTTCAAAGGAAAGAAATGCAAAGAAATAAAAAAGTTAATTTTAATTATTTTTGGGGTTTGCCCTAATTCTCTTTAAAGAAAATAAAAAAAATTGTATTATTTATATACAAAATACATTAATATGTACAAAAATAAGAATATATTATAAAAAAATGTTTTTAGTATAAAGTAATAATAAAAATAAAAATGTATTTATTTTTGTGCTTTTTATTCTAATTATTTAATAAACATAGTATATATATATTGTTGTACCCCAAAATTTGCCCTCCTCTTTTTCCACAAGAAATCACAGCTTCGGGCTTTTCCTGATTTTTTCAGACCGGCTCAAGAATCGGTCAAACAGACTTTTCTCGTCAGTCAGACAAAATTTAGGGTTTTCATTGATTTTAAAACAGTTCAAACAGATTGTTTAGGATTTGGTTGAATTGGCTCAAAGTTTGATCAGGCAGGCGTTTCTCCAGTGTTAAGTCAAAAATCAGGGTTTTGCGCGTATATTTCTCAGAAAGAGTTAGTTCTATCATTGCTTTTCAGATTACTCTAAGATAAGGACTGAGGCTGCTGATTGTTAATTTGCAGTTGCTTGGATTAAATTAGTGAAAAGAAGACATGTGGATGTTGGTTTGATTTGACTGTGCATTGTTATGTTTAATTCAGAACGCCGGACGTTTATCAATTATTTCTTTTTTCTAAAGTCAGAATAATTGGATTTATTTCCAATTGTTTTAATTTAGGAAATTCAAATAATTAAGTTAAACAATTGAAAGGAAATAAAAGGAATTAATTGGGCAAAAGGAATTTTTTATTCATCTTTAATTATTTGTTACAATTGTTATTTGAATACAATATTTATTTACAAAGTATTCATAATAATAATAGTTACAATGATTAAAAATTTGAAATAAAATTTCATCCTAATTCCTAAGTCTTCATCTTCTATCCAATGCTCCCTCTGCTTCATTTGATTTTATCTGCAAAAAAAATAAGAAACAAAAGAAAAGTCAAAGCAGATAAAATAATTAAAGGTAGACAGTTAAAAAGATTCATCATTAAAAACAATTGGCCGAAATCAGTTTGCCCTCTCTGCAAATCACGAGATTTCTCCCGGTTCACAAAGAGGGATGAAAGTTGCTTGCAAAAGAAAAAGACATGAATGCACAAAGTTATGATTTTGCACAAATTCAAAATTTTAAGCATACTGCATAAATCAAAAGAATTGTCAACCAAGTTTCCAAACAGCATAAAGGCAAACTGAATTTCAATCTCAAACTAAGCCAAAAGCTGTCAAAAATTGTCCAAGGATATCAAAATATCAACAACTCCAAAAGATGTCAAGAGAAAGTACATAAAGTATGCAAGAAACATGGAAATATGCAGTGGAAAAGGGACAAGTGCAAGCAACATTCAGAATGCATCATCTTCCTAGGCCATTTGTTTTTTCAGAAAAGACAAAAATTAAGCAATAAAAGTGCTTTTCTTTAATCTGGAGAGAGAAAGAGAGAGGAAAGCAGCTTACAGTACAACAGGCTAGAGGCTAAGCAAAAGATATAAACAGCATATCAGAATACATAGAGAAAAAAAAGGCAGAACATATGCAGCAGGATATCACAAAGAGTGAAAACCTCAAGCCTTGCAAACCTGTCCAAAGATTTGACCAAGAACAAATATACAAAAGATATTACAGTCCCTGCCTTTTTCAAGGACCATAAGGCAAAGACCCTGAAAAGAGATTCAAAGGGCCCTCAACCTACCAACCTGCATCATATATCTCAGAAGACACACAAAGCAAAAAAAAGAGCATTCAAGCATACACGCCCAAAGCCTCCAAACCTGAAACACAAGCCTAAATCCTGCATAGATCTCAGAAGCCAAAAAGCCTAAGAACTTCCAAGTCCATCAAACCTTAAGCATTCAAACATACACGCCTAAGGCCTCCAAACCTGTAATGTCAACCAAAACACCAAAAGCCAAACCTGCATAAGCCTTTGCCTCTAAAGACCATAAGCCTTAAACCATTGTTAACCCAACCTGTCAAACTGATACAAACATACAGGCCATACCCTCAAAGCCCTCAAGCTCTAAAACCGTCAAACTCACAAACAAATTCAAACTGAGGCCTTAAGCTTTGCAGAAATTCCAAGCCTAAACCATAAGCCTTGAACCAGTACCATAAGCCCAAACTCTCAGAACTCAAAGAGTTCATCATCGAGGCAACCAAACATATCAACAAAATCCACCACAACAATATTCCCCAAATGTCTCAGCATATCAAACACTAAGCAGTTCTAAGCAACCACGCCCTCAGAATGCAATCATCATAGGGCAACAGTACTCATAAACATACAATTATACTCAACAACACCATCATCAAGGAAACTCAAGCACAACATATCAATTAATCTCAGAGCAATAACATCATGTTCAGAGGCAACAAAAGCGAGTAAAAGAGAAGAAGATAAAGAAGCATACAAACGAAGGCAACATACCAACAAGCAATATTCAGAGCAAACATCATACAGAAGTAGGGCAAGCAAGAAGAAGAAAAGAGGTGATACAGTAAGGGTTTTAAGTTTTGTTCATCACGAAACCTGAAGAAGCAAAGCGAAGATACCAGGGTTCCAAGCTAGCTTACATCATCACCGAGCCTCCGCCTTGGCCCCCTGAGCGCCTACAAATCCGCCTCCCCATCCAACGAAGGTAGTCTCTCTTCTTCTCTTTCCTTTAACGCTCCTCTAAAATAACAAACAATAACAACACTTAATCAAAACAGGAAGTCAAAAGAAATAACGAAAACCCTAATGCATTAAAGAATGAAGCATTTACCTTTGTACCATATCACTGGTTAGTCCATGGAGGAGGGAAGACAGATGGTGGCGTTGGTGGCTGGGCAAGGAAGGGTTTCATTCAGAAAGCTCAAAAGATGAAGGAAACGAACGAAGTAAAGACGAAGCCAAAACGGCGCCTCTGTCTCACAAACCCTAGCGCGTTCCAAAATGAAAACAAACTTTGACAACCCTAAAACATTTGTGTCAAAACAATGGGCCTTGCCCTTCAAAACGCCTAAGCCCATTTGCCTTTTTCCAAATGCATACCCCCCCCCTTTTTTTATGTTCTGATCAATCTTTATTTGGGCCAACATAACTCCTCTAAAGCCCATTCTTGTTTTTTAACTAAAAACCATTATTCTTTTTACCATCCTATGCTTTTTATAACTTATACTAATTATAATTTTTGCAATACCTTTTTATATATAACATAATTAAATTTTGTATATAATACATTATTTAAAATACACCAAAACATTAACTTTTTCTTAAAAAAAACATTTCTTTTTTTTTTTAGTTAAAACTTTGTACATAAAAAGATTAATTAAAATACATTAATGGGTAAATACATAAGAAATACTTTTCTTTAATATAAGACATCAATATATAGAATTTGAGCATTTTCTTTTCTTAAAATATTGTGTTTGTACATATTAAACAAAAATACAAAATGATAACATTAAATAAACACCATACTTAATAATACATTAAAATTCACATCTCAACTTGTAAATACATACACTTACACATTTGCAATACACAAATACATTTACTTTACATTGACACATTTACATTGGCTATTCTTATACATTGCTATACATTATATTTTACATTTGCGCAATTCGATTTGGTTGTAAATTATTTGGACACTACTCTCCTAAAGTCTCATCCCCATTTGTAAATTGTACCCCCACTCCCGGATGCTTACTTGTAATAGCGTAGACTTTAAATTCCCGCAATTTACCGCTTTCAAAATATATCATGGTTAGACCTAGGGTTTGTATGTACATAAAATCAAACGTTAGATAACTTAATACAAGACAAATACATGAAATCAATACACAATCACACTTGCACCCCTAGGGTAATCCCACATGTTGCCTTCCAAAATGGGCCATGCTTGCACGTCGAGTTTCTTTGGCAAAAAAATTCAAATGATCATAAGTCCCTCGATGACGCTTTCGAAAGTTGCCTAATCAAAATGATCATAGTCCCTTCAAGCAAAATTGCCAAAGACACTTGGCACCATTGCATTCATGGTCCATACGATGACCCGCGCCTGTCCCGTTAAACATCCTAAATGCAAGATTGTCCACCAAATACAATGGTGGAACAAAATTGTTAAAAAGGGTTAAGACATGAGAAAAACCTTTGAGTAAACTTAGGGGTAGACAAAACTCTTAGTTACTTGATCGACTTGCAAAAACACTTGCCTACTTTTCAAAACCACACTCCACAAACACTTTCAAAACGAACTTTCAAAAACATTTGAAACATCTTTTTGAAAAGATACACGCCTTCGTATATACTCAAACACGAGTCATTACAATGGTTGTCGAAACAAAGGCGTCTATTTCAAAACATTTTCAAAACACCCACGCACACCATTTCAAGCAATCGAAAATCAAGGCAAGTGATCTAAAACCAAGTAACTAAGAGCCCATGGATAACCATGGATGAAAAGGATGCTAATACCTTCCCTTTTCATAATCTACCCCCCGAACCCACGAAACGTCTCAAAAGGTTTTTCCTGTGCTTTTTTAACCTTTCCTTAGGATAAAATAAAAAGTCGGTTGCGACTCTTGCTAAACCGAACAAGTGCGAATACAAACGCAAAACCCAAGTCAGTTCTCCCACCGTATCACAGAACTGGCGACTCTGCTGGGGACTTAATTTAAAAGTGGGGTTACCTTAGGGTTTTAGATCACCCTCTTGCATGATTAATTGATTGCTTTGATTGCTTTACCTTTGTGGTTCTCTTGTTTGGGTTTGAAATCCTACACCCGGATTTGGGAAACATTCATAGATAGCAATACGTTGTGGAAACTGTGCGGGGTATACCGACACGGTTGAAGCAATAGCTATATTAGTGTGACATATTTGTGAGTACCGGTAACCCTTGAGTTCAATCAAGGAGAGTACGGGGCCGCTGAGTGATGTCACTAAGCACTAATGACCTAGAACCTTACTTGACCATCTTGGCCTTTTATTAGGGGTAGTGAGATGACCGGCTTTGGTGCAGTCCGAAGTTGGTAGATACTCGATACTACACTCATTGAGGGTTGTTTTCTTGGAATATTTTGGTCGCTAGTTAAGTGGCTAAACCAAAACAATGAACATGGAAAACAATCCGATGATATTGAGCTCCTTAGAACCCGATTACTATTTATAGGACAGGTTTTTAAGCCAACTACACTCAAGAGGGTACTTACCTATGAAACCCCATGCAAGCCTGAAACTAGGGTTTTGTGTGAATTGCTTGTACATGTGTTTTCGCATACATCATAAACATCATAAAGCATCATATGCATCCGCTAACCATTTCAAGGGTTTGGATCTTCACCTTTGTTCTTGTTTTGTAGGTCATGGAAATTCCTCGCAGGAAAACTATCCAAGTCAACCTTGTGAGAATCCCTCCTCAACTCAAGGAGCTCACATCCAGAATTCCCGAAAGCTCTCCCTTCAGTGAAAGACATGGTAGATTGCTCAGCCTAGTCAACACCAGCATTAAAGAAGACATGATGAAGGTTTTGTTCCAGTTCTTTGACCCCCTTCACCACTGTTTCACATTCCCCGATTACCAATTGGTGCCCACTTTGGAGGAATTTTCTCAACTCCTGAGAATTCCTATCCTTAATCAACTACCTTTCAACGGTACGGAAAAGGAACCAAAGCCTGAAGATGTTGCTCAAGCACTACACTTGCAACCATCCGACATCAAGGGGCATTGGGAAACTAGAAGCGGTGTCAAAGGCTTCTTGGCAAAATTCTTGTTTGAGAAGGCACAAGAGTGTTAGAATTCCTTGGACCTACAAGCCTTTGAAGAAATAGTGGCACTCCTCATTTATGGGTTGGTCTTGTTCCCAAATCTTGACCAGCTTGTAGATGTCAACGCCGTCAAGATCTTCTTATCCAGGAATCCAATACCAATATTGCTTGGGGACGTCCTCCACTCATTTTACACACGAACAATGAGAAAGAGAGGTGTTCTCATGTGCTGTACTCCTCTCCTTGCAAGGTGGTTTATTTCGCACCTTCCACAATCTGTTTTGAAGAATGACCAAGGCCTTAGGTGGTCACAACGGTTGATGACCCTCACTCACTCTGATGTACATTGGTGTTCTCGGTCCAGAGAAAGTGTCATCATCGTCGATCGTTGTGGAGAGTTCCCTAATGTTCCATTGCTTGGCATTAGAGGGGGCATTACCTACAACCCTTGTCTGGCTTTGAGACAGTTTGGATATGCACAGAGGGATGGCCCTCATGACATGTTAATTCCTGACATAGTTTTTGACTTCGACAACGATGCGCAAGGGCTTCGCCAAAGGTTCATCAGAGCATGGAGGATGCCTAACAAGGTAGACAGCAAGACGCTGGGGCACAAGAATTCCATCCCTCTTGAGCCTTATCTCAAGTGGGTCCGGACCCGAGCCCAGAGTCTAATGATGCCTGTGATCGGTGGATCTGGAACTGACTGTTTAACGCTGGTTCGCGAAATGTCGCAGAAGCAAGAGTCGCCACCGTCTTTTATTTTCTCCAAATGGAAAGGAAAAAAGCACAGAAAAATTCCTTATAGAGATTGCTCTTGGTTCGGGAGGTAGATTATAGAAAGGGAAGGTTTTAGCACCCTTTCTATCCATGGTTATCCATGGGCTCCTAGATACTTTGTGTTTTCAAAATGGTTTGTTTGCTTTTCAACTGTGGGTTTAAAAAAAGATTCTTTGAAAATTTCAGTTCGACTCTTGTATCAGTCCTCAAGAGTGTTTGAAAAGTTGCTTTCGAAAGCTTTTTGAAAAGGTGTCGGTGTGAAAAGTATTTTGATTTGTTTTGAAATTAGAGCAAGTATCTACGAGTTGTCTACCTACCCTAAGGAATTCGTCTGTGTAAATGTCCTTAAGGTAGTGCCATCCCATCATTGAGAGGTAGGTAGCACCACCGTAGGAGGTGTTCGTGTCAATTCGAAGGTTCGGGACATGGTGATCCCCGGAGCAATAGGAAGACACCTTAGAAGCTACCCTCATGCCATGTTCATGGACATGATGACTTACTAAAACATCCTCTACTCGACGATCACCTTTCGAGGGGTAAGGCAACAGTGAGGCGTACCCTAGGGGTGGTGTGTGATTTGTGTGTCGTTTTCAGATATTTTTGTCTTGTCATGCATTGGTGATCTACGCGTTGCTTTTATTTTTGACATTCATTCTTTCATGCAATAGTTAACAGTTAAAAGTTGCGGGAATATAAAAGGTCCTACGCTATTACAAAGGCGCGGGTCTACATCGCTGTTGCACCCCAAAATTTGCCCTCCCATATTCTTCAAGAAATTGCCAAGCCAAGTCACAAAATTCCCCAAGGGTTGTGCAGTGCAACTGTCTCCTATACAGTCAAAACTAGGGTTTGTGTTCTGATCAAAAGAATGAAGTTTTTAAAGGCCCAATCAAGTCTCATATGCTTACAAAGATGGTCAAGTATCCTCATATCAAGTTTCAAGGCATTCAGCTCAAAATTGCACAGTCAAAACCCTAAATTGCACTACAGTCAACTGTAGGGGCAAAATGGTCATTTGACAGTCAAAAGTTCAAATTTTTGGTCAATATATCATTTTGAAGCCACAAACATCATTTGATCAATGCTTGATCATAATTCTCAAAATTTGGCTCAGAAAATCATCAAGATGCAAAAGTTACTATATTTGGACAGCTGAAAAAGTCAACTGAAATTGACCAGGGCATAACTTTCATATGGATTATCAGAAAAATTCCATCCAAAGCTCATTTTGAAGAGAAAGACATTTCCTACAACTCATCTTCATACTTCAAGTCCAAGAAATGCTCTCACAAAAAGTTATCAATCTCAACATTATAGGTCATTTTCAAAAGTCAACAAAAAGGGACTTTAAGTCAAAGTCCATAACTTGAGATTGGTAAATCAAAATGACATGGGACCAAAGACATTGGTTAGAGGACTCAAAGACCTTTCCAAAATGTCCAAGAACATGTGAAAATCTTAAAAATTGAGCAAGTTATGCCTTGTGGAAGTTGGGAAATTTTTGGATATTTTGAAAAGTCAACTTTGATCCAAATGACCTAAAATTGCAAATGGGCCCATTTTTCTTCCATGATTCATCATTCCAAGCCTATGCACGACCATTTGGCCCAAAGGGAAGTATTTTCTCATTTTTTATTTATTTATTTGAATTTCTATTAATATTAATTCAATTAAATCAATTAAATATGTGGAAAATATCTAAATGAACCAAATGAATCTTTTTATACATGTTTTAGACTTGATATTTCGTGCTTAGCCAATTATGGAAAGATTTGGCTTGATTGAAACCTAATTGATACAAAAACCATGTGAAAAGATATGAAAAGGATTCTTAAGAAATCAAATATTGAAAACAATAAAAGCAATGGATTTTGATCAATCTTTTTAACCTAATTCATTCACTACATAACCAGGAACATAAACCTAATTGCACTAGACAAAAAAGCTGCGCTGAAAATACCATTGCAAATTTGGAATTTTGGTCAAAGAAAGCAAAACTGAAATCAGTGCTAGAGATTGATTCAAGACACAAAACCTATTTCAATAGCTTCCTCAAGCATTCCTGAACGCATTCCAATCAATATCATCCATCCAAACGCAAGGAATTGGTAACGAGAACCTCAACTGTGTCAAGAAATTTTCAGAATCATTCATCATGATTTGTGCATAATTTGCAATTTTCGTCTATTGATTCATGTTTGTTATGTGCAGTCTAGGGTTTCTTGGGTTCCCAATTAGGGGTTTCCTAATAACGCAAAATTGGACCACCACAGTTCCATCGTTGGACTCAGCAAGCTTAGACGAAGCAAGTTCATATCTCGCGATAAATTTATGACTAATAGAATCCTATTCGCTATTTTCTGATAGGTCATCTATAGCAACGAGTTAAAACCGTTGCTTATTGTTCTTATGTTTCAGAAAATAAAAAAGACAACGAAGAAGAAGACCTCGTGGCCAACAACCATTGGCTCTTTTTGAATTGCGCGCGTTTTTCAGATAACTAACCAACTTTCTTTTATATTGGTTAATAGCTATTATATATTAAACGCGATTCACATGGCGTAGTGGCACAGGTGTTGAGCTTGCAACGTCCAAGACCTGGGTTCGAACCCCAGGTCGGTATAATTTCACTATTATTTTTCCATTGCAATTCCTATGCAGGCATAACCTTAAAGCGCATCATGTTGCCTCAACATCCAAAGAGCCACGCGTCTAGCTGCTTCAAATCAAGGGCAGGGATTCAAAGAACACATTATGCCTTAGTCAACGCACCATATGGAACCTGGGAAAGTCAGCGAATTTCCAGCTTATTGGGCCTAAATTATTGGATCCATACCTCCATGTTGGGACAGAAAACCCCCCTGGTTTGCTTCTCTATACATTTTTTTTATTTTATTTTCAATAATGATTTTATTTTCTTTATTTGTTAAATTAATTAATTATTTCTTTACAAAATATAAAAATGCACAAAAATCAGAAAAAAGAGAAAAGTATAATATTTATTTTATTATTTTCATAAATAAATTGCATGTAAATATTTAGTATTAAATAGGTTTTAATTTTAATTCTTTTTTATAACTAAAAATCCAAAAATATAGAATTAGGTTTAATAACTTTTTATTCCTTTTTAATTTTCTCTTTTTTATCATAATACTTATTTATTTATTATTTTCATAATTAAATTGTACATAAAAATAATTAGGTTTAAATTAGGTCAAATTTCAATATTTTCTTAATAACTAAAAAATAATTAGAATTAGGGTTTGACATTTTATTTTAGTTATAATTAATTCTCTTTTTTTTCCTATCAAATCTTAAAAAACACAAAAATACCAAAAACGTTTTCTTTTAATGTTAATTAATTCATGTAATTTAATATTTTGCAAAAGGGTCCAACGCCCATGTTTTTAATTTATTTAATGTCGCATATTTATTTTTATTGCTTAATTCATTATGTATCTCTCCCAAAGCGTTGTAACTTATACTTTTCGCACTTTTATTTCCTTTGCTTTATTTACTTTCCGTCAAATCGGGTCCGGTTTAATTTTGGCGATGTGGACCCGCGCCATTTGTAATAGCTTTAGTTTTATTTCC
This sequence comes from Vicia faba, assembly GCA_948472305.1. Classification (NCBI taxonomy): domain Eukaryota; kingdom Viridiplantae; phylum Streptophyta; class Magnoliopsida; order Fabales; family Fabaceae; genus Vicia; species Vicia faba. The sequence continues at coordinate 552,027,873 of OX451741.1, forward strand.
TCGCAACTTTTAAACTGTTAAATAAGCATGCAAGAATGAATGGACATAATAAAATCAAGCGTAGATCATAATAGACATGACAAGACAAATATCAATGAAAATAACACACAAATCACACACCACCCCTAGGGTACGCCTCACTGTTGCCTTTCGAAAGGTGATCGTCGAGTAGAGGACGTCTTAGTAAGTCCTCATGATCCGGGAACCTGGCATGAGGGTAGCTTCTAAGGTGTCTTCCCATTGCTCTGGTGATCACCATGTCCCGAACCACGAATTGACCCGAACACCTCCAACGGTGGTGCTACCTACCTCTCAATGGTGGGATGGCACTACTTTAAAGGACATTTACACAGACGAATTCCTTAGGGTAGGTAGGTTCTCAAGGATACTTGCTCTAATTTCAAACAAAAATTCTTTTCACACCAACACTTTTCAAAAGCTTTCAAAGCAAATTTTTCAAACACTCTGACGTACGAGTCGAACTGAAATTTTTCAAAGAAACTTTTTTAAACCCACATTGAAAAGCAAACAAACAATTTTGAAAATACATTGAGCAAGTACCTAAGAGCCCATGGATAACCATGGATAGAAAGGGTGCTAACACCTTCCCTTTCTATAACCTACCTCCCGAACCGAGAGCAATCTCTTTAAGGAATTTTTCTGTGCTTTTGTCCTTTCCATTTGGAGAAAATAAAAGACGGTGGCGACTCTTGCTTCTGCGACATTTCGCGAACCAGCGTTAAACAGTCAGTTCCAGATCCACCGATCACAGAACTGGCGACTCTGCTGGGGAGTATCTTATAAAGTGAGGTGTACCTTAGGATTAAGATCACTGTGTTTTCAATTGTCTTCTTTGCTTGCTTTATTATTGTGGGTTGCTTGGGAGTTCTATAGATCCTAAACCCGGATCTGGGGGATACCTTCTTAGAAAGTAGCAACAAGGTTGTGAGGGAACTGTGCGGGGTATACCGACATGGTTGAAACAGTCTGCTACGTTGATGTGGCACTTTGGTGTGTACCGGTAACCCTTGAGTTCAGTCAAGGAGAGTACGGGGCCTCCGCGTGGTGTCGTGAAGCATCAACAGACCTTAGGAACCTTAATTGAACTATCTTGGCCTCTTTAGGGTAGTGAGATAACTGACTTTGGTGCAGTCCGAGGTTGGTTGATACTCGATACTACGCTCAATTGAGGGTTGCTTTCCTGGAATATTTCGGTCGCCAGTTCAGTGGCTAAATCGAAACGATGAACAATGAAAGCAATCCTGTGATATTGGGAACCTTAGAACCCGGTTACTTTGATTAGGACAGGTTGAACCCACCAACTTCAAGAGGGTACTACCCAGACCCCATGCTGGCCTTAAACCCTAAGGGCTTGTCTTGTGTGCCTTGTGTGCCTTACATGTTTGTCTTTGTAAATATCTGTGGTGTGTTTAATCATAGCATCATGACATCATCCAGCATCATATGCATTGACTAACCATTTCAGGGGTTCGAATTTTCATCTTTGTTCTTGTTTTGTAGGACATGGAAACTGTTCGTAGAAAGACCATTCAAGTCAGTCTTGTAAGGATCCCTCCTCAGCTTAAGGAGCTTATATCCAGGATTCCCGAGAACTCTTCATTCAGTGAAAGACATGGAAGCCTCATTAGCTTGGTCAACACCAACATTGAGGAAGATATGATAAAGGTCTTGTTCCAGTTCTTTAACCCTCTGCATCACTGTTTTACCTTCTTGGATTATCAGTTGGTACCTACATTGGAGGAGTTCTCCCGGCTCCTGAAGATCCCTATCCTTGATCAGCTACCCTTCAACGGTACAGAAAAGGAACCTAAGCTTGAAGAGATTTCTAAAGCCTTGCACCTACAGTCATCTGACCTCAAGGGGCATTGGGAAGTTAGAAGTGGTATCAAAGGGTTCTTAGCCAGGTTTCTGTTTGAAAAGGCCCTTGAATGTTGGAACTCCCTTGACCTGCAAGCTTTTGAAGAGGTTGTGGCCCTCCTTGTTTATGGTTTGGTGTTGTTCCCTAACCCATATCAGCTCATTGATATCAGTGCTGTTCAGATCTTTATGTCCAGGAATCCTATACCTACGTTGCTGGGAGACATCCTTCACTCATGTTACACTCGAACCATGAGAAAAAGAGGTGTCCTTATGTGTTGCACTCCTCTCCTGGGAAGGTGGTTTATTTCACACCTTCCACAATCAGTCTTGAAGAATGAGCGGGGTTTGAGATGGTCACAACGGTTGATGACTCTTACACATGCAGATATACATTGGTGCCCTAGGTCCAGAGAAGATGTCACTATCATTGATCGTTGCGGGGAGTACCCTAATGTTCCTTTACTTGGAATCAGAGGAGGTATTACTTATAGCCCATGCCTGGCTTGGAGACAGTTTGGTTATGCTCGGAGGGATGGTCCTCATGACATGTTAATTCCTGACATAGTCTTTGACTTCGACAACGATACTCAAGGACTTCGCCAGAGATTTATCAGAGCTTGGAGGATGCCCAGTAGGATAGACAGCAAGACACTGGGGCACAGGAACTCCATCCCTTTGGAGCCTTATCTCAAATGGGTACGCGCCCGCTCTCAGAAGTTAATGATGCCTTATCCTCACATGCTCCCAGTAATCAAAGAACCTGTCTTGGAAGGGGAAGTGTCCTACACTATTCAGCACCCTGATATGCCCACATCCTGGGAAGAGATGCAGAAGAGCTGGATCCAGCTTAAGGAAGAAAGGAATTCTCTTGAGACTAATCTGCATGCCAGTGAAAAGAAGGTCCTGGAGCTCACTCGCCTGTTGCATGAGGAGAGGAATCTCAACACTTACATAGCTCCGAAGAGGATGCGCAGTGTATTTTGGGATTGATTTGATTTTTGTACTTTTGCCCATGAGGCCTTGATGTATTAAACAATGATTTCTTTAATGATAACGTGTGTTCCTTTTGTCTACAACGAATTTGAACTTTCGAACCCTTGAATGCATTGCATACGCATTTCATACATCATGTGCATAGCAGGTTTTTCCACTTTTCAGGTTGCTTACAGTTCTTCGCTGTTTATTTCAGCATCATGAATCCCGAATCTGCATCAACCGAGACATCAATCAAGGCTCTTCAGGTGCAGAATGCGCAGTTTCAAGAACTAATCAAGGGTCTGGCTAAAGGCCAAGAAGAACTAAAGGCTATGCTCCTGAAGAAGGAGAAGAAGAAGAAGAGAAGAACTGTTCTGTTCAACTCGGGCCGAAGGTTTGGCAACACTCTGCAGCATGAAGAGGCTGGTTCTTCTGTTGGCAAGAGTCCTTCTCAGGCAGAAGTAAAGGTTCCTAGTCCGGTCGTCTCCGACAACGAGACAGATTTTGATGAAGAGCAGTACCCTCCTGCAGATAACAGATATAAGCAACTGGAAGACAGGTTGAAGGCTATGGAGGTGCAACAGGCACCTGGGCTGGATTTCGGAGATCTGGGTTTGTCGACCGGTGTGATTATCCCGCATAAGTTCAAAGCACCATCCTTCTCCAAATATGACGGGGCGTCTTGTCCCAAGCTGCATTTAAGGTCCTATGTTCGGAAAATTCAGCCGTACTCTGCGGATAAGAATTTATGGATCCACTTCTTCCAGGAGAGTCTTTCAGGGACTCATCTCGAATGGTTCTATCAGCTGGATGGGACCAAAGTTCGTAACTGGGAGGAGTTGGCTACTGCTTTCTATAAGCAGTATCAATATAATGCCGACCTTGCCCCCACACGTACCCAACTCCAGGGTATGGCGTTAGGTGCAAGCGAAGGTTTTAAGGAGTACGCTCAGAAGTGGAGAGACCTGGCTGGAAGGGTGCAGCCACCATTGACTGATCGGGAGCTGGTAGACATGTTCTTGGGGACCCTATCTGGGCCATTTTTCAACCATCTCATTGGGAACTCTTCTGCTGGTTTCACTGATTTGATCTTGACTGGAGAGAGGATTGAAGCTGGGTTGAAGTCTGGGAAGATTGTGAAGGGTGCATCATCTAGTTCGGAAAAGAAACCATTCAAGAAGGAGTCTAGTGCCGTGTATGGTTCTAGGAAATCAGAGAGACCTGAGCACCGCCAATCTGTCAGCGCGGTGATGATTGCTAAGCCTGCTGCCGCTCCTCGGCCAAATAATTCTCAAAGGGCTGAAAGACCCCGGAGGGAGTTCACCCGGTTAAACATGACCTTATCGCAGATCCTGCCACAGTTGCTCTCAACCAACTTAGTGACTGTCAGGGAGGCTCCAAAGTTCCCAAATACAACATCTCCCAAGTACAATCCGAATGCTCGTTGTGCCTACCATTCAGATAGCCCGGGGCACTCTACTGATGACTGTTGGGCACTAAAGAACAAGCTGCAGGACCTCATTGACGCTAAGGAGGTACAGTTTGAGGCATCTGACAAGCCTAATGTGGTGACAGCTCCCCTGCCTGCTCATGGAGTTAATGCTATTGAGGGTGAAGAGGAAGTTGAGGAAGCTGAGTTTGATAGCTGGATCTACCCGGCAACTGACAAAGGACTTAACAATTGGAGCGCAAAGGACAATCTCCCTGTTTCTTTTGTTACTAAGTAATGATTTCCTATGTTTTGTTATTTTGTAATAAACAATGATAAACTCTATGGCCCGGTGTCTTACCCGAGGCATCGTGGTTCTATTTGTGAGGGCATACAAACTGTCATTTTATACATCATGAATGAAAATCTTGGACGTTTTTCGCATTGCAAATATTGTGTTCCTTTTCTGTCTTTCTTTTCCTTTACATAATTTTCAAAACAGCTGTATTTACACACACACTCACTCATACAGGTTTCAATCCACTCTGGATCTTACTGATAACAACTCTGCTACTGCCAATTATGACTTCGAAAATCCGATCAACTTAGCCGAAGACGAAGGTGAAGATGATTGCGAAGTGCCTGGCGAGCTTGCAAGACTGTTACTTCAGGAAGAGAGGGCAATTCAACCCCATGAAGAGCCAGTGGAAACCATAAACCTGGGTACTGAAGCAGACAGGAGAGAGGTAAAGATTGGTGCCAACCTAGAGCTCAGCGTGAAGCAACGGTTAACCAAGATGTTACATGATTATATGGAGATCTTTGCCTGGTCCTACGAAGACATGCCCGGGTTGGATACCGATATCGTCGTCCATCACTTGCCGACTAAGGAAGACTGCCCTCCAGTTAAGCAAAAGGCCCGTCGGATGCGTCCAGAGATGTCCGAGAAGATTAAAGCCGAGGTTATGAAACAGTTTGATGCCGGGTTTCTTGCAGTGACTTCTTATCCTCAGTGGGTTGCTAATGTGGTGCCGGTACCTAAGAAGGACGGTAAGGTCAGAATGTGTGTCGATTACAGGGATCTGAACAGGGCCAGCCCCAAAGATGACTTCCCCTTACCTCACATTGATGTCCTTGTTGATAATACAGCTCAACACAAGGTATTCTCTTTCATGGATGGCTTTTCAGGTTACAATCAGATCAAGATGGCACCTGAAGACATGGAGAAGACTACATTTGTTACTCAGTGGGGCACCTTCTGTTACAAGGTCATGCCATTCGGGTTGAAGAATGCTGGGGCAACCTACCAACGTGCCATGGTTGCCTTGTTCCATGATATGATCCATCATGAGATAGAAGTGTATGTGGACGACATGATCGCTAGGTCCCAGACTGAGGAAGAGCACCTAGATCATCTGCAGAAGTTGTTTGACCGGTTGAAACTATACAAGCTGAGATTGAACCCGAACAAGTGCACCTTCGGGGTAAGATCTGGGAAGTTGCTAGGCTTCGTGGTCAGTGATAAGGGAATTCAAGTGGACCTTGCGAAGGTCAAAGCTATTCAAGAGATGCCAGTCCCTAAGACAGAGAAGGAAGTCAGAGGCTTTTTAGGACGCCTGAATTACATTGCTCGCTTCATCTCACATCTGACTGCTACCTGTGAGCCAATCTTCAAGCTACTGAAGAAAGATCAGGTAGTACGTTGGAACGATGAATGTCAGGCTGCCTTCGACAAAATCAAAGAGTATCTCCAAGAACCACCTATCCTTATGCCACCGGTTGAAGGGAGACCTCTGATACTATACCTGACAGTGTTGGACAACTCAATGGGGTGTGTGCTGGGGCAGCATGACGAGTCTGGCCGAAAAGAGCATGCCATTTATTACCTTAGCAAAAAGTTTACCGACTGTGAGACCCGATACTCACTGCTTGAGAAAATTTGCTGCGCTTTGGTATGGGCTGCTCGCCGGCTGAGACAGTATAAGTTGACTCACACTACCTTGTTGATCTCAAAAATGGATCCTATAAAGTACATATTCGAAAAGCCTGCTCTGTCTGGGAGAATTGCAAGATGGCAAATGATCTTGACGGAATACGACATTCAGTACACAACCCAGAAAGCCATCAAGGGAAGTGTATTGGCAGACCACTTAGCTCATCAAGCTGTAGATGACTACCAATCAATGAACTTCGAGTTTCCGGATGAAAGCATTATGATTGTAACTGATTGTGAAGTACCTGGACCGGATGAAGGACCTGAGCCAGGATCCCGATGGTCTATGCACTTTGACGGAGCTTCTAATGCTTTGGGAAATGGTATCGGTGCCATAATCATATCTCCACAAGGTACTCATACTCCACTCACTGCCCGGCTGTGTTTCAATTGTACTAACAACATGGCGGAGTATGAGGCGTGTATCATGGGTCTTCAAGCTGCGATTGACCTAAGGATCAAATTTCTAAGTGTCTTCGGAGATTCCGCTCTGGTGATCAATCAGATCAACGGAGAGTGGGATACGAAACATCCAAACTTGATTCCTTACAAAGAATGTGTGTTGACCCTGATTCCCCACTTCACCGAGATAACCTTTAAACACTTTCCAAGAGAATAGAATCAGTTAGCGGACGCGTTAGCTACGATGTCTTCAATGTTCAAGGTCAAATGGGATAATGAAGCTCCCCGAATCATCATCTAGAAACTGGACGAACCGGCATACTGTTGTGATCTCGAAACTGAATTGGTGACTGAGAAGCCTTGGTACCACGAAGTGAAGAGATATCTGGAAGCTCAGGAATACCCTGAAGGTGCCTCTGTCAACGATAAGAAATTCCTGAGGAGGTTCGCAGCCAAATTCTTCATTAGCAACGGCATCTTGTATAAGCGAAACCATGATTCAACCTTATTGCGTTGTGTGGATAAGACGGAAGCAGAAAGAATCATGGAAGAGCTACATGAAGGGACCTTTGGTACACATTCCAGTGGGCACACTATGGCTAAGAAAATCCTACGGGCAGGATATTATTGGTCCACAATGGAAGCTGACTTCTACCAACACTCCAGGACGTGTCACAAATGCCAGATTTACGCAGATAAGGTGCATGTTCCTCCGGTTCCCCTGAATGTTCTGACTGCACCTTGGCCGTTTGCAATGTGGGGCATAGATATGATCGGCGAGATCAAACCTACGGCATCTAATGGACATCGCTTCATCCTAGTGGCGATTGACTATTTTACGAACTGGGTTGAGGCAGCATCCTATGCTACGGTAACCAAGACTGTGGTGGCACGGTTCATTCGGCACAACCTGGTCTGTCGGTACGGCGTCCCTGAGCGGATTATTACAGACAACGGTACCAATCTGAACAATAAGATGATCGCTGAGCTCTGCGAACAGTTCAAGATACAGCACCACAATTCTTCTCCTTACAGACCGAAGATGAATGGGGCTGTAGAAGCAGCAAATAAGAACATCAAGAAAATCGTGCAGAAAATGACAGTGACCTACAAAGATTGGCACGAGATGTTACCGTTCGCTCTGCATGGGTACCGTACCTCAGCTAGGACGTCAACCGGGGCAACTCCTTTCTCTCTGGTTTATGGTATGGAGGCAGTCTTGCCGATCGAAGTACAAATTCCCTCTCTCCGGATAATGAAGGATGCAAATCTGAACGAAGACGATTGGATCCAGACACGACTTGATCAACTCAACCTCATTGACGAAAAGAGACTTGCTGCTATCTGTCATGGTCAGGCGTATCAGAAACGGATGATCAGGGCATTTAACAAAAAGGTCAGACCACAGGAATATCAAGTTGGGGATCTGGTTATCAAGCGAATCATCCTTCCTCAGAGTGACCCAAGGGGCAAATGGACCCCTACGTACGAAGGGCCATTTGTGGTTAAGCATGTGTTCTCAGGAGGAGCAATGATATTAACCAATATGGATGGTGACGACCTTCCTCACCCCGCCAATGCAGACATAGTTAAAAAAATACTACGCATGAAAAAAGACCCGCTAGGCTGACATGCCTAGGCAAAAATTAGGGCTTCCCGTCGAACCAAAAGGGTTCGGGCAAAATGAAGGGATGAAAATGAAAAAATCTGTACACCCGGCAAGTCGAAAACCTGAAAAGGCGGCTTGGGCAAAAATGGGTATCCCGGTGGACCGAAAACCCGAAAGGGCAGTCCAGGCAAAAATTAGGGATAAAAGCGTAATACTATGTCTCATTTGATCACTTTGCATCCAGAATCTGGTATCTACGTCAAGCTCAAACGGCATCGATCAGTCAGCTTCACCTTCAACCAAGGTCATCAAGTGATGAGACGCTCGGAGTTATAAAGACGATAGCAGAGTTGAAACCCAGTGGATCATTCATATTTCACACAGCTGTTTTATTTTCCTTTTGTACAAAATTTGTATAAACTCTCTTGTTCGGCGACGTTCCTCTTACTAGGATGTCAGCCTCTTGTACACAAAACGCCTATTTTCAGGCTATTCAAAATCAATACAAATATATTTTCAGTTAAACGTGCCAAGTGTTTTTCTTTTTCTGTTTTGTTTTGCGAAGAATGTCCAAGGTTCAATTTGTGATATATGCATTGACAATAATTTGCTAACTCATAAATATTTGCATACGAAACAAAGGAATTAATTGCAGGTGATACTAGAAACAGGGGCAATAATGAGTTGTCTAAACAATCCAATTGCTCTATCCTCCAAGGTACCAAGGTAGGTTCAGCTAAAGAACATGACCAGTATACCTAAATTCCCCAGAGAGTGATTAAACAGTACATTCCTCTCCAAGCAAAATTATTACAAATATCAAGGAAATTGAGTGTCCTCCCGTAGATCTCAATACTTCCCCAACAGCAATACATATATTCTTAACAAGCATCCCCGGCAGTCTTGGCCTAAAGATTGTTCCCCGGCGGTATACCGACATTCAAAGGAATCACTTCCCCAGCAATTCAAAACTCCCCAGAGGAGTCCAATCCAATTTCCCCAGGAAAGTTGGAATTCATACCCCCAAGCAGTAAGCTTATCCCTAGTAAATTCTGGAAGCTTATCCCCTTGCAGAACACGAACGCGTCGCCCGGCTTTATTCAAAGAGTTATTTCCTCAATAGGATATAACTGGGTTATCCTCAGCCAAAAGCCACGGAAAGGTCGTCGTCAACGTAGTTCTTTCCTACCCCCAGCAAAGTCCATCAACACTTCCAATACAACAAGGGTATCCTCAGCAAGTTACTATCAATATTCAGCAAAGCATCTCTCTCCCCACAGAGTATTGCTTCCCAGCATGGTCGTCAGAGTATCCTTTCTCCCCGCAGAATCGTCCATTTGCCAAGTTTATTCCGCAACGGAGTCATCTTCTCATACTGGTATTCTTGCAGCTATCATCCCCAGCGGAAGTAAAAGCTTATTCTTCAACATCAGCCCAGGAGTGACTTCCCGGCACCCGTCAAGGATTTACTTTCCTAGACGAAAACATTCATAAAACATCACATATATCATTATAGCATGCATAGACGCATCATATCATACAAATCTCATTTATGTTGAGAACATCATTGCTTGATCCATATCATGCATTGCATATGACTGACCTTTACCTTTCAGGAAAGACGCAGTTAAAATGCTCAAACATATTTCAAAAGCCTTCTCTAGTCCAGCTAAATCGACTCCCAACAGATTTTTCTGATAAAGACTCAGCCGAAGCTATGGTCCCCTCTCCGACAAGTGCGTGAGGTGGTAATTCCTTTTCCTATGGTCCCCTCTCCGACAAGTGCGTGAGGTGGTAATTCCTTCTTCAGATGTTTCCCTCTCCAACGGAGTGTGAGGTGATAGTCTCTTATGGTTCCCTCTCCGACGGTGAGTGAGGTGGTAAGTCCTTTTCAGATGTTTCCCTCTCCGACGGTGAGTGTGAGGTGATAGTCTCCTATGGTTCCCTCTCCGACGGCGAGTGAGGTGGTAAGTCCTTTTCAGATGTTTCCCTCTCCGACGGTGAGTGTGAGGTGATAGTCTTTTATGGTCCCCTCTCCGGCAAGTGCGTGAGGTGGTAATTCCTTTTTCAGATGTTTCCCTCTCCGACGATGAGTGTGAGGTGATAGTCTCTTATGGTCCCCTCTCCGACAAGTGCGTGAGGTGGTAATCCCTTTTTCAGATGTTTCCCTCTCTGACGATGAGTGTGAGGTGATAGTCTCTTATGTTTCCCTCTCCGACGGTGTGTGAGGTGACATTTCCTTTTCCTATGATTCCCTCTCCGACGGCGAGTGAGGTGATTCCCTTTCAGATTATAATGGCCTATGGTTCTAGTTCCGATCCTGCGAAGATGGTATTTCCCACCAAGATTTTTCTCAACGAACGTTGTTGAAGTTAAAATCACCCAAGGTTCTCTTACCATTCATGCTAAGGCAGTAATCATACCTGGTTCATTCATCATCTTTTGAAGCTCCAGACTCAGCTCCTGTAACCAGTCAGGACATATCTATGCCAAATATCTAAAATCAGCTCCTGCAACGTGTCAGGTACTCATTTTTCTTTTGCAGGTATGCAGGTTCTCGCTAAGGAACCTCCTACGCGATCAACATCCAGATGGCATCTATAAGCCCATCATCCTATCCAACAAACCTCCCAATGGCATCTATAAGCCCATTCCCATCATCACACTGCTACTATGTGAGCGCAAATTTCTGGGCACTCTAGTGTCCAATCATCTTCTACCCTCGGATTACGAAAGGCACGCCAGCCAATCTGCATCCTCAGGCCTAAGAAGATTGAACAGGGGCAACTGTTGCACCCCAAAATTTTCCCTCCCATATTCTTCAAGAAATTGCCAAGCCAAGTCACAAAATTCCCCAAGGGTTGTGCAGTGCGACTGTCTCCTATATAGTCAAAACTAGGGTTTGTGTTCTGATCAAAAGAATGAAGTTTTTAAAGGCCCAATCAAGTCTCATATGCTTACAAAGATGGTCAAGTATCCTCATATCAAGTTTCAAGGCATTCAACTCAAAATTGCACAGTCAAAACCCTAAATTGCACTACAGTCAACTGTAGGGGCAAAATGGTCATTTGACAGTCAAAAGTTCAAATTTTTGGTCAATATATCATTTTGAAGCCACAAACATCATTTGATCAATGCTTGATCATAATTCTCAAAATTTGGCTCAGAAAATCATCAAGATGCCAAAGTTACTATATTTGGACAGCTGAAAAAGTCAACTGAAATTGACCAGGGCATAACTTTCACATGGATTATCAGAAAAATTCCATCCAAAGCTCATTTTGAAGAGAAAGACATTTCCTACAACTAATCTTCATACTTCAAGTCCAATAAATGCTCTCACAAAAAGTTATCAATCTCAACATTATAGGTCATTTTCAAAAGTCAACAAAAAGGGACTTTAAGGCAAAGGCCATAACTTGAGATTGGTAAATCAAAATGACATGGGACCAAAGACATTGGTTAGAGGACTCAAAGACCTTTCCAAAATGTCCAAGAACATGTGAAAAGCTTAAAAATTGAGCAAGTTATGCCTTGTGGAAGTTGGGAAATTTTTGGATATTTTGAAAAGTCAACTTTGATCCAAATGACCTAAAATTGCAAATGGGCCCATTTTTCTTCCATGATTCATCATTCCAAGCCTATGCACGACCATTTGGCCCAAAGGGAAGTATTTTCTCATTTTTTATTTATTTATTTGAATTTCTATTAATATTAATTCAATTAAATCAATTAAATATGTGGAAAATATCTAAATGAACCAAATGAATCTTTTTATACATGTTTTAGACTTGATATTTCGTGCTTAGCCAATTATGGAAAGATTTGGCTTGATTGAAACCTAATTGATACAAAAACCATGTGAAAAGATATGAAAAGGATTCTTAAGAAATCAAATATTGAAAACAATAAAAGCAATGGATTTTGATCAATCTTTTTAACCTAATTCATTCACTACATAACCAGGAACATAAACCTAATTGCACTAGACAAAAAAGCTGCGCTGAAAATACCATTGCAAATTTGGAATTTTGGTCAAAGAAAGCAAAACTGAAATCAGTGCTAGAGATTGATTCAAGACACAAAACCTATTTCAATAGCTTCCTCAAGCATTCCTGAACGCATTCCAATCAATATCATCCATCCAAACGCAAGGAATTGGTAACGATAACCTCAACTGTGTCAAGAAATTTTCAGAATCATTCATCATGATTTGTGCATAATTTGCAATTTTCGTCTATTGATTCATGTTTGTTATGAGTTTCTGAAATTAACCATGCAAATTAATTTCGTTTTTGTGCTATATACGTGATTTGGCCATTGATGCAGTCTAGGGTTTCTCGGGTTCCCAATTAGGGGTTTCCTAATAACGCAAAATTGGACCACCACAGTTCCATCGTTGGACTCAGCAAGCTTAGACGAAGCAAGTTCATATCTCGCGATAAATTTATGACTAACAGAATCCTATTCGCTATTTTCTGATAGGTCATCTATAGCAACGGGTTAAAACCGTTGCTTATTATTCTTATGTTTCAGAAAATAAAAAAGACAACGAAGAAGAAGACCTCGTGGCCAACAACCATTGGCTCTTTTTGAATTGCGCGCGTTTTTCAGATAACTAACCAACTTTCTTTTATATTGGTTAATAGCTATTATATATTAAACGCGATTCACATGGTGTAGTGGCACAGGTGTTGAGCTTGCAACGTCCAAGACCTGGGTTCGAACCCCAGGTCGGTATAATTTCACTATTATTTTTCCATTGCAATTCCTATGCAGGCATAACCTTAAAGCGCATCATGTTGCCTCAACATCCAAAGAGCCACGCGTCTAGCTGCTTCAAATCAAGGGCAGGGATTCAAAGAACACATTATGCCTTAGTCAACGCACCATATGGAACCTGGGAAAGTCAGCGAATTTCCAGCTTATTGGGCCTAAATTATTGGATCCATACCTCCATGTTGGGACAGAAAACCCCCCTGGTTTGCTTCTCTATACATTTTTTTTATTTTATTTTCAATAATGATTTTATTTTCTTTATTTGTTAAATTAATTAATTATTTCTTTACAAAATATAAAAATGCACAAAAATCAGAAAAAAGAGAAAAGTATAATATTTATTTTATTATTTTCATAAATAAATTGCATGTAAATATTTAGTATTAAATAGGTTTTAATTTTAATTCTTTTTTATAACTAAAAATCCAAAAATATAGAATTAGGTTTAATAACTTTTTATTCCTTTTTAATTTTCTCTTTTTTATCATAATACTTATTTATTTATTATTTTCATAATTAAATTGTACATAAAAATAATTAGGTTTAAATTAGGTCAAATTTCAATATTTTCTTAATAACTAAAAAATAATTAGAATTAGGGTTTGACATTTTATTTTAGTTATAATTAATTCTCTTTTTTTTCCTATCAAATCTTAAAAAACACAAAAATACCAAAAACGTTTTCTTTTAATGTTAATTAATTCATGTAATTTAATATTTTGCAAAAGGGTCCAACGCCCATGTTTTTAATTTATTTAATGTCGCATATTTATTTTTATTGCTTAATTCATTATGTATCTCTCCCAAAGCGTTGTAACTTATACTTTTCGCACTTTTATTTCCTTTGCTTTATTTACTTTCCGTCAAATCGGGTCCGGTTTAATTTTGGCGATGTGGACCCGCGCCATTTGTAATAGCTTTAGTTTTATTTCCTCGCAACTTTTAAACTGTTAAATAAGCATGCAAGAATGAATGGACATAATAAAATCAAGCGTAGATCATAATAGACATGACAAGACAAATATCAATGAAAATAACACACAAATCACACACCACCCCTAGGGTACGCCTCACTGTTGCCTTTCGAAAGGTGATCGTCGAGTAGAGGACGTCTTAGTAAGTCCTCATGATCCGGGAACCTGGCATGAGGGTAGCTTCTAAGGTGTCTTCCCATTGCTCTGGTGATCACCATGTCCCGAACCACGAATTGACCCGAACACCTCCAACGGTGGTGCTACCTACCTCTCAATGGTGGGATGGCACTACTTTAAAGGACATTTACACAGACGAATTCCTTAGGGTAGGTAGGTTCTCAAGGATACTTGCTCTAATTTCAAACAAAAATTCTTTTCACACCAACACTTTTCAAAAGCTTTCAAAGCAAATTTTTCAAACACTCTGACGTACGAGTCGAACTGAAATTTTTCAAAGAAACTTTTTTAAACCCACATTGAAAAGCAAACAAACAATTTTGAAAATACATTGAGCAAGTACCTAAGAGCCCATGGATAACCATGGATAGAAAGGGTGCTAACACCTTCCCTTTCTATAACCTACCTCCCGAACCGAGAGCAATCTCTTTAAGGAATTTTTCTGTGCTTTTGTCCTTTCCATTTGGAGAAAATAAAAGACGGTGGCGACTCTTGCTTCTGCGACATTTCGCGAACCAGCGTTAAACAGTCAGTTCCAGATCCACCGATCACAGAACTGGCGACTCTGCTGGGGAGTATCTTATAAAGTGAGGTGTACCTTAGGATTAAGATCACTGTGTTTTCAATTGTCTTCTTTGCTTGCTTTATTATTGTGGGTTGCTTGGGAGTTCTATAGATCCTAAACCCGGATCTGGGGGATACCTTCTTAGAAAGTAGCAACAAGGCTGTGAGGGAACTGTGCGGGGTATACCGACATGGTTAAAACAGTCTGCTACGTTGATGTGGCACTTTGGTGTGTACCGGTAACCCTTGAGTTCAGTCAAGGAGAGTACGGGGCCTCCGCGTGGTGTCGTGAAGCATCAACAGACCTTAGGAACCTTAATTGAACTATCTTGGCCTCTTTAGGGTAGTGAGATAATTGACTTTGGTGCAGTCCGAGGTTGGTTGATACTCGATACTACGCTCAATTGAGGGTTGCTTTCCTGGAATATTTCGGTCGCCAGTTCAGTGGCTAAATCGAAACGATGAACAATGAAAGCAATCCCGTGATATTGGGAACCTTAGAACCCGGTTACTTTGATTAGGACAGGTTGAACCCACCAACTTCAAGAGGGTACTACCCAGACCCCATGCTGGCCTTAAACCCTAAGGGCTTGTCTTGTGTGCCTTGTGTGCCTTACATGTTTGTCTTTGTAAATATCTGTGGTGTGTTTAATCATAGCATCATGACATCATCCAGCATCATATGCATTGACTAACCATTTCAGGGGTTCGAATTTTCATCTTTGTTCTTGTTTTGTAGGACATGGAAACTGTTCGTAGAAAGACCATTCAAGTCAGTATTGTAAGGATCCCTCCTCAGCTTAAGGAGCTTATATCCAGGATTCCCGAGAACTCTTCATTCAGTGAAAGACATGGAAGCCTCATCAGCTTGGTCAACACCAACATTGAGGAAGATATGATAAAGGTCTTGTTCCAGTTCTTTGACCCTCTGCATCACTGTTTTACCTTCTTGGATTATCAGTTGGTACCTACATTGGAGGAGTTCTCCCGGCTCCTGAAGATCCCTATCCTTGATCAGCTACCCTTCAACGGTACAGAAAAGGAACCTAAGCTTGAAGAGATTGCTAAAGCCTTGCACCTACAGTCATCTGACCTCAAGGGGCATTGGGAAGTTAGAAGTGGTATCAAAGGGTTCTTAGCCAGGTTTCTGTTTGAAAAGGCCCTTGAATGTTGGAACTCCCTTGACCTGCAAGCTTTTGAAGAGGTTGTGGCCCTCCTTGTTTATGGTTTGGTGTTGTTCCCTAACCCATATCAGCTCATTGATATCAGTGCTGTTCAGATCTTTATGTCCAGGAATCCTATACCTACGTTGCTGGGAGACATCCTTCACTCATGTTACACTCGAACCATGAGAAAAAGAGGTGTCCTTATGTGTTGCACTCCTCTCCTGGGAAGGTGGTTTATTTCACACCTTCCACAATCAGTCTTGAAGAATGAGCGGGGTTTGAGATGGTCACAACGGTTGATGACTCTTACACATGCAGATATACATTGGTGCCCTAGGTCCAGAGAAGATGTCACTATCATTGATCGTTGCGGGGAGTACCCTAATGTTCCTTTACTTGGAATCAGAGGAGGTATTACTTATAGCCCATGCCTGGCTTGGAGACAGTTTGGTTATGCTCGGAGGGATGGTCCTCATGACATGTTAATTCCTGACATAGTCTTTGACTTCGACAACGATACTCAAGGACTTCGCCAGATATTTATCAGAGCTTGGAGGATGCCCAGTAGGATAGACAGCAAGACACTGGGGCACAGGAACTCCATCCCTTTGGAGCCTTATCTCAAATGGGTACGCGCCCGCTCTCAGAAGTTAATGATGCCTTATCCTCACATGCTCCCAGTAATCAAAGAACCCGTCTTGGAAGGGGAAGTGTCCTACACTATTCAGCACCCTGATATGCCCACATCCTGGGAAGAGATGCAGAAGAGCTGGATCCAGCTTAAGGAAGAAAGGAATTCTCTTGAGACTAATCTGCATGCCAGTGAAAAGAAGGTCCTGGAGCTCACTCGCCTGTTGCATGAGGAGAGGAATCTCAACACTTACATAGCTCCGAAGAGGATGCGCAGTGTATTTTGGGATTGATTTGATTTTTGTACTTTTGCCCATGAGGCCTTGATGTATTAAACAATGATTTCTTTAATGATAACGTGTGTTCCTTTTGTCTACAACGAATTTGAACTTTCGAACCCTTGAATGCATTGCATACGCATTTCATACATCATGTGCATAGCAGGTTTTTCCACTTTTCAGGTTGCTTACAGTTCTTCGCTGTTTATTTCAGCATCATGAATCCCGAATCTGCATCAACCGAGACATCAATCAAGGCTCTTCAGGCGCAGAATGCGTAGTTTCAAGAACTAATCAAGGGTCTGGCTAAAGGCCAAGAAGAACTAAAGGCTATGCTCCTGAAGAAGGAGAAGAAGAAGAAGAGAAGAACTGTTCTGCTCAACTCGGGCCGAAGGTTTGGCAACACTCTGCAGCATGAAGAGGCTGGTTCTTTTGTTGGCAAGAGTCCTTCTCAGGCAGAAGTAAAGGTTCCTAGTCCGGTCGTCTCCGACAACGAGACAGATTTTGATGAAGAGCAGTACCCTCCTGCAGATAACAGATATAAGCAACTGGAAGACAGGTTGAAGGCTATGGAGGTGCAACAGGCACCTGGGCTGGATTTCGGAGATCTGGGTTTGTCGACCGGTGTGATTATCCCGCATAAGTTCAAAGCACCATCCTTCTCCAAATATGACGGGGCGTCTTGTCCCAAGCTGCATTTAAGGTCCTATGTTCGGAAAATTCAGCCGTACTCTGCGGATAAGAATTTATGGATCCACTTCTTCCAGGAGAGTCTTTCAGGGACTCATCTCGAATGGTTCTATCAGCTGGATGGGACCAAAGTTCGTAACTGGGAGGAGTTGGCTACTGCTTTCTATAAGCAGTATCAATATAATGCCGACCTTGCCCCCACACGTACCCAACTCCAGGGTATGGCGTTAGGTGCAAGCGAAGGTTTTAAGGAGTACGCTCAGAAGTGGAGAGACCTGGCTGGCAGGGTGCAGCCACCATTGACTGATCGGGAGCTGGTAGACATGTTCTTGGGGACCCTATCTGGGCCATTTTTCAACCATCTCATTGGGAACTCTTCTGCTGGTTTCACTGATTTGATCTTGACTGGAGAGAGGATTGAAGTTGGGTTGAAGTCTGGGAAGATTGCGAAGGGTGCATCATCTAGTTCGGAAAAGAAACCATTCAAGAAGGAGTCTAGTGCCGTGTATGGTTCTAGGAAATCAGAGATACCTGAGCACCGCCAATCTGTCAGCGCGGTGATGATTGCTAAGCCTGCTGCCGCTCCTCGGCCAAATAATTCTCAAAGGGCTGAAAGACCCCGGAGGGAGTTCACCCGGTTAAACATGACCTTATCGCAGATCCTGCCACAGTTGCTCTCAACCAACTTAGTGACTGTCAGGGAGGCTCCAAAGTTCCCAAATACAACATCTCCCAAGTACAATCCGAATGCTCGTTGTGCCTACCATTCAGATAGCCCGGGGCACTCTACTGATGACTGTTGGGCACTAAAGAACAAGCTGCAGGACCTCATTGACGCTAAGGAGGTACAGTTTGAGGCATCTGACAAGCCTAATGTGGTGACAGCTCCCCTGCCTGCTCATGGAGTTAATGCTATTGGGGGTGAAGAGGAAGTTGAGGAAGCTGAGTTTGATAGCTGGATCTACCCGGCAACTGACAAAGGACTTAACAATTGGAGCGCAAAGGACAATCTCCCTGTTTCTTTTGTTACTAAGTAATGATTTCCTATGTTTTGTTATTTTGTAATAAACAATGATAAACTCTATGGCCCGGTGTCTTACCCGAGGCACCGTGGTTCTATTTGTGAGGGCATACAAACTGTTACAGGAGTTGGTCTTCAAACTCTTGGTATAGATGCACCCTGGCTGGTTACAGGAATTGAATCTGGAGCTTCAAACGGTAATGAATGAACCAGGGATGGTTACTACCTCAACGGGACGGTGAGAGAACCTTGGATGATTACTACCTCAACAGGAACGCTGAGAGAACCTTGAACGATTACTACCTCAACAGGAACGCTGAGAGAATCTTGGACGATTACTACCTCAATAGGAACGCTGAGAGAATCTTGGGGCGATTACTACCTCAACAGGAACGCTGAGAGAATCTTGGATATCTTCTACTAAGTCTTCATCAGGAAAATCTTTTAGGGATCGATTTAACTGGACTAGCGAAGGCCTTTGACTGGATAAGAATCAGGAAAATCTTAGGATCGATTTAACTGAACCGGACAAGGTCTTGAAATCTTCAACTGAATAAGAATCAGGGAGATCTTAGGGTTGATCTGACTGAACCAGAGAAGGCCTTTGACTGGATAAGAATCAGGAAAATCTTAGGATCGATTTAACTAAACCGGACAAGGTCTTGAAATCTTCAACTGGATAAGAATCAGGGAGATCTTAGGGGCGATCTGACTGAACCAGAGAAGGCCTTTGACTGGATAAGAATCAGGAAAATCTTAGGGTCGATTTAACTGAACCAGACTAAAGTCTTGAAATATATCTGAGAATTTAACTGGATCTTTCCTGAAAGGTAAAGGTCAATCATATTCAATGCATGATATGGATCAAGCAATGATGTTCTCAACATAAATGAGATATGTAAGATATGATGCGTATATGCATGTATCATGATGTATGAAAATGTGATGAACGTATATTTTCGTCTTAGGAAAATAAATCCTTGACGGGTGCCGGGAAGTCACTCCTGGGCTGATGTTGAAGAATGGATCTTTGCTTCCGCTGGGGAGTGATAGTTGCAAGAATACCGGTAGGAGAAGATAACTCCGTTGGGGAATAAACTTGGCGAATGGATTACTCTGCAGGGAGAAAAGTACTCTAGCGATCTTGCTGGGGAGCAATACTCTGTGGGGAGAGAGGTACTTTGCTGAAATGTTGATGGTAACTTCGCTGGGGATACCATTGTTGTGTTGGAAGTGCTAATAGACTCCGCTGGGGATAAGAAGACTATGCCGGGGACGATCTTTCCGTGGCTTTTGGCTGAGGATAACCCAGTTATATCCTGGTAGGGAAATAACTCTTTGAATAAAGCCGGGAGACGCGTTTGTGCTCTACGGGGATAAGCTTCCAGAATCTACTGGGGATAAGCTTACTGCTTGGGGAGATGGGTTCCAACCTTCCTGGGGAAACTGGATTGGACTCTCCTGGGGAAATTTTGAACTATATTAGGGAAGTGACTCCATTGAATGTTTGATATACCGCCGGGGAATAATCTTTTAGGTCAAGACTGCCGGGGATGCTTGTAAGAATATCTATATATCGCGCTGGGGAATGTTGAGATCTGCTGGAGGATACCCAACTTCCTTAAGGTTTGATAATAGCTTTGCTTGGGGAGAGCGTGTTGACTTGCTGACTCACTCTCTGGGGAATTAAGATATCTGGTTGTGTTCTTCAGCTGAACTCACCTTGGTACCTTGGAGGACAGAACAATTAGATTGCTTAGACAACTCTTTATTGCCCCTGTTTCTAATGTTACCTGTAATTAATCCTTTGTTTCGTATGCAAATATTCATGAGTTAGCAAATTATTTTCAATGCATATATCACAAATTGAACCTTGGACGTTCTTCGCAAAACAAAACAGAAAAGGAAAAAACAATTGGCAATTTTAACTGGAAAGTAATTTTTGTATTGATTTTGAATTTGCCTGTAAAATAGGCGTTTATGTACAAGAGGCTGACGTCCTGGTAAGAGAACTCTGCCGAACAAAAAGAGTTTATACAAATTTGTACAAAGGAAATTAAAACAGCTGTGTGAAATAGAATGATCCCACTGGGTTTCAACTCTGCTATCGCCTTTATGTCTTTGAGCGTCTCATCACTTGATGACCTTAGTTGAAGATGAAGCTGACCGATCGATGCCGTTTGAACTTGATGTAGATACCGGATTCTAGATGCAAAGTGATCCAATGAGACATAGTATTACGCTTTATCCCTAACTTTTGCCTGGACCGCCCTTTCGGGTTTTCAGTCCACCGGGATACCCATTTTTGCCCAAGACGCCTTTTCAGGTTTTCGACTTGTCGGGTGTACAGATTTTTTATTTCATCCCTTCATTTTGCCCGAACCCTTTTGGTTCGCCGGGAAGCCCTAATTTTTGCCTAGGTATGTCAACCTAGCGGGTCTCTTTTTATGCGTAGTATCTTTTTACTATGTCTGCATTGGCGGGGTGAGGAAGGTCGTCACCATCCATGTTGGTTAGAATCATGGCTCCTCCTGAGAACACATGTTTAACCACAAATGGCCCTTCGTATGTAGGGGTCCATTTGCCCCTTGGATCACTCTGAGGAAGGATGATTCGCTTGATTACCAGATCCCCAACTTGATATTCTTGTGGTCTGACCTTTTTGTTAAATGCCCTGATCATCCGTTTCTGGTACGTCTGACCATGACAAATAGCAGCAAGTCTCTTTTCGTCAATAAGGTTTAGCTGATCAAGTCGTGTCTGGATCCAATCATCTTCACTCAGATCTGCATCCTTCATTATCCGGAGAGAGGGTATCTGCACTTCAATCGGTAAGACTGCCTCCATACCGTAGACCAAGGAGAAAGGAGTTGCCCCGGTTGACGTCCTGGCTGAGGTACGGTACCCATGTAGAGCGAACGGTAACATCTCGTGCCAATCTTTATAAGTCACTGTCATCTTCTGCACAATTTTCTTAATGTTCTTATTTGCTGCTTCTACAGCGCCATTCATCTTCGGTCTGTAAGGAGAAGAGTTGTGGTGATGTATCTTAAACTGCTCGCAGAGCTCAGTGATCATCTTGTTATTAAGATTGGTGCTATTGTCCGTAATGATTCTTTCAGGGACGCCGTATCGACAGATCAGATTATGCCGAATGAACCTTGCCACAACAGTCTTGGTTACCGTAGCGTAGGAAGCTGCTTCAACCCACTTCGTGAAGTAATCAATCGCTACCAGGATGAAGCGATGCCCGTTGGATGCCGTAGGTTTAATCTCACCGATCATGTCTATGCCCCACATTGCAAACGGCCAAGGCGCAGTCAGAACATTTAGAGGAACTGGAGGAACATGCACCTTGTCTGCATATATCTGGCATTTATGGCATGTCCGAGAATGTTGGTAACAGTCAGCTTCCATTGTGGACCAGAAATACCCTGCCCGAAGGATTTTCTTCGCCATAGTGTGTCCACTGGAATGTGTCCCGAAGGTCCCTTCATGTAGCTCTTCCATGATCCTTTCTGCTTCAATTTTATCCACACAACGCAGTAAGGTCAAATCATGGTTTCGCTTATACAGGATGCCGTTGCTAAGGAAGAATTTCGCTGCGAATCTTCTCAGAAACTTCTTATCGTTGACAGACGCACCTTCAGGGTATTCCTGAGCTTCCAAATATCTCTTCACCTCATGGTACCAAGGCTTCTCAGTCACCAATTATGTCTCGAGATCACAACAGTATGCCGGTTCGTCCAGTTTCCAGATGATGATCCGGGGAGCCTCATTGTCCCATTTGACCTTGAACATGGAAGACATTGTAGCTAACGCATCCGCTAGCTGATTCTCCTCTCTTGGGAAATGTTCAAAGGTTATCTCTGTGAAGTGGGGGATCAAGGTCAACACACATTCTCTGTAAGGAATAAGATTCGGATGTTTCGTATCCCACTCGCCTTTGATCTGATTGATCACGAGAGCGGAATCTCCGCAGACACTCAGAAACTTGATCCTTAAGTCGATCGCAGCTTGGAGACCCATGATGCATGCCTCATACTCCGCCATGTTATTGGTGCAGTTGAAACATAGTCGGGCAGTCAGTGGAGTATGAGTGCCTTGAGGGGATATGATCACAGCGCCGATGCCGTTACCCAAAGCATTGGAGGCTCCGTCAAAGTGCATAGACCATCGGGATCCTTCCTCGGGTCCTTCATCCGGTCCAGGCACTTCACAATCAGTCACAATCATGATACTCTCGTCTGGAAACTCGAAGTTCATTGACTGATAGTCGTCTACTGCCTGATGTGCCAAGTGGTCTGCCAATACACTTCCTTTGATGGCTTTCTGTGTTGTATATTGAATGTCGTCTTCTGTCAAGATCATTTGCCATCTTGCTATTCTCCCAGACAGAGCAGGCTTTTCAAATATGTACTTTATAGGATCCATCTTTGAGATCAACAAGGTAGTGTGAGTCAGCATATACTGTCTCAGCCGGCGAGCAGCCCATACCAAAGCGCAGCAAGTTTTCTCAAGCAGTGAGTATCGGGTCTCACAGTCGGTAAACTTTTTGCTAAGGTAATAAATGGCATGCTCTTTTCGGCCAGACTCGTCATGCTGCCCCAACACACACCCCATTGAGTTGTCGAGTACTGTCAGGTATAATATCAGAGGTCTCCCTTCAACCGGTGGCATAAGGATGGGTGGTTTTTGGAGATACTCCTTGATTCTGTCAAAAGCAGCCTGACATTCATCATTCCAACGTACTACCTGATCTTTCTTCAACAGCTTGAAGATTGGCTCACAGGTAGCAGTTAGGTGCGAGATGAAGCGAGAAATGTAATTCAGGCGTCCTAAAAAGCCTCTGACCTCTTTCTCCGTCTTAGGAGCTGGCATCTCTTGAATAGCTTTAACCTTGGCAGGGTCCACTTGAATACCCTTGTCACTTACAACGAAGCCTAGCAACTTTCCAGATCTTACTCCGAAGGTGCACTTGTTCGGGTTCAACCTTAGCTTATACAATTTCAACCGGTCAAATAGTTTCTGCAGATGATCAAGGTGTTCCTCCTCAGTCTGGGACCTTGCGATCATGTCGTCAACATACACTTCTATCTCATGATGGATCATGTCATGAAATAAAGCAACCATGGCACGTTGGTAGGTTGCCCCAGCATTTTTTAGTCCAAAAGGCATGACCTTGTAGCAGAAGGTGCCCCACTGAGTAACAAAGGTAGTTTTTTCCATGTCTTCAGG
The DNA here is from genome assembly GCA_948472305.1 of Vicia faba. Classification (NCBI taxonomy): domain Eukaryota; kingdom Viridiplantae; phylum Streptophyta; class Magnoliopsida; order Fabales; family Fabaceae; genus Vicia; species Vicia faba. Next base: position 552,051,679 of record OX451741.1, read on the forward strand.
AGCCATCTTGATCTGATTATAACCTGAAAAACCATCCATGAAAGAGAACACTTTGTGCTGAGCAGTATTATCGACAAGGACATCAATGTGAGGTAGAGGGAAGTCATCTTTGGGGATGGCCCTATTCAAATCCCTGTAGTCGACACACATTCTGACCTTTCCATCTTTCTTTGGTACCGGCACCACATTAGCAACCCACTGAGGGTAGGAAGTCACTGCAAGAAACCCGGCGTCAAACTGTTTCATAACCTCGGCTTTGATCTTTTCAGACATCTCTGGACGCATACGATGGACCTTTTGCTTGACCGGAGGGCAATCTTCCTTAGTAGGCAAATGATGGACCACAATGTCGGTATCCAACCCGGGCATGTCTTCGTAGGACCAGGCAAATATCTCCACATAATCATGTAGCATCTGAGTCAACCGTTGCTTCACACTGAGTTCTAGGTTGGCACCAATCTTTACCTCCTTTCTGTCTGTCTCAGTACCCAGATTTATTGTCTCCACTGGCTCTTCGTGTGGTTGAATTGCCCTCTCTTCCTGGAGTAACAGTCTTGCAAGCTTACCAGGCACTTCGCAATCATCTTCACCTTCGTCTTCGGCTAAGTTGATCGGATTTTTGAAGTCATAACTGGAAGTAGCAGAGTCGTTACCAGTGAGATCCAGAGTGGATTGAAACCTGTATGAGTGAGTGTGTGTAAATACAGCTGTTTTGCAATATATAAAGAAAGGAAAGAAAGAAAAGGAGCATAAGATTTGAAATGCGAGAAAACGTCCAAGGTCTTTATTCATGATATATGAGATGACAATTAATATACCCTCACAAATGAAACCACGGTGCCCCGGGTAAGACACCGGGCCATAGAGTTTTAATTGTTTATTACAAATAACAAAATCGAAGGGATTCATTACTCAGTAACAAGAGAAACAAGTAGGTTGTCCTTTGCAATCCAATTGCTAGGTTCACTGTCGGTTGCCGGGTAAATCCAGCTGTCGAACTCAGCTTCATCCACTTCATCATCCTCCCTGATAGAATTCACTCCATGTTTAGGCATGGGAGCAGTCACCACATTGGGCTTCTCAGGTGCCTCAAACTGTACCTCCTTGGCGTCAATAAGATCTTGCACCTTATTCCTTAAGGCCCAACAGTCATCAGTGGAATGCCCCGGGCTATCGGAGTGATAAGCACAGCGGGCATTTGGGTTATACTTGGGAGAGGCAGTGTTTACAACCTTCGGGGCCTCTCTAACAATCACTAGATTGGTGGACAGCAACTGTGGCAAGATTTGCGACAAAGTCATACTCAACCGGGTAAACTCTCTCCTGGGTCTTTCAGCCCTTTGAGGGTTGGTTTGCCGGGGAGCGGCAACAGGTTTAGAAATCATCACCGCATTGACAGACTGGCGGCGCTCAGGTTTCTCTTGTCTTCTAGACCCATATACAGCACTGGCCTCCTTTTTAAAGGGCTTCTTCTTAGAGCTTGCAGATGCACCCTTCTGAATTTTTCCGGACTTCATTCCAGCCTCTATTCTCTCTCCAGTCAGAATAAGATCAGTAAACCCTACAGATGAGTTACCGATAAGATGGTTGATAAATGGCCCAGATAGGGTCCCCAAGAACATGTCTACCAACTCCCGGTCAGTTAACGGAGGCTGCACCCTGCCAGCCAGATCCCTCCACTTCTGTGCATACTCTTTGAAACCTTCGCTTGACCCTAGCGACATACCCTGGAGTTGGGTACGTGTAGGAGCAAGGTCGGCATTATATTGATACTGCTTGTAAAAAGCAGTAGCCAACTCCTCCCAGTTACGAACTTTGGTCCCATCCAGCTGATAGAACCATTCGAGATGAGTCCCTGAAAGACTCTCCTGGAAGAAGTGGATCCACAAGTTCTTGTCCACTGAGTACGGCTGAATCTTCCGCACATAAGACCTGAGGTGTAGCTTGGGACAAGACGCCCCGTCATACTTGGTGAAAGATGGTGCCTTAAACTTGTGAGGAATAATCACACCAGTAGATAAGCCCAAGTCTCCGAAATCCAGCCCAGGCACCTGTTGGATCTCCATTGCATTCAGTCTGTCTTCCAACTGCTTATACCGGTCTTCAGCCGGAGGATACTGCTCCTCATTAAAGTCAGTCTCGTTGTCAGAGACTACCGGACTAGGACCTTTTCCCCCTTGGGGGCTGCTCTTGCCTATAGAAGAACCAGCCTCTTCATTCTGCAGAGTGTTTCCAAACCTTCGGCCCGAGTTGAAAAGAACAGTTCTCTTCTTCTTCTTCTTCTCCTTCTTCAGGAGCAAAGCCTTCAGCTCTTCTTGGCCTTGAGCTAAACCCATGATCAGTTCCTGAAATTGCGCGTTCTGCGCCTGAAGATCCTTGATAGACATCTCGGTTGATGATGAGTCAGGATTCATGATGCTGAAATAAACAGCGAAGAACAGTAAGCAACCTGAAAAGAAGAAAACCTGCTATGCACATGATGAATGATATGTGTTTATGCAATGCATTCAAGGGTTCGAAAGTTCAAATTTGTTGTAGCCAAAAAAGGAACACACGTTATTATTAAGGAAGCGATTGTTTGGTACATCAAAGCCTCATGGGCAAAATAATACAAAAGCAAATCAATCCCAAAAGACACTACGCATCCTCTTTGGAGCTATGTAGGTGTTGAGATTCCTCTCCTCGTGCAATAGGCGGGTGAGCTCCAAGACCTTCTTTTCACTAGCATGTAGACTGGTCTCAAGAGAATTCCGTTCTTCCTTAAGCTGGATCCAGCTCTTCTGCATCTCTTCCCAGGACGTGGGCATGTCAGGATGTTGAATAGTGTAGGACACTTCTCCTTCCAATACTGGCTCTTTGATCACAGGGAGAACATGAGGATATGGTATTACTAACTTCTAGGAGCGGGCACGTACCCACTTGAGATAAGGTTCCAACGGGATGGAGTTCCTGTGCCCCAGTGTCTTGCTGTCTATCTTACTGGGAATCCTCCAAGCTCTGACAAATCTCTGGAGGAGTCCTTGTGCATCGTTGTCGAAGTCAAAAACTATGTCGGGAATTAACATGTCATGAGGGCCATCCCTTCGAGCATAACCAAACTGTCTCCAAGCCAGGCATGGGTTGTAAGTAATACCTCCTCTGATTCCCAGTAAAGGAACATTAGGGTACTCTCTGCAATGATCAATGATAGTGACATCCTCTCTGGACCGAGGGCACCAATGTATATCTGCATGTGTAAGAGTCATCAACCGTTGTGACCATCTCAAACCCCGCTCGTTCTTCAAAGCTGATTGTGGAAGGTGCGAAATAAACCACCTTCCCAGGAGAGGAGTGCAACACATAAGGACACCTCTTTTTCTCATGGTTCGAGTGTAACATGAGTGAAGGATGTCCCCCAGCAACGTAGGTATAGGATTCATGGACATGAAGATCTGGACAACACTGACATCTATAAGCTGATCTGGGTTAGGGAACAACACCAAACCATAGACAAGGAGGGCCACAACTTCTTCAAAAGCTTGTAAGTCAAGGGAGTTCCAACATTCATGGGCCTTTTCAAACAGAAACCTGGCTAAGAACCCTTTGATACCACTTCTAACTTCCCAATTTCCCTTGAGGTCAGATGATTGTAGGTGTAAGGCTTTAGCAATCTCTTCAAGTTTGGGTTCCTTTTCCGTACCGTTGTAGGGTAGTTGATCAAGGATAGGGATCTTCAGAAGCCGGGAGAACTCCTCCAATGTAGGTACCAGCTGATAGTCCAGGAAAGTGAAGCAGTGATGCAGAGGGTCAAAGAACTGGAACAGGACCTTTATCATATCTTCCTCAATGTTGGTATTGACCAAACTGATGAGTCTTCCATGTCTTTCACTGAATGAAGAGCTCTCAGGAATCCTGGATGTAAGCTCCTTAAGCTGAGGAGGGATCCTTACAAGGCTGATTTGAATTGTCTTTCTGCGAACAGTTTCCATGTCCTACAAAACAAGAACAAAGATGAAGATTCGAACCCCTGAAATGGTTAGTCAATGCATATGATGCTGGATGATGTCATGATGCTATGATTAAACACACCACAGATATTTACAAAGGCAAACATGTAAGGCACACAAGTCACACAAGACAAGCCCTTAGAGTTTAGGCCAGCATGGGGTCTGGGTATTACCCTCTTGAAGTTGGTGGGCTCAACCTGTCCTACCAGAAGTAACCGGGTTCTAAGGGTCCCAATATCACTGGATTGCTTTCATTGTTCATCGTTTCGATTTAGCCACTGAACTGGCGACCGAAATATTCCAGGAAAGCAACCATCAATTGAGTGTAGTATCGAGTATCAACCAACCTCGGACTGCACCAAAGTCAGTTATCTCACTACCCTAAAGAGGCCAAGATAGTTCAATTAAGGTTCCTAAGGTCTGTTGATGCTTCACGACACCACGCGGAGGCCCCGTACTCTCCTTGACTGAACTCAAGGGTTACCGGTACATACCAAAGTGCCACATCAACGTAGCAGACTGTTTCAACCATGTCGGTATACCCCGCACAGTTCCCTCACAGCCTTGTTGCTACTTTCTAAGAAGGTATCCCCAGATCCGAGTTAGGATCTATAGAACTCCCAAGACAGTCCCACAATTTAAAGCAAACAAGTCAAAGCAATTGAAAACACAGTGATCTTAGTCCTAAGGTATACCTCACTTTAAAGAGTCCCCAGCAGAGTCGCCAGTTCTGTGATCGGTGGATCTGGAACTGACTGTTTAACCCTGGTTCGCGAAATGTCGCGGAAGCAAGAGTCGCCACCGTCTTTTATTTTCTCCAAATGGAAAGGACAAAAGCACAGAAAAATTCCTTATAGAGATTGCTCTCGGTTCGGGAGGTAGATTATAGAAAGGGAAGGTGTTAGCACCCTTTCTATCCATGGTTATCCATGGGCTCTTAGATACTTGCTCATTTGTGTTTTCAAAATGGTTTGTTTGTTTTTCAACTGTGGGTTTAAAAAAAGTTTCTTTGAAAATTTCAGTTCGACTCTTGTATCAGTCCTCAAGAGTGTTTGAAAAGTTGCTTTCGAAAGCTTTTTGAAAAGGTGTCGGTGTGAAAAGTATTTTGATTTGTTTTGAAATTAGAGCAAGTATCTACGAGTTGTCTACCTACCCTAAGGAATTCGTCTGTGTAAATGTACTTAAGGTAGTGCCATCCCATCATTGAGAGGTAGGTAGCACCATCGTAGGAGGTGTTCGGGTCAATTCGAAGGTTCGGGACATGGTGATCCCCGGAGCAATAGGAAGACACCTTAGAAGCTACCCTCATGCCATGTTCATGGACATGAGGACTTACTAAAACATCCTCTACTCGACGATCACCTTTCGAGGGGCAAGGTAACAGTGAGGCGTACCCTAGGGGTGGTGTGTGATTTGTGTGTCGTTTTCAGATATTTTTGTCTTGTCATGAATTGGTGATCTACGCGTTGCTTTTATTTTTGACATTCATTCTTTCATGCAATAGTTAACAGTTAAAAGTTGCGGGAATATAAAAGGTCCTACGCTATTACAAAGGCGCGGGTCTACATCGCCAAATTAATCCAAGACCCAATTTGAAATAAAACAAAATACGGAAAATAAATGTCTAATTAATCTATTACATAGCTTTGGGAGAATTACATGAATATTCACAAAAGAAATAAAAGTGCGAAGAGAATTAAAGTCGGGAATGCGAGGGCGTTGGACCCTTTTTAGGAAATTAAATTACAATTAACAGATTAATTAAATAAAAGAAAGAAATTGTTTTTTTTGGAGTTTTTTGTATTTATGGATTTTTAGTAAGAAAATTAAATTAGAATTAAAAAGAAAAGTTAATTAACCCTAATTCTAAACCTTTTTTATTTGTTAAGAAATATTTTTAGTTTGACCTAATTTTAATTAATTATTTACATGGCCATTTATTTATAAAATAATTAATATTTAATAATGATAAAAGAAAAGAAAAAAGAATAAAAAGCACTTAAAACCCTAATTCTACATTTTTTAGTTTATTACAAAAAAATATTAAAGTTTAAACCTAGAATTAACTAAATTAATTAATACAATTTATTTACAAAGAAAATATTTCAATAAAATATATTTTTATTTTGTGACTTTCTGATTTTTTTGGGTATTTTTTATATTAAGAAAATGTTAATTTATGAATTAAGAGGCAATAATTAAATTAAAACAAATAATAAAAAAAATAGAAGAAAGAAACAAAATACAAACATTTGGGGGTGTTGACCCCAATTTGGAGGTATTTGGCCAGCAATCAGGCCCAATGTTTTAAGGCCTTGTTTGACTTTATTGGCTTGTGTGTGGCCTGGTTGACTTATGCACATGGTGCTCTTCAAGTCTTGACCTTTGGATTGGGATTATTGGGCGCGTGGCACGCCAGATGATGGAGACACATGATGGTCATTGGGAAGCATGCTGCATAGAATCACATGGAAACAAAATATATTAAGAAAGTGAGGGGACCTGGTGTTGTACCCCAAAATTTGCCCTCCCATATTCTCCAAGAAATTGCCAAGTCAGCTACAAAATTCCCCAAGGGTTGCACAGTGCAAGAGCCTCCTAAACAGTCAAGATTAGGGTTTGTGTTCTGATCAAGAAAATGAAGTTTTCAAAGGCCCAATCAAGTCTCACATGCTTACAAATATGGTCAAGTATCCTCATATCAAGTTTCAAGGCTTTCAGCACAAAATTGCACAGTCAAAACCCTAATTGCACTACAGTCAACTGTAGGGGCAAAATGGTTATTTGACAGTCAAAAGTTCAAATCTTTGGTCAACATATCATTTTGAAGCCACAAACATCATTTGATCAATGCTTGATCATGATTCTCAAAGTTTGGCTCAAAAATCATCAAGATGCAAAAGTTTCCTTATTTGGACAGCTGAAAAAGTCAACTGAAATTGACCAGGGCATAACTTTCACATGGATTATCAGAAAAATTCCATCCAAAGCTCATTTTGAAGAGAAAGACATTTCCTACAACTCATCTTCATTCTTCAAGTCCAAGAAATGCTCTCACAAAAAGTTATCAATTTCAACATTATAGGTCATTTTCAAAAGTCAACAAAAAGGGACTTTAAGTCAAAGGCCATAACTTGATATTGGTAAATCAAAATGACATGGGACCAAAGGCATTGGTTAGAGGACTCAAAGACCTTTCCAAAATGTCCAAGAACATGAGAAAAGCTTAAAAATTGAGCAAGTTATGCCTTGTAGAAGTTGGGAAAGTTTTGGATATTTTGAAAAGTCAACATTGATTCAAATGACCTAAAATTGCTAATGGGCCCATGTTTCTTCCACAATTCATCATTCCAAGCATGTGCACGACCACTTGGCCCAAAGGGAAGTATTTTTTCACTTTTTATTTATTTATTTGAATTTTTATTTATAATAATTCACTTAAATCAATTAAATATGTGAAAAATATTTAACTTAACCTAACAAATTTTTTTGTACATGTTTTATTCTCAATGATTCGTGCCTAGCCAAATGAGGAAAGATTTGGATTGATTAGATCATAATTGATACAAAAATGCATGGAAAAGATTGAAAAAAACAAAGCTTGAAAATCAAATCTTCAAAACCATGATTGCAAGAGATTTTGAGCAAGTTTCTTGACCTAATGCATTCAGTACATAAGCCTAAAGGAAAACCTAATGCTGATACACACTGAGCTGCGCCCAAAAGCCATTATCAAACTTGAATTTTTTCTCTAAAAACTGAATTCTGAAAACTCACTTCCAGGGCGATCCAAGACATAATTTTTGTTCCATTGGCTTGCTGAAGGTCCATTGAACGTGTCTCAATCAAAAACATTCATCAAAGCTTAAGGAATTGGTATACAGAACCTGAAATATCTCATGAAAATTTCATAATCGTACATCCTAATCCATGCATTCTTTGTGAAATTTAATTATTGATTCATGTTGGTCATTTGATTCTGAAGCTAACCCATGTATTCAATTGTGTTTTTGAGCTATACACGCGATTATGCCATTGTCAATTTCTAGGGTTTACAGGACCTAGAATTAGGGCTTCTCAAATAAAGAAAAATTGAGGCTTGGGACCTTGGCCATCAAAACGAACGCATCTGGACGAAGAGAATCCATGTGTCGCGCTCAATTTATGAGTGCCTGAGAGCTAATCGCTATTTTCTGGAAAGTGGCCTAAGAGAACACATCCAAAACCGTTGCCTATGTTTCTTTTGTTTCAGGAAAATAAAAACCAGCGAGGAAGACGATAACGTGTGAGGCGTGGATTGGTCAGTTTGAAATTCGCGCGCAGAATCCACTAATGCATTGGTTTTCTTTTATATTATTTGTTTGCTATTATATATTAACACGCGCGTAAGATGATCCAGTGGCAAGCGTTAGTGCTGGTAACAGTTATGACCTGGGTTCGAGCCCCAGGTCTTCGTTATTTCCATAATATTTTTCCATAAAAATTCACGTGCAGGTTCAATATTGAAGCGCATCATACACTCTCAAAAATCAACGTCCATATGTCCAGGCTCATCAGATCAATGGCTATGGATTGGGGAACACCATAAACCCTAGTCCATGCGTCACACGCGTCCAGCAAAAGTCAACAAGGCCATGCTAAATGGGCCTGAATTGCTAGAGATTCACCTCCATGTTGGGGACTACAACCCCCCTTGGTTTGCAACTTCTTTTAATTTTCTCTATTTTTTTTATTCTTGCTATAATTTTTATTTTTCTTTTAATTACTATTTGTTTAATTAATTATATTTTCATAAAATCATAAAACACATAAAAAAGTCAGAAAAGAGCAAAAATAATAAATATTTGTATTTTAGTATTTTCTTAAGTAACTTTGCATGTAATTAAACTTAGTTTTAAATTAGGTTGTAATTTTAATTCTTTTCATAATAAAATCTAAAAAACATAGAATTAGGTTTAATCAATAATTTTTCATCTTTTTATTTTTCTTTCATAATGATTAAATAATTAAATACTTATTTCTTTAATTAAATTTGCATGTAAAAATTAGGGTTAATTTAGGTTAAATTCTAATGTTTTCTTAATAAATTAAAATAAAATAGAATTAGGGTTAGTAGTTAATTTTAATTAATTCTTTCTTTTTTATATTAAATCATAAAATACCAAAAAAACAAATTCTTGCTTTCTTTTTAATTAATTAATTCATCATTAATTCAATTTTTTGCAAAAGGGTCCAACGCCCTCGTTTCGTTTAATTCTTATTAATTCGCATTTATTTTTATTTCTTTATAATATTATGTATCTCTCCCAAGGCCATGTAACCTTTCAATTTCTTGAATTTTTAATTCTTTTACTTTATTTATTTTATATCAAATCGGGTCCTGGTTAATTTTGGCGATGTGGACCCGCGCCTTTTGTAATAGCTTTAGATCTTTACTTTCCCGCAAATATTTTAACTGCTAAATCAAAAGCATGAAAGAATGTATGAACAAAATAAAAGCAAGCGTAGAACACCGATAACATGACAAGATAAATATCTGAAAAGACACACAAATCACACACCACCCCTAGGGTACGCCTCACTGTTGCCTTGCCTCGAAAGGTGATCGTCGAGTAGAGGATGTCTTAGTAAGTCCTCATGATCTGGGAACCTGGCATGAGGGTAGCTTCTAAGGTGTCTTCCCATTGCTCTGGTGATCACCATGTCCCGAACCTCGAATTGATCCGAACACCTCCAACGGTGGTGCTACCTACCTCTCAATGGTGGGATGGCACTACTTTAAAGGACATTTACACAGACGAATTCCTTAGGGTAGGTAGACGACTCTAGATACTTGCTCTAAATTTCAAAACAAATTCAAAATACTTTTCACACCAACACATTTCCAAAAAGCTTTCGAAAGCATTTTTTCAAACACTCTTGAGGACTGATACAAGAGTCGAACTAGAATTTTCAAAGAAACTTTTTTAAAACCCACAGTTGAAAAGCAAACAAACCATTTTGAAAACACAAGTGAGCAAGTATCTAAGAGCCCATGAATAACCATGGATAGAAAGGGTGCTAACACCTTCCCTTTCTATAATCTACCTCCCGAACCGAGAGCAATCTCTTTAAGGAATTTTTCTGTGCTTTTGTCCTTTCCATTTGGAGAAAATAAAAGACGGTGGCGACTCTTGCTTCCGCGACATTTCGCGAACCAGCGTTAAACAATCAGTTCCAGATCCACCGATCACAGAACTGGCGACTCTGCTGGGGACCAAACTTAAAGTGAGGTGTACCTTAGGGCTAGTTCATAACTGTGTTTTCAATTGTATTGATTTGCTTGCTTTACTATTGTGGGTTGCATCGGAGTTACATAGATCCTAACCCGGATCTGGGGATACCCTGTTTAGGTAGCATAAGCTGTGAGGGACCTGTCCGGCGTAGACCGACACAGGTGAAGCAGTGGCTACGTTTGTGTGGCACCTTGGTCTGTACCGATATCCCTTGTGTCGCAACGAGGAGAATATGGGTCTTCTAAGGAGTCATTAAGCACCAACAACCTTAGAACCTTAATTGACACAACTTGGCCTTTAGAATTGTAGCAGTATGCTACGCCCATTGAGGCTAAACTCTCGTGATGGTTCTGGCCGCAAGAAAAGATTGCGATGCTGGAGTTATGACCGATTGAGGGTAGTCAATGATATTGGGATCCTCTAAGAACCCGGTTACTTTTGATAGGACAGGTATGAACCGACAAACTGAAAGAGGGTAGTACCTAGACCTCATGCTGGCCTAAACTTTAGGGGCTTGCCTTGTGTGACTTGTGTGCCTTACCATGTTTGCCTTTGTATCTATGTGTGGTGTGCTTTATCATAACATCATAACATCATGAGCATTGCATGCATCCTGCATAAGGACTGACCATTTCAAAGACAAGAGGGTTTCACCTTTGCTCTGTTTTGTAGGACATTATGATGCCTGTGCGAAGGAATACTATCCGGTTCAACTTTGTTCGTTCACCTGAGTTGCTTGATGAGTTGGTTAGCAGAATTCCAAATACCACTTCCTTCATTCAGAGGCATGGTTCCCTTCTCAGTTTAGTCACTGCAAAGCGGTATCAACAGTTGATGAGTGTTCTGACCCAGTTCTATGACCCTCTGTACCAGTGCTTCACCTTTCAAGACTTCCAGCTGGTCCCTACCCTGGAAGAGTTCTCTAATTTGCTTGGTATCCCTATATTGGATCAGACTCCCTTTACTGGCTGGGAAAAGACCCACAGGCTTGAGGATGTGGTTGCAGCTCTTCCTTTGACCCATCAAGAGGTAACAGACAACTGGGTGACTAGAAGCGGAGTTAAGGGTTTCTTGGCCAAGTTTCTGATTGGTAAAGCTAACAATTTCTGGAATGACCTGGACTTTAGGGCATATGAAGACATCTTGGCTCTCCTAATCTACGGGTTAGTCCTGTTTCCTAATCCTGACAACTTCATCAATGTCACCGCCATAAGGATCTTTATGTCTCAGAATCCTGTGCCCACTCTCTTGGGTGACATCTTGCAACAGCTTCATGCCCGTACTACCCGAAGACGAGGAACCCTATGGTGTTGTATGCCTTTGTTGGTGAGGTGGTTTATTTCGCACCTCCCTAAGTTCATACTAAAGAACCAAGAAGGAAGAGGTTGGGCTCATAGGTTAATGTCTCTCACCGACAAAGACATCATTTGGACTTGCAGAGGTTTGGATGAGATAGCTATTATTGATCGATGCGGGGAATACCCTAATGTTCCTCTGATTGGTACCCAAGGAGGGATCTATTACAATCCATGTCTAGCACTCCGTCAGTTTGGAAGAGCAAGAAGAGCAGGTCCCCATGAGATGTTGGTGCCTCACATCAGTTTTGAATTTCAGGTGGATAGTGACGAGCTGCGTCGTAGGTTCATCAAAGCTTGGGACAAAGTTCATAAAGCTGACCCACAAGAGCTAGGGCCAAAGACTTCTTTACCTATGGAAGCCTACTACAAATGGGTTCGCATTCGTGCTCAGAAGTTAGGTATGCCGTACGAAGCTGTCAGACCCGTCATTCTTGAGTGTCCTGACAAAGATGGTGTTCCTCCAACTGTCCTCCCTCCTCAGATACCTACTGATTATGAGACATTGAAGAGATCTTGGTCGCAACTGCGAGAAGAGCGGGATTCTTACCGGGAAAAGTTCAACGAGCAGGAATCAAAGATCCAGAAGCTGACCAAGCAGTTGGAGAATGAGAGAGCTCTGAATGCCTACATCCGTACTGAGAAGAGGAGACCATGGGATCAATAAGGAGCCCCAGATGTGCTTTTACAGTTTTATTTTCCTTTTCAGTATTTCTTTTCATGTAACGCCTAAGGGCAACCTGTTGAATAATTTCAGTTTCAAAGTTAAATCTAATGAAGTGTGTTCCTTTTTGTTTACAAAGTTGACTCCCGATTGTCTTTGAAAACATAAATCATACGCATTTCATTCATCATGTGCATAGCAGGTTTCTCCCTTTTTCAGGTTGCTTACATTTCTTCGCTGTTTATTTCAGCATCATGAATCCTGACTCTTCATCAACTGAGACCTCCATCAAGGCTCTTCAGGCGCAGAATGCGCAGTTTCAGGAATTAATCAAGGGTCTGGCTCAGGGCCAAGAAGAATTGAAGGCTATGCTCCTGAAGAAGGAGAAGAAGAAGAAGAGAAGGACTGTTCTGTTCAACTCGGGCCGAAGGTTTGGCAATACTCTGCAGCAGGAAGAGGTTGGTTCTTCTGTTGGCAAGAGTAGTCCTCAGGCAGAAGCAAGGGTTCCTAGTCCGGTAGTCTCCGACAACGAGACTGATTTTGATGAAGAGCAGTACCCTCCTGCAGAAGACAGATACAAGCAACTGGAGGACAGGTTGAAAGCTATGGAGGTTCAACAGGTACCTGGGCTGGATTTCGGAGATCTGGGTTTGTCTACTGGTGTGATCATCCCTCACAAGTTCAAAGCACCATCCTTCTCTAAGTATGACGGGGCGTCTTGTCCCAAGCTACATCTAAGGTCCTATGTTCGGAAAATTCAACCATACTCTGCGGATAAGAATTTGTGGATCCACTTCTTCCAGGAGAGTCTTTCAGGGACTCATCTCGAATGGTTCTATCAGCTGGATGGGACCAAGGTTCGTAACTGGGAGGAGTTGGCTACTGCTTTCTATAAGCAGTATCAATATAATGCCGACCTTGCCCTTACACGTACTCAACTCCAGGGTATGTCGTTAGGTGCAAGTGAAGGTTTTAAAGAGTACGCTCAGAAGTGGAGAGACCTGGCTGGCAGGGTGCAGCCACCATTGACTGATCGGGAGTTGGTAGACATGTTCTTGGGGACCCTATCTGGGCCATTTTTCAACCATCTCATTGGGAATTATTCTGCTGGGTTCACTGATTTGATTCTGACTGGAGAGAGAATTGAGGCTGGGTTAAAGTCTGGGAAGATTCCGAAGGGTGCATCGTCTAGTTCTGAAAAGAAACCCTTCAAGAAGGAGTCTAGTGCCGTGTATGGTTCCAAGAGATCAGAGAGACCTGAGCGCCGCCAATCTGTCAGTGCAGTAATGATTGCTAAGCCTGCTGCCGCTCCTCGGTCGACCAATCCTCAAAGGGCTGAAAGACCCCGGAGGGAGTTTACCCGCTTAAGCATGACCCTATCGCAGATCCTGCCACAGTTACTATCCACCAATTTGGTGACTGTCAGGGAGGCTCCGAAGTTCCCCAATACTGCATCTCCTAAGTACAACCCGAATGCTCGTTGTGCTTACCATTCAGATAGCCCGGGGCACTCTACCGATGACTGTTGGACGTTAAAGAGTAAGGTGCAAGACCTTATCGACGCGAAGGAGATACATTTCGAAGCGCCTGAGAGGCCGAATGTAGTTACTGTTCCTATGCCTCAACATGGGGTAAATGCTGTTGACGAAGACGTTTATGCTGTTTCTGTGGATGATCTAGTCACTCCTCTGAAGATTGTCAAGAAGAACCTACTACAGGCCGGTTTATTTCCGGGTTGCAGTGAGGGTTGCCTGTTCTGTGTTGTGTCCCTATCTGGTTGTCCCTTGCTGAAGTTAGGCATCCAAAGCCTAATGGATAGCAAGGAGATTCTGTTTAAGAAATCTGCTGTTCGGTTGGTTCCGGTGGAAGAAGTTTCTGTGGTGACTATCTTTAATAATCCAATCCCGGCTCTCCCGAAGAAGCCCGTCCAAATTATGACCGTCGCACCTATTGTTATCACTGTTCCAGGGCCCTTGCCCTATGTATCGGATAAAGCTGTCCCTTGGCATTATGGGGCAGATGTGTATGTAAATGGGATTAAACAAGAGTTCAACGCTGGCGCCAGCATTTGTGACATCACTGGCCCAGCCAAGGTTACCCGCAGTGGCAGGCTCTTCTCGCCTGACATTGCACCGCCTGCTGCCCGACGACCGCTTCTCATAACTCATACCAGTGTACCTGTTCCTGCTGCTGATCCAATTATTCCTCCTGTTGCTGAGTCATCCAATGTTCGGGGCAAAGGAAGTGAAGTTGAGCCTGCCCAGATGGAGGCACCTGTACCTATAACTGCTGAGGCCTCCCAACAAGAAATGGAGGAGATTTTGAAAATTATAAAGAAGAGTGACTTTAATGTTGTGGAACAGCTGGGGCACACGCCCTCCAAGATCTCCATGCTCTCTTTATTGCTGTGCTCCAAGGCCCATGCCAAGGCCTTAATCTCGTTCCTCAAGACGGCCCATGTGCCACATGAGACATATGCAGTCCAGTTCACTGATTGCGTAGCAAATCTGACAGCAGACAATGGCTTGGGTTTCTCAGATGCTAACTTGACCGCGAAGGGAGGAGACCATAATGATGCTCTGCATGTCTCTATCGAATGCAGGGGCACTACCTTGGCACATGTGTTGGTGGATACTGGTTCGTCCTTGAATGTTCTACCCAAGAAGGCTTTAGACCGTCTAGATTGTGAAGGCCTGGAATTAAAACCCAGCAATATCATTGTCAGGGCCTTTGATGGTTCAAAGAGGATGGTTCATGGAGAGGTTGACATTCCGATTCGTGTGGGCTCTCAGGTGTTTGACTCCACATTTTATGTGATGGATATCCGTCCATCTTACTCTTGTCTATTGGGTCGACCTTGGATACATAAGGCTGGGGCAGTGACCTCTACCTTGCACCAGAAGCTGAAGTACCCCGTCAGAGGGAAGATCGTCACTGTGCAGGGAGAGGAGGAATATATGGTGAGCCACCTGAACTCCTTCAGGTACATTGAGATGGACGGAGAGTTTATTGAAACCCCCTTTCAGCATTTCGAGGAGGTGCTCCCAATTGCAGCAGCAGCAGAAACAGCAGTAGAAGAAAATGTTCCTTTGAAGATGGCTTTCCTGAAGGATGCCCGGGCTGTGGTTCAGAGGGGTGAAAGTGCCAACTGGGGCAGACTTCCAGACTTTACTCAGAAGACTGATAAATTTGGGTTGGGTTTTACTACAGAGGGGCAGAAAGCTATGAGGAAAGCAAAGATCGGAAGACCTCCTGTGATCATTACAAATCCAAGAGTGAATGCTGTTGGGGAAGACAACGAAGTGGACGAAGCTGAATTCAACAGCTGGATCTATCCAACGACCGAAGGCGGATTGAACAACTGGATTTCTAAGGACCATACCCCTGTTACCTTTGTGACGCAGTAATAAATTTCTTTGTTTCGTTATTTTGTAATAAACAATAATAAACTCTTTGGCCCGGTGTCTTACCCGAGGCACCGTGGTATCATTTGTGAGGGCATATAAATTGTCATTTCATATATCATGAATGAAAATCTTGGACGTATTTTCGCATTGCAAATTTTATGCTCCTTTTCTGTCTTTCTTTCCTTTACATATACTTCAAAACAGCTGTATTTACACACACACTCACTCATACAGGTTTCAATCCATTCTGGATCTTACTGGTAACGACTCTGTTACCGCCAGTTATGACTTCGAAAATCCGATCAACTTAGCCGAAGACGAAGGTGAAGAGGATTGCGAAGTGCCTGGCGAGCTTGCAAGACTGTTGCTTCAGGAAGAGAGGGCAATTCAACCCCATGAAGAGCCAGTGGAAACCATAAACTTGGGTACAGAGACAGACAGGAAAGAGGTAAAGATTGGTGCCAACCTAGAGCTCAGCGTGAAGCAACGGTTGACTCAAATGCTGCATGATTATGTGGAGATATTTGCCTGGTCCTACGAAGATATGCCAGGGTTGGATACCGATATTGTGGTCCACCACTTGCCAACTAAGGAAGACTGCCCTCCAGTTAAGCAAAAGGTCCATCGGATGCGTCCAGAGATGTCTGAGAAGATTAAAGCCGAGGTCATGAAACAGTTTGATGCTGGGTTCCTTGCAGTGACTTCTTACCCTCAGTGGGTTGCTAATGTGGTGCCGGTACCTAAGAAGGACGGTAAGGTCAGAATGTGTGTTGATTACAGGGATCTGAACAGGGCCAGCCCCAAAGATGACTTCCCCTTACCTCACATTGACGTCCTTGTTGATAATACGGCTCAGCACAAGGTATTCTCTTTCATGGATGGCTTTTCAGGTTACAATCAGATCAAGATGGCACCTGAAGACATGGAAAAGACTACATTTGTTACTCAGTGGGGCACCTTCTGCTACAAGGTCATGCCATTCGGGTTGAAGAACGCTGGGGCAACCTACCAACGTGCCATGGTTGCCTTATTTCATGACATGATCCATCATGAGATAGAAGTGTATGTGGACGACATGATCGCAAGGTCCCAGACTGAGGAAGAGCATCTAGATCATCTGCAGAAGTTGTTTGACCGGTTGAGACTGTACAAGCTGAGATTGAACCCGAACAAGTGTACCTTCGGGGTAAGATCTGGAAAGTTGCTAGGCTTCGTGGTCAGTGATAAAGGTATTCAAGTGGACCCTGCTAAGGTCAAAGCTATTCAAGAGATGCCAATTCCTAAGACAGAAAAGGAAGTCAGAGGCTTTTTAGGACGCCTGAATTACATTGCTCGCTTCATCTCACATCTGACTGCTACTTGTGAGCCAATCTTCAAGCTGCTGAAGAAAGATCAGGTAGTACGTTGGAACGATGAATGTCAGGCTGCCTTCGACAGAATCAAAGAGTATCTCCAAGAACCACCTATCCTTATGCCACCGGTTGAAGGGAGACCTCTGATACTATATCTAACAGTGCTTGACAATTCAATGGGGTGTGTGCTGGGGCAGCATGACGAGTCTGGCCGAAAAGAGCATGCCATTTATTACCTTAGCAAAAAGTTTACCGACTGTGAGACCCGATACTCACTGCTTGAGAAAACTTGCTGCGCTTTGGTATGGGCGGCTCGCCGGCTGAGACAGTATATGCTGACTCACACTACCTTGTTGATCTCAAAAATGGATCCTATAAAGTACATATTCGAAAAGCCTGCTCTGTCTGGGAGAATTGCAAGATGGCAAATGATCTTGACGGAATACGACATTCAGTACACAACCCAGAAAGCCATCAAGGGAAGTGTATTGGCAGACCACTTGGCACATCAAGCTGTAGATGACTATCAGTCTATGAACTTCGAATTTCCGGATGAGAGCATCATGATAGTGACAGATTGTGAAGTACCTGGACCGGATGAAGGACCTGAACCAGGATCCCGATGGTCTATGCACTTCGACGGAGCCTCCAATGCTTTGGGTAACGGTATCGGCGCCATAATCATATCACCTCAAGGTACTCATACTCCACTCACTGCCCGGCTATGTTTCAACTGTACCAACAACATGGCGGAGTATGAGGCGTGCATCATGGGTCTTCAAGCTGCGATCGACTTAAGGATCAAGTTTCTGAGTGTCTTCGGAGATTCCGCTCTCGTGATCAATCAGATCAAAGGAGAGTGGGATACGAAACATCCGAATCTTATTCCTTACAGAGAATGTGTGTTGACCTTGATCCCGCACTTCACGGAAATAACCTTTGAGCACTTTCCAAGAGAAGAGAATCAGTTGGCGGATGCGTTAGCTACAATGTCTTCAATGTTCAAAGTTAAATGGGATAATGAGGCTCCCCGGATCATCATCTGGAAACTGGACGAACCGGCATATTGTTGCGATCTCGAGACTGAATTGGTGAATGAGAAGCCTTGGTACCAGGAAGTGAAGAGATATCTGGAAGCTCAGGAATACCCTGAAGGTGCCTCTATCAATGATAAGAAATTCCTGAGGAGGTTCGCAACAAAGTTCTTCCTTAGCAACGGCATCTTGTACAAGCGAAACCATGATTCAACCTTACTGCGTTGTGTGGATAAGACTGAAGCAGAAAGGATCATGGAAGAACTGCATGAAGGGACCTTTGGTACGCATTCCAGTGGACACACTATGGCTAAGAAAATCCTACGGGCAGGATACTACTGGTCCACAATGGAAGCTGACTGCTACCAACATTCCAGGACATGCCATAAGTGCCAGATTTACGCAGATAAGGTGCATGTTCCTCCAGTTCCCCTGAATGTTGTGACTGCGCCGTGGCCGTTTGCAATGTGGGGCATAGACATGATCGGCGAGATTAAACCTACGGCGTCTAATGGGCATCGCTTCATCCTGATAGCGATTGATTATTTTACGAAGTGGGTTGAAGCAGCATCCTATGCTACGGTAACCAAGACTGTTGTGGCACGGTTCATTCGGCATAACCTGATCTGTCGGTACGGTGTCCCAGAGAGAATTATTACAGACAACGGTACCAATCTGAATAACAAGATGATCGCTGAGCTCTGCGAACAGTTCAAGATACAGCACCACAATTCTTCTCCTTACAGACCGAAGATGAATGGGGCTGTAGAAGCAGCAAATAAGAACATCAAGAAGATCGTGCAGAAGATGACAGTGACTTATAAAGACTGGCACGAGATGTTACTGTTTGCTCTACATGGGTACCGTACCTCAGCTAGGACGTCAACCGGGGCAACTCCTTTCTCTCTGGTTTATGGCATGGAGGCAGTCTTGCCGATCGAAGTGCAAATACCCTCTCTCCGGATAATGAAGGATGCAAATCTGAACGAAGATGATTGGATCCAGACACAACTTGATCAGCTCAACCTCATTGACGAAAAGAGACTTGCTGCTATTTGTCATGGTCAGACGTATCAGAAACGGATGATCAGGGCATTTAACAAAAAGGTCAGACCACAGGAATATCAAGTCGGGGATCTGGTGATCAAGCGAATCATCCTTCCTCAGAGTGATCCAAGGGGAAAATGGACCCCTACGTACGAAGGGCCATTTGTGGTTAAGCATGTGTTCTCAGGAGGAGCAATGATATTAACCAATATGGATGGTGACGACCTGCCTCACCCCGCCAATGCAGATATAGTAAAAAGATACTACGCATGAAAAAAGACCCGCTAGGCTGACATGCCTAGGCAAAAATTAGGGCTTCCCGTCGAACCAAAAGGGTTCGGGCAAAATGAAGGGATGAAAATGAAAAATCTGTACACTCGGCAAGTCGAAAACCTGAAAAGGCGGCTTGGGCAAAAATGGGTATCCCGGTGGACCGAAAACCCGAAAGGGTGGTCCAGGCAAAAATTAGGGATAAAGCGTAATACTATGTCTCATTGATCACCTTGCATCCAGAATCCGGTATCTACATCAAGTTCAGACGGCATCGATCAGTCAGTTTCACCTTCAACCAAGGTCATCAAGTGATGAGACGCTCAGAGTTATAAAGGCAATAGCAGAGTTGAAACCCAGTGGGATCATTCGTTTCACACAGCTGTTTTATTTTCTTTTGTACAAAATTTGTATAAACTCTCTTGTTCGGCGGCGTTCCTCTTACTAGGACGTCAGCCCCTTGTACACAAAACGCCTATTCACAGGCCATTCAAAAATCAATACAAATATATCTTTCAGTTAAAAGTGCCAAATGTTTTTCTTTTTCTGTTTTGTTTTGCGAAGAACATCCAAGGTTCAATTTGTGATATATGCATTGACGATAATTTGCTAACTCGTGAATATTTGTATACGAAACAAAGGATTTTATTACAGGTGACACTAGAAACAGGGGCAATAAAGAGTTGTCTAAGCAATCTAATTGTTCTGTCCTCCAAGGTACCAAGGCAGGTTCAGTTAAAGAACATCACCAGTACATCTTAATTCCCCAGAGAGTGATTCAGCAAAACAGTGCATTCTTCTCCAGGTAGAGTTATCAAGTCTCAAGGAAATTGGGTATCCTCCAGCAGATCCCAACATTCCCCAGCAGTATACATATATTCTTAACAAGCATCCCCGGCAGTCTTGGTCTAAAGATTGTTCCCCGGCGGCAGACCAACATTCAAAGGAATCACTCCCCCGACATAGTTCAAAACTTCCCCAAGATAATCCAATCTAGTTCCCTAGGAAATTTGGAATTCATATCCCCAAGCAGTAAGCTTATCCCCAGTAAATTCTGGAAGCTTATCCTTCGCAGAGCACGAACGCGTCTCCCGACTTTATTCAAAGAGTTATTTCCTTAACAGGATATAACTGGGTTATCCTCAGCTAAAAGCCACGGAAAGAGCGTCCTCGACGAAGTCTTCTTACCCCAGCGAAGTCCATCAACACTTCCAACAACAAGGGTATCCCCAGCAAATTATTACCAACACTCAGCAAGGCATCCCTCTTCCCACAGAGTATTGCTTCCCAGCATGGTCGCTAGAGTATCTTTTCTCCCCGCAGAATCTTCCATTTTCCAAGTTTATTCCGCCACGGAGTCATCTCCTCCTACCGGTATTCTTGCAGCTATCATCCCTAGCGGAAGCAAAATCTATTCTTCAACATCAGCCCAGGATATGACTTCCCGGCACCCGTCAAGGATTTAATTTCCTAGACGAAAACATACATTCATAAAACATCACATACATCATTATAGCATGCATAGACGCATTATGTCATACAAATCTCATTTATGTTGAGAACATCATTGCTTGATCCATATCATGCATTGCATATGACTGACCTTTACCTTTCAGGAAAGATGCAGTTGAAATTCTCAATCATATTTCAAGACCTAGACCGGTTCAGTTAATCGACTCCAAAGATTTCTTATCCAGTCCCAGGCCTTCTCTAGTCCAGCTAAATCGACTCCCAACAGATTTTTCTGATAAAGACTCAGTAGAAGTTATCCCAGGTTATAATTTCCTATTGGTTCTCTCTCCGACGGTGCATGAGATTTCCATTGTAGGTTTTTCTTTCAGATTATAATTTCCTATTGGTTCCCTCTCCGACGGTGAGTGAGGTGATAATTCCTTTCAGATTATAATTTCCTATGGTTCCCTCTCCGACGGTGAGTGAGGTGATAATTCCTTTTCCCATGGTTCCCTCTCCGACGGTGAGTGAGGTGATAATTCCTTTTCAGATGGTTCCCTCTCCGACGGTGAGTGAGGTGATAATTCCTTTTTAGATGGTTCCCTCTCCGACGGTGAGTGAGGTGATAATTCCTTTCCCTATGGTTCCCTCTCCGATGGTGCGTGAGGTGATAATTCCTTTTCCCATGGTTCCCTCTCCGACGGTGAGTGAGGTGATAATTCCTTTCAGATTTTAATTTCCTATGGTTCCCTCTCCGACGGTGAGTGAGGTGATAATTCCTTTTCCCATGGTTCCCTCTCCGACGGTGAGTGAGGTGATAATTCCTTTTCAGATGGTTCCCTCTCCGACGGTGAGTGAGGTGATAATTCCTTTTCCTATGGTTCCCTCTCCAACGGTGAGTGAGGTGATAATTCCTTTTCAGGTTATAATTTCCTTTGGTCCTCTCCCCGATGGTGCGTGAGATGTAATTCCCTTTCAGATTATAATTGCTTATTGGTTCTCTTCCCGATACTGCGAAGATGGTAATTCCCATCAAGATTTTCTCAACGAGCGTTGTTGAAGTTAAAGTCACCCAAGGTTCTCTTACCATTCATGCTAAGGTAGTAACCATCCCTGGTTCATTCATCACCATTTGAAGCTCCGGACTCAGCTCCTGTAACCAGGCAGGACATATCTATACCAAGCATCCGAAGACCAACTCCTACAACATGTCAAGTACTCATTTTTTCTCTTGCAGGTACGCAAGTGCTCGCTAAGGAATCTCTTATGCGATCAACATCCAGATGGCATCTATAAGCCCATCATCCTATCCAGCAACCTCTAAATGGCATCTATAAGCCCATTCCACCATCACTACTACTATGTGAGCGCAAATTTCTGGGCACTCTAGTGTTCAATCATCTTCCACCCTCGGATTACGAAAGGCACGTCAGCCAATCTGCATCCTCAGGTCTAAGAAGATTGAACAGGGGCAACTGTTGTACCCCAAAATTTGCCCTCCCATATTCTCCAAGAAATTGCCAAGTCAAGCTACAAAATTCCCCAAGGGTTGCACAGTGCAAGAGCCTCCTAAACAGTCAAGATTAGGGTTTGTGTTCTGATCAAGAAAATGAAGTTTTCAAAGGCCCAATCAAGTCTCACATGCTTACAAATATGGTCAAGTATCCTCATATCAAGTTTCAAGGCTTTCAGCACAAAATTGCACAGTCAAAACCCTAATTGCACTACAGTCAACTGTAGGGGCAAAATGGTCATTTGACAGTCAAAAGTTCAAATCTTTGGTCAACATATCATTTTGAAGCCACAAACATCATTTGATCAATGCTTGATCATGATTCTCAAAGTTTGGCTCAAAAATCATCAAGATGCAAAAGTTTCCTTATTTGGACAGCTGAAAAAGTCAACTGAAATTGACCAGGGCATAACTTTCACATGGATTATCAGAAAAATTCCATCCAAAGCTCATTTTGAAGAGAAAGACATTTCCTACAACTCATCTTCATTCTTCAAGTCCAAGAAATGCTCTCACAAAAAGTTATCAATTTCAACATTATAGGTCATTTTCAAAAGTCAACAAAAAGGGACTTTAAGTCAAAGGCCATAACTTGATATTGGTAAATCAAAATGACATGGGACCAAAGGCATTGGTTAGAGGACTCAAAGACCTTTCCAAAATGTCCAAGAACATGAGAAAAGCTTAAAAATTGAGCAAGTTATGCCTTGTAGAAGTTGGGAAATTTTTGGATATTTTGAAAAGTCAACATTGATTCAAATGACCTAAAATTGCTAATGGGCCCATGTTTCTTCCACAATTCATCATTCCAAGCATGTGCACGACCACTTGGCCCAAAGGGAAGTATTTTTTCACTTTTTATTTATTTATTTGAATTTTTATTTATAATAATTCACTTAAATCAATTAAATATGTGAAAAATATTTAACTTAACCTAACAAATCTTTTTGTACATGTTTTATTCTCAATGATTCGTGCCTAGCCAAATGAGGAAAGATTTGGATTGATTAGATCATAATTGATACAAAAATGCATGGAAAAGATTGAAAAAAACAAAGCTTGAAAATCAAATCTTCAAAACCATGATTGCAAGAGATTTTGAGCAAGTTTCTTGACCTAATGCATTCAGTACATAAGCCTAAAGGAAAACCTAATGCTGATACACACTGAGCTGCGCCCAAAAGCCATTATCAAACTTGAAATTTTTCTCTAAAAACTGAATTCTGAAAACTCACTTCCAGGGCGATCCAAGACATAATTTTTGTTCCATTGGCTTGCTGAAGGTCCATTGAACGTGTCTCAATCAAAAACATTCATCAAAGCTTAAGGAATTGGTATACAGAACCTGAAATATCTCGTGAAAATTTCATAATCGTACATCCTAATCCATGCATTCTTTGTGAAATTTAATTATTGATTCATGTTGGTCATTTGATTCTGAAGCTAACCCATGTATTCAATTGTGTTTTTGAGCTATACACGCGATTATGCCATTGTCAATTTCTAGGGTTTACAGGACCTAGAATTAGGGCTTCTCAAATAAAGAAAAATTGAGGCTTGGGACCTTGGCCATCAAAACGAACGCATCTGGACGAAGAGAATCCATGTGTCGCGCTCAATTTATGAGTGCCTGAGAGCTAATCGCTATTTTCTGGAAAGTGGCCTAAGAG
The DNA here is from genome assembly GCA_948472305.1 of Vicia faba. Taxonomy (NCBI): domain Eukaryota; kingdom Viridiplantae; phylum Streptophyta; class Magnoliopsida; order Fabales; family Fabaceae; genus Vicia; species Vicia faba. The sequence continues at coordinate 552,075,704 of OX451741.1, forward strand.
AACACATCCAAAACCGTTGCCTATGTTTCTTTTGTTTCAGGAAAATAAAAACCAGCGAGGAAGACGATAACATGTGAGGCGTGGATTCGTCAGTTTGAAATTCGCGCGCAGAATCCGCTAATGCATTGGTTTTCTTTTATATTATTTGTTTGCTATTATATATTAACACGCGCGTAAGATGATCCAGTGGCAAGCGTTAGTGCTGGTAATAGTTATGACCTGGGTTCGAGCCCCAGGTCTTCGTTATTTCCATAATATTTTTCCATAAAAATTCACGTGCAGGTTCAATATTGAAGCGCATCATACACTCTCAAAAATCAACGTCCATCTGTCCAGGCTCATCAGATCAATGGCTATGGATTGGGGAACACCATAAACCCTAGTCCATGCGTCACACGCGTCCAGCAAAAGTCAACAAGGCCATGCTAAATGGGCCTGAATTGCTAGAGATTCACCTCCATGTTGGGGACTACAACCCCCCTTGGTTTGCAACTTCTTTTAATTTTCTCTATTTTTTTTATTCTTGCTATAATTTTTATTTTTCTTTTAATTACTATTTGTTTAATTAATTATATTTTCATAAAATCATAAAACACATAAAAATGTCAGAAAAGAGCAAAAATAATAAATATTTTTATTTTAGTATTTTCTTAAGTAACTTTGCATGTAATTAAACTTAGTTTTAAATTAGGTTGTAATTTTAATTCTTTTCATAATAAAATCTAAAAAACATAGAATTAGGTTTAATCAATAATTTTTCATCTTTTTATTTTTCTTTCATAATGATTAAATAATTAAATACTTATTTCTTTAATTAAATTTGCATGTAAAAATTAGGGTTAATTTAGGTTAAATTCTAATGTTTTCTTAATAAATTAAAATAAAATAGAATTAGGGTTAGTAGTTAATTTTAATTAATTCTTTCTTTTTTATATTAAATCATAAAATACCAAAAAAACAAATTCTTGCTTTCTTTTTAATTAATTAATTCATCATTAATTCAATTTTTTGCAAAAGGGTCCAACGCCCTCGTTTCGTTTAATTCTTATTAATTCGCATTTATTTTTATTTCTTTATAATATTATGTATCTCTCCCAAGGCCATGTAACCTTTCAATTTCTTGCATTTTTAATTCTTTTACTTTATTTATTTTCTGTCAAATCGGGTCCTGGTTAATTTTGGCGATGTGGACCCGCGCCTTTTGTAATAGCTTTAGATCTTTACTTTCCCGCAAATATTTTAACTGCTAAATCAAAAGCATGAAAGGATGTATGAACAAAATAAAAGAAAGCGTAGAACACCGATAACATGACAAGATAAATATCTAAAAAGACACACAAATCACACACCACCCCTAGGGTACGCCTCACTGTTGCCTTGCCTCGAAAGGTGATCGTCGAGTAGAGGATGTCTTAGTAAGTCCTCATGATCCGGGAACCTGGCATGAGAGTAGCTTCTAAGGTGTCTTCCCATTGCTCTGGTGATCACCATGTCCCGAACCTCGAATTGACCCGAACACCTCCAACGGTGGTGCTACCTACCCTCAATGGTGGGATGGCACTACTTTAAAGGACATTTACACAGACGAATTCCTTAGGGTAGGTAGACGACTCTAGATACTTGCTCTAAATTTCAAAACAAATTCAAAATACTTTTCACACCAACACATTTCCAAAAAGCTTTCGAAAGCATTTTTTCAAACACTCTTGAGGACTGATACAAGAGTCGAACTGGAATTTTCAAAGAAACTTTTCTAAAACCCACAGTTGAAAAGCAAACAAACCATTTTGAAAACACAAGTGAGCAAGTATCTAAGAGCCCATGGATAACCATGGATAGAAAGGGTGCTAACACCTTCCCTTTCTATAATCTACCTCCCGAACCGAGAGCAATCTCTTTAAGGAATTTTTCTGTGCTTTTGTCCTTTCCATTTGGAGAAAATAAAAGACGGTGGCGACTCTTGCTTCCGCGACATTTCGCGAACCAGCGTTAAACAGTCAGTTCCAGATCCACCGATCACACCTGGGAATCGAACCCAGGTCCCAGAATTTACCACATCAACGCCTTGCCACTGAGCCATTTACACGCTTTGTATATAATATAACAAATAAACAATATAATGCAAAACGATGGTTAGTGGTGTTTTTTCGCGCGAAATTTAAACGCACCAACCGCTGGCTTACACCTCACCTTCTTCCCCAACTGTTCTGCATTTGCCTGAAAGAAAAACATCAAGTAGCGGGGGTTTTAAACCCCCATTAAACGTTGCACACAAAAATAGCGATTAGAAACCTGTTAATCATAAATTAATCGCGAGGTATGGAATCAATTAGTCATAAGCTTCTGGTTTCAATGGCGTGGGTCTCGTGGTCTGATTTTTCCTGAAGAGGAAACCCCTAATTTTGCAGCTCTGAAACCCTAGCAAGCTTCAATGGTAACTTTGCATATAGGCTATGAAAACTCAATTAAATAATGTCAATAGATTCAGAAGGTCCAAATTAGTGCAAAACAACAATTAAACTGTATGGAGAATGCCTAGAAATTGAAATACGATTATGCATAAAGTATGAGAAATTTCGACTTCCATATACCAATTCTTGATGCTATGGGCGTGGAAACGGATTCAGTTAGGTTCCTTGATGTCTTAGGAAGCTTTTGGGATAGTTCTTTTGCCTTGAAACGGTTTGGAATGGTGTTTTCAGTTTTGTAAATTTGGACAAAAATGCAAACTTTGTTCTTGAGATGAGGCGCCGCTTCCAGGTCTTTGTGCATTAGGTTTTGATCAGTATATGTATGCCAATAGATTAGGGTTGAAATTTGAATCCAAAAACCCTTGTAATCATGAATCAAATATTTGATTTTAATGGCATATTTCTTCAAATCTTTTCCATGTGTTTTGATGCCAATCATGACCAATCTCCTTGATTCTTTCCATATTGGATAGTGCACGAAATCTTGAAGGTATTCTATGCACAAAAAGATTTGAAAAGCATGAATGAGTATTTTTTCATATTTTATTTAATTAAATGAATTAATGGTGATTAAAAATTCAAATAAATAATAAAAAATGATGAAATAACTCCCCTTGGGCCAAATGGTCGTGCATAGCCTTTGGATAATGATTCTTGAAAGAAAATGTGGCCCATTAGCAATTTTGAGGCATTTGAAGTAAAGTTGACTTTTCAAAATTCCCAAAAATTTGCCAACTTCCACAAGGCATATCTTGCTCAATGTTTAAGATTTTATCATGTTCTTGGACATTTTGGAAAGGTCTTGAAGTCCTCTAACCAATGACTTTGGTCCCATGTCATTTTGATTTACCAATCTCAAGTTATGGTCTTTGACTTAAAGTGCCTTTTTGTTGACTTTTTAAAATGACCTATAATGTTGAAATTGATAACTTTTTGTGAGAGCATTTATTGGACTTGAAATGTGAAGAGGAGTTGTAGGAAATGTCTTTCTCTTCAAAATGAGCTTTGGATGGAATTTTTCTGATGAACCATGTGGAAGTTATGCCTTGGTCAAGTTACAGTTGACTTTTTCAACTGTCCAAATATGGAAACTTTTGCATCTTGAGACTTTTTGAGCCATACCTTGAAAATCATGATCAAGAATTGATCAAATGATGTTTGTGGCTTCAAAATAAGATGTTGACCAAAAATTTGAACTTTTGACTGTCAAATGACCATTTTACCCCTATAGTTGACTGCTGAGCAATTAGGGCATTTGACTGTGCAATTTTGTGCTGTAAGTCTTGAAACTTGGCATGAGGATGCTTGACCATGTTTGTATGCATGTGGGACTTGATTGGACCCTTGGAAACTTTAACTTCTTTGTCAGAATCAAAACCCTAGTTTTTGACTGTTAGGAGGCCCTTGAACTGTGCAACCCTTGAGGAGATTTTGAAGCAGGCCCTTTGCAAATCTTGAAGAATATGGGAGGGCAAATTTTGGGGTACAACAATGCCTTACCCTCATGTTCTCCCTGTGATTAAGGAGCCCGTTAAGGAAGGAGAGGTTCCCTACACCATCTTATATCCTGACATGCCAACGACATGGGAGGAAATGCAGAAGAGTTGGATCCAACTCAGGGAAGAAAGGGATACTTTTGAAGTCAGCTTCTACGCCAGCGAGAAGAAGGTTTTGGAGCTTACCCGCCGAATCCATGAGGAAGAGACCCTCAACACCTACATCGCGCCAAAGAGGATGCGCAACGTCTTTTTACCATGAGAAGTTTTTGTAATATTTGGCCCATGGGGCATTTATGTACTAACAAAATTTCTTCTTATTAATATGACGTGTGTTCTTTTTGTCTGCAACAATTGTGAATTTCTAAATCCTTGAATGCATTGCATAAATAAACATATCATTCATCATGTGCATAAGCAGGTCTCCACACTAGGTTTCCTTATCTTTCTGCTGTTTATTTCAGTAAGATGGATCTCGAACAGACGGTCAAAGATCTACAGTCTCAGAACTCACAGTTTCAACATCTCCTGATGACCTTGGCAAAGGGTCAGGAAGATCTAAAAGCCCTGCTCGGGAACAAAGAGCAAGTGAAAAAGAAGAAGAAGAGAGTCGGGGTGGCTACCCTGGGAAGAAGGTTTGAGGGTGAAGCCAGAAGAGTTCTTGAATTTCCCCCTACATCCGAAGAAGGAACCAGTAAAGGAAAAGGGGCTGCAGTACCTTCCGAATCCAAAGTTGAAGAGGAAGAAGCTGAAGAAGACGAAGACTACTCAAAACAACAATACCCGCCGGCTGATGACAAGTACAAGAGTTTGGAGGACAGGTTAGCAGCTATGGAGCTGCAGAGAGTTCCAGGCTTAGATTTCGAAGATTTAGGATTAATTGCTGGAATTGTGATCCCCCCGAAGTTTAAAGTGCCAGTTTTTGCAAGATATGATGAACTGTCTTGCCCAAAGATGCATCTAAGGTCGTATGTTCGAAGAATCCAACCTCACACATCTGACAGAAACCTATGGGTACACTTCTTTCAAGATAGCCTGTCTGGCACACAGCTGGATTGGTTCTACAATCTTGAGAGATCAGAGGTACATAGTTGGGAGGATCTGGCACCTGCTTTTTATCGCCAATATCAGTATAACTCCGACCTGGCACCAACCCGTACTCAGCTACAGAGTATGGGGATGGCCTCAGGTGAAGGATTCAAGGAATATGCCCAGAAGTGGCGCGATCTGGCCGGGAGAGTGCAGCCACCTCTTTCTGATAGAGAGCTTGTTGATATGTTCGTGGAGACCCTTTCTGGTCCATTATTTAACCATCTGATTGGTAGCTCTTCCGCAGGGTTTACCAAATTAATTCTGACTGGCGAGCGGGTAGAAGCCGGTATCAAGAATGGGAAGATTCAGAAGGATGCCTCTGCATCTACAATGGTTAAGAAATCATTTTTGGTGAAGAAGGAAACGGTTGTTGTGTATTCTCAGAGAGGAGCAGGAAGAAATGAGCGCCGACCGACTGTGGGGGCCGTGATAATCCAGAATCCATCAAACGATCAGCCTCGCAATAACCAGTCCAGACCTAAACAGCAATGGGGAGAACGGCCACCACGGTAGTTCACCCGCATCAATATGACACCTGCGCAAGTTCTTCCACATTTGTTGAATTTGAATCTCACCAAGATTAGGGAAGCACCGAAGACTGTGAATACTGCTTCACCGCACTATCATCCCAATGCTAAATGCGTCTACCATTCCGATAGCGTCGGACATGACACAAACGATTGTTGGGTGCTAAAAAATAAAATTCAAGACTTGATAGATGCGAAAGAGGTGGAGTTCGATGCTCCAGAGAAGCCAAACATGATATCTGCTCCGATGCCAAAGCATGGTCGAAATGTCCATGCTATCGAGGAAGATTTGTATGTTTCTGATGTCAGTGACCTGATAACTCCGCTGTTAACCATCAAGTTAAACCTGCTAAGAGCCGGGATTTTCCCGGGATGCAAAGAAGACTGCTACTGTTGTTACTCTCTGCCATTTGACTTCCCGTCACTGAAGAAAGGAATCCAAGGCCTGATAGACAGTCAACAAATTCTGTTTGAGAAGGTTCCTGCTATTCCAACCCCTACTGAAGATGTTTCGATTATCACCATTCACGCCAATCTTTCCAAGGCTGTCTGAAAGCCTGTTAAGATTACATCAGCTACAAAGATTGTTCCCTTGAAAATAACTATGCATGGGTCTGTCCCCTACAGTTCTGACAAGTCAATACCATGGAATTACGGTGGAGAAATCTACTACCATGGTGTTAAGCAAGTTGAAGTAACCGAAGAAAGCTCTGATGAAGAAGAGGCCAGCATTGGAAACATTGCTGGTACAAGCAAGATCACCCGAAACGGGAGAATATTTTCTCCAGAGATTGCCCCCCCAAAGGCAACCTTTGGACCCTCAGCTGCTGCCAGAGTTAATCCTGCACCAATAAGACTTTCCGCCGAAACTCCGTTGATTGAAGAAACTGTTATTCCCGTTGTTGTCCCTCCTACTTCTGCTGATAAAGGTAAAGGGACCCAAGATGAGCTCGTCAGGACGAGGGCTCAACCTTTGGTCATCCCGGAGACCTCTAAGAAAGAGATGGAGGAGATCCTGAAGATAATTAAAAAGAGTGATTATGACGTGGTAGAGAAACTGGGGCAAACACCCTCGAAGATCTCCATGTTAGCGTTACTGCTTTGTTCTGAGGCGCACGCCAAAGCATTGATCAAATTCCTGAAGATAGCCCATGTACCCCAGGAAACCTCTGCCGACCAGTTCCAAGACTGTGTAGCCAGTCTTACAGCAGACAACGGTTTAGGTTTCTCTGATGCTTACCTGACCTCAAAAGGAAGAAAACACAACGACGCACTACATGTGTCAGTAGAATGCCAAGGAACTACTCTGGCCCATGTTCTGGTCGACACTGGTTCTTCTCTGAACGTGCTGCCCAAGAAGGCTCTCGACCGTTTAGATTGTGAAGGCTTGGAGTTGAGGCCAAGTAATATCATTGTAAGGGCATTTGACGGGTCGAAGAGAATGGTACACGGGGAGGTAGACATTCCCATTAAGGTTGGTACAGAAGTGTTCCCCTCAACTTTCTATGTGATGGACATCCGTCCGTCATACTCTTGCTTATTGGGGAGGCCATGGATACATAATGCTGGGGCGGTTACCTCCTCCTTACATCAAATGTTGAAGTACCCTGTCAAAGGAAAGATCATAACCGTGCACGGTGAAGAGGAATATATGATCAGCCATTTGAACTCCTTTCGGTATGTAGAGGTGGAAGGAGAATTCATTGAGACACCATTTCAGCACTTCGAGGAAGTCTCTCCTGAAGTTGCAGTAGCAAAAGTGGTAGCTGAGGTGCCAAAGCAGATGGCCAGGATGGCATCTCTAAAAGACGCGAAAGCTGCAATGAAAGAAGGGAAGAGCTCAACATGGGGTCAGTTGCCTGATATTCCTCATAAAACAGACAAGTTTGGTTTAGGATTCACTGCTGCGGGACAGAAAGCTATGCGCCACTCAAAGGTTGAAAGAGCACCCATCAAGATTTCTCCTTATTGAATCAATGCTCTGGAGGGTGAAGACGAAGAGGCCAACATTGAAGATTGGATCTACCCAACCATCGAAGGAGGACTACGCAACTGGGAGACAAAGGACTTTGTCCCCATTACTTTTATTAATCAGTAATTATCTGTCAAACATTTCCTGTTGGTTTGTAATATTTACTTTTGAACAATCCGTACACTACTTTTTCACCTCATGCCTTGCCCGGGGCATGTAGGTCCATTTGTAAGGGTTTTGATTATCTTCATATCCATATGCCATGTTTAATGATTCATTGGACGTTTTTCATTGATAAACTGTTGTGTTCATTTTCTTTCCTTTTTGCATTTTGTTTGTTTAAGGATGGTTATCCCTTACACATACCCACACTCACAAATGCAGGTACCCGTCCACTCTGGATTCTATGGGTGACTATTCTGCTATGTCCTTCAATAACTCTGAAGACCTAGTCAATCAGGCTGAGTATGAAGATGACGAAGATTGTGAAGAACCGGGAGAGCTAGCCAGACTTCTACAACAAGAAGAAAGGGCCATCTTGCCTCACGAAGAGTTGTTGGAAACTGTCAACTTAGGAACAGAGGAAGACTGGAAAGAAGTACAAGTGGGTGCCAATCTGGAGCCAAGTGTCAAGGAACGCTTGATACAACTGTTAAATGAATACGTTGAAATCTTTGCCTGGTCTTATGAAGACATGCCGGGTTTAGACAACATCGTGGTTCACCGTCTCCCTACAAGAGAAGATTGTCCACCGATCAAACAAAAAGTCCACCGAATGAGGCCCGACATGTCTGAGAAGATCAAAGCAGAAGTGATGAAGCAATTCAACGCTGGTTTTCTGGCTGTTACATCCTATCCACAATGGGTTGCTAACATCGTGCCAGTACCTAAAAAAGACGGCAAGGTCAGAATGTGTGTGGACTACCGGGATTTGAATAGGGCTAGTCCTAAAGATGATTTTCCGCTACCGCACATCGACATTTTGATTGACAACACAGCTCAGCACAAGGTGTTTTCCTTCATGGATGGATTCTCGGGCTACAACCAGATTAAAATGGCCCCCGAGGATATGGAGAAAACAACCTTTGTTACACAATGGGGTACCTTCTACTATAAGGTGATGCCATTCGGACTAAAGAACGCAGGGGCAACTTATCAACGCGCCATGGTAGCTTTATTTCATGATATGATACATCATGAGATCGAAGTTTACATAGACGATATGATAGCTCGATCACAAACGGAGGAGGAACACCTTGAACATCTAGAAAAGTTGTTTGCCAGGTTGAAAGAATACAAACTCAAGCTGAATCCAAGTAAATGCACTTTTGGAGTTAGGTCTGGTAAACTTCTAGGGTTTATTGTCAGCAACAAAGGCATTGAAGTCGATCCAGCAAAGGTGAAAGCAATACAAGAGATGCTTGCTCCCCGTACTGAAAAGGAGGTTAGAGGATTCTTTGGGCGCTTGAACTATATTGCCAGATTCATCTCTCATCTGACTTCTACCTGTGAGCCAATTTTCAAACTATTAAAGAAAGATCAGGTAGTCGAATGGAACGATGATTGCCAAGCTGCTTTTGATAAGATCAAGGAGTATTTGCTAGAACCTCCTATTCTGATGCCACCCGTCGAGGGAAGACCATTGATCATGTATCTGACCGTCTTGGATAACTCAATGGGGTATGTTTTGGGCCAGCATGACGAGTCTGGTCGAAAAGAGAATGCTATTTATTACCTTAGCAAAAAGTTTACGGACTGTGAGACTCACTACTCACTGCTCGAGAAAACTTGTTGCGCTTTGGTATGGGCTGCTCGCCGACTAAGACAGTATATGTTGACTCATACCACTCTGTTGATTTCCAAAATGGATCCTATCAAGTATATCTTCGAAAAGCCCGCTTTATCTGGAAGAATCGCTAGATGGAAAATGATCCTAACTGAGTATGACATCCAGTACACCACCCAAAAAGCTATAAAAGGGAGTGTACTAGCTGACCATCTAGCTCATCAAGCTATCGAAGATTACCAATCCATGAGATTTGACTTCCCAGATGAGGACATCATGCATTTGGACAACATTGAAGGTAACGGACCGTATGACGGACCTGAAAAGGGATCCCGATGGACCCTGTACTTTGATGGTGCTTCAAATGCACTTGGAAACGGTATCGGTGCGGTACTCATTTCCCCGGAAGGTTGCCACACGCCTTTCACGACCCGACTCTGCTTTAGCTGTACCAACAACATGGCTGAATATGAAGCTTGCATTTTTGGTCTCAAGGCTGCTATAGACTTGGGGATCAAATCTTTGATCGTATTTGGGGACTCGGCTTTGGTTATCAGTCAAATCAAAGGAGAGTGGGATACCAAACATCCTAATCTTATCCCATACAAAGAACATGTCTTGACATTGTTGCCTCATTTCGAGCAAATCACCTTCGAGCATTTCCCGCGAGAAGAGAATCAGCTAGCAGATGCTCTGGCTATGATGTCTTCCATGTTTAAACTCAATTGGGATAACGAAGCTCCCCAAATCACTATCGAGCGAATGGATGAACCTGCGCATTGTCACGAGATTAATACCGAAGAAGCAGTGGAACAACCCTGGTTTCATGAAATCAAAAGGTATCTCCAGACTAGAGAATATCCCGAAGGAGCTTCAGTAAATGACAAGAAGTTCCTAAGGAAGTTTGCTGCCAAGTTCTTCCTGAGCAATGGCATCCTTTATAAACGCGGCCATGATTGTGTTTTACTCCGATGTGTGGACAAAGCTGAGGCAGAGTTGATAATGACTGAGATACACAACAGTACATTCGACACCCACTTGAGCGGACACACGATGGCTAAGAAGATTCTAAGGGCAGACTATTACTGGTCTACCATGGAAGCTGATTGCCATCAACACTCCCGTACCTGCCATAAGTGCCAAATTTACGCCGATAAGGTCCACATTCCTCCGGTTCCTCTCAATGTGCTGACAGCTCCGTGGCCATTTGCGATGTGGGGCATTGACATGATTGGAGAGATCAAGCCCACGGCATCCAATGGACATCGCTTCATCCTGGTCGCCATTGACCATTTCACCAAATGGGTCGAAGCGGCTTCCTTCGCCTCTGTTACAAAAAATGTGGTTGCCCGCTTCATCAAGCAAAACCTCATATGCCGGTACGGTGTTCCCGACAGGATCATCACAGACAACAGAACCAATCTGAATAATACTATGATCACCGCTCTATGCGAACAGTTCAAGATTTATCATCACAATTCATCTCCCTATCGGCCGAAGATGAACGGTGCTGTTGAAGCTGCGAACAAAAACATTAAGAAGATCATTCAGAAAATGACAGTCACTTATAAAGACTGGCATGAGATGCTACCGTTTACTCTGCACGGATACCGTACCACCGCACGTACTTCAACCGGGGCAACCCCATTCTCTTTGGTATATGGCATGGAAGTTGTCCTGCCCATGGAAGTTCAGATTCCTTCCTTAAGGATTATGAAAGACGCAGGTTTGAACGAAGATGATTGGATTCAGACCCGACTTGATCAACTCAATTTGATCGACAAGAAGCGACTCGCTGCTGTTTGCCATGGTCAGACGTACCAAAAACGGATGATCAAGGCTTTCAACAAGAAAGTCAGACGTCAAGTATATCAAGTCGGAGATCTTGTGATCAAGCGGATTATCTTACCACAAAGTGACCCCAGGGGCAAATGGACTCCTACTTACGAAGGACCATTTGTGATCAAGAGCATATTTTCTGGTGGTGCAATGATTCTGACCACCATGGACGGCGATGATTTGCCGCACCCTGCTAACGCAGACATAGTCAAAAGATACTACGTATGAAATAACCCGACAAGTCGAAAACCCGAAAGGGCGGCTTGGGCAAAAATGGGCATCCCGGTGAACCGAAAACCCGAAAGGGCGGTTCAGGCAAAAATTAGGGATAAAACAAAAAAATCTGTACACCCGGCAAGTCGAAAACCCGGAAGGGCGGCTTGGGCAAAAAAGGGGTTTCCCGGTGGATCGAAAACCCGAAAGGGCGATTCAGGCAAAAGTTAGGGAATTAAAGCATATGACTATATCTCGTTGGATCACTTTAAGGACAATCTCTTCATCAACCAGCTCCAAGCTTCTGGTTAATTCAGTCACCGGCAGACGAAGCATTGAACAGACAAATATTCAGAGTTGTGAAGGCTATAGCAGAATGGAATCCCATAGAGTCATTTCACATAGCCATCTTTCCTTTGTATAAAAATTTCAATTTTTACGGCGACATCCTCTTACTAGGATGCATGTCTCCTTTGTACAAAGATGCTCATAGAAAGTTAATACAAATACTATTCCAAATACACAAATTTTCTTTGTTTTCCCTTTTTCCTTTTTGCACTTATGTTTACTTGAGAAACGTCCAATGTTTTGTTAAGTAGGCATATGCATTTGAACAATAATCATTTCCTTACAAATCAGGAAAAGATGATTACTGATAGGTTGAAGGTACAAATAGATATCTCGATGCCCTTTCAGAAGGATTCCCCAAACAGAGTTAAACTCCAGGATCCTCAGCAGAACAAGAGCTTTCTCAAAGCTGATCTCCCCAGCCAGAGAGCTTTCCAGAACTTAGTCCCCCTCAGAGATAAGTTTCAGCACCCCCAGTGGAGCCCTAAAATATGAAAATCCTATCCCCAGCGGAGCTAAAACTTCCAACTATCAATCCCCATTGGAACCAGACCAGTGAACATCCTCCCCACAGAGATATTTCCCACCAGACTGAAGATTCCCAGTCATACCTCTCCAGCATAAGTCTACCAGGTCCTGAACTCCCCAGTAGAGATCATCAGAATTCTCTCACCCCGCAAGTCACCAAGGAGTTCCAATCCCCAGCAGTAGTCCTAAGATCCCTCAACAAGTGAAGATCTTGTTCCCCAAGCAGTTAGAAGACAACAAGGATTTCTTATCCTCAGTAACCCCAGGGTTCTTCTATCCCCAACTTTGGTTATGGGTTTATTTCTCCAACATTTGTCCAGGATTTATTCTCCAGATCAAATTCTCACAAGATTCAAGTTACAAAGCCCGGATATGACCGAATAGTATCTTAATCCCTACAGCATATTGTGAAGCCCGGAGTACGACCGGATAACAATGCCATACAACCATCAAACCTGGATTATGACCAGATAAGGATGTCCCCTCAGGACAGGCTATAAAGTCCGGATTCGACCGGATAATAGTTTAATCCCTAGCAAGCTATTGTGAAGTCTGGATTGCGACCAGATAACAATACAAATTTCTGTGAAGCCTGGATTACGACCAGACAGCAGTCAAGAATACTACGAAGCATGGAATCGACCAGATAGTGGTATATCTTTAACACAAGCCGTGAAGCCCGGATTTGACCGGATAGCAGCTTAGCAAGCTATTGTGAAGCCTGGATTGCGACCAGTTAACAATACAAATTTCTGTGAAGCCTGGATTACGACCAGACAACAGTCAAGAATACTACAAAGCCTGGAATCGACCAGATAGTGGTATATCTTTAACACAAGCCGTGAAGCCCGGATTTGACCGGATAGCAGCTTAGCAAGCTATTGTGAAGCCTGGATTACGACCATACAGCAGTCAAGAATACTATGAAGCCTGGAATCGACCAGATAGTTGTATATCTTTAACACAAGCCGTGAAGCCCGGATTTGACCGGATAGCAGCTTAATAAGCTATCGTGAAGCCTGGATTACGACCAAATGACAATACAAGCCTCTGTGAAAGCCTGGAGATCGACCAGATAACAGTTAAGCATTAGCAGAATGAAGACCCATTCTCAGTCCCTCACAGAATATTCGAATATTCTCCAGTGAAGATCTCCTCAAGACAGGAATCCCCAGTAGATTGACATACAATCCAAACTCCTGATCCCCCAACAGTGGTCCCAGGACTTCTCGTCTTCAACGATCAAAAGATTCTTGCCCTACCCAGCAGCAGTCAAGGAATTATTTTCCCCGGCAGCAGTCAAGATTCTTTTATTCTCAGCCGTCCAGGATTCATCTATCCTCAGCAGGACAGCTCATCAGCTTACATGCATATTCATTACATTCATATCATAAACATTGATATAACATACATTGCATCATACAGCATGACTTTGTGTTTCAGCTAATATCTTACCCTTTTTCAGGATAAAGATTAGTAAGCTCCAGATTCGAGACTTCTGAAAACAGTTTACAGGTTCTCCAGTAACGGATGTCAACCTATCGCTTATTCAGATTCTTCTCAACTTTTGAAAACAGTTTATGGACGCTTCCCCATCGACGGATGCTGCTCTATTGCTTGTTTAACTTCAAGACTTCTGAAAACAGTTTACGGACGCTTCCCCATCGACGAATGCTGCTCTATTGCTTGTTCAACTTCAAGACTTCTGAAAACAGTTTACGGATTCTCCAAACACGGATGTCAATCTATTGCTTGTTCAGAACCCCAGTTCAAGAAATGTTCCAAAACATGGATACCTTTCTGATACTCGTCCACTCACCAATGACATACAGTTCAACGTTTCCAGATGGCATCTATAAGCCCATTCCCGACAAGATTCTGTCTCGTTCCAGATGGAATCTTTAAGCCCATCACCAAATGGCATCTTCAAGCCCATTCCCTCTACCATCACATCACCAAGTGCAAATTTTTTTGGGCACTCTAGTGTCCAATCTCCTTTTACCCTCGAGTCACGAAAGGCAAACTTGCCAATCTAACTCTTCAGGTTCAAGAAGATTGAACAGGGGCAACTGTTGTACCCCAAAATTTGCCCTCCTCTTTTTCCACAAGAAATCACAGCTTCGGGCTTTTCCTGATTTTTTCAGACCGACTCAAGAATCGGTCAAACAGACTTTTCTCGTCAGTCAGACAAAATTTAGGGTTTTCATTGATTTTAAAACAGTTCAAACAGATTGCTTAGGGTTTGGTTGAATTGGCTCAAAGTTTGATCAGGCAGGCATTTCTCCAGTGTTAAGTCAAGAATCAGGGTTTTGCGCGTATATTTCTCAGAAAGAGTTAGTTCTATCATTGCTTTTCAGATTACTCTAAGATAAGGACTGAGGCTGCTGATTGTTAATTTGCAGTTGTTTGGATTAAATCAATGAAAAGAAGACATGTGGATGTTGGTTTGATTTGACTGTGCATTGTTATGTTTAATTCGGAACGCCGGACGTTTATCAATTATTTCTTTTTTCTAAAGTCAGAATAATTGGATTTATTTCTAATTGTTTTAATTTAGGAAATTCAAATAATTAAGTTAAACAATTGAAAGGAAATAAAAGGAATTAATTGGTCAAAAGGAATTTTTTATTCATCTTTAATTATTTGTTACAATTGTTATTTGAATACAGTATTTATTTACAAAGTATTCATAATAATAATAGTTACAATGATTAAAAATTTGAAATAAAATTTCATCCTAATTCCTAAGTCTTCATCTTCTATCCAATGCTCCCTCTGCTTCATTTGATTTTATCTGCAAAAAAAATAAGAAACAAAAGAAAAGTCAAAGCAGATAAAATAATTAAAGGTAGACAGTTAAAAAGATTCATCATTAAAAACAATTGGCCGGAATCAGTTTGCCCTCTCTGCAAATCACGAGATTTCTCCCGGTTCACAAAGAGGGATGAAAGTTGCTTGCAAAAGAAAAAGACATGAATGCACAAAGTTATGATTTTGCACAAATTCAAAATTTTAAGCATACTGCATAAATCAAAAGAATTGTCAACCAAGTTTCCAAACAGCATAAAGGCAAACTGAATTGCAATCTCAAACTAAGCCAAAAGCTGTCAAAAATTGTCCAAAGATATCAAAATATCAATAACTCCAAAAGCTGTCAAGAGAAAGTACATAAAGTATGCAAGAAACATGGAAATATGCAGTGGAAAAGGGACAATTGCAAGCAACATTCAGAATGCATCATCTTCCTAGGCCATTTGTTTTTTTAGAAAAGACAAAAATTAAGCAATAAAAGTGCTTTTCTTTAATCTGGAGAGAGAAAGAGAGAGGAAAGCAGCTTACAGTACAGCAGGCTAGAGGCTAAGCAAAAGATATAAACAGCATATCAGAATACATAGAGAAAAAAAAGGCAGAACATATGCAGCAGGATATCACAAAGAGTGAAAACCTCAAGCCTTGCAAACCTGTCCAAAGATTTGACCAAGAACAAATATACAAAAGATATTACAGTCCCTGCCTTTTTCAAGGACCATAAGGAAAAGACCCTGAAAAGAGATTCAAAGGGCCCTCAACCTACCAACCTGCATCATATATCTCAGAAGACACACAAAGCAAAAAAAAGAGCATTCAAGCATACACGCCCAAAGCCTCCAAACCTGAAACACAAGCCTAAATCCTGCATAGATCTCAGAAGCCAAAAAGCCTAAGAACTTCCAAGTCCATCAAACCTTAAGCATTCAAACATACACGCCTAAGGCCTCCAAACCTGTAATGTCAACCAAAACACCAAAAGCCAAACCTGCATAAGCCTTTGCCTCTAAAGACCATAAGCCTTAAACCATTGTTAACCCAACCTGTCAAACTGATACAAACATACAGGCCATACCCTCAAAGCCCTCAAGCTCTAAAACCGTCAAACTCACAAACAAATTCAAACTGAGGCCTTAAGCTTTGCAGAAATTCCAAGCCTAAACCATAAGCCTTGAACCAGTACCATAAGCCCAAACTCTCAGAACTCAAAGAGTTCATCATCGAGGCAACCAAACATATCAACAAAATCCACCACAACAATATTCCCCAAATGTCTCAGCATATCAAACACTAAGCAGTTCTAAGAAACCACGCCCTCAGAATGCAATCATCATAGGGCAACAGTACTCATAAACATACAACTATACTCAACAACACCATCATCAAGGCAACTCAAGCACAACATATCAATTAACCTCAGAGCAATAACATCATGTTCAGAGGCAACAGAAGCGAGTAAAAGAGAAGAAGATAAAGAAGCATACAAACGAAGGCAACATACAAACAAGAAATATTCAGAGCAAACATCATACAGAAGTAGGGAAAGCAAGAAGAAGAAAAGAGGTGATACAGTAAGGGTTTTCAGTTTTGTTCATCACGAAACCTGAAGAAGCAAAGCGAAGATACCAGGGTTCCAAGCTAGCTTCCATCATCACCGAGCCTCCTCCTTGGCCCCCTGAGCGCCTCCAAATCCGCCTCCTCCTCCAACGAAGGTAGTCTCTCTTCTTCTCTTTCCTTTAACGCTCCTCAAAAATAACAAACAATAACAACACTTAATCAAAACATGAAGTCAAAAGAAATAACGAAAACCCTAATGCATTAAAGAATGAAGCCTTTACCTTTGTACCATATCACTGGTTAGTCCATGGAGGAGGGAAGACAGATGGTGGCGTTGGTGGTTGGGCAAGGAAGGGTTTCATTCAGAAAGCTCAAAAGATGAAGGAAACGAACGAAGTAAAGATGAAGCCAAAACGGCGCCTCTGTCTCACAAACCCTAGCGCGTTCCAAAATGAAAACAAACTTTGACAACCCTAAAACATTTGTGTCAAAACAATGGGCCTTGCCCTTCAAAAAGCCTAAGCCCATTTGCCTTTTTCCAAATGCATACCCCCCCCTTTTTTTTTTATGTTCTGATCAATCTTTATTTGGGCCAGCATAACTCCTCTAAAGCCCATTCTTGTTTTTTAACTAAAAACCATTATTCTTTTTACCATCCTATGCTTTTCATAACTTATACTAATTATAATTTTTGCAATACCTTTTTATATATAACATAATTAAATTTTGTATATAATAAATTATTTAAAATACACCAAAACATTAACTTTTTCTTAAAAAAAACATTTCTTTTTTTTTTTAGTTAAAACTTTGTACATAAAAAGATTAATTAAAATACATTAATGGGTAAATACATAAGAAATACTTTTCTTTAATATAAGACATCAATATATAGAATTTGAGCATTTTCTTTTCTTAAAATATTGTGTTTGTACATATTAAACAAAAATACAAAATGATAACATTAAATAAACACCATACTTAATAATACATTAAAATTCACATCTCAACTTGTAAATACATACACTTACACATTTGCAATACACAAATACATTTACTTTACATTGACACATTTACATTGGCTATTCTTATACATTGCTATACATTATATTTTACATTTGCGCAATTCGATTTGGTTGTAAATTATTTGGACACTACTCTCCTAAAGTCTCATCCCCATTTGTAAATTTGTACCCCCACTCCCGGATGCTTACTTGTAATAGCGTAGACTTTAAATTGCCTCAATTTACCGCTTTCCAAATATATCATGGTTAGACCTAGGGTTTGTATGTACATAAAATCAAACGTTAGATAACCTAATACAAGACAAATACATGAAATCAATACACAATCACACTTGCACCCCTAGGGTAATCCCACATGTTGCCTTCCAAAATGGGCCATGCTTGCACGTCGAGTTTCTTTGGCAAAACAATTTAAATGATCATAAGTCCCTCGATGACGCTTTCGAAAGTTGCCTAATAAAAATGATCATAGTCCCTTCAAGCAAAATTGCCAAAGACACTTGGCACCATTGCATTCATGGTCCATACGATGACCCGCGCCTGTCCCGTTAAACATCCTAAATGCAAGATTGTCCACCAAATACAATGGTGGAACAAAATTGTTAAAAAGGGTTAAGACATGAGAAAAACCTTTGAGTAAACTTAGGGGTAGACAAAACTCTTAGTTACTTGATCGACTTGCAAAAACACTTGCCTACTTTTCAAAACCACACTCCACAAACACTTTCAAAACGAACTTTCAAAAACATTTGAAACATCTTTTCGAAAAGATACACGCCTTCGTATATACTCAAACACGAGTCATTACAATGGTTGCCGAAACAAAGGCGTCTATTTCAAAACATTTTCAAAACACCCACGCACACCATTTCAAGCAATCGAAAATCAAGGTAAGTGATCTAAAACCAAGTAACTAAGAGCCCATGGATAACCATGGATGAAAATGGTGCTAATACCTTCCCTTTTCATAATCTACCCCCCGAACCCACGAAACGTCTCAAAAGGTTTTTCCTGTGCTTTTTTAACCTTTCCTTAGGATACAATAAAAAGTCGGTGGCGACTCTTGCTAAACCGAACAAGTGCGAATACAAACGCAAAACCCAAGTCAGTTCTCCCACCGTATCATATATATATATATATATATATATATATATATATATATATATATATATATATATATATATATATATATATATATATATATATATATATATATATATATATATATATATATATATATATATATATATATATATATATTAAATATGTGAAAAATAAAAATAAATTATTTACAAAAATGTATATATTTCAAGAAAATATTTTCAAATGTGAACAAAAATAATAAATAAAAATAAAAGTATTTTTTACATTATTTTTAAATTTAAACAAAATAAATATAAAGTATTTAATGTATTAATGCTAGATATAATTAAAATAAATACCAAATAAATATGAAAAATTATGAAAATATTTTTTAAGTATTTTTTATATTAGAAAATAAAATATCAAAGTCAGAAATGAAATAAAAATGCAAAAATAATAAAAATACAAGAAATGGGCCAGGGGGGTGTGAAGCTGAAAAAGCAAGTGATAGAAGCAAAAATAACCAGGCCCAACCCAAGAACTTCATCTTCTTCCTCTGTTCAAACACCAAAACGCGCGTTTTCCACACAAACTTGTATCTCCTGATTCTGTGCTTTTTTGACAAAACTCATAACATGAAACTTGTAGAGCATTAAACAACGAATCTAACCATATAAAAAACTTAAGCTAACTCTCAAAGACCAGAGAGAATTTCTCTGGCCCTAATTTCTAACCTAGTTTTTTCAGAAAGTTCATGGATGAAATTCTCCTAGCATGATTAATATAAATGAAAACTAAGCACATGTATGGTTTCAGGGCTATGAATACAACATCTTTCATTCACAAACCTAAGTCTAAGTATTCCTAAATAGAGAAATAGAAGTTCATGAAATACCTGTTTCAGTTGAGTTCGAGTTGGACAATGCAACAACTTTCAATGGTGTTTGAGGTTCTTTTGAGCTTGCCTGATGTCCACTGAAGCTTTCCTAATGCTTAGTTTGTTTTGAAGTGGCCTGAATCGTGCTACAGAACTCAACCTGCAAAGCTTCCAAACAAAAATGGAAATGTGGGTTAATGGAGTTACAACAACTTGTGAGTGATCTGGATAGCTCAGGTATGTTGATTGGAATGTGTTTGAAGTAGTTTTGGACAAAACGCACGAGGGAATTTGATAATGGCTTGCAAAATGCAGAACTGGCCCTGTTTTGCAAGAAAATGGGGTTATGGAGTATGAGGGTGCTTTAGGGGTGAAAGGCTCGTGCTTATGACTTGTTAGGGTATGAGAAACTTGTTTGATAACTTTGCTTGAGTTGGTTTTAACAGATGAGTGTGTTCTCTTGTTTTTGACAAGTTGCTTGGTTATGAAGCAAAAAAGTGAAAGTGAGGTTACAGGCTTGTACAAGCCATCTTATCACCATGCATACTACCCTCCTGGACCCTCTAATTAGTGGATTTGTTTGACAGCATAAGATCTTGTTCAAGGCTCAAGGATTAGTGGTTTGACATAAAGCAACCTTTTGCAAAAATGGAAATGTGCCTTTTACCATTTAGGGATTAAAGTTGTGTACAATACCCTAATATCCAAGACAATGCATTGGCTCAATGGATTTGCATTAAATTATGGAGTACAAACTGGTTTAGAGGCCTGTAATTGTGAACTATTCTAGCTTGGTCAGATTTGGCAAATGGTATGAACATGTATTGGGCATGGTTGCAAAGTGAGTTTTTGCCAACTTCAAGCATTCGATTCTCTCTAACCACAAAGGTGTTTGAGGAGTTCTTGGATAATTTGGAAAGCTTGCAACATGTAATATAATCCATCTTTAAAGTTAAACTTGAAAATACAAGTGTAACTATGTGAAAAATGGCCAAGAAGATGGGTCAAAATCCTGCCTAAACTAGGGCAAAATTTCTCTAAGCTAAAAGTTTTAGGTACCCTTGTTCCAAAAATCATAACTTGAGATCCAAGATTCTTTTGAGAAAACTTTGTGAATCAAAGTTGTAGACTTTGTGATGGAATACAACTTTCATGTTATAAGTTTTATTTGAATCCATTTTCATCTTGGTGAAAATGATAGGTAAAGTTAGGAAAAAATAAGAAAATTTCAAAACTTAGAAAAATTTCTAAGTTATGAAAATTTTCCATTTTAAACCCTAATTTGCATTTTTGGGTTTCTTGATGAAAAAGTTTCATAATTTGACATGTCTTGATGAAAAATGAATCTTGGCACTTGATTTTGACCAAAAAGTCAAAGTTTGACTTTTCAGTGTACAGTCAAATTTTAATTAGTTGACTGAAAAATTCATCTGTCAATCCTATGCATTTGAGATCTTTTGAACTTGTTGAATGGGTCAAGATAATGTCATTGAGTCCTTGTTTCCATGGTTGAGCTTGATTTTCCATTGGCTAGGTCAAACAGTCAAAAATTGCCCTTGTGCAGTCAAAACCCTAAAAATGACCATTTTGCCCTTTTGGTGATCTGATCAAATTTCTTGTGGAATTGTGATCCAAACTTGATCAAATGGTTCATATGAGTTCATAATGTTGATGTGGGTCAAAATTCATGAGGTTTGACTGTCAATTGGCCACAGTTCACTTTTTCCCCAATACAGTTGATTTATAGGTCAACTGTCCAATTGACTGGGCAAAAATCTGAATCAAGGCTTGAAACTTGGTATGGACAAACTTGTGAGTCCAACATGAAGTATTAAAGTCACTTTTGGCATTGTAGGTCAAAATATCCCTGTGCAAATTCAAACCCTAATTTAGGTCAACAGTGCAAGGAGGTGTCTTGAGCAGAGCAAACCCTAGCTTAATCTTGAGTTCCAAGAGTCTTGTGATGAGAAATGTTGATGAAATGAGAGGGAAAATTTTGGGGTACAACACACCCTTTATCATGTCAATATTAATTCAGTAAAACCTGCCAATGAACTCCCAATTAAGTGATTGAAGAAAGGTCCGGACAAGGTGCCTAAAAACATGTCTACTAATTCTCTTTCAGATAGTGGAGGATGGACTCTTCCTGCTAAGTCCCTCCACTTTTGCGTATAGTCTTTAAAGCCTTCACTTGAAGCCATGGCCATACTCTCGAGTTGAGTACGGGTGGACGTAAGATCAGCGTTGTATTGGTATTGTTTGTAAAAGGCAGCAGTAAGATCTTCCCAGTTATGAACATTTTCTCTTTCTAACTGATAAAACCAATCAAGTTGAGTTCCAGACAGACTGTCTTGGAAGAAGTGTACCCATAAATCCTTATCAGCGGTATGAGGCTGGATTTTCCTCACATAGGACAGGAGATGCATTTTGGGACATGAAACTCCATCATATTTGGCGAACACTGGTGCTTTGAATTTTGGAGGAATGACTATGCCAGATACTAACCCCAACTCCTTAAAGTCCAATCCAGGCACTTTTTGGATTTCCATTGCACTTAACCGTTCTTATAGATGCTTATACTTGTCGTCGGTTGGAGAGTATTGTTCTTCATAATAGTCTTCTTCTTTCTTTTCCTCTTCTGACTCTGATTGGACAACTGTTTCTTTGCCCTTTCCATCTTGATTGTCTTTCTCACCGGATGTCGTTGCAAAGTCTAGGGTCCTTCTTGCTTGTCCTTGGAATCTTCTTCCCATGTTTATAACTCCAGTTATTTTCTTTTTCTTCTTTTTCTCTTCCACCAGCAAAGTCTTCAACTCTTCTTGTCCTTTGGCTAGAGTAAAGAACATCTGTTGAAACTGAGCATTTTGAGCTTGGAGGCCCTTCACTGTTTGCTTGAGATCCATCTTACTGAGATAAACAGTAGAAAGATGAGGAGACTTGTTGTAAGAAACCTGCTTATGTTATGATGAATGGTAAATGCGTATGCAATAATTTCAAGGATTTTAAAGATTCAAATTTGTTTTAGACAAAAAGGAAACACACGTTATATTAATAAATTAAAGCTTGAGTACATCAATGCCTCCTTCGGCAAAACAAATAGAAAAACCCTAAGATAGAAAGGTTGTACGCATCCTCTTTGGTGCGATGTAGGCATTCAGAGTCTGCTCCTCATGAAGTTGCTTAGTGAGTTCCAGAACCTTCTTCTTGCTAGCGTAGAATTGGGCTTCGAAAGTATCTCGCTCCCCCTTGAGTTGTATCCAATCTCTTTGTAGGTCTTCAAGAGAGGTGGGCATGTCAGGATGTAGGATAGTGTGTGGAACATCTCCTTCCATGATAGGCTCAATGATTACCGGGAGAATGGAAGGATAAGGCATCATAAGACTCTGAGCACGAGTTCGTACCAATTTGAGGTAAGGCTCAAGAGGGATGGAATTCTTGTGCCCCAACGTCTTACTATCTACCTTGTTTAACATCCTCCAAGCTCGGATAAACCTCTAGCAAAGACCTTTATTTTCGTTCTCGTAGTCAAATACCAAACCTTGAATCAACATCTCATGTGGACCATCCCTTCGGGCGTAACCGAACTGTCTTAAGGCTAAGCAAGGGTTGTAGGTGATACCTCCTCTAATTCCAAGTAAGGGGACATTAGGAAACTCTCCACAACGGTCGACGATGATAACATTCTCTATAGATCTGGAGCACCAATGTATGTCTGAATGTTTGAGCGTCATCAACCTTTGTGACCACTTTGGACCTTGCTCGTTCTTCAATACAGATCAGGGAAGATGCGAAATACACCATCTTGCCAAGAGAGGAGTGTAACACATAAGGATACCTCTTTTCCTCATAGTGCGAGTGTGAAAAGAGTGTATGATGTCCCCTAGCAAAGTAGGCACCGAGTTGCGGGATATGAAGATTTTGACGGTGTTCACATCTATGAGTTGGTTAGGATTTGGAAACAAAACCATCCGATAGATGAGGAGAGCCACAATTTCCTCAAAAGCTTGCAGATCCAAAGAGTTCCAACAGTTTTGGGCTTTCTCAAACAAGAACTTTGCTAGGAAACCCTTGACACCACTCCTTGTTTCCCAATGAGTTGTGACATCATATGATTGCAAGTGTAGAGCTTGAGCAATCTCTTCTGGATTTGGGTCTCTTTCTGTACCGTTAAAAGGTAGTTGATTGAGAATAGGAATCCTCAAGAGTCGGGATAATTCTTCCAAAGTAGGCACAAGTTGATAATCAGGAAATATGAAGCAATGGTGTTAGGGATCAAAGAACTGAAAGAGCACCTTCATCATGTCCTCATTAGTGTTGGAGGTGACCAAGTTGAGTAGGCGACCATGTCTTTTGGTGAATGGAGAGTTTTCAGGAATCCTTGAAGCTAGCTCCTTAAGTTGTGGAGGGATCCTTACAAGATTGATTTGAATGGTTTTCCTGCGAATAGAATCCATATCCTACAAAACATAAACAAAGATAAATCCCAAGATCCTTGAAATGGTTAGTAAATGAGTATGATGTTATGATGTTCATGATGTTATGTACAAGTATATATACACAAACAAAGCAAACAAGTCCTTAGGTTTAGGCTTTCATGGAGTCTTATAGGTAAGTACCCTCTTAAAGTTTAGTTGGCTCAAACCTATCCTAGTAATAGTAATCGGGTTCTAAGGAGCTCAATATCACTAGTTTGTTTTCTTGGTCACTGTTTCAGCACAATCCTCTTTAATGAAGACCGAAATATCCCAAAATACCAAACCTCAAGGAGTGTAGTATCGAGTATCTACCAACTTTGGACTGCACCAAACTCGGTCATCTCACTATGTCCTAAAGGCCAAGTTGGTCAAGTAAAGGTTTTAAAAGTTCATTTATGCTTCATGACATCACTCAGCGGCCCCGTATTCTCCTTGATTAACTCAAGGGCTACCGGTACCCACAAATATGTCGCACTAACATAGCTATTGCTTGGACCATGTCGGTATACCCTGCACAATTTCCACAATGTATTGCTACTTACCTATAAGGTATCTCAAATCAGGGTAGAGTATTAAAACCCAAACAAAGAACCATAATGTAAAGCAAACAAGTCAAACAATGAAAGCAAGTAAATGTGATCTAACCCTCAGGTAACCCCACTTTTAGAATTTTCCCCAGCAGAGTCGCCAGTTCTGTGATACAGTGGGAGAACTGACTTGAAGGTTTTGCGTTTGATTGAAAATGTTGCGGTTAGCAAGAGTCGCCATCGACTTTTCTTTTATCCAAAAGGAAAGGTGAAAAAGAACAGGAAATACCTTTGAAATTATTTCTTGAGTTAGGGGGGTAGACTATGAAAAGGGAAGGTATTAACACCCTTTTCATCCATGGTTTTCCATGGGCTCTTAGTTACTTTCTAGATCACTTGCTTTTTGTTTGAAATTGTGCTTTGTGTGGTTTTTTAAAGTATTTTGTAAAGAGGCCTTTGTTTAGGAAATCTTTGTAATGATTCTCATTCGTAAGAATGTATACAAAGATGTTTGATCTTTTGAAAATGTTTTCAAGTTTGAAAGATGTTTTTGAAAGTGTAAGTGTTTGTTTTTAAATTAAGCAAGTAACTAAGAACTTTCTACCTACTCAAAAGTCTTTCATGTTCATTTCCTCTTTCCTTTGACATTGTTATCTTACCATTGATTTGGTAAGTAACCGTATCTTTGGATGTAAACGGGATGGGCGTGGGTCATCGTAGAATCATGATTAGCAATGTTTGAAAGGTGTCTTAGCATTCTCTTTTAGGGACTAAAATCATTTGAAAGGTAACTTAGATAGCGTCATCGAGGGACTGTGATCTTGTATTTTTGCTTGTTTTTGCTAAGATACCTCACATGCGTAATATGGCCATTTTGTAAGGCAACCAATTGGATTTACCCTAGGGGTGCTTGTGTGCAAGTGTATTGTTTTCATGCTTGATTTTGTCGTGAATTAGGGTTTTCTAAGTATTGGTTTTAGTCTTTCATACAAACCCTAATTACTAGCAATTGTATATAAAGCGATAAATTTTGGAATTTAAAGTTACTACGCTATTATAATACTTGTGGGAGGGGGGGTGTACAAATTGTAAATGGGGATTGCAAGAATTTAAACCTAATTAGTCTATTACAACCATATTGAATTGGTGCAAATGTATAAGAAATTAAATGAATATAATGTACAAGATGAATAAATGTACAAAAATGTGAAATGTAAAGTAAATGGATATTTGTTTGGATTTTTAGGAAAAGAGAATTTGTTTTAACCTAATTAATTAAAGGGAAAAAATAGTTAATTAAATAAGTAAAAGGTAAAACCTAAAATTACTAAGAAAAGATTTTAAATAAAACCCTAAATCTATTAATTGATTAAAAAGAAATTGAGTTTAAGAAAAGTATTTTTTTTGTATTTTTGTCTTGAAAATAATTTATAGTATTATAAAATATTTTTGGCCTTTTTTATATTAAAATAATATATTTTAATTGGTGTAAAAGAAAATAAATAAAACCTAGTATTTTAATTAAATTAAGAATAACTAGTAAAATGAATAAAGTATTGATTAAATAAAATAACTTTTATTGAGAAAAATAAATAAACTATGTCAAGATAGAAATCTAATATTTTTGTATTTTTTATGATTTTTTAATATTGGGAAAATTATTAAGAAAAACAAATAAGTAAAAAAAAAATATGACTGGGCCAGGGGTGTGAAAATGAAATAGGGGGTTAGAAAGTAAAAAAAAAACAAGGCCCAAAGATGAAGCCCAGCGCCTGCAAAAAAAAGGTCAGAAAATGCAAAAAAAATAGGAAAAAATCAAAAGGGTACCATTGGGGCTCAAACCTAGGTCCCTCAGGTTACATGTGCGCGCTTCTACCACTGGGGTGACTATACATCCGTTTATATAAACCAAACAATAAATACATAAGGCAAATGTGTTCCTGAGGCCAACTTCATCTTCAACCTCACGCCCAACCAGAAGCTCTGTAACTTATTCAAATCTCAACAAAAATGAAAACTGTAAACATGAAACTTGTAGCAAATTTCCTCACGGTATCATAAATGTAAAGAATTAAACTATAGCTCAAAGATAAACATGAATTTTAAAGGCACTATTCTGAACCCTAAAAATCTCGTAAAATTCAATCTTAAAATTCTCTAAGCTCAGGCAAAATTAATGGAAACTATGGACATGGTTAGCTTCAGGGCAATGATATCTACATGTTTCATTCATAAATAAATCATTGGTGATGCCTGTATGAAGAGTTCCAAAGTTAGAAAACTTACCTTGCAAGAGGGTATCAGATTTGAAGTTTGAGCAGCTTTCAAGGAGTTCCAAGGATTGAGTTAGCTTCCTCAAGTTCCCAGGAAGCTAATGGGATGCTTAGCTTGAGCTGGAAGTACCTGAGGAGTTCTGGAGAAGTCCAAGTGCAAAACTTTGTTTTTGAAAATGGAGTATGGTGTGAATGGTGTTACAGTCTTGTAACAGGGTATGAGATCAGTTCTAAATGATGTTTAGAATATTTAGGAACAAAAAGGCTTGAAAACGCACGAGGGAGTTATGAGTTTCAAGTTTTTGGTCAGTTTATGTGAAAATGGAAGTATGAGATGTGATTCTGAGCTCTTGGTGTTTTGAGGGGTCAAGAATTCGTGTATAAATTGGCAAATGGTTTGTATATCTATAAGCAAAAGGATTGGAGTGCATTGGCAAGTCAGAAGTACAAGTCACAAGCTATTTGCTATGTTACTTGATTTTCAAGAAAAGAGGGAAACCAAGTTCAATGTGTAGTATAAGCATGGGCTGGATGATTGTAAGTGTCTAACAAGTTTCTTATGGTTCATGGGACTTGTATGATCAAAAGAGAACAAGTGCAAGGCTCAAGAACAAGTTTTGTGTAAAAAAGCACTTTATCAAAATGGCAATGTACACCTTCTTCCCAAAATGGATATAAAGCATGTCCATGCATTGAATGCTTGAAATGAGACCTCTAACAGCTATGTGCAAGCAATTAATTATGGCGCCCTAACAAGTTTGAGGCCTGCAAAGTAGAGTTTATGCAACATAACTTTGATTTGAATTTTGTTCATCACTAAATGCCTTGTAAATCAAGTGATAAAACCCTAACTTCATCTCTTCGATTCTCCCTACTCAAAAATGATCTCAAGGAGTTCTTGGACATTTTGGGAAGATTGTAATGTGCTCTACAATACATCTTTGAATTTATTTTGAATATTCCCATTGGAACTATATGAAAAATTGCCATGAAGTTGGGTCAAAATCCTGACCAAATTAGGGCAAAATTTCACTAAGTGTTTTGTTTCATGACCACATGTTCTTAAAATTATAACTTGAGATCCAAGCACTTTTGGAAGGAGTTGTGTAAAGAAAATTTGTATATTTCATGGAGATATAAAACTTTCATTTTGGAAGTTTCTCTTGAATCATCTTGCATCATGGTGAAAATTTTGCTCAAAGTTGTGAAAAAATAAGAAATTTCCAACACGTAGAAAATTTTCTAAGTTTAGAAATTTTCACTTTTCAAAATGAAATTTTGAATTTTAGATTTCTTAATGAATAAGTTTCATATTTTGACATGCTTTGATGAATTGTGATCTTTGGCATTTGAATTTGACCAAAAAGTCAAAGTTTGACTTTTCAGTATACAATTGACTTTTGATTAGTTGACTGAAAATTCATCTGTCAATCCATTGGACTTGAGCAATGTTTTGAGCCATGTCATTTGGTCAAAACCCTAATTTTGACCATTTTTCCCTTTTGGAGATTTGATCAAATTTATTGAGGAATTATAGTCCAAACTTGATCAAATGATAAATATGAGTCTAAAATGTTGATGTGGATAAAATTATGAAGTTTGACTGTGAATTAGCCAAGGTTGACTTTTTCCCCAATATGGTTGATTTTTAGGTCAATTGCTCAATTGATTGAGCAAAAGTGTGATCCAAGGCTTGAAACTTGACATGAGTGATATTGGGGGTCCATAATAATCCATGAAAGTCATATGGGGCATTGGAAGTTCAAATATCCTTGTGCAATCTCAAACCCTAATTTTGGTCATCAGTGCTTAAGGAGGTGTCTTGAGTTGATCAACCCTAGTACAGTCTTGAGCCAAAGGAGATATTGTGAGAAAATTCTTGATAAGTGAGAGGGAAAATTTTGGGGTAAAACAATTACATATTGTAGAAGTATAGTTGTTTTCATCACTACAAGGATTTACAAGAGTCTAATCTTTTGAGAAAGGTTTTAAGCCAAAATGGCAAAATGGTTTGAAATGAGATTGGTTGACTTTTAGTTTTCTCACAAAAATTGTCAAGGCATTATTAAATTGATTGAGGTTTATTTATGAAAATGATTTTGAAAATGCATGTACCTAAGTCCAAGTTTATTATGAAAGTGGTTCAAGTTTAGAAACAAGAAGAGTTTTCAAAAGGAGGAGGAAGATTTTTGAAATTAAAGAATATGGGAGGAGAAGAAGAGAGTATCCTAAAGCATAACGTAAAAGCTAGGGATAAGAACCATCTAACCAACAAGAAGCCAATACTTGACATTATGATTCAAGATAGAATTCCCATTCTTTAGATTGAAACCAAGCAAGCAAATATACTAGACCTCTTGAGAGAACCAAACTTCAAGTGTATTAAGTCTTCCTAAAAATTGGACAGAGTAACGACTGTATACGGGTGAATTCCAGATTACAAATAAAGAATGTAATCACAATAACCTACACACAAAACAAACAAACAACCCAATGTCTAGAGGTAAACCTAAAGAAATCTAGACAAAATATCAATTAAGGTCACAAGGTCTCTAACATAGGTCAAGGTTTCTAATCCTAAGTCCAAGAAGTCCAATACTCCATAATGACAAGGATAGTAACCAAATAGTCCAAGTATCATCAAAGAAATGTATGGTTCATGTTGATTATTAGGTGCCTTAAAAGAGAAAAGAAAAGCTCAAGTGAGCAAAATAAAAATAACAAGAATATAAATGCTCAAGTGAGCAAAATAAAAATGGCATGAAATGTAATGCTTAAAGTAAATGGTATATAAAGCATAAAAATAAAAGCATAAAGTAAGAACAATTTAATAATTAGTGGTTAGTTAGATGACCATCTTGAAACTTGCATTTGGAACTCATTAGAAGATTGGTAGAACCAAAGCCTCCACACAACAAGTTGCATTTTCTTTTTGTCAAGTATATCATCCATTTGGAATTCTTAAAAGTACCATTTAATGATCAACAATGTTTAAGTGATCCGCGTTGACCAAAAGTGTTGTAGATCCATTAGAGGTTTGGTAGAACCAAAGCCTCCACACAATGAATCTCAAGGTTATTGGATCAAAGATATCAAATTAACATACTTGGGCTTGCAAACATAGGTTTGGGCCACAAATGATCATTTATTCGAATCGAGACAAAATTTAGCGCTATGTTAGGCAATCGTAAGTGGACTTATATAGAAGTTGCACCTATTTTGAGGACCGTCAATAACAATATATGCACCATTTGCTTTGAGACATGATATGGAGATCATGCTCCAATAACACTTAGTGCAATAAGAAAGGATGAGATGAAGAGGGGTGGGAAAGAATTTAAACCAAATTTGAATTAAAATTTAATCAAACTATTATTAAAACCATTCATCTATTTTTGTGGAGTTAGACTCAACACCATGATTCCAATGATGTTAATAAAGTTCATGATCAAAAATTCAATCCAAGATCAGCCAGAAAATAATCACAAAATAATATTGCCTTTAATATATACATTAAAAAAAGGTTTTAAAAATGTTTTAAAATAGAAATAAAAGAGAAAAACATTAACTGTGTTCAAATTAATCAAGAAATACTAAGTAAGACCATAGAAAAATTAGAAATGAACTCAAATATTTTTATAAAATTTTTGGTAATATTTTTAAAGTCAAACTATTTTTAAAATTAAAATAAATGGGTAAAATAAACAAAAAATGATAAAAAATACCAAAGTTAGAAATAAAAAATAAGTGAGGTCACCAATATTTGTCACAATATCATTGAATCATTCCATATTTTTTTCAGAATTTAAAAATGCGTAAAAGTATTTTTAAACATTTAAAATAATTCAAATAAAGTGAAAATTTATAAAAAATATCAAATCACAAAATAAAATTATGAAAAAATAAAAATCAGAAAGAGAAAAATCAAAACTATTTTTCATAATTTTTTTCATATTTTTTGGACTAAAAATGAATTTTCTATGATTTTTTGAAGTTTAAAGCAATTAAATATAAAAATCAGAAATAAAAAATAAAGTCAAAAATATGTGGACCATTGTATGAGAGTCAAAACGCGTTAGTAATCAAATCCAAGGGATCTGGAGCACTGTGCATATCATGGTCATCACTGAATAAAGCATAGAATCAAATATAAATTTAATTTAAAAACAAATGGCAAGCCATCATTGGTTGGAAGATGACACGTTGGTCATCTTCAACCTCCAGCCAACGTGAATTGTAGGTCTCTCAAACTGTAAAATCAGAAGCTCAGACCTATGTTATTCGCTTCGTCTCTTCAAGACGAAGACAACCACACCTTGCGACAAATTTATATAAACTGTAGCTCAAGCAAATTGGAAGGAAAGTTTTGAAAAGGGATTTGAAATTTCATGGTCAAAACGTGTTTCCAGATAAAATCAAGTGTTACGACTAGAACCAGGGAAATGAGAGCTTCACAATGATATCAAAGTTTTGAAGAATTGATGGAGAAATCTACCTATTGAAGTTGAGTTGCAGAGCTCTGAAACTGGACTTCTATGGATCAATATAGGTCACGATTCTTGAAGGTAATTGTATGGTTAGCTTCATGGAAAATCAGGGAAGGTGAATTGATAAAAAAATTGGATTGAAAAAGGCTTGAATACTGATTTCGAAGTTGCAGAAAAATGAGTTATGGAGCAAGTTTGGCAGGGTGATTCTGGATGTTCAAGATTTAAGAAATGAATGAGGGATGACCCTCTATTTATAGAGAATCAAATGGAATGTTCAAGCGTGTGAAATGATGAAGTTTGGAGGGAAATTGTGTAAAGTGGCAAACAAGAAAAGTGTGACTTCTATATTGATCAAAACTCATCCAAAACGCGCGTTTTGCTATGCTAATCACTTCTGGAAGTTCACTAAAAATGTTTAGAAGCAAAAACGTGCAGAAACAATGTGTTTAGAAGCTAAATCAAGGATTTCAAATTCTGACTTTTGAAGAAACTTCAGTTTCAAGTTACCAACTTCAAATCAATGGCATTCTCATCTCAAGGGGTCTTAGGGCATGATTCTTGAAGCTTTAAAAAGATGAGATTACAAGGTTTGCAATGGGAAAAGAATGGAATAAATGGATGTTTGAGCTGAAATTTGCAATGAGTCAAAGTTGGGGAAAAAAGGTTGACTTTCCATACTTAGAAATATTTCAAGTTTTTCTTCAAAAGTGACCAATAATGATTTGCATCCAAACACGACCTTCCACTTGGAATTTTCTCTTGACCAAAAAATATGGCATGAAATAGGCCTCTTGAATGACATTTTGAGAGTTTAACCATTCAAAATATCCAAAAATTGAGAGAGTTATGAATTGTTGAAGTTGGAAAAAAATTATGAAATAACCAATAATCTTTTGTATCCTTAGGGTATCTTCCATCCATTTTCTATTTTTGAACATAAAAGAAGGAATAAATTTCACATCCTCAAGATCATTATGGAAAAAGAGTGGGCTCAAGGTGATAAAAATTGACCACGTTATGATCATTTTAAGTCACACATGGGAAGTTAGGGGCTCATCTGGAGGACTTGTAATCTTTCTTCATCATCAAGTTTCTTCCACATGAAAACTACTTGAAACTTTTGAAGTGATTTGTTAATAACCCTTTGAAGAGAAGTATGTTTTTGTAATCACTCAAAAATACCAAAATATTAGCAAGATATACTTCTTTGAAGTTCAAAACCCTAGCTCCTAGATCAAGAAAATGCTTTGAGGAACTGTGAAAATTTTAAACAACTTTCTTGTACCAAAACTTTTGCTTTGTAGATGGAAGTTGTTGAGGATGATAATGAGAACTCATAGCAACCAAAAACACTTTCATATCTTGAGAATTGAGAGAAATATGCACTTGTGACCAATGGGAACAAGGCCTTGTCCAACCATGATAACTTCTTCAATCAACCCCTAGTACTTTTGAATCAATCTTGATAACTTTGAAATATGGTGAACCAAAATAAACATTTCCATGCCATTTATTCCAAAACAACTTCAATGGTGAGGTTTGAATTTCTCAGGCTTTATTGACTAGGGCATGGAAATAAACTCATGAACCCATGGATCAACTTGCTAAGCCACATTGCCTTTACCTACATTATTAACAAGTAAGACAAACCAACATTGTATTTTATTAATTAAGAGGAAAGTCAAAACAAATCATGCATGATCACAAAAGAAAAACAAGTCAAGGTGCTTGGTGATTCCTCAAAGAGAAAATCTAGAGATAGGGAGGAGAACCAAAAGCCCTAATGTAATCTTGTTGTGATTGAATTAATATGGTATGATGTAGGGATCTTAGGGGAAAAAATTGGGGTACAACAGATGCCCTTATTTAAGTTTCTTCTATCTGGAGATACGAAGGTTAAAAATCTTTTTGTCGACGCGATTGAAGATACTTAAATATAAAACAAACCCTATTTTTGGCCCTAAGATGCCATGAAATGCTTTTGAATATGAATGCACATGAACAACTTAAAAGGGACGCAAAACACCACTGGGGATGTAGCAAAGGAAATAAGGAATAAAAAGAGAAATTCGACCAGGAAAATAAATCACTGATGGATCAAAAGACCTGACTCACAGAGGATGGTAAAAAGGTCAAAGGATACACTAACTTTTACTTGAGGCGAGACTACCAACATTCACTGAAGGTAGAAATAGAAAAGAAATAGCAACGCTGACAATCACTGACGGTGGGCTACCAACGTTTACTGAAGGTAGAGAGAAAAAAAAACCATTGACGTTCATTGACGATGAACTACGAACTTTCACTGAAGGTATAGAGAAAATAAATATCATAACACTGCCGTTCACTGACGATGAACTACCAACATTCACTGAGGGTAGCAAAAAGATAACAATCACCAACTTTCATTGAAGGTAACCTACCATCTTTCATTGAAGGTAGAGAGAAAATATATCATATCACCGCCGTTCACTAATGATGAACTACCAACGTTCACTGAGGGTAGAAAAAAGATAACAATCACCAACTTTCACTGAAGGTGACCTACCAACTTTCACTGAAGGTAGAGAGAAAATATATCATATCACCGCCGTTCACTGACGATGAACTACCAACGTTCACTGAGGGTAGAAAAAAGATAACAATCACCAACTTTCACTGAAGGTGACCTACAAACTTTCACTGAAGGTAGAGAGAAAATATATCATATCACCGCTGTTCACTAACGATGAACTACCAACGTTCACTGAGGGTAGCAAAAAGATAACCAGTTTTTTCCAAAATTCCGACGTTTCACCTAGAACGGGTCTCAACTTCTTCTTTAACCAAAGCACTCTTCCGGGAAAGGGTAATATATAAGCTGTCTCAAATAAAGAGACTACCACTTGCAAAGATTTCACAATGAATTGTCTCTATCATATTGAAAGACTTGCCATTCACTGGATTAATTTGACAACGAGCTGCAAACTATCCACTCATAGAGAAGATAGCAAAAAAGTAACGTCGACTTTTACGAGGAATTACCAGTTGCTCAAATAAAGAGACATGCTACTTGATGTTATAGGAATGATTGTAAAAAGTGACTTTATGGGGAAAGCAATATGACTTCCTGGGGAATGAATAATGACTTCATGAGGAATGAATCATGACTCCTTGAGGAATTCCAATATATTCCTGATGAGGAGATAAAGTCTTCTCGTGCAAAATAAATTCACATTCTCAGACCAAGGCTCGAAGCTTGCAGATATCATAAGTAATAATATTGCTGAGGATCAAAGATTCAAACCAGAAAAAAAACTGGAGTAAAACAGTAAGCCAAAATACATCCTATGAGAAATAAACTCAAGAGGGAAACCCAAATGATCCAGACAAAGAGCTATAGAGGAAGGCTAAAGCAAAAATCTTCCACGAGGGATAACTCAGTGGAGAAATTGAAAAAATATACACTTTCTTCTTAAGGCCGACACTCTATTGGAGAGAGGACAACACAAATCTATAAAAACAGGGTAATATGTCAATAAAATATGAACGAATGTGAATGAGCAATGATTTCCTAAATTCAACTATGCATGATGTATGTATGAATATATGAGTGTTGTTATGTATATGCTGACAAAATAGACATAAAACACTGGGAGTAACCAGGAAAAACCAACCCAGGAATAAACAACACTCGGCTAAATCACATCCAAGATGAACATTCCAAGAGAAAAATAAGCACCAACTGAGGAAGCAAAATCCTATTTCGTGGCTTAACTTCACTGGGGAGGAACATAATCCGGTAGTAAAAAATCAAAGCGACAAAAACAGTAGAGATACAGGGATATAACATCCTTCTCCAGGCTCCACCGGGGAATAGCACTCGGACTTCAATGGGAAAACAAATGCTTTCACGGTCTGCACCTCTACTGGAGATTGCAATACTAATCTCAATAAGGCAGATGAAAACCATATCGTCAAAACATCAACTGGGGATCTCGAGCTGACTTTAATGGAAAAGTATCATACAAACTTCACTAGGGGGGATAATGCCTCACCATCGAGATATTAATGGGTACCTCGTGCTGACTCCATTGGGGAGGTCAACACCATATCGAATATAGGAAACCAAGATACATTCTTCATTGGGGAAACCAGAGATACGTTCTTCAATATTGAGAGTAAGTATTGCACCAGCTTCTCTTGGGAAAAAGCATGAAATCTCATAGGGACAACAACTTGGAGAGTTAAGAAGTCAAACATTATAGCAAGGAATCAATCTTATGGGATTTTAAATCAAGCCCAACATTTGGCGAGTGAAAACCCAAAAAGTTGATAACCATCTCAACCTTTCTTAAACAAAACATTGCCCTTTTCCTGATTATCAGGCAATCAAACAAAATACAAGTACAACCGAAAGGGAGATGCTTCGTAAATGAGTCAAATCTCAGCATGCACGGGGAAAAAAGACTTCTATCAAATAAGCAAGGCCTTTACTGGGAAATCTCGGATTGAGTCTTCATATCATGCAAACTTATTCCAACAAAAGATGCCCTGAGATAGCCTTCCTGAGGAATCAAGAAGTCAACATATAGAAAGAGGTCAAACTCTTGGGGATTTTAAATCAAACCTAGCAGTTGGCGGGTGAAAACCCAAAGGGTTGACAACTGTCTTAACACTTCTTAGAAAATATACTGCACTGGTCCAGTTACCTAGGAAATAAATACCAACAATAATGCCAACACTGCCAAGAATAGCAACATTTTGCAAATAATTCCATCTCATCACACCAAGGGGACAAAATCTTTCGTCATATGAGAGAAGACTTCGCTGGGGAATTCGGAATAGAGACCTCAGACCAAGAAAACCCAACAATCAGAAAATGAACCAACACATGACTGGGGACACTGGGATCACAAAATCGATACTGCACCTTACGCCTATTGGTACCGTCTTCAATATACAATAAACATACACATACCAGCGAAAACAACCTGAGAAAACCTTCCCGGGGGAAAACAAAACTTCTCAAAATTACGGGAGTTCGTCCATTCCTGGGATCACCATCTTTGTTTTCCTCTTGAATCACGAAATCTAAAGTAAAAGTAAGTTGTAAATTCTTTTTAAAAAATAATTTTGTTATTTAATCTTTTTGCTTTGAAAATTATTATCAATAATAAATGGAGTCTTTGTAAGCTGAATAAAAATAA
Source organism: Vicia faba (assembly GCA_948472305.1). Classification (NCBI taxonomy): domain Eukaryota; kingdom Viridiplantae; phylum Streptophyta; class Magnoliopsida; order Fabales; family Fabaceae; genus Vicia; species Vicia faba. The sequence continues at coordinate 552,112,280 of OX451741.1, forward strand.
GAAATACAAAGAATTGGGTAAAAGCTTAAATTTTATTGATAGAATGGTAGTCTGTGAATGGCGAGACTCCACAGATGATTACAAAGTTCAGAAAATGGTAATATATAATGGAAAAGATACATTGAGATACAATGACCACTATTCCCTCTAACAACTTTGAAATTCTGGACAGCAGCTTCTGTTGAAGTATGGTGAGGCTCCAAGAAGATTGTTGCTTCAATGATCAAGTCTTGCCTGATGTAGTTAATTGCCAAGAAAATCCCTAACTTTTTCCTAAGCTTCCCTTGCGGGTTTTCAACTTAGCGGGAAATTTTATTCTGTTTATGTCTCTAATTTTTTCCTAGACCGCCCTTTCGCGTTTTCGGCCTACCGAGACGCTCCTTTTTGCCTAAGCTGCTCTTTCGGGTTTTCAACTTAGTGAGTTGTTCTTTTATTTATTTAGGTAAAGTATTTCTTGATTGCATCAACATTCATGGGACATGGGAACTCCTCACCATCCATAGTTCAAGAATTAATGCACCGCCAGAGAAGGCTTTCTTGACAACATATGGGCCTTCAAAATTGGGAGTCCACTTGCCCCTAGAATTAGCGTTAAAATACTTGATCTTCCTGAGCACGAGGTCGCTTTCTCTGAATTCACGAGGTTTGACCTTCTTATCAAAAGCTTTCTTCATTCTATTCTGATATAACTGCCTGTGATCGGTGGATCTGGAACTGACTGTTTAACGCTGGTTTCGCGAAATGTCGCGAAAGCAAGAGTCGCCACCGTCTTTTATTTTCTCCAACATGGACAGGACAAAAGCACAACAAAATTCCTTATGAGATAGTTTCTCGGTTCGGGAGGTAGATTTATAGAAAGGGAAGGTGTTAGCACCCTTTCTATCCATGGTTATCCATGGGCTCTTAGATACTTGCTCATTGTGTTTTCAAAAGTGTTTGCTTTTCAATTGTGAGTGAGTTTGAAAAAGTTTCGTTTTAAAGATTTTCGATCGACTCTTGTATCAGTCCTCAAGAGTGTTTGAAAAATTGTTTTGAAAGCTTTTTTGAAAGTGTCGGTGTGAAAAGAGTTTTGATTTGTTTTTTAGAGCAAGTATCTACGAGTCATCTACCTACCCTAAGGAATTAGGCTGTGTAAATGTCCTTAAGGTAGTGCCATCCCACCATTGAGAGGTAGGTAGCACCACCGTTGGAGGTGTTCGGGTCAATTCGTTTGTAGGGACAGTGTGGTCACCAGAGCAACAGTAGGACACCTTAGAAGCTACCCTTATGCCATTGATCCTTTTTAATTCCAAGGCAACCGTTTTGAGGCAACTGGATCATGTTATGGACATAAGGACTTACTAAAACGTCCTATACTCGACGACCACGTTTCGAAGGTAAGGCAACAGTGAGGCGTACCCTAAGAGTGGTGTGTGAATTTGTGTGTTATTTTCAGTTATGTTTTATCTTGTAAATGCATCATGGTGATCTACGCTTGTTTTTAATTAGCCATACATTCTTTCATGCAATTAGAATTTAAAAGTGCAGAAATTTAAATGCGGAAAGATAAATCCTACGCTATTACAAGGCGCGGGTCTATACATCACCAAATTACAAAGACCCGTTTTAATAAAAAGGCGGAAAGTAAAAGACCTAATTACTATTACATCCGGAAAGCAGTTACATAATAATTGATAAAGAAAATAATGCGCGAAAAGAATAAATTGGAACGTCCGAGGGCGTTGGACCCTTTTGAAATTAAATTAAATTAAAATTTAATTAAGTATTAAATTAAAGAAAAGAAATGTTTTTTTGTTTTTTGTATTTAATGAAATAAGAAAAGAATTTAAAATTAGAAGGAAACCCTAGTTCTAAATATTTTTAATTATTAAAGAAAAGGTTAAAGTTTAAAACCTAATTTATGCTAATTAATTATTTACATATTTATTTACAAAATATTTAATAATTAATAATAATAATGATGATGAGAAAATTATTTGTTAAAAAAATGAAAAGGTTAAAAAACCCTAATTTCTACATATTTTATTAATTTAAGAAAATATTAAAGTTTTAAAACCTAAATTAACTAAGTTAATTGTTAGAGTTTATTTACAAAATAAATTAATTTAAATATTAATTAAATATATTTTAGTTTCTGATTTTTTTATTTATGAAAATTAATTTATGAAGTTAAAGAAAACAATTAAAATAATTAATAGAATTAAGAAAGAAAAACAAATTAAAAATTAAAAATTGATGCAAACCATGGGGGGTATCAGACCCATTTAGGAGGTTTTTTGGAAGTAATTTGGCCCATTAGACAAAAAGCCTTGTTTGACTTTCTGGCATCACGTGCGTGTTCATTGACTCCTGAGTACCGTGGTCTGCATTCTTTGGCCATTGGATTGGGTTTCATGCATAAGTTGTTCTACTTTGGCCATTTGGCTTTTGGCTTTTGGCTTTTGTGTTTTGGCCTCAACGTTCCTTAATGAACCTGCATGGGATCCCTTACTGGAAAATTAGTGACCTGAATGCTTTTATGCCCTTTGGATCATGGAGATCAAGCCAGCCTTATCCTTACTGAAGAAGTAGCGAGGTGTTGGTTTGTAACTGTGATGGCTTGTTTGTAGTGAGAGAGGGATTTGTAATAAGGATTTCAAGGTTTTAGGGTTCTGGAAAGAATTTGATATTCTAACAGTTTTTTTGTAAGGTTTTTTTCTCTTTTTCTCCTCTCTGGTTTGTGTGAAAAGAAGGTGATTATATAATGGAAATTACGGTAAAGAAAATGGGCTTTGAATGTGCAATTGGGCCTCCAATATTCACTTGAGTTCGTCACTTTCCAGGCTAAATTGCAGAGACTTAAGTGCAATTTTTGAAGTTGAAATGTGAAAACAAAATGTAGCCGATATCGATAACTAACTCCTGTCCGAAAATCGGCTCAATCGGATAAACGGTGAATTAGTTATGAATTTTTGAAGTTTCAGCTCAGACAAACTTATTTTGGGCTCCAGTGTCGACTCTGACAAGTTCTTCAATAAAAAACTGGTATTGATCGGAGCATAATCCGGTCTCAACTTTTGAAGCAAAGTTGTAGATCTATGAGTCAGTGACCTTGTGTAAAAATATGAGCCCAATCCGATAAAAATTGACCGAGTTATGAATTTCCGAAGTTTCGGCCCAGATGAAATAATATTCAGCATTCAGGATTTTCAGCGTGTCACACACTCTGAACAAAAAACGAAGGCCTTTTGAATACCGTTTGAACTTAATACCTTCTGTGAAAATGTATCCAACTCAATTTGTGAAACTATGGCGCCGGAACCAACTCGATACGATGAAAATCGACCAAGTTATGATTTTCTGAACATGACGCAAATAAACTTCTGTCACAAATTTTCTGTATGAAAATACTTGATAAATCCACATTTTTGAAGACCTTCTGATCGAAATTGGCTTCCAGACTGAGAGATGAAAACGTAGATAATGTCAAGACGGAATTTAGGCCACCAGAACGGGTTTAAAACGAGCCACTATCTTCAAGTTATGAATTTTTTAGCGCGTAAAAACTGCACTTTCAACACACTTCTTCACCATATTTGTTCAAGAAAACTTACACATTCGGATACCTTCTTTAAAGAATTATCTCTTGAGCCGAATCTGAATTTGAGAATATGTTATCAGAGATATCTTGGCGAAAGAACACCTGAATATGACGCGCCGGGTTGGACTTGTGAATTTTTCTTGAAATGTTTTGAGAAATATGGGAGGGCAAATTTTGGGGTACAACAGTTGCCCCTGTTCAATCTTCTTAGACCTGAGGATGTAGATTGGCTGGCGTGCCTTTCGTAATCTGAAGGTGGAAGATGATTGAACACTAGAGTGCCCAGAAATTTGCACTCACATAGTAGAGTGTCAGCAACATGATGTAGGGAATGGGCTTACAGATGCCATTTGGAGACTGTTGGTGAGTGGAGAGATGGGCTTATAGATGTCATCGGGAGGTTGTCGATCGCGTAAGAGATTCCTTAGAGAGAACTTGCGTACCTGAGAAAGAAAAATAATTACTTGGCCTGTTACAGGAGTTGATCTTCAAACTCTTTATGTAGATGTGCCCTGGCTAGATACAGGTATCGAATCTTTAAATTCTTCAGACGTGCCCTGGCAAGATACAGGAATCGAGTCCGGAGAATATAGTCGTCAACGGATACACCCTGGCGAGATACAGGAATCGGATCTTCAAACTCTTCAGACGCGCCCTGGCAAGATACAGGAATCAGATCCTCGAACTCTTCAGACGTGCCCTGGCAGGATACAGGAATCGAGTCTGGAATTCAGAAAGGCTGGTGAGTTGTCTCTACTGACAGGTTATTTCCCTGGACGGGTGGTCTTTAACGACGAGTGTCTATAACGACGAGTGTCTATGACGACGAGTGTCTATGACGACGAGTGTTTATAACGACGAGTGTCTATAACGACGAGCATCTATAACGACGAGTGTCTATAACGACGAGTGTCTATAACGACGAGGGTCTATAACGACGAGTGTCTATCACGACGAGGGTCTATAACGACGAGTGTCTATAATGACGAGTGTCTATAACGACGAGTGTCTATAACGACGAGTGTCTATAACGACGAGTGTCTATAACGACGAGTGTCTATAACGACGGGTGTCTATAACGACGGATGTCTATAACGATGAGTGTCTATAACGACGAGTGTCTATAACGACGAGCGTCTATAATGACGAGCGTCTATAACGACGAGCGTCTATAACGACGAGCGTCTATAACGACGAACGTCTATAACGACGAGCGTCTATAACGACGAGTGTCTATAACGACGAGTGTCTATAACGACGAGTGTCTATAACGACGAGTGTCTATAACGACGAGTGTCTATAACGACGAGTGTCTATAACGACGAGTGTCTATAACGACGGTTTGTATCAGAGAAATCTTTAGGCATTGATTTAACTGGATTTGTATTCTTTGACTGGGTTGGTCTCTTTTGACTGTATTCGTCTACATAGATGATCTTTTAACTGTATTCTTCCTGAAAGGTAAAGGTCAGTCATATGCAATGCATGATATGGATCAAGCAATAATATTTTTCAACACATGAGATTGTATGATATGATGCGTATAACCATATGATGTTTATGAATGTATTTTCATATGGGAAAATAGATCCTTGACGGATGCCGGGAAGTCAAATCCTGGGCTGATGTTGAAGAGTGAGATTCTTCGTTTCCGTTGGGGATGATGATTGCAAGAACACCGGTAGGAGAAGATGACTCCGTTGGGGAATAAACTTGGCGAATAGATTACTCTGCGGGGAGGTAACTCTGTGGGGAAAGAGAGATACTTTGCTGAGGTTGATGAAGATAACTCCGCTGGGGATACCGTTGATAAGTTATGTTGGGAGATTTGATGAACTCCGCTGGGGATAGGAAGACTTCGCCGGGGACGATCTTTCCGTGGTTATTGGCTGAGGATAACCCAGTTATAAGCTCTGGTGGAGAAATAACCTTTGAATAAAATCAGGGAGACGCGTTCGCTCTGCCGGGAGTGAAGGTATCTTGGTCGTATTCTTCAGCTGAACTTACCTTGGTACCTTGGTGGACAGAGCAACTGGATCATTTAGACAACTCATTATTGCCCCAGTTTCTGTTGGAGAAGAATGTACCTGTGAAGGTGTTTGATGACTGCCGATTGACAAATCTTCTTCTGGTAGGCAAGTGACGAGATGACAGGACATAGTCGTACGCTTTGATCCCTAACTTTTTCCTGGACCACCCTTTCGGGTTTTCAGTCCATCGGGATACCCCTTTTTGCCCAAGCCGCCTTTTCAGGTTTTCGACTTGCCGGGTGTACAGATTTTTCATATTCATCCCTTATTTTTTCCCGAACCCTTTTGGTTCGCCGGGAAGCCCTTATTTTTGCCTAGGTGTGTCAACCTAGCGGGTCTTTGATTATGCGTAGTATTTTTTCGACTATGTCCACGCTCTCAGAGTGCATGGAGTTGCCCCTGTCAGTAGCATTGTGTTACCATACCACCAGAAGATCTTCGTTTGATCGTCCAATGCCCCAAGTGATCTAGATGGAGATTTGCCCCTGGTTATCTTGGCATTTGAGAGATTCTCCGAATCTTGACTTAACTGCCCCAGATGACGGACAATGATCATGTCATGCCCCTTGTTTGGGAGTGCTTTTGTTCATCCGATATTCGTCGTGCGAGCTGCTATGCTGTTCAAACAAATAGTCGTATGCAAACAAAGTTATATTAAAAATGCAAAGCTTATGTCTGTTTTGAAGTTTTTTTTTGAAAATGCATTTTTTCATAAAAACAAGTGAATTTTTTGTAAACTGCGATGTCAACTCGTTATTTTACCGCAAGCCTTAAGGAGTCAGGATACCTTTTGTAACAGTATGCTTTCGAACTAACCCATGCTTCAGCTAGGACTTTTTAAGGGTTATAACGTGGCCTGGTTCACGGTTTAAGAAACAAAGGATAAAGGCTCAAATTATTTGTACCCACCCGTTCTTCGTGATGTTCTTCAAACCTAAGCTCAGTTGATCGTGCGTTAGACCTTGTTTGAGTCTTTGTCCTGATGTTCCAATGATGGTTCAGATATTGATGATTTATTCTGAATAGGCAGTCATTTTTTGTTTTTGTTGAGGTTTTGTATGACCTCTTTCTTTTTGATTTCGCTATCCCTAAATTTTTCCTGAACTGTTTCTTTTTTTAGAATTACAGTCAGCGGGATGCCCCAGCTTTATAAGTCTCCTTCGTAGGTTTTGACTTATTGGGCTTTTATTTTGAGAAGTGATGACTGCCTCTCTTTATGATTATTCGGAACCATCACTGTCTTTTGTTTCAAGAGGACTTCTTTTGATGTCATTCGTTATGCACTTGGATCAACTGAGAGAACTACCCTGCCCCAGGTTATGATAAAGGGTTTTAATTTTCGAAAAGAAAAACTCCTACTTCTTTGGCTCAGAGGGGTTGACGAGGGATTATCTTCCTTATAACTCCAATGTTCAGGAATTGAAACAATGCCTGTGCCTCATCAGCGGGGTCTGTTCAAAAGCATATTGTAGATTGTGGTATCGTTTTTGTCATCCTCCCTCAAGAGGCTTAGAATTTTAGATCAAGAGTTGACATCAAAAAATATGAAAATAGTTTGCATATAGTGAATACGAAATAATTACTTCAAAACAGACATGTGTAATGCATTAATGAAATAACAACGTTTGACATAGAATGTTTGAACAATCAAAGAAAAATACAATCTTGAACATTCGAATGAACAAAAAATTTCCAATCCTAGCCATGTTTTGGCAGGGGAGCAGTGATCACATTCGGAGTCTCTGGAGAGTCGAACTGGACTTCCTTTGCGTCGATCAGATCCTGAACCTTGTTTCTCAAAGTCCAACAGTCATCTGTAGCATGCCCCGAGCTGTCAGAATGATAGGCGCAGCGAACGTTGGGGTTGTACCTTGAAGGTGTCCTGTTAGGATTCTTTGGAGGGTTCATGAGAGTTACCAACTTGATTTCCAGCAGCTGTGGCAATATCTGTGACAAGGTCATGCCGAGGGGAGTAAATTGCCTTTTAGGTCTCTCTTCCCTTTGTTGATTGTGACGCTGAGGAGCGCCGACCGGTTTTGCAATAACCACCGCGTTGACATCTGGGCGGTGCTCTGACCTATTCTTCCCTCTTGAGCCATAGACAGCACTAGATTCTCTCCTGGATGGTTTCTTCTCAGTGTTCGAGGAGTCACCATTCTGTATTTTCCCCGACTTGATGCCAGCCTCTATTCTTTCCCCGGTCAAGATCAGATTTGTAAACCCAACAGCAGAATTCCCAATCAGGTGGTTGAAGAATGGACCAGACAGGGTCCCTAAGAACAAGTCGACGAGCTCGCGGTCAGTCAGAGGTGGTTGTACCCTTCCATCAAGGTCCCTCCATTTTTGAGCATATTCTTTGAAACCTTCACCTGCACCCATAGACATTCCCTGAAGCTGAGTGCGTGTGGGAGCAAGGTCAGCATTGTACTGGTACTGTTTATAGAATGCAATGGTCAAGTCCTCCCAGCTGAGGATGTTGGCTCCATTTAGTTGATAGAACCAGTCGAGTTGAGTCCCTGCCAAACTATCCTGAAAGAAGTGAATCCACAAATTCTTGTCAGCCGTGTAGGGCTGGATCCTCCTCATGTATGACCTGAGATGCAGCTTAGGACAGGATGCCCCGTCGTACTTTGCAAAGGCAGGTGCCTTGAATTTGTGCGGGATCACTACCCCAGAAGACAGACCTAGATCTTCGAAGTCCAGGCTGGGCACTTTTTGTATCTCCATAGCACTTAGCCTGTCTTCTAGCTGTTTGTACCTGTCCTCAGCTGGAGGGTACTGCTCATCATTGTAATCGGTCTCGTTGTCGGAGACCACTGGACTAGGAACCTCCCTTTCTTGGGGACTGTCTTTCCCAACAGATGGGGTAGTCTGCTCAACTTCATTTCGTGATCCATTCCCAGATTTGCGTCTAGGGTTGAACAGCACCGTCCTCTTCTTCTTCTTTTTCAAAAGCAGGGTCTTCAGATCTTGTTGCCCCTGGGCCAAACTCATGATCAGCTCTTGGAACTGGGCGTTCTGAGCCTGGAGGGCCTTGATGGATTGCTCGGTAGATGATTCAGGATTCATGACGATCGGCTGAAATAAACAACGAAGAAGGTAAGTGACCTGTCAAAAGGGTACCTGTAATGCAATGATGTATATGTATGCATGCAATGTTTTCAAGGATCTCGTGGGGTAAACAAGAAAATTTGTTAGAATTGGAATCTGGTATCTTGATTGAAGGAGCTGCATATTGTCGAGAGTCCTTCTTCAAGAGTCAAAGGCTCACCATATCCAGTGGGTCATAGCCCCTGACAACCTTGGCTAGAGGAAAATAAATCCCCTTTGCCCCTTGCTGGACAGTTGGTTCATCATGACCTGCATCACAAGCCCTTGAGATCCTTGAAATGGGTTAGTCTTTATGCAGGATGCATGCAATGGTATGATGTTATGCTATGCATGGGGTGATGTATGTAACCCTGTTATGGGTCCAGATTAAGGATTGTAAACAAAACCTGCAAGAAACTCAAATGTCAGATAACAAGCATGCAAGTAGTCAAGTTTTAAGACACACAAGTCACACCAGATAGCCCTTAGAGTTTAGGCCAGCATGAAGTTTGGGGTACTACCCTCTTCAAGTTGGTGGGCTCAAACATGTCCTATCAAAGTAACCGGGTTCTAAGGGTCCCAATATCATTGGATTGCTTTCATTGTTCATCGTTTCGATTTAGCCACTGAACTAGCGACCGAAATATTCCAAGAAAACAACCCTCAATTGAGTGTAGTATCGAGTATCAACCAACCTCGGACTGCACCAAAGTCAGTTATCTCACTACCCTAAAGAGGCCAAGATGGTTCAATTAAGGTTCCTAAGGTCAGTTGATGCTTCACGACACCACGCGGCGGCCCCGTACTCTCCTTGACTGAACTCAAGGGTTACCGATACACACCAAAGTGCCACATCAACGTAGCAGACTGCTTCAACCATGTCGGTATACCCCGCACAGTTCCCTCACAGTCTTGTTGCTACTTTCTAAGAAGGTATCCCCCAGATCCGGGTTAGGATCTATAGAACTCCCGAGACAGTCCCACAATTTAAAGCAAACAATTCAGACAATTGAAAACATAAGTGATCTTAGTCCTAAGGTACACCTCACTTTATAAATGTCCCCAGCAGAGTCGCCAGTTCTGTGATCGGTGGATCTGGAACTGACTGTTTAACGCTGGTTTCACGAAATGTCGCGAAAGCAAGAGTCGCCACCGTCTTTTATTTTCTCCAACATGGACAGGACAAAAGCACATCAAAATTCCTTATGAGATAGTTTCTCGGTTCGGGAGGTAGATTTATAGAAAGGGAAGGTGTTAGCACCCTTTCTATCCATGGTTATCCATGGGCTCTTAGATACTTGCTCATTGTGTTTTCAAAAGTGTTTTCTTTTCAATTGTGAGTGAGTTTGAAAAAGTTTTGTTTTAAAGATTTCATATCGACTCTTGTATCAGTCCTCAAGAGTGTTTGAAAAATTGTTTTGAAAGCTTTTTTGAAAGTGTCGGTGTGAAAAGAGTTTTGATTTGTTTTTTAGAGAAAGTATCTACGAGTCATCTACCTACCCTAAGGAATTAGGTTGTGTAAATGTCCTTAAGGTAGTGCCATCCCACCATTGAGAGGTAGGTAGCACCACCGTTGGAAGTGTTCGGGTCAATTCGTTTGTAGGGACAGTGTGGTCACCATAGCAACAGTAGGACACCTTAGAAGCTACCCTTATGCCATTGATCCTTTTTAATTCCGAGGCAACCGTTTTGAGGCAACTGGATCATGTTATAGACATAAGGACTTATTAAAACGTCCTATACTCGACGACCACGTTTCGAAGGTAAGGCAACAGTGAGGCGTACCCTAAGAGTGGTGTGTGAATTTGTGTGTTATTTTCAGTTATGTTTTATCTTGTACATGCATCATGGTGATCTACGCTTGTTTTTAATTAGCCATACATTCTTTCATGCAATTAGAATTTAAAAGTGCGGAAATTTAAATGCGGAAAGATAAATCCTACGCTATTACAAGGCGCGGGTCTATACATCGCCAAATTACAAAGACCCGTTTTAATAAAAAGGCGGAAAGTAAAAGACCTAATTACTATTACATCCGAAAAGCAGTTACATAATAATTGATAAAGAAAATAATGCGCGAAAAGAATAAATTGGAACGTCCGAGGGCGTTGGACCCTTTTGAAATTAAATTGAATTAAAATTTAATTAAGTATTAAATTAAAGAAAAGAAATGTTTTTTTGTTTTTTGTATTTAATGAAATAAGAAAAGAATTTAAAATTAGAAGGAAACCCTAGTTCTAAATATTTTTAATTATTAAAGAAAAGGTTAAAGTTTAAAACCTAATTTATGCTAATTAATTATTTACATATTTATTTACAAAATATTTAATAATTAATAATAATAATAATGATGAGAAAATTATTTGTTAAAAAAAATTAAAAGGTTAAAAAATCCTAATTTCTACATATTTTATTAATTTAAGAAAATATTAAAGTTTTAAAACCTAAATTAACTAAGTTAATTGTTAGAGTTTATTTACAAAATAAATTAATTTAAATATTAATTAAATATATTTTAGTTTCTGATTTTTTTATTTATGAAAATTAATTTATGAAGTTAAAGAAAACAATTAAAATAATTAATAGAATTAAGAAAGAAAAACAAATTAAAAATTAAAAATTGATGCAAACCATGGGGGGTATCAGGCCCATTTAGGAGGTTTTTTGGAAGTAATTTGGCCCATTAGACAAAAAGCCTTGTTTGACTTTCTGGCATCACGTGCGTGTTCATTGACTCCTGAGTACCGTGGTCTGCATTCTTTGGCCATTGGATTGAGTTTCATGCATAAGTTGTTCTACTTTGGCCATTTGGCTTTTGGCTTTTGGCTTTTGTGTTTTGGCCTCAACGTTCTTTAATGAACCTGCATGGGATCCCTTACTGGAAAATTAGTGACTTGAATGCTTTTATGCCCTTTGGATCATGGAGATCAAGTCAGCCTTATCCTTACTGAAGAAGTAGCGAGGTGTTGGTTTGTAACTGTGATGGCTTGTTTGTAGTGAGAGAGGGATTTGTAATAAGGATTTCAAGGTTTTAGGGTTCTTGAAAGAATTTGATATTCTAACAGTGTTGTGGCAAGGTTTTTTCCTCTTTTTCTCCTCTCTGGTTTGTGTGAAAAGAAGGTGATTATATAATTGAAATTAGGGTAAAGAAAATGGGCTTTGAATGTGCAATTGGGCCTCCAATGTTCATTTGAGTTCGTCACTTTCCAGGCTAAATCGCAGGGACTTAAGTACAATTTTTGAAGTTGAAATGTGAAAACAAAATGTAGCCGACATCGGTAACTAACTCCTGTCCGAAAATCGGCTCAATCGGATAAACGGTGAATTAGTTATGAATTTTTGAAGTTTCAGCTCAGACAAACTTATTTTGGGCTCCAGTGTCGACTCTGACATGTTCTTCAATAAAAAACTGGTATTGATCGGAGCATAATCCGGTCTCGACTTTTGAAGCAAAGTTGTAGATCTATGAGTCAGTGACCTTGTGTAAAAATATGAGCCCAATCCGATAAAAATTGAGCGAGTTATGAATTTCCGAAGTTTCGGCCCAGATGAAATAATATTCAGCATTCAGGATTTTCAGCGTGTCACACACTCTGAACAAAAAACGAAGGCCTTTTGAATACCGTTTGAACTTAATACCTTCTGTGAAAATGTATCCAACTCAATTTGTGAAACTATGGCGCCGGAACCAACTCGATACGATGAAAATCGACCAAGTTATGATTTTCTGAACATGACGCAAATAAACTTCTGTCACAAATTTTCTGTATGAAAATACTTGATAAATCCACATTTTTGAAGACCTTCTGATCGAAATTGGCTTCCAGACTGAGAGATGAAAACGTAGATAATGTCAAGACGGAATTTAGGCCACCAGAACGGGTTTAAAACGAGCCACTATCTTCAAGTTATGAATTTTTTAGCGCGTAAAAACTGCACTTTCAACACACTTCTTCACCATATTTGTTCAAGAAAACTTACACATTCGGATACCTTCTTTATAGAATTATCTCTTGAGCCAAATCTGAATTTGAGAATACGTTATCAGAGATATCTTGGCGAAAGAACACCTGAATATGACGCGCCGGGTTGGACTTGTGAATTTTTCTTGAAATGTTTTGAGAAATATGGGAGGACAAATTTTGGGGTACAACACTGCCCATGACACAAAGCCGTCATTCTCTTCGATCAAGTTCAATTGGTCAAACCTGTTCTGGACCCATTCAGCCTTTGACAACTTGGTTTCCATTATCACACGTAAAGAGGGAATTTCAACCTCGATTGGGAGCACTGATTCTATTCCATACACAAGGGAGAACAGGGTTACTCTTGTTGAAGTGTGGACAAATGTCTGATATCAATGTAAAGCAAAAGGGAGCATTTCATGCCAATTTTTATAAGTAACAACCATCTTCTGGATGATCTTCTTGATATTCTTATTAGCAGCTTCAACAACCCCGTTCATCTTCGGCCTGTACAGAGATGAATTGTGATGGACAATATTGAATTCTTCACAAAGTTCTGTCATCATCTTGTTGTTCAGATTCGAGCCATTGTCGGTGATAATTCTGCTCAGCACACCATACCGACATATAAGATTATTCTTAATGAAGCGCACAACCACCTGCTTAGTAACATTAGCATATGAAGCAGCTTCCACCCATTTGTTGAAGTAATCAATTGCTACCAAGATAAAACGGTGTCCATTTGAAGCTTTGGGTTCTATTATTCCAATCATGTCAATACCCCACATAGAGAAAGGCCACGGGGAAGAAATAACATTTAGAAGTGTCGGAGGCACATGAATCTTGTCCGCATAAATCTGGAATTTATGGCACTTATTTGCAAATCTGTAACAGTTAGATTCCATTGTCAGCCAATAGTAACCTACCCTTAGCATCTTTTTAGCCATCGAATGTCCATTGGCATGAGTGTCAAATGAACCTTCATGAATCTCATGCATCAACATGTCTGCTTCGTGTCTATCCATGCATATGAGCAAAACCATGTTATAATTTCTCTTGTACAACACATTTTCACTGAGGAAGAAACTGCCAGCCAATATTCTCAATGTCTTTCTATCTTTATTCGATGCACCAATCGGGTATTCTTGAGTCTGGAGGAAATGCTTGATATCATAATACCAATGTTTCTCATCTGCTACCTCTTCTGTTGTAAACAGATGAGCAGGCCTATCCAGTCGCCGAACTGTAATTCGAGGTATATCATTCCAAGTATTCACTTGATACATAGAAGCCAGAGTTTCCAGAGAATCTGCCATTTGATTTTCGTCTCTAGGGATGTGATGGAATTCAACTGTATTAAAGAAGGGTAACAATCTTCTAGCATAATATTTGTAAGGTATCAAGCCGGGGTGACGAGTATCCCACTCTTCTTTAATCTAATTTATTACCAAAGCTGAATCGTCATACACATCTAGAATTTTAATTCTGAGATCAATAGCTTCCTCGAGACCCATGATGCAAGCCTCATATTCTGCCATATTATTAGTACAATTAAATGTCAACCTTGCAGTAAAAGGGATGTGTGATCCATATGGAGTGACAATCACAACACCAATTCCTTTACCATAAGCATTCACAGCACCATCAAATATCATACTCTAGTGAGATTCAGGATCAGGACCTTCCTCAGGCAATGGTTCATCATAACCTTTCCCCCTTAAAAACATCACATCCTCATCGAGGAAATCATACATCACAGACTGATAATCATCAACTGGCTGGTGAGCAAGATAATCTCCTAACATGCTGATTTTAATAGCTTTTTGAGTGCGGTATTCGATGTCATATTTAGATAACAGCATCTGCCAGCAGGCAATTCTCCCAGTAAGAGCAGGCTTTTCAAAAATGTACTTGATTGGATCCATTTTGGAGATCAACCAAGTAGTGTGATTCAAAATATACAGCCGCAAACGTTTTTCTGCCCAGGCCAGAGCACAACATGTCTTTTCCAGCATGGAATACTGTATCTCACAATCAGTAAACTTTTTACTGAGCTAATAAATAGCAAACTCTTTCTTCCCCATTTCATCTTGTTATCCCAGAATACAGCCCATGGAATTATCTAACACTGTCAGATACATAATCAATGGTCTTCCTTCAACAGGAGGGAGCAAGATAGGAGGTTCAAGCAGATATTCTTTAATACTTTCAAATGCCCTTTGGCATTCATCTTTCCACACACAACCTTGATCTTTCTTCAACAACTTAAAGATCGGTTCGTACTTTGATACGGTGGGAGAACTGACTTGGGATTTTGCGTTTGTGTTTGCAAATGTTTCGGTTTAGCAAGAGTCGCCACCGACTTTTTATTTTATCCTAAGGAAAGGTCAAAAAGCACAGGAAAGACCTTTGAGATGTTTTCTTGGGTTCGGGGAGTAGATTATAGAAAGGGAAGGTATTAGCACCCTTTCTATCCATGGTTATCCATGGGCTCTTAGTTACTTTCTTAGATCACTTGCTTTGCTTTTCAATTGTTTGAAATGGTGCTCTTCAATTGTTTGAAATGGTGCTTTGTGTGTGGTTTTGAAAGATGTTTTGAAAAGAGGCCATCATTGTGGCAACCTTTGTAATGATTCTTGTTTGAATGTATACAAAGGTGTTTTTGTCTTTTGAAAAGTTTTCAATGTTTGAAAGTAGGGTTTTGAAATTGTGTGGTGAAGTGTATTTTGAAGATAGCAAGGATGTTTTTTGCAAGCTTTGATCAAGTAACTAAGAGTTATCTACCCTACTTTACTCAAAGATCTTTCTTATGTTTTTAACCCTTTTAATAGTGTTGTTTCACCATTGTATTTGGTGAACAACCTTGTGTTAGAATGTTAAACGGGATAGGTGCGGGTCATCGTATAGACCATGATAGCAATTGTGTGAAGTATTTTTGGCAATTTTCTTGAGGGACTTGATCATTTTGTTTAGGCAACTCAGATAGCGTCATCGAGGGACTATGATCTTTTGTTTTTCCAAAGTACTTGACATGCATATCATGACCCATTTTTGAAGGCAACAAGTGGATTGTAACCCTAGGGGTGCAAGTGTGCATTGTGTTTGTTTTTCATGCATTTGTATTTGATTAGGTCAAACTATTTGTTGGTTTGATTTTGCATACAAACCCTAAGTCTAATCATGGCATAATTGAAAGCATTTAAAGGTGCGAGAATTTAAATTCTACACTATTACAACATGATATAGGGAGGGGGTACAAATTTGAATAGGGGATTATTTTGCAAGAAATTAAACCCTAAATTATTACAACCAAATTGAATGTGTAAGGCAATAATATTTAAATGTACAATATTTAAATAAATACAATAAATAAATATTAAATAAAATGTATTATGCAAAAAAAGTTTTTATTTGTTCATGTATGCAAAAAGTATTTTTTTTATGTAAAGAAATATAAAGAACTAAATAAAAAGTTAATTTTATTTGTTTTTAGGGCAAAAACCCTAATTTCTTAAGAAAATAAATATCATGTATTATTTATATTCAAAAATGTATTAATATGTACAAAAATGTATTATATTCAAAAAAAATATTTTTTAGTATAAAATGTCAATAAAAATAAAAATGTATTATTTTTGTGTTTTTTATTCTAATTACTTAATAAAATAAAGTATATATAAATATGTTAAGTGTGTGAAAAATAAAATAAATTATTTACAAAAATGTGTATATTTCAAGAAAATATTTTCAAATGTGAATCAAAATAATAAATGAAAATAAAAGTATTTTTGTACATTATTTTTAAGTTTAAAGAAAATAATACAAAGTATTTAAGCATTTTAATATTAGAAGTAATTGAAATAAATACCAAATAAATATAAAAATTTATGAAAATATTTTTTAAATATTTTTTATGTTAGAAAATAAAATATCAAAGTCAGAAATGAAATAAAAATGCAAAAATAATAAAAATACAAGAAATGGGCCAGTGGGGTGTGAAACTGAAAAATGGGGTGTGAAAAGCAGGAAGTAGCCAGGCCCAGCCCAGCCACATCATCTTCTTCCTTTGTTCAAACAACAATGCGCCTTCTGTGTACAAACTGCTATCTCCTGATTTTGTGCTTTTTTTGACAAAACTCATAACATGAAACTTGTAGAGCATCAAACAACGAATCTAACCATATAAAAAACTTAAGCTAACTCTCAAAGACCAGAGAGAAATTCTTTGGCCCTAATTTCTAACCTAGTTTTTTCAGAAAGTTCATGGATGAAATTCTCCCAGCACGATTAATATAAATGAAAACTAAGCACATGTATGGTTTCAGGGCTATGAATACAACATCTTTCATTCACAAACCTAAGTCTAACTATTCCTAAATAGAGAAATAGAAGTTCATGAAATACCTGTTTCAGTTGAGTTCGAGCTGGACAATGCAGCAACTTCCAAGGGTGTTTGAGGTTCTTTTGAGCTTGCCTGATGTCCACTGAAGCTTTCCCAATGCTTAGTTTGTTTTGAAGTGGCCCGAATCGTGCTACAGAACTCAACCTGCAAAGCTTCCAAACAAAAATTGCAATGTGTGTTAATGGAGTTACAGCAACTTGTGAATGGTCTGGATAGCTCAGGTATGTTGATTGGAATGTGTTTGAAGTATATTTGGACAAAACGCACAAGGGAATTTGATGGTGGCTTGCAAAATGCAGAACTGGCCCTGTTTTGCAAGAAAATGGGGTTTTGGAGTGTGAGGGTGCTTTAGGGGTGAAAGGCTCGTGCTTCTGACTTGTTAGGGTATGAGAAACTTGTTTGATAACTTTGCTTGAGTTGGTTTTATCAGATGTGTGTGTTCTCTTGTTTTTGACAAGTTGCTTGATTATGAAGCAAAAAAGTGGAAGTGAGGTTACAGGCTTGTACATGCCATCTTATCACCCTGCATACTACCCTCTTGACCCCTCTAATTAGTGGATTTGTTTTGCTGTAAGAGATTTGGCTCTATGCTCAAGGATTATTGGTTTGACATAAAGCAATCTTTTGCAAAAATGGAAATATGCCTTTTACTATTTAGGGATTAAACTTGTGTACAATACCCTAATATCCAAGACAATGCATTGGATCAATGGATTTGCATTAAATTATGGAGTACAAACTGGTTTAGAGGCCTGTAATTGTGAACTATGCTAGCTTGGTCAGATTTGGCAAATGGTATGAACATGTATTGGCCATGGTTACAAAGTGAGTTTTTGCCAACTTCAAGCATTCGATTCTCCCTAACCACAAAGGTGTTTGAGGAGTTCTTAGACAATTTGGAAAGCTTGCAACATGTACTATAATCCATATTTGAAATTCAACTTGAAACTCCAAGTGGAACTATGTGAAAAATGGCCAAGAAGATGGGTCAAAATCCTGCCTAAACTAGGGCAAAATTTTTCTAAGTTAAAAGTTTTAGGTACCCTTGTTCCAAAAATCATAACTTGAGATCCAAGCTTCTTTTGAGAAAACTTTGTGAATTAAAGTTGTAAACTTTGTGATGGACTACAACCTTCATGTTTTAAGTTTTGTTTGAATCCATTTACATATTGGTGAAAATGTGGGGTAAAGTTAGGAAAAAATAAGAAAATTTCATAACTTAGAAAATTTCTAAGTTATGAAATTTTTCCATTTTAAACCCTAATTCGCATTTTTGGGTTTCTTGATGAACAAGTTTCATAATTTGACATGGCTTGATGAAAAATGACCCTTGGCACTTGATTTTGACCAAAAAGTCAAAGTTTGACTTTTTCAGTATACAGTCAAATTTTGATCAGTTGACTGAAAAATTCATTTGTCAATCCTATGCATTTGAGATCTTTTGAACTTGTTGAATGGGTCAAGACAATGTCATTGAGTCCTTGTTTCCATGGTTGAGCTTGATTTGCCATTGGCTAGGTCAAATAGTCAAAAATTGCCCTTGTGTAGTCAAAACCCTAAAAATGACCATTTTGCCCTTTTGGTGATCTGATCAAATTTCTTGTGGAATTGTGATCCAAACTTGATAAAATGGTTAATATGAGTTCATAATATTGATGCGGGTCAAAATTCATGAGGTTTGACTGTCAATTGGCCACAATTGACTTTTTCCCCAATACAACTGATTTCTAGGTCAAGTGACCAATTGACTGGGGAAAAATCTGAATCAAGGCTTGAAACTTGGTATGGGCAAACTTGTGAGTCCAACATGAAGTATGAAAGTCACTTTGGGAATTGTAGTTCAAAACATCCCTGTGAAAATTCAAACCCTAATTTAGGTCAACAGTGCAAGGAGGTGTCTTGAGCAGAGCAAACCCTAGCTTGATCTTGAATTCCAAGAGTCTTGTGATGAGAAATGTTGATGAAATGAGAGGGAAAACTTTGGGGTACAACAGTTGCCCCTGTTCAATCTTCTTGAACCTGAAGAGTTAGATTGGCCAGTTTGCCTTTCGCGACTCGAAGGTAAAAGAGGATTGGACACTAGAGTGCCTGTAAATTTTCACTCGTCAAAACATAGATGAGGGAATGGGCTTAAAGATGCCATTTGGAGATGGTAGAATCTTGCTGGAGATGGGCTTAAATATTCCATCCAAGAATGTTTGTTGAATTGCAATGTTGTAGGTCAGAAGAATGAGTGTCAAGATGGTATCCGTGTCTGGAATGCATTTGAACTGTATCTGGAGACTGAGTCTGTATGAGCAAAAGAATGGCGTCTGTGTCTGGAGCGTATCTGAGCTGTAATTGTATTTGATTCTTTGGATGAATATCAGAATGACTGCCGTGTCTGGAGTGTATATGTATTGTATCTGAATTCTGAATAGGCGACAGAGAAACATCTGTATATGGAGCAACTTTGGGTTGGGGATAAATTCCGAATGAGTGACAGAACGACAACCGTGTCTGGAGCGTATCTGGACTGTATCTGAAGTTGAGATCTGTATGAGTAGCAGAATGACTTCCGTGTCTGGAGTGTATCTGGAACTGTAACTGGGATCTGAATAAGTGACAGAATGATTTCCGTGGCGACTGCACTGGGGAGAATCAAATTGCTAGTGTAAAAGGCCAGAATGGCATCCGTGTTTGGAGCATATCTGAACTTGTAGTTGAATCTGAATGAGAGATAGAATGGCTGTCGTGTCTGGAGCGTATCTAGTCTGTATCGGATTGCTGAAGTCTGAATGAGTAGTAGAATGACCGTCGTGTCTGGGGCGTATCTGTACTGTATTTTGACTTGGAGTTCTGAATGAGTAATAGAATGACTGCCATGTCTGGGGTGTATCCATACTGTATCTGAATAATTGTTAATGATAGCCTTTTAATCTTATCCTGAAAAAGGGTAAAATGTTAGCTAAAACACAAAGTTATGTTGCATGATATGTATGACGCAATGAACTGTATTTCATCAATGTTTATGATATATGAATGTAATGGATGTGCATGCAAGCTGAGTAACTGTCTTGCTGAGGAAAATAAATCCTTGATAACTGGAGATAATGAAATCCTTTACTGCTGCCGGGGAAAGTGAATCTTTGACCAATGCTGAGGATTCAAAAAATCTTTGATTACAGAAGATGAGAAATCCTTGCTGACTGCTTGGGGGTTAAAGAATCTCTGATTGTTTGAGAAATGAGAAATCCTGGGACCAATGCTGGGGATTGAAAATCCTTAGTGGCTTGTGGGGATTTACAAGGGTTCTGACAACTTCCGCAGGGAATGAGAATCCTTCATGACTTTCCTGGGACATAAGGAAAATCTCTAAAAATCTCTACTTGGGAATTAAAACCTGGGAGGTTTCTGCTTGGAGAAACGGGATCGAGAACCTTCGATCTACTGGGAGATAACTCTGTGGGGAGAATGTTTATTCGGCCGGTGAAATCAAGAGCTTTGGGTTGTATGCCAAACTACTAGGGAAGTTGGGGGAAGTTGAACAGTTCCCACCGGGGGTTGATAGTTGGAAATTTGACTTCACCGGGGAAGAAGGTTTAGAATACTCTAGCTCCGCTGTGGGATAGGTTTTTCAGGGTTTTCAGGCTCCATTAGGGATCGGGAGTTTGAACTCTGATGGGAACTTTGAAACTTAACTCAGTTGGGGAATCCAGTTTAGAATGTACTGGCTCCGCTGGGGATCTTGAAGCTTAACTCCGCTGGGGACATGTACTCTGAGGTTTTAGCTTTGTTGAAGATCTGAACAAATTATAGCAGGGGATTTATTCTGGAATGGCACAAAGATATCTTCCTACACCTTCAACCTATCAGTAATTATCATTTCTCAATTTCATTTTATTTGTAAGCAGTGATTATATTCAAATGCATATGCCTATTTAACAAAACATTGGACGTTTTCAAATAAAACATAAGTGTAAAAAGGCAAAGAAAGGTAAACAAATTTCTACACTTTGAAGTATCTTTGTATTAACTTTTGTAAGTATTTTTGTACAAAGGAGACAGACATCCTAGTAAGAGAATGTTGTCATAAAATTGAGAAAAAATTTTATACAACAGAAAGATGGCTATGTGTAATAATTCCATGGGGTTCCCATTCTTCTATAGCCTTCACAACTCTGAGTGTCTTGTCCATTCGCTGCTTCGTCCGCCGATGACTGGATTGATCAATAGCTTGGAGCTTTGTTGGTGAAGAGATTATCCTTAAAGTGATCCGACTAGACATAGTCATACGCTTTAATTCCCTAACTTTTTCCTGGACCGCCCTTTCGGGTTTTCGATCCACCGGGAAACCCTTTTTTTCCCAAGTCGCCCTTTCGAGTTTTCAACTTGCCGGGTGTACAAATTTTTTGTTTTATCCCTAATTTTTGCCTGAACCGCCCTTTCGGGTTTTCGATTCACCAGGATGCCCATTTTTGCCCAAGTCGCCCTTTCGGGTTTTCAACTTGCTGGGTCGTTTTATGTGTAGTATCTTTTGACTATGTATGCGTTCATAGGGTGCGGCAAGTCGTCGCCGTCCATGGTGGTCAGAATCATTGCCCCACCAGAAAATATTATCTTGATTACAAATGGTCCTTCATAAGTAGGAGTCTACTTGCCCCTGGGATCACTTTGCGGTAAGATGATCCGCTTGATTACAAGATCTCTGACTTGATATACCTGACGTCTGACTTTCTTGTTGAAAGCCTTGATCATCCATTTTTGATACGTCTGACCATGACAAACAGCAGTAAGTCGCTTCTCGTCGATCAAGTTAAGTTGATCAAGCTAGGTCTGAATCCAATCGTCTTCACTCAAACCAGCATCCTTCATAATCCTTAAGGAAGGAATCTGAACTTCCATAGGTAGAACAACTTCCATGCCATATACCAAAGAAAAGGGGGTTGCCCCTGTTGAAGTACGTGTCGTGGTAGGATATCCATGCAGAGCAAACGGTAACATCTCATGCCAGTCCTTGTAGGTGACTGTCATCTTTTGAATGATCTTCTTGATGTTTTTGTTCACGGCTTCAACAACACCGTTCATCTTCGGCCGATAGGGAGATGAATTGTGATGATAAATCTTGAACTGTTTGCATAGAGCGGTGATCATGGTGTTGTTCAAATTTGTACCGTTGTCTGTGATGATCCTGTCGGGGATACCATACCGGCATATGAGGTTCTGCTTGATGAAGCGGGCAACCATATTCTTTGTAACTGAGGCATAGGAAGCTGCCTCGACCCATTTGGTGAAGTAATCAATAGCCACCAGGATAAAGCGATGTCCATTGGATGTTGTGGGCTTGATCTCTCCAATCATGTCAATGCCCCACATCATGAATGGCCAAGGAGCTGTCAGAACGTTGAGAGGAACATGAGGAATATGTACCTTGTCGGCGTAGACTTGGCATTTGTGGCAGGTACGGGAATGTTGATGACAATCAGCTTCCATGGTAGACCAGTAGTAGCCTGCCCTTAGAATCTCCTTAGCCATCGTATGTCCACTCAAGTGGGTGCCAAATGTGCCACTATGTATTTAGGTCATGATCAACTCTGCTTCAACCTTGTCCATACAACGAAGTAGAACACAATCATGGATGCGCTTATAAAGGATGCAATTGCTTAGGAAGAACTTGGCAACAAATCTCCTTAAGAACTTTTTGCCATTGATGGAAGCTCCTTCAGGGTATTCTCGAGTCTGGAGATACCTTTTGATTTCATGAAACCAAGATGGTTCCACTACTTCTTCGGTATTGATCTCATGATAGTGCGCAGGTTCGTCCATTCGCTCGATGGTGATTTGGGGAGCCTCGTTATCCCAGTTGAGTTTAAACATGGAAGACATTGTAGCCAGAGCATCAGCTAACTGATTTTCTTCTCGCGGGAAGTGTTCGAAGGTAATCTGCTCGAAATGAGGCAACAACATCAAGACATGTTCTTTGTATGGGATAACATTAGGATGTTTAGTGTCCCACTCTCCTTTGACTTGACTGATAACCAAATCCGAGTCCCCAAATACGACCAAAGATTTGATTCCCAAGTCTATAGCAGCCTTGAGACCAAAGATGCAAGCTTCATATTCAGCCATGTTGTTGGTACAGCTGAAGCAAAGTCGGGAAGTGAAGGGTGTATGGCAGCCTTCCGGAGAAATGAGTACCGCACCGATACCATTGCCAAGTGAATTTGAAGCACCATCAAAGTACAGGGTCCATCGGGATCCTTGTTCAGGTCCGTCATATGGTCCGTTACCTTCAATGTTGTTCAATGTCATGATGTCCTCGTCAGGGAAGTCGAATCTCATAGATTGGTAATCTTCAACGGCTTGATGAGCTAGATGGTCAGTTAGTACACTCCTATTTATAGCTTTTTGGGTAGTATATTGGATATCATACTCATTCAGGATCATTTGCCATCTAGCAATTCTTCCAGATAAAGCAGGATTCTCGAAGATATACTTGATAGGATCCATTTTGGAAATCAGCAGAGTGGTATGAGTCAACATATACTGCCTTAGCCGGCGAGCAGCCCATACCAAAGCGCATCAAGTTTTCTCGAGCAGTGACTAGCGAGTATCACAGTCGGTAAACTTTTTACTAAGGTAATAAATGGCATGATCTTTTCGGCCAGACTCGTCATGTTGGCCCAGCACGCACCCCATTGAGTTATCCAAAACAGTCAGATACAAGATTAACGGCCTTCCTTCGACGGGTGGCATCAAGATAGGAGGTTCTAATAAATACTCCTTGATTTTATCAAAAGCAACTTGACAATCATTGTTCCATTCAACTACCTGATCTTTCTTCAGCAGCTTGAAGATTGACTCACAGGTAGATGTCAGGTGAGAGATGAACCTCGCGATATAGTTTAAGCACCCAAGAATCCTCTAACCTCATTTTCAGTCCGGGGGGCAGGCATTTCTTGTATAGCCTTTACTTTAGCTGGATCAACCTCAATGCCTTTGTTGCTGACAATAAATCCTAGGAGTTTACCAGACCTAACTCCGAAAGTGCACTTGCTTGGGTTTAATCTGAGCTTATACTCCTTCAACCTGGAAAACAGCTTTTGCAAATGATCAAGGTGTTCTTCTTCCGTCTGTGATCGGGCTATCATGTCATCTACGTAGACTTCAATCTCATGATGTATCATGTCATGAAACAAAGCTACCATGGCACGTTGATAGGTTTCCCCTGCATTCTTCAGTCTGAATGGCATCACTTTGTAGCAGAAGGTACCCCATTGCGTGACAAAAGTAGTTTTCTCCATGTCCTCGGGGGCCATTTTGATCTGGTTGTATCCCGAGAATCCATCCATGAAGGAAAAAACTTTGTGTTGGGCTGTGTTTTCAACCAAGATGTCGATATGTGGCAGTGGAAAATCGTCTTTAGGGCTAGCCCTGTTTAAGTCCCGATAGTCCACACACATTCTAACTTTGTCGTCCTTCTTAGGCACGGGCACAATGTTAGCAACCCATTATGGATAGGAAGTAACAACCAGAAAGCCAATGTTGAATTGCTTCATTACCTCAGCTTTGATCTTCTCAGACATGTCGGGCCTCATTCGGTGGACCTTTTGCTTGATCGGTGGACAGTCTTCTCTTGTAGGGAGACGGTGGACCACAATATCTGTGTCCAATCCTGGCATGTCTTCATAAGACCAGGCGGAGATTTCAACATATTCGTTCAACAACTGCACTAAGCGCTCCTTGACACTTGGTTCCAAGTTGGCACCCACTTTTACCTCTTTTTTGTCTTCCTCTGTCCCCAAGTTGATGGTTTCTAGCAACTCTTCATGAGGCTGAATAGCCCTCTCTTCTTGTTGTAGAAGTCTGGCTAACTCTCCCGGCACTTCACAGTCTTCGTCAACTTCGTACTCAGCATGATTGACCAAATCTTTAGAGTTATCAAAGGCTAAAGAAGAATAGTCACCCATGGAATCCGGAGTGGATGGGTACCTGCATTTATGAGTGTGGGTGTGTCTAAGGGATAGCCATCCTTAAACAAAAGCAAAATGCAAAAGGAAAGAAAATGAACACAACAGTTTATAAATGAAGACGTCCAATGATTCATTAAAATATGGCATATGATAATGAAGAAAATCAAGCCCTTACAAATGAACCTACATGCCTCGGGCAATGCATGAGGTGAAAATAGTGTGCGAATTGTTTAGTTATTATAGACCAACAAATAGGAAATTGTTCAAAGATAAAATTACTAGTTGATAAAGGTGATGGGAATAAAATCCTTTGCTTCCCAGTTGCTTAAACCCTCTTCAACGGTCGAAAAGATCCAATCTGAGAAGTTGTCCTCTTCATCTTTATCTTCTACAACATTAATTCCATGATGAGTGATCCTTACAGGTGATCCTCCAGTCTTAGAACGACGCATAGCCTTCTGTCCTGCAGCTGTAAACCCTTGTCCAAATTTGTCCGTCTTATGGGGAAAATCAGGCAATTTCCCCCATACTGTACTCTTCCCTTCTTTGATCACCGCCTCTGCGTCTTTGAGAGATGCCATCCTAAGCACATGCTTGGGAACGATAGGTACCTCAACCATTATCTTCGCAACTGCTACCTCAAGATAAACTTCCTCAAAATGTTGGAAAGGCGTTTCGATGAACTCGCCATCCAATTCCACATAGAGGAAGGAATTGAGATGACTTATCATGTAATCTTCCTCGCCGTGCACTGTTATAATATTACCCTTAACATGATATTTCAGCATTTGGTGCAAAGAGGAGGTAACTGCCCCAGCATAATGGATCCACGGTCTTCCTAACAAACACGAACATAACAGACGAATGTCCATCACGTAAAAGGTGGAGTTGAAAACTTTTGTGCCTACTTTGATAGTAATATCAACCTCCCCATGAACAATTCTTTTGGACCCATCAAAAGCCCTAACAACGATGTTACTAGGTTTGAGAGTCAACCCTTTGCAGTCCAAACGGTCCAACGCTTTCTTCGGCAGCACATTCAAGGAAGAACCAGTATCAACTAAGACATGGGAGAGGGTGGTTCCCCTGCATTCAACTGAAACATGTAGCGTGTCATTCTGTTTCCTTCCTTTGGGAGTCAAGTCAGCATCGGAAAAGCCAAGGCCATTATCCGTAGTAAGATTGGCCACACACTCCTGAAACTGGTCAGCCGAAGTTTCTTGGGGTACGTGGGCCGCCTTCAAAAATTTGATCAGGGCCTTAGCATGGGCCTCAGAGCAGAGTAGAAGATCCAACATTGAAATTTTAGAAGGGGTGTACCATAGCTGTTCCACAACGTCGTAGTCACTCTTTCTGATTATTTTCAAGATTTCATCCATTTCTTTCTGAGTGGTTTCGGGGATAACCACAGCATGAGCCTTCGTCCTGACAGGCGCTTCTAGTATCCCCTTACCCTTATTGGTAGTATCAGAAGATGGTCTAACTTCAGGAGTATCCAATTCTTCAATTATCGGGTCTTGCACAGATGACCTAACAGGTGCAGAAGCTTTCGAGGGTCCGAAAACTGCTCGCGGGGGAGCAATCTCTGGAGAAAAGATCCGGCCGCTGCGGGTTATCTTGCTTGTTCCCGCGATGTTCCCTATATCAGGGTTTTCTTCTTCAGAATTCTCTTGGACTGCTTCAATCTGTTTGATATCATGATAGAAGATTTCTCCTCCATAGTTCTATGGTATCGTTTTGCTAGATTGATACTGGACAGGTCCCGGCATGGTGATTTTTAATGGTACAGATTTAGGGTCGGGCGTAATCCTGACAGGCCTTTTGTAAGCCTTGGGAGGATTGTCTGAAATGGTTATAATTGCAATATCGTTGGTTGAAGTAGCAAAAGTTGCAAGAGTAACAGGAGTGAAGGTATCAACAGGGGTTTTTTGGAAGAGTATCTCTTGGGTATCTATCAGGCATTGGACACCTGATTTCAACATTGGGCAGTCAGCTCGTATGTTCAAACAAAAGTAACAGTCCTTCCTACAGCCTGGGAATATCCCAGCTCTCATCAAATTCTCTTTAATCACTAGTAAAGGAGTCAAAAGGTCAGCAACATCAGTAACATGAAGGTCTTCCATAACGGCATGAACATTATGACTGTGCTTGGGCATCAGAGCAGATATCACATTGGGCTTCTCAGGAGCATCAAATTCTACTTCCTTGGCGTCAATCAGGTCCTGGATTTTGTTCTTAAGTGCCCAACAATTATTGGCATCGTTCCCAACACTGTCAGAGTGGTAAGCACACTTGGCATTGGAGTGGTAGTATGGAGAGGAGGTATTAGGGTTCTTTGGCGCTTCCTTTAAACTGGTAAGATTCAGCTTCAACAAATGAGGGAGTACTTACGTTGGCGTCATGTTGATTCGGGTGAACTTCCGTTGTGGCCTTTCTACCCGTTGTTGATTAGGTCTTGACTGATTGCCGCGACGTTGATCATTTGAAGAGTTTTGAATCATCACAGCCCCTACAGTTGGCTGGCGCTCGATTCTTCCCTGACTTTTCTGAGAGTAAATAGCAGAGGCTTCCTTCTTAGCCGGGAAGGCTTTCTTAACAGAAGTGGACACTGAGGTATCTTTATGAATCTTACCATTTTTAATACCGGCCTCGACCCTTTCGCCGGTCAAAATTAGTTCGGTGAATCCTGCGGAAGAACTCCCGATTAAATGATTGAAGAAAGGGCCAGACAGGGTCCCTAAAAACATGTCAACTAACTCTTTGTCCGATAATGGTGGTTGCACCCTTCCAGCCAGATCACGCCACTTCTGGGCATACTAATTAAATCCTTCATTGGAAGTCATCCCCATACTTTGTAACTGAGTACGAGTGGGCGCCAAATCAGCATTGTATTGGTATTGACGGTAAAATGCAGCAGCTAAGTCCTCCCAATTGTGAATCTCTGATCTCTCGAGTTGATAGAACCAGTCCAATTGTGTGCCTGACAAACTATCTTGGAAAAAATGTACCCAGAGGTCTTTATTAGATGAGTGGGGTTGGATCTTTTTGACATATGATCTCAGATGCATTTTTGGGCAGGACAGGCCGTCATACTTAGAAAATGTTGGTACTTTGAACTTGGGAGGAATAACGATCCCAGCAACCAACCCTAGTTCTTCAAAATCTAAACTAGGTACCCTCTGCAACTCCATGGCTGCCAACCTATCCTCAAGATTCTTATATTTATCATCCGCCGGGGGATATTGCTGTTCGGAGTAATCTTCGTCTTCTTCCTCTTCTTCCTCTTCAACTTCAGATTTAGAAGGTACCGCAGCCCCTTTTCCTTTACCAGCCCCTTCATCAGACGTTGAGGGGAACTCGGGAACTTTTGTAGCGTTGCTTTCAAACCTTCTTCCAAAAGTGGCTACTCCGGGCCTTTTCTTCTTTTTCTCTTTATTTTTCTCCAACAGTGCCTTAAGGTCCTCTTGACCCTTTACTAAGGTCATGAGGAGTTGCTGAAATTGAGAATTCTATGCTTGCAGATCCTTAACCATCTGCTCCAAATCCATCTTGCTGAAATAAACAGCAGAAAGATAAGGAAACCTGGTATGAAGACCTGTTTATGCATATGATGAATGATATGTTATTCATGTAATGCATTCAAGGATTCAGAAATTCAAATTTGTTGCAAACAAAAAGGAACACACGTCATATTAAGAAGAAATTGTTAGTTCATAAGTGCCCCATGGGTAACATATTACAAAATTCTTAATGTAAAAAGACATTGTGCATCCTCTTTGGTGCGATGTAAGTGTTGAGAGTTTCCTCATCATGAAGTCGGCGGGTAAGCTCCAAAACCTTCTTCTCACTGGCATAGAAGCTGGCTTCAAAAGTATTTCGTTCTTCTTTGAGTTGGATCCAACTCTTTTGCATTTCTTCCCATGATGTTGGCATGTCAGGATGTAGGATGGTGTATGGAACCTCTCCTTCCATAACAAGTTCTTTGATCAAGGGGAGAATGTGAGGGTATGGCATTGTTGTACCCCAAAATTTGCCCTCCCATATTCTTCAAAGATTTGCAAAGTCAAGCTTCAAAATTCCCCAAGGGTTGCACAGTTCAAGGGCCTCCTAAGCAGTCAAAGTTAGGGTTTTTTGTGTTGATCAAGAAAATGAAATTTTCAAGGGCCCAATCAAGTCTCACATGCCTACAAATATGGTCAAGCATCCTCATATCAAGTTTCAAGACATTCAGCACAAAATTGCACAGTCAAAAACCCTAATTGCACTACAGTCAACTGTAGGGGCAAAATGGTCATTTGACAGTCAAAAGTTCAAATTTTTGGTCAACATATCATTTTGAAGCCACAAACATCATTTGATCAATGCTTGATCATGATTCTCAAAATTTGGCTCAAAAATCATCAAGATGCAAAAGTTTCCTTATTTGGACAGCTGAAAAAGTCAACTGTAAATTGACCAGGGCATAACTTTCACATGGATTATCAGAAAAATTCCATACAAAGCTCATTTTGAAGATAAAGACATTTCCTACAACTCATATTCATACTTCAAGTCCAAGAAATGCTCTCACAAAAAGTTATCAATTTCAACATTATAGGTCATTTTCAAAAGTCAACAAAAAGGGACTTTAAGTCAAAGGACATAACTTGATATTGGTGAATCAAAATGACATGGGACCAAAGACATTGGTTAGAGGACTCAAAGACGTTTCCAAAATGTTCAAGAACATGAGCAAAGCTTAAAAATTGAGCAAGTTATGCCTTGTGGAAGTTGGGAAATTTTTGGATATTTTGAAAAGTCAACATTGATCCAAATGACCTAAAATTGCTAATGGGCCCATTTTTCTTCCATAATTCATCATCCATGGCATGTGCACGACCACTTGGCCCAAAGGGAAGTTTTTATTCATTTTTTATTTATTTATTTGGATTTTTATTAATAATAATTCATTTAAATCAAAATAAATATATGAAAAATGCTTAACCTAATTTTTTCAATCTTTTTGTGCATATTATATCATCAATATTTCGTGCCTGGCTAAATAAGGAAAGATTTGGATTGATTTGATCTTAATTTGTACAAAAACACATGGAAAATATTTGAAAAAAGATCTTAAAAATCAAATTTCCAAAAACCATGAATGCAATTGATTTGTTCTATTTTTCTTGACCTAATTTATTCATTACATAAGCCTGAATGAAAACCTAATAAAAAAAAACCATAAAAGCTGCGCAGAAACCATCATCAAACTTGAATTTTTTTGGCAAGAAACTCAAAACTGAAAACCCTTTTGCAGGTTGATTCAAGGCTTAATAGCTGTTCAAACACCTTCCTGGAGGTTCACTGAACGATTCTCAATCAAAAACATTCATCAAAACGCCCGGAATTGGTACAGTGGAGTCCAACTGTTTCAAATAAAATTCACAATCGTGCATCTTCATTCATGCGTTTTTTGCAAGTTTTAATATGTGATTCATACTCCTCATGCAATTCTGAAGCTAACCCAATGATTCAATTGTGTTTTTATGCGTTGTGTGCCAATATACCATTGTCAATTTTTAGGGTTTACAGGACTTGGAATTAGGGCTTTTGAAACAAGGAAAAATTGGAGGCTGTGACCAAAGCCATTGAATTCAACGTGTCTGGACGAAGGAGAATCTACCCTCGCGCTCAATTTATGAGCGTCATAGGGCTAGTCGTTATTTTTCCAAAGCATACCTAAAAGAACGCGTAAAAAACCGTGGCCTAATCTGTTTGTATTTCAGGAAAATAAAAAACTAACGAGGGAGACGATGAAGTGGCGAGAGGTGATAGGGCCATTTGAATTTCGCGCGCAGTGTCCACTAATGCTGTTGTTTTCTTTTTATAATATTTATTCATTGTGATATGTTAACAACACGTGAGTTGGCTCCACTGGCAAGCATAAGGACTGGTAATGTTAATGACCTGGGTTCGATCCCAGGTCTTCATCCTTTCCATTTGTTTTTTCTCAATTAATGTTCATATGTAGCGCCCATGCTGAAGACTCTCATGCATCCTCAAAAATCAACGTCCACGTGTCCCAGAGCATCAGATCAAAGGCCAAGAATTGAAGCACATGATAAGTCCCAGTCAATGCATCACGTGCTAATGCCAAAGTCAAACGGACCAATGTCTTGATGGGCCTAAAATTTCTAAAAGATACCTCCTAATTTGGGTCTGAACCCCCTTGGTTTGTAATTCTCTCTATTTTCTTTGTTTTTATTATTTTCTATTTTTAATTAGTGCTTTCAATTAATTAATTATCTCCACAAAAAAATATCAAAAACACCTAAAAATAAAAAAAAATCAGAAAAGAGGAAAAATATAATAAATATTTTTGTTTTAATATTTTCCATAAATAAATTGTATATAATTATTTAGTTTTAAATTAGGTTGTAATTTTAATTCTTTTCATAATGAAATCTAAAAAACATAGAATTAGGTTTAATTAATAATTTTTCATCCTTTTTTATTTTTCTTTCATAAATAATATTATTTATTTTATTTATTTTCATAATTAAAATTGTATATAAAAATTAGGGTTAATTTAGGTTAAAATTCAATATTTTCTTAAATAAATTAAAAATAAAATAGAATTAGGGTTAGTATTTAATTTCAATTAATTCCTTTTTCTATTAAATCCTAAAATACTAAAAAATATCAAAAAACAAGTTTTTTTTTCCTTTTTTTAATTAATTAACTCCATCATTAATTCAATTTTTGCAAAAGGGTCCAACGCCCTCGTTCTTAGTTTCTTATTAATTCGCATATTTCTTTTATTTCTCTTAAATATTTATGTATCTCTCCCAAGGCCTTGTAACATTTTAATTACTTCTCGCACTTTTAATTTCTTTATTTTCTGTCAAATCGGGTTCGAGAAATTTTGGCGATGTGGACCCGCGCCGTTTGTAATAGCTTAGAATTTACTTTTCTCGCAACTTTTAACTGTTAAATAATGGCATGAAAGAGTGTATGGACAAAAATAAAAACAAGCGTAGAACACCAATAACATGACAAGATAAATGCAAAGGAAAACGACACACAAATCGCACACACCACCCCTAGGGTACGCCTCACTGTTGCCTTGCCTTCGAAAGGTGATCGTCGAGTAGAGGATGTCTTAGTAAGTCCTCATGATCCGGGAACCTGGCATGAGGGTAGCTTCTAAGGTGTCTTCCTATTACTCTGGTGATCACCATGTCCCGAACCTCGAATTGACCCGAACACCTCCAACGGTGGTGCTACCTACCTCTCAATGGTGGGATGGCACTACTTGAAAGGACATCTACACAGACGAATTCCTTAGGGTAGGTAGACGACTCCAGATACTTGCTCTAATTTCAAACAAAATTCAAAAATACTTTTCACACCAACACATTTTCAAAAAGCTTTCGAAAGCAACTTTTCAAACACTCTTGAGGACTGATACAAGAGTCGAACTGAAATTTTCAAAGAAACTTTTTTTTTAAACCCACAGTTGAAAAGCAAACAAACCATTTTGAAAACACAAGTGAGCAAGTATCTAAGAGCCCATGGATAACCATGGATAGAAAGGGTGCTAACACCTTCCCTTTCTATAACCTACCTCCCGAACCGAGAGCAATCTCTTTAAGGAATTTTTCTGTGCTTTTGTCCTTTCCATTTGGAGAAAATAAAAGACGGTGGCAACTCTTGCTTCCGCGACATTTCGCGAACCAGCGTTAAACAGTCAGTTCCAGATCCACCGATCACAGAACTGGCGACTCTGCTGGGGACTTAAACTTAAAGTGAGGTGTACCTTAGGGCTTAGTTCATAACTGTGTTTTCAATTGTATTGACTTGCTTGCTTTACTATTGTGGGTTGCATGGGAGTTACATAGATCCTAACCCGGATCTGGGGATACCCTGTTTAGGTAGCATAAGCTGTGAGGGACCTGTCCGGCGTAGACCGACACGGGTGAAACAGTGGCTACGTTGGTGTGGCACCTTGGTCTGTACCGATATCCCTTGTGTCGCAACGAGGAGAATATGGGTCTTCTAAGGAGTCATTAAGCACCAACAACCTTAGAACCTTAAATGACACAACTTGGCCATTAGAACAGTAGCAGTATGCTACGCCCATTGAGGCTAAACTCTCGTGATGGTTCTGGCTGCAAGAAAAGATTGCGATGCTGGAGTTATGACCGATTGAGGGTAGTCAATGATATTGGGATCCTCTAAGAACCCAGTTACTTTGATAGGACATGTATGAACCCACCAACTTCAAGAGGGTAATACCCAGACCTCATGTTGGCCTTAAACTCTAAGGGCTTCTCTTGTGTGACTTGTGTGCCTTCCAACTTGACTACTTGCATGCTTGTTATCTGACATTTGAGTTTCTTGCAGGTTTTGTTTATAGTCCTTAATTGGGACTCATAATAGGGTTTACTAAGTTTCTCGCAAGTTTTGTTTACAGTCCTTAAATGGGACTCATAACAGGGTTTACCTATATTACCCCACGCATAGCATAACATCATGACATCATACCATTGCATACATCCTAACCCATTTCAAGGATCTCAAGGGCTCGTGATGCAGGTCATGGTGAATCAACTATCCCAGCAAGGGGCAAAGAGGATTTATTTTCCTCTAGCCAAGGTAGTCAGGGGCTATGACCCACTGGATATGGTGAGCCTTTGACCCTTGAAGAAGGACTCTCAACAACATGCAATTCCTTCAATCAAGCTATCGGATCCTAAATGCTAACAAATTTTCTTGTTTACCCCGCGAGGTCCTTGAAAACATTGCATGCATATCATACATATCATTGCATAACAGGTACCCTTTCTCTACAGGTTGCTTACCTTCTTCGCTGTTTATTTCAGCAATCTCGTCATGAATCCTGAATCCTCAACCGAGCACACTATCAAGGCCCTCCAGGCTCAGAATGCCCAGTTCCAAGGGCTGATCATGAATTTGACCCAGGGGCAACAAGATCTGAAGGCTCTGCTCTTGAAGAAGGAAAAGAAGAAGAAGAGGACTGTTTTGTTCAGCCCTAGACGCAGATCTGGGAACACCCTGCAGGATGAAGCTGAGAGGACAACTCCATCTGTGGGGAAAGGCAGTCATCAAGAGGAAAGGGTTCCCAGCCCAGTGGTCTCCGACCATGAGACAGATTTCAACGACGAACAGTACCCTCCGGCTGAGGATAGGTACAAACAGTTAGAAGACCGGCTAAGTGCTATGGAGATACAAAAAGTGCCTGGCCTGGACTTCGAGGATCTAGGTCTGTCTTCTGGGGTAGTAATCCCGCACAAATTCAAGGCACCTGCCTTTGCAAAGTACGACGGGGCATCCTGTCCAAAGCTGCATCTCAGGTCATACATGAGGAGGATCCAGCCCTACACGGCTGACAGGAACTTATGGATCCACTTTTTCCAGGAGAGTCTTTCAGGACTCAACTCGACTGGTTCTATCAACTGAATGGAGCCAACATCCATACCTGGGAAGACTTAGCCACTGCATTTTACAAGCAATACCAGTATAATGCCGACCTTGCTCCTACACGTACCCAACTCCAGGGTATGTCGCTGGGGTCAAGTGAAGGTTTCAAGGAATACGCGCAGAGATGGAGAGACCTTGCTGGAAGGGTGCAGCCTCCATTAACTGACCGGGAACTCGTTGATATGTTCTTAGGGACCCTATCCGGGCCGTTCTTCAATCACCTCATTGGTAATTCATCTGCTGGGTTTACTGACCTCATCCTGATTGGCGAAAGAATTGAAGCTGGTATCAAGAGTGGGAAAATTCAAGAGGCCACACCTTCTGATACTCACAAAAAGCCTTACACGGGAAAGAAAGAATCTAATGCTACATACAGCCAAAAGAGTCGTCGTGACCAACATGCAGGGGCAGTCATGATCTCTGGTTCTGCACCACGCCGCCAACCACAAAAGGGAAACCAGCGAAGGACGGATGAGCCCAAAAGACAATTCACGAACATTAACATGCCATGGTCACAAGCATTGTAGCACATGTTGAAGATGAACCTGATTGCGGTGATTAATCCTCCTGCAAATCCTAAGACTTCCTCTCCAAGCTACAATCCAGAAGCCAAATGTGCTTATCATTCTGATAGCCCGGGGCACGATACCGAGGATTGTTGGGCGCTGAAATACAAGATCCAGAATATGATCGATGCTAAAGAGATTGAATTCGAACCTGCCGAGACTCCCAACGTGATCACTGCTCCCTTGCCAAAACATGGCTAGGATGGCTAGATTTTTGTTCATTTGAATTCAAGTTGTATCTTTCTTTTCTTATTCAAACAAATAATTATTATGTTAAACTCTTTTATTTCATGAATGCATTACACATGTCTGTCTTGAATTAATTATGTTTAGTGTACTTAAAACTGCTTTCATATTTTTTGTGATGATCAACTCTTGACTGAAAATTCTAAACCTCTTGAGGAAGGATGACGAAAACGATACCATAATCTACAGTATGCTTTTGAATAGACCCCGCTGATGAAGTACAGGCATTGTTTCAATCCCTAAACACTGGAGTTATAAGGATGATGATCCCTCGTCAACCCCTCTGAGCCAAAGAAGTAGGAGTTTTTTTTTTATTTTCGAAAATCAAAACCTTAATCATAACCGGGGACAGGGTAGTTCTCTCAGTTGATCCAAGTGCATAACGAATGGCACCAAAAAGTCCTTACAAAACAAAAGACAATGATGGTTCCCTATAATCGTCAAGACAGGCAGTCATTATCTTTCAAAATAAGAACCCAATAAGTCAAAACCTACGAAGGGGACTTACGAAACTAGGGCATCCCGCTGACTGTAATTCCAAAAAGAAAACCGCTCAGGCAAAAAAATAGGGATAACAAAATCAAAGAAGAAAGAGGTCCTACAAACCCTCAACAAAAACAAAAATGACCGCCTATTCAGAATAAGTCATCAATATCTGAACCATCACCGGAAAATCAGAGCGAAGACTCAAACAAGGTCTAGCGTATGATCAACTGAGTTTAGGTTTGGAGAACATCACGAAGAGCGGGTGGGTACAAATAATTTGAGTCTTTATCCTTTGTTTCTTAAACCGTGAACCAGGCCACGTTACAACCCTTAAAAGTCCTAGCTGAAGCATGGGTTAGTTCGAAAGCATACTGTTACGAAGGTATCCCGACTCCTGAAGGTTTGCTGTAAAATCTTGAGTTGACACCGCACTGTATTACAAAAAATACATTTTCAAAATTCAAAGACAGACATAGGCTTTTGCATTCTTGAAATAACCTTGTTTGCATATAACTATTTGTTTGAACAGCAGGGAAATTCGCACGATGAACACCTTGTGAACAGAAGTACCTCCAATCAAGGGGCACAGTAGGAGCATTGCCCAGTATCTGGGGCATGACAAAATACTTCCAACAGGGGAAACTCCTTACATTCTGAGAGCGTGGACATAGTCGAAAAAATGCTACGCACAATCAAAGACCCGCTAGGTTGACACACCTAGGAAAAAATAAGGGTTTCCCGGCGAACCAAAAGGGTTCGGGCAAAAATAAGGGATGAAAATGGAAAAATATGTACACCCGGCAAGTCGAAAACCTGAAAAGGCGGCTTGGGCAAAAATGGGTATCCCGGTGGACTGAAAACCCGAAAGGGCGGTCCAGGCAAAAGTTAGGGATCAAAGCGTACGACTATGTTCCGGTATCTCATCACTTGTTTACCCGAAGATTTGTCAATCACCCACACAGGTATCCTCTTCCCTCACCTCCGAAACAGGGGCAATAATGAGTTATCCAGGCGATCCAATTGCTCTGTCGACCAAAGTACAAAGGAAAGATCAACATAAGGATGATTACCATCTACCTTTATAAATTCCAGATTATGGGTTAACATCCGAAACCAAACAGGACAATCATCCACTTAATCAAAATCAAGCAACCCTACACCGGTTCCTTCTCAATTTTCAGACAAGGTCTTACACAGACTCACCCTCCACAAGTAACCTTACCCTGGTTCATCCAGAAGTTTTACACGAACTTATCCCAAAGCAACCTTACCCCGGTTCCTCCTAGAAATCTTACATGGATTTATCCCAAGGTAACCTAACCCCGGTTCCTCTAGAAATCTTACATGGATTTATCACAAGTAACCTTACCCCGGTTCATCAAGAAGTTTTACACGAACTTATCCCACAAGTAACCTTACCCCGGTTCATCCAGAAGTTTTACATGAACTTATCCCGAAGCAACCTTACCCCGGTTCCTCCTAGAAATCTTACATGGATTTATCCCAAGTAACCTAACCCCGGTTCCTCCAAAAAGTTTTACACAAACTTATCCACAAGTAACCTTACCCCGGTTCATCAAAGAAGTTTTTACACGAACTTATCCTACGGCAACCTAACCCCGGTTCCTCCAGAAGTCTTACATGGATTTAGCTCAAGATAACCTCACCCCGGTTCATCAAGAAGTTTTACACGAACTTACCCCGAAGTAACCCTACACCGGTTCCCTCTCTTCAAGATGCAGTTTTACATGGACTCGTCGCCCAGCAACCCTACACAGGTTCTCCCTTTCCAAAAACGAAGTTTTACACACAGGTTCCTTCTCCATTTCAGATGCGGTTTTACACGAGCTCATCAGCAGGCGACCCTACATATGTTCCCTCTTTCAACTTACAAAATTACAGTTCAAAATCTCCCCAGGAGAGTCCAATCCAACCTCCCCAGGAAAGTTGGAATTCATCTCCCCAAGCAGTAAGCTTATCCCCAGTAGATTCTGGAAGCTTATCCTCGCAAAGCACGAACGCGTCGCCCGGCTTTATTCAAAGAGTTATCTCCTTAACAAGATATAACTGGGTTATCCTCAGCCAAAAGCCACGAAAAGATCGTCCCCGACAAATTCTCCTTATCCCCAGCGAAGTCTATCAACACTTCCAACACAACAAGAGTACCCCCAGCAAATTATTATCAACAATTCAGCAAAGTACGTCTCTCCCCACAGAGTATCACTCCCCAGCATGGTCGCTAGAGTACTTTTCTCCCCGCAGAATCTTCCCTTTGCCAAAGTTTATTCCCCAACGGAGTCATCTTCTCCTACCGGTATTCTGGAAACTATCATCCCCGGCGGAAGCAAAATCTATTCTTTAACATCAGCCCAGGAGTGACTTCCCGGCACCCGTCAAGGATTTACTTTCCTAGACGAAAAAATACAGTCATAAACATCTTCATACATTATAGCATGCACATACGCATCATGAATATACAATCTCACAGAGCATCTCGCATGTCATACCACATGACATCGCATACAACTAACGCTTGTCTTTTCAGGACAAAAGTACAAAAATGATTACCATCAATGGTCGCAACTAAAGATCCGATTCCTGAATCTTGCCAGGGTGTATCTGTCGATGACCAATTACCAGATCCGATTCCTGTATCTTGCCAGGGTGTGTCTGAAGAGTTCGAGGATCCGATGCCTGAATCGTGCCAGGGTGTATCCGTTGAAGACTGGCATTACCGGATCCGATTCCTGTATCTTGCCAGGGTGTATCCGTTGAAGACTAGCATTACCAGACTCGACTCCTGTATCTCGCCAGGGCACGTCTGAAGAATTCGAAGATCCGATTCCTGTAACCAGTCAGGACATATCTACACAAAAGCATCTGAAAACCAGCTCCTGCAACATGTCAGGTACTCATCTTTTCTTTTACAGGTACGCAAGTTCTCTCTAAGGAATCTCTTACGCAATCAACATCCAGATGGCATCTATAAGCCCATCATCCTATCCATCAATCTCCAAATGGCATCTATAAGCCCATTCCCATCATCACACTGCTACTATGTGAGCGCAAATTTCTGGGCACTCTAGTGTTCAATCATCTTCTACCCTCGGATTACGAAAGGCACGTCAGCCAATCTGCATCCTCAGGTCTTATAAGATTGAACAGGGGCAACTGTTGTACCCCAAAATTTGCCCTCCCATATTCTTCAAAGATTTGCAAAGTCAAGCTTCAAAATTCCCCAAGGGTTGCACAGTTCAAGGGCCTCCTAAGCAGTCAAAGTTAGGGTTTTTTGTGTTGATCAAGAAAATGAAATTTTCAAGGGCCCAATCAAGTCTCACATGCCTACAAATGTGGTCAAGCATCCTCATATCAAGTTTCAAGACATTCAGCACAAAATTGCACAGTCAAAAACCCTAATTGCACTACAGTCAACTGTACGGGCAAAATGGTCATTTGACAGTCAAAAGTTCAAATTTTTGGTCAACGTATCATTTTGAAGCCACAAACATCATTTGATCAATGCTTGATCATGATTCTCAAAATTTGGCTCAAAAATCATCAAGATGCAAAAGTTTCCTTATTTGGACAGCTGAAAAAGTCAACTGTAAATTGAACAGGGCATAACTTTCACATGGATTATCAGAAAAATTCCATCCAAAGCTCATTTTGAAGAGAAAGACATTTCCTACAACTCATCTTCATACTTCAAGTCCAAGAAATTCTCTCACAAAAAGTTATCAATTTCAACATTATAGGTCATTTTCAAAAGTCAACAAAAAGGGACTTTAAGTCAAAGGCCATAACTTGAGATTGGTGAATCAAAATGACATGGGACCAAAGACATTGGTTAGAGGACTCAAAGACCTTTCCAAAATGTCCAAGAACATGAGCAAATCTTAAAAATTGAGCAAGTTATGCCTTGTGGAAGTTGGGAAATTTTTGGATATTTTGAAAAGTCAACATTGATCCAAATGACCTAAAATTGCTAATGGGCCCATTTTTATTCCATAATTCATCATCCATGGCATGTGCACGACCAATTGGCCCAAAGGGAAGTTTTTATTCATTTTTTATTTATTTATTTGGATTTTTATTAATAATAATTCATTTAAATCAAAATAAATATATGAAAAATGCTTAACCTAATTTTTTCAATCTTTTTGTGCATATTATATCATCAATATTTCGTGCCTGGCTAAATAAGGAAAGATTTGGATTGATTTGATCTTAATTTGTACAAAAACACATGGAAAATATTTGAAAAAAGATCTTAAAAATCAAATTTCCAAAAACCATGAATGCAATTGATTTGTTCTATTTTTCTTGACCTAATTGATTCATTACATAAGCCTGAATGAAAACCTAATAAAAAAAAACCATAAAAGCTGCGCAGAAACCATCATCAAACTTGAATTTTTTTGGCAAGAAACTCAAAACTGAAAACCCTTTTGCAGGTTGATTCAAGGCTTAATAGCTGTTCAAACACCTTCCTGGAGGTTCACTGAACGATTCTCAATCAAAAACATTCATCAAAACGCCCGGAATTGGTACAGTGGAGTCCAACTGTTTCAAATAAAATTCACAATCGTGCATCTTCATTCATGCGTTTTTTGCAAGTTTTAATATGTGATTCATACTCCTCATGCAATTCTGAAGCTAACCCAATGATTCAATTGTGTTTTTATGCGTTGTGTGCCAATATACCATTGTCAAATTTTAGGGTTTACAGGACTTGGAATTAGGGCTTTTGAAACAAGGAAAATTGGAGGCTGTGACCAAAGCCATTGAATTCAACGTGTCTGGACGAAGGAGAATCTACCCTCGCGCTCAATTTATGAGCGTCATAGGGCTAGTCGTTATTTTTCCAAAGCATACCTAAAAGAACGCGTAAAAAACCGTGGCCTAATCTGTTTGTATTTCAGGAAAATAAAAAACCAACGAGGGAGACGATGAAGTGGCGAGAGGTGATAGGGCCATTTGAATTTCGCGCGCAGTGTCCACTAATGCTGTTGTTTTCTTTTTATAATATTTATTCATTGTGATATGTTAACAACACGTGAGTTGGCTCCACTGGCAAGCATAAGGACTGGTAATGTTAATGACCTGGGTTCGATCCCAGGTCTTCATCCTTTCCATTTGTTTTTTCTCAATTAATGTTCATATGTAGCGCCCATGCTGAAGACTCTCATGCATCCTCAAAAATCAACGTCCACGTGTCCCAGAGCATCAGATCAAAGGCCAAGAATTAAAGCACATGATAAGTCCCAGTCAATGCATCACGTGCTAATGCCAAAGTCAAACGGACCAATGTCTTGATGGGCCTAAAATTTCTAAAAGATACCTCCTAATTTGGGTCTGAACCCCCTTGGTTTGTAATTCTCTCTATTTTCTTTGTTTTTATTATTTTCTATTTTTAATTAGTGCTTTCAATTAATTAATTATCTCCACAAAAAAATATCAAAAACACCTAAAAATAAAAAAAAAATCAGAAAAGAGGAAAAATATAATAAATATTTTTGTTTTAATATTTTCCATAAATAAATTGTATATAATTATTTAGTTTTAAATTAGGTTGTAATTTTAATTCTTTTCATAATGAAATCTAAAAAACATAGAATTAGGTTTAATTAATAATTTTTCATCCTTTTTTATTTTTCTTTCATAAATAATATTATTTATTTTATTTATTTTCATAATTAAAATTGTATATAAAAATTAGGGTTAATTTAGGTTAAAATTCAATATTTTCTTAAATAAATTAAAAATAAAATAGAATTAGGGTTAGTATTTAATTTCAATTAATTCCTTTTTCTATTAAATCCTAAAATACTAAAAAATATCAAAAAACAAGTTTTTTTTTCCTTTTTTTAATTAATTAACTCCATCATTAATTCAATTTTTGCAAAAGGGTCCAACGCCCTCGTTCTTAGTTTCTTATTAATTCGCATATTTCTTTTATTTCGCTTAAATATTTATGTATCTCTCCCAAGGCCTTGTAACATTTTAATTACTTCTCGCACTTTTAATTTCTTTATTTTCTGTCAAATCGGGTTCGAGAAATTTTGGCGATGTGGACCCGCGCCGTTTGTAATAGCTTAGAATTTACTTTTCTCGCAACTTTTAACTGTTAAATAATGGCATGAAAGAGTGTATGGACAAAAATAAAAACAAGCGTAGAACACCAATAACATGACAAGATAAATGCAAAGGAAAACGACACACAAATCACACACACCACCCCTAGGGTACGCCTCACTGTTGCCTTGCCTTCGAAAGGTGATCGTCGAGTAGAGGATGTCTTAGTAAGTCCTCATGATCCGGGAACCTGGCATGAGGGTAGCTTCTAAGGTGTCTTCCTATTGCTCTAGTGATCACCATGTCCCGAACCTCGAATTGACCCGAACACCTCCAACGGTGGTGCTACCTACCTCTCAATGGTGGGATGGCACTACTTGAAAGGACATCTACACAGACAAATTCCTTAGGGTAGGTAGACGACTCCAGATACTTGCTCTAATTTCAAACAAAATTCAAAAATACTTTTCACACCAACACATTTTCAAAAAGCTTTCGAAAGCAACTTTTCAAACACTCTTGAGGACTGATACAAGAGTCGAACTGAAATTTTCAAAGAAACTTTTTTTTTAAACCCACAGTTGAAAAGCAAACAAACCATTTTGAAAACACAAGTGAGCAAGTATCTAAGAGCCCATGGATAACCATGGATAGAAAGGGTGCTAACACCTTCCCTTTCTATAACCTACCTCCCGAACCGAGAGCAATCTCTTTAAGGAATTTTTCTGTGCTTTTGTCCTTTCCATTTGGAGAAAATAAAAGACGGTGGCGACTCTTGCTTCCGCGAAATTTCGCGAACCAGCATTAAACAGTCAGTTCCAGATCCACCGATCACAGGCATCATAAGTGTTGGCTCCTAAATTCGGCACCCACGTTCTATTATCATATAGATCATTAATTATGAGTTAAAAGAGTTTCCTACACAAGAAGGCTTCGATCAGCTGATCACATCGAAGGCTTATCAAAGAATGACAGGATACTTAGAGAAATTTCTCTAAGTTAGAATCATGTTGTTTTCAACGTTGAAGGAGCCACCTTTCAACCAAGGTCCCTGATGTCCAAGATCGAACGGCTTGAATTTCG
Source organism: Vicia faba (assembly GCA_948472305.1). Classification (NCBI taxonomy): domain Eukaryota; kingdom Viridiplantae; phylum Streptophyta; class Magnoliopsida; order Fabales; family Fabaceae; genus Vicia; species Vicia faba. The sequence goes on from OX451741.1 coordinate 552,155,238, forward strand.
AATTGTTGGAGGGAAAACGGTTCCCAGCAGTTACCAAGCGCAAAGTGGTGTGGAAGTAAGCGTCGAAGGTTGTGAGTGTGCCATGTGGTGTAACCTCAAAGAGATGTAACTGCCCATCAATTACTTAGGATTTTTAGTATAAATACTAAGTGTTCACGTAGTTATTGCGGGTGTTCATCATTGTATACAAGTCACTCATTTAGATTTAAGTACCCAGCGTGAGAGAAAGAATCATTGAGAATGTATGTGTGAAGCACCATTTACCTTAATCGAAATCTTTTACATTCAAGCAATTTATCTCTTTTCTTATTTATCTCAGTCGAAGTCATTTATTTAACAAGCCTTTAATGCTTTTATTTACTTTATCAAGCTTTTCTCCATGCAATTTACTTAAAGTGTCTCTACCTTACTTCGTTAATCACCATTAGGATTAGTCGAAAATCTCTATTTTAAAGCATTCAAACTCTCTAAAATCAACCATGTCTTAGGATCAATCTGATCAATCCTGCGAGTCACCAAATAAGTTACCTTTTGGAGGATCAGCAGTTGTTTACCATTTCTCACGGTAAAAAAATTGGCACACCCGGTGGGACCTTGTGTTGATTTTACGAGTTTAATCGTTTTTTTTATAAAATATACTCCTTTTACAAGAGTATTGCATGTTATTGAGAAGTGGTAGAATATACACAAACGAAACCAATACTAGGAGAAGAAGTAGAGAAATGGCGAATCCGCCAAACAATGGAGAAATCCCACAAACAAATGTGGGAGCGACGGTTATTCCAACCACAAGCAAAGTGGTAACCGCTGGTTCAACGCCAGCAGTAACGGTTACACAAACGGGGCCAATGCCCTCATTTACAGGCCCTAGAATGCCTTTGGTAACTCCCCCACCAAGGGGAAACCAAGGAACCAGACCATATGTTCCCCCAGGTTTTTTGACAGTCTGGATAAATCGAGAACCACCCTACGGCATGCCAACTTCTGAATTGGCTAGCCTGACGAACGTTGCGTCCACCTTTTCAGAACCTTTAGTGAGTGCCTCTTCGCCACTCCAAGGCTCTGGAGTTGGTATGGCGAACATGGGTAGGAACCAACTCTTAGGAGGAACGTCCAACGTAATGCCTTGCCTTACGAATGCCTCGACAGCAGTCTTGAGGCAGCAAATGGACGAAAGCAACCACGACATGGTTCAAATGTTGGCGCAAACTTTAAGTACATTGATAAATCCTCTAATAAAGAATACCACCCAGTCGAATCAGCAAATGACAGCGCAAATGTCGCGTCTGGCTGACTTTTTTGGGGTACCTCAACCCATTCGACAGCCCCAAAGGGCACAGACAAGGGGAAACCAAGGCATACTTCTAGAGGAAGAAACCACTATTAACCAAGTACAGCAGCCTGTCGAAGAGAACCTTAGGGTACAAATGGAACAACCCGTGGTCGAAGAGCCGAGAGTTGTAGCCCCGAAAATAAGGATGGTTAATAGAAACCAAAACGCTGACGAAGTAGTTCAGCAAATCCAATACCAGAATGTTGGTTTGGAGAATAACTTGACAGCCATGATTGAAAGAATCATGATGCAAAACGGGATGAATACGGGCTTCCGTAGGCCCAACTTCACATCCCCGCTGTCGGAATATGTGTTACAAACAAACTTGCCTCCTAGATGCAAAGTCCCTAAGTTCACTAAGTTTTCAGGGGACACGACAGAATCCACTATCGAACATGTGGCAAGATATTTAATCGAAGCGGGAGAAATCTCAAACAATGAGAACCTAAGGATTAAGTATTTCCCAAGTTCCCTAACAAATAATGCGTTTACTTGGTTCACAACTCTCCCCCCCAATTCGATCCACCATTGGACCCAGTTGGAGAGATTGTTCCATGAGCAATTCTACATGGGACAGACCAAGATAAGCTTGAAAGAGTTGGCTAGTGTAAAGAGGGGATTCACTGAGCCTATAGACGAATACCTAAATAGGTTTAGATTGCTCAAGGCAAGATGCTTTACGCAAGTGCCAGAACACGAGTTAGTCGAAATAGCCGCTGGAGGTCTAGATTACTCCATTAGGAAGAAATTAGACACTCAGTACCTGAGGGACATGGCCCAATTGGGCGATAGGGTTCGACAGGTAGAACGCCTTAAAGCTGAAAAAGCTAGGGCAACGAAAACTCATAAAAGAGAAAAGATAGCATATGTCGAAATGGACGATGAAGATCCAGAAATATTCGACGAACTTAAAGCCGTCGAGGAGAGTGAGGTCGATTTAGCTGAGTTAAAACGAGGGCCACCATACTCTTGCAAATTACTAGTCCCCTCAAGTGGAAAAAACCCCACTAAGTCTGAAAAGGCCAATGATAGGTTCCCTAAAAAGAATTACAGTTTCGATATTACGAAATGTGATGAAATTTTTGATTTACTTGTAAAAGATGGCCAAATGATAATACCCTCAGGGGTAAAAGTGCCTCCTCTTGATCAAAGAAAGAAGAGAAGATATTGTAAATATCATAACTTTCTAGGCCATAAAACATCTCAATGTTTTATTTTCAGGGATCTCGTGCAAAATGCTATCAAAGAAGGGAGGCTGAAGTTCGCTGACAAGGCCCCTGTGAGTGTGGATTCAAGCCCTTTGCAGGCGGAAGCCCACTATGCTGAACCCTCAGGGGTAAATGTGATCGAAGCTTCCAGGAGTCAGGTGAAAAGGCCAGGGATAACCATGGTCGAAGTCACCAAAGATCATATCAATATGCCAATATTTGGCAGTTTTTCTGGGAACCTTTCTAGAAAAACAATCGAAGCAGTCCAAAAGGCCGCTGAGGGCCCAAAACTGGAAACAGGTGGAGTCTCAAAATGTGGAACTAAACCCACTTCCTACTTGGTTGTGGTGCAAGGCCAAACAAAAGACCTGGAGGCTCAAATGAAGCAAATGACTCTTGCTACTAAAGACAACATGAATGTCAACATGGTCGAAATCTCTGAATCAAAAGTTTCAGAGGAAGCCATTAGGCAAGAGCAAGCAAACGGAACAGTGTTCCCCCGAGAGAACGAAAATATGGAAGAATTCTTGCAACGATGCCAGAAGAAAAAATCAGAAGTAATGATGTGTCCTCGATGCAGTTCTACTTTTGACAAGAAAGTTGATGAACACATCGAAGGTGTGAGAGCAGCAAACAAAAAATGGAGCAGAAATGCCCGAACAAGTGCAGGCTCTGATGTTCGACACGATCCTAGAAGAACCTATCAAAAGGGTTCAAGTCAGGAAAAGAGGCCACTAACTTTCAGGCCTCCAACCAATGTGCCAATCGATACATGGCTCAAAACCTCAAGTCGAAAGAGACCCAACGAAGAAAGGTGGCATTCCTTTGAAGTGCCAAGAGGTTCATCTTTGACACTCAAGAAAGAACCTCATGTAGGTGCCACCAAAGTTGCTCAAGTATCGAGTAACTACAAGGGAAAGAACCCAATGTATCGATCCCAGTGGAGAAGGTACCAAAGGCAGCGCAAGGCTGAGAGAGAGGTTGCCATCGAACCAAAACCAGAGTCGGGCTCAAATGTCCCCCAGCGAAAGCAAAGAAAGCCTTTGGAGAAGGAACTAGTGGCCAATAGATTGGTATGGCCTGATCAAGACGAAGCTGGTGACGAAGATAGCTCCGAGTCCGGCGACACATTAGATATCATGATAAATGTAGTTTCGGTCTTGCCAAGAGAATTCGACCGCCAAATGGAAGTCGAAGCGAATGACTGGGAAGTCGAACAAGAGATGGCCAAGCATAAGCCAGTATGCTACTTTGTCATGGGTAAGGGCTGCACTGAAGAGCAAAACGGTTTCTTCGAACCACCAACTGAGGCGATGAAAAGTCACCTCAAGCCTTTATTCATAAGGGCAAAGCTCGAAGAGGCCACTGTAAACAAAATCTTGGTGGACTGTGGGGCGACTATCAACATAATTCCCCACTCCATGCTAAGAAAAGTAGGCAAGAATGATGAAGACATTAAGCCTCATAATATGGTCCTATCGAACTACGAAGGAGGAATAGGGACCACCATGGGTGTGATTCAACTAAACCTCAAAGTGGGATCCATCCTTCGACCAACCATGTTCATGGTCATATCAGCTAAACCAAATTACAACCTACTGTTTGGCCGAGAATGGATACATGGTGTCGGAGCAGTACCATCATCGATGCACCAAAGGGTGATATTATGGCGTCCCGATGGGATTGTCGAGAATATAGAAGCATATCAGAGCTACTACTTAGGCGAAGTTAATCACCTAGGGAGAGCTGACTTCGACAAAAATTGGGCTCACATTGGGCCATGTCTAACACCTGACTTCGACATGGCGCCAGCGCCAAATGCTTTTTGTTCCTTGTACCTGCATCCTGATCATGGGTTTCAATGGGATAAAGAAGACTTGGCTCACATTGATTTCAGTGGGCTAACTGACATCCAGCCAACTGGTTGGGGAAGCGAATTCAGTGATAATGACTGAGTCGCAAGCATTACAGCGAATTTCGGTTTACGTAGCCGAAACAAGAATGATAGTGGCTCTTGAAGCCGAAGTAAAATATATGGCCACCAAGGCCAATGATCAAGTACTACCTTCTGCAGGTCCTGGAAAAGATTTCGACCCAGAACCTCTTGATATCTCGACAGAAGGAATGCAGGAACAGAGGCTCGACGCCATCTACGACGATGAGCCTTTGGGTTTCGAAAAGGACCCCCTGGAGAACAACATCAAAATGTTAGCACAAGATCCTTTAGAAGAAATCGACTTGGGCGAAGGGTTAGATAAAAGACCCACTTACATCAGTGCGAAAATAGACCCAGAGCTCAGGGTCGAAATGATCCAATTACTGAAGGAGTTCAAGGACTGCTTTGCATGGGATTACGACGAGATGCCTGGTCTCGACAGAAGATTGGTAGAACTTCAGTTGCCAATCAAACCTGGGAAAAAGCCTGTCAAACAAACTCCAAGACGCTTCGCTCCAGAAATACAGTGGAAGATCAAAACGGAAGTCGAAAGACTGTTGAAGTGCAAATTCATACGAACTACGAGGTACGTCGAATGGATTGCAAACATTGTGCCAGTTATTAAGAAAAATGGTACATTGAAGGTGTCTATAGATTTTAGAGATCTGAATGTCGCAACACCCAAAGATGAATATCCTATGCCTGTGGCGGAAATGCTTGTCGACTCTGCCGCTGCGAGTACCTGAGCATGCTCGATGGTTACTCAAGATACAATCAAATTTTCATTGCTGAAGAAGATGTGTCGAAAACAGCTTTTCGATGCCCTGGGGCCTTAGGCACTTACGAATGGGTAGTAATGCCTTTTGGCCTAAAAAATACTTGGGCAACATATCAACGAGCAATGAACTCTATCTTCCATGATTTTATTAACACTTTCATGCAAGTATATATTGACGATATTGTTGTAAAATCTGTTTCCAGGAAGAACCATATAGACCACCTTCGACAATCATTCGAAAGAATGAGAAAGCATGGTCTGAAGATGAACCCTTTGAAGTGTGCGTTCTGTGTGAAAGCTGGAGATTTCTTGGGCTTCGTCGTCCACAAGAAAGGAATCGAAATCAACCAGAACAAGACAAAGGCAATCTTGGAAGCGAAAGCGCCAACGAACAAAAAGGAACTACAATCTCTGCTGGGCAAGATAAACTTCTTGAGGAGATTTGTATCTAACCTAAGTGGAAAAGCGCAAGCCTTCTCACCCTTACTTCTATTGAATAAGGAAGGGTTCGAGTGGGGGCAAGAGCAACAAGAAGCCTTCGACAAGATCAAAGGGTACCTCACCAAGCCACCTATTTTGGTGCCTCCTTGTAGAAATAGGAGTATGAGATTGTACATAGCTGCATCCGACAAAACTTTGGGAAGCATGTTAGCCCAAGAGGATGAAAATGGAGTCGAAAGACCCATTTACTACCTTAACAGAGTTTTGAACGATGCAGAAACTAGATATAGCGAAGTTGAAAAATTATGTCTATGTCTTTATTTCTCTTGTACAAAGCTCAAACAATATATAAAACTAGTTGATGTGTATGTTTCGTCCCATTCTGATATTTTCAAATACATGTTGTCGAAACCCATCTTGCACAGTCGAATTGGCAAGTGGGCGCTAGCATTAACTGAATATTCATTAACCTTTATGCCTCTCAAGGCAGTAAAAGGACAAGTGGTAGCAGACTTTATAGTCGACCACTCAATTCAGGTACAAAATATAAATTACTTGGAGATAGAACCCTGGAAATTTTACTTTGATGGTTCCATCCATAAAGATGGAACGGGAGTAGGGGTCTTAATTATTTCTCCAGAAAAAATTCCAACAACATTCAAGTACAAGATAGAAGGTACTTGTTCGAACAATGAGGCTGAATATGAAGCTCTAATTACTGGCCTTGAAATATTGTTGGAATTTGGGGCAACTCGAGTCGAAATAATGGGAGACTCAGAGTTAGTCATTAAGAAAATCACAAAAGAGTACAAATGTATAAGAGAAAATCTCATTATGTACTTTGTGATAGCAAATCGTTTATTGAAAAAATTCGAAGTGGTTAATATTCGACACATACCTAGATTGGAAAACCAAATAGCCAATAATTTGGCACAAATTGCATCTGGGTATAGGATTTCAAAAACGAGATTACAAAGAGCAATTGAAGTCCGAGAAAAAATGACAGCAACCAGCTTGTCTCCAACTGATTTGGGATCGACAAGACTAGGACATGCCGATCAAAGGGATTTCGAAATTTCATTCATAGACAATTTATCGGAACAAGATTGGAGGAAACCCATTGTAGATTATCTACAAAATCCAACAGCTTTGATAGAACGAAAAATAAAATATAGGGCGTTAAGTTACGTACTCATGGGGAATGAGTTGTTTAAAAAGACGCCTGAAGGGGTATTATTAAAATGCTTAAGCGAAACCGAAGCATACATAGCCCTTTTGACTACGCATGCTGGAGCATGTGGGGCTCACCAAGTAGGTCATAAGATGAAATGGTTGTTGTTTCGACAAGGACTATATTTGCCCACTATCTTGAAAGATTGTGTCGAGTTCGCGAAGGGTTGCCAGGAATGCCAAGTCCACACTGGTATCCAACATGTACCAGCAAGCGAGCTTCACTCAATAGTGAAACCTTGGCCTTTTAGAGGATGGGCGTTGGATCTTATTGGAGAGATTTGACCAGCATCATTGAAGGGCCAGAAGTATATACTGGTAGGCATTGATTATTTCACTAAATGGATCGAAGCTATCCCTTTAGTCAACGCAGACCAAGAAAATGTCATTGAATTTATTCAAAAGAACATTATCTACAGATTTGGAATCCCTGAGACTATAACAACTGATCAAGGGTCAGTTTTCACTGGTCGAAAGATGCAGGAATTCGCGCAAGAAACAGGCTTCAGACTCCTAACATCAACACCTTATTACGTGCAGGCAAATGGTCAATTCGAAGCGGCGAATAAAATAGTGATTGGCCTGATAAAAAAGCATGTAGGAAAGAAGCCAAAAAATTGGCATAAAACGTTAGACCAGATCTTGTGGGCTTGTTGAACGTCCCCAAAGGAAGCCACAGGTACAACACCATATCGGCTAACTTACAGTCATGACGCAGTACTGCCAGCATAAATTTGTCTTCAATCAGCAAGGGTTCAAAGACATCAATATATTCCCCTTGAGGTTTATTGGGATATGATGTTAGACGAATTGGTAGATTTAGACGAAGAAAGACTACGAGCTCTCGACCTACTGAGAATTCAGAAGAAAAGAGTGGAAGACTCTTACAATAAGAAAGTAAAACCTAAGGCATTCTCGCCTGAAGAACTAGTTTGGAAGGTAATTCTTCCCATGGATCGAAAAGATCGAAGCATGGGAAAATGGTCACCCAAATGGGAAGGACCCTTCAAAATTATTCAAACTTTTTCTGGTGGAGTATATGAGGTCGAAGAGCTAAGCGAAGATAAAAGACTCTTGAGAGTAAACGACAAATATTTGAAAAAATATAAACCTATGCTCCAAGAGATCAAAATAAATAACAATTAATGATTAAGTTAACAATAAAGCCAAAATGGAAAATAACATTGATAAGCCAAAATGGCTACAAAAATTACAGAATATTCGAGTACATGGTCAATGAAGTACAGAGAAAATTAAAAAGGGACGGAAGCTTTGAGACGAAGATATTTTGCTTGCTGTAACTCCAGTCGTTTGTTGCACAAGGCATTCGTCTGAGAGATTTTGGAAATCTGGTCATCTAGAGCCTGGGCCCTTTCAGCGAACTCTAGGCCTCGAGCAACTTCATCTTGGATCTCCGCGTCTGAAATAGTCGAAAGAAGTTCTTCCTTGCGCTTAGTATTAGCGTTTAACCTGGCTTCCAACTCCTCGATTTGCGCTCGTATAGAGGCATTATCTTGATCGATGGCTTCGATTTCCTGTTGCTTGGACGTTCTCTGTCGCGACAACTCTTTAATTCGAGAGGTCGATTCAGCTACTTCAGTCCAAGCTGCAGAACTCTTGCCATGCAGCGTTTCGAGTTGGTTGTTGAACCCCCTTCGACGATTGTAATCCGCAGAGGCTTGGTCAATAATGGAGTATAACTCCAAGATGAAGCTGGAAATCTCTCGAGAAGCAGCAAGCAAATCGAATGCACCCAAGACAGCCCCCAAACAAGATGGGGCAGTAGGATCCCCCTCCAAAGCCTTCATTAGGTCCCTCTTGAAGAATTGAGCCTTAACTTTCTTCAAGGCCTCATCGAAAGGAGAAGTCGAAGTAGACTTCCTTGATGCAGTAGAAGCATCATGACTAGGGTCAGATGAATTTTCCCTGCTCTCGACGATGGCGTTCAGATAGCTAATTGGATCATTTTGCTTCAAGAGAGCCAAGTCCTCTTTAGACCTGGGCTTTGTCGAGGTAACCTTTTCTGCAGCAATGTTGGCTTGGGGCTGAACATTTTCAGCAGCATCAGTGTCAACATGACCTTCTTCATCATGTTGCTCTTCTGTCTCATTGACCACTTGAACCTCCTCCTGGTGGTGCTCCTCAGGGGCACCCCCTGTCTCAGCAGGAAGCTCATCATCCACCAGTTCCTCTTCGCGTTGTCTGCTATGGTCAGCAGAGTCCTGCGGTTCCGAAGTTTGATTCACTTTGTTAGCAGAACTGACGAAAGAAGAAGGATTGCAGGTGGGTTCCCCTGAGTAGTTTAGGAAGGCACCGGAACCTTTGACAGGATGCCCAGCTGGCGCTGAGGTGCCAGCCGTTTCCTAAAAGTAAAAAAAAAAATTTTTTTTCTTCTGATTAGAGAGATGCACAATCAAAGGTGATCATCGACACTTAAGTTAAAAGTGGTCGAAGACATTACCTGTAAAGGAACCTCAGCCCCAGGGCTAGAGTTGTCGCTCTCAACAGGATTACTGAGCAAGACATTTAGCTCTTCCTCCGTGGGTTCTTCGATTATCACAGAGGGAGGCCAGGGTTTAGTCCCTGTGACTTTAGTTCTTATCACAGGTCGAGGTTCAGGGGCAGGAGCAGCCTTTTTCAGCTTTCTCCGTTTGAGAGGAGCAGGAGGAGATTCCTCCTCTTCGCCACTAGAAATTTCGACCGTTAATATGGGTCGCTTCTTAGGCGCAGGTTTCTGAAAATCCCAAACGGAGTCGATTTAAAACACAACATCGAAAACCAGGATGTTTAAAACCAAAGAGGGAAACAAGGAAAAAATTATTACCTGTACTGGAGGGTTTGCAGAGGGACCTCCACCCTGATTGCTGTCTGTGGCCTTCTTAGCCACAGGTTTTTGAACAACTGAAAGAGAAACGTTCACAAGTTATAATTGACAGATATAAGTCGAAATGAAAAGAAAAATATAATTTGAAGAGGGAACGTACATATCTTTATTTTATCGAGGACCATGACGAAGGACTTCTTGAGTTCGTCTGCAAAGTCTTTCTCGTCGAATAACTCTTCGACGTAATATCTCTTCCACCAGTCTTCAAAGGCTGGTGAACAGAGGAAGGTGAGTTGGTAGTCGAACAATGATAGTATGGTCCGACCAACGTACCTACTAATATGCCTAGTAGCGGCGTCCTCAGAGTAGTCATTAGAAAAGAACAACAATGATTTCTCCCGAGGATAAATCGGAAAAGGAAGCGATTGAATAATGTCAAATTATCGAGAGACAAGATTCGGCTGGTAGGCAATCAGGCTCAGCTGATTTTTTGAACTCTTGAAACGCAACGACATTATCCTTGGAGTGAGAAACGCTTCCCACAATGTTGTATGCTCTTCGAAGTGAGGATCCTCTGGTGATTTAGGATGGGGCCTGGTAAACCATCCTGGACCACACTTTCGATCGGCAAAAGGGGCCATGGTCGAAGTGAATTCCTTCCTCCCTGCAAACATCTGAATGAAGTTTGCGAAGGTCTTTTGTAGTTCCAGCCCATCCTCAGTAGGAGTCAATAAGGCGAGCCTGGTGCCTTCAACGCGCCTTCTGGCTATCTCAGGAGCCTTTTCATTTATTTGAGTCTTCTGGGGTAGAAAATACTCAAAAGTGGCATTCAGCCAGAGTTGAAGTAGCCAGAAGGGACCAGCAAGCAGCAGGTTGGCTCTATTTTCGATTACTTTTAATTGAGCCGCTCCATTGCTTATCGACTCGTACAAGTTCGCCAATATTAATTCGGCCAAACAGATGTTTTGGTCGTGATGAAGCTGAGTAGCGAGGGTGACCATCTTCTTCGTCACCTGCAGGGATTTCGTGCAGAACACGAAGCACGACAGCCAAAGGGCTAGAAACGCGATGTGCTCCACATCAGTCACCGCAGTCGTTGATTTGTCATGGTAATGACTGGTGTAAGTGGTGTAGGTGGGTTTGGTAGAAGAAAACCCAATCTGGTCTTCAGACATTTCCTCTGGGTCGAAGTAGTCCCCAGTTGGTCGAAGACCAGCAATCACGGCCACATCGAAGAGAGTGGGCGTAACCATTCCACAAGGCAAGTAGAAGGTATAGTGAGTGTAGTCCCAAAACAGCAATGAAGCTACCAGCATGTCGGAACAGTAGTTAAGACCAGTTTTGGATAACATAACCAGATCATAAATGCCCATGCTTTTCCAAATCGAAGTCTGGCACTCCTCCATCTTGTTGAGCCAAGCGGTACATTCTGGTGTAAGGCTAGGGCTAGATCGAAAAGCCCTAACCCCCCTGTTAAAAAACCGAAGATCTATTTTCTCTTTCGCAGGGTCTTCAGTATCATCTTTCGCCTTCTTTGAGCACCCAATGGGTTTGAGTGCCTCATGCGCGGGGAAGAAACCCTTAATTTTTGTGAAGTCAGTGATGCATGTTGAAAGAGGGCCTGACATGGAAAAAACCTGGTTGGAATACCCAACGGGAATCAACAGTTGAGAGCCATAGGTGTTGCGCTCAGCATCACCCATGGGTTCAGGAACCCTTCGCATTCCCATAAAATTAACTATCGGAGCAGTTGAGAAGGTTTCTGGTTGAGCAGTCTTGGAGAGAATGCTAGATCTTGGGGCATTGGGAGCACGAGTACGTGAAGCCATTTTTGGTTTAAATGAGGGTGAATGAAGAACAAAGATTACTGGGTTTGGAGAGGAAGAAGAAAAGGGCTGTTTGCAGAAAATTTCGTTCGATCGAAGGTTCGGATGCGAGAAAGCGTAAAGAGTCCAAATAAAGCATTTAGTGTTATTTATAGTGATTGGAAAATCACAGGGCTCGAGGTCATTTAATGTCCCAGACGGGAGTGGGGCACGTGGCACGCATTGGCGCTGTAGCCGTTCTGAAAAACGGAAACGTTGCAGCATGCTTCCTCGATTTCAGAGAATGGTCATGATGACAGCATATGAAGGGCCATCATGCGTGCGAAGTGCCTTACTGAAGTGACATCTTGGGAAAAGTTGAAATGATGATTTTTTGAGATTGTCAGATGGTTTTTAGGATACGAAAAGCGCACAAACTAATTTGTGGCTGAGAGTGAAGGACAAGTGTCGAATGGAATATCAAAGAATGCCTCTTTCTTCTAAGCGTTGAAATAATACATTCTTGGGGTGTAATTTGTTGGCTCCTAAATTCGACACCCACGTTCTATTATCATATAGATCATTAATTATGAGTTAGAAGAGTTTCCTACACAAGAAGGCTTCGATCAGCTGATCACATTGAAGGCTTATCAAAGAATGACAAGATACTTAGAGAAATTTCTCTAAGTTGGAATCATGTTGTTTTCAACGTCGAAGGAGCCACCTTTCGACCAAGGACCCTAATGTCCAAGATCGAACGGTTTGAATTTCGAATTGTTGGAGGGAAAACGGTTCCCAACAGTTACCAAGCGCAACGTGGCGTGGAAGTAAGCGTCGAAGGTTTTGAGCGTTCCATGTGGTGTCACCTCGAAGCGATGTAACTACCCAGCAGTTACTTAGGATTTTTAGTATAAATACTAAGTGTTCACGTAGTTATTGCGGGTGTTCATCATTGTATACAAGTCACTCATTTAGATTCAAGTACCCAGCGTGAGAGAAAGAATCATTGAGAATGTATGTGTGAAACACCATTTACCTTAATTGAAATCTTTTACATTCAAGCAATTTATCGCTTTTCTTATTTATCTCAGTCGAAGTCATTTATTTAACAAGCCTTTAATGCTTTTATTTACTTTATCAAGCTTTTCTCCATGCAATTTACTTAAAGTGTCTCTACCTTACTTGCGTTAATCACCATTAGGATTAGTCGAAAATCTCTATTTTAAAGCATTCAAACTCTCTAAAATCAACCATGTCTTAGGATCAATCTGATCGATCCTGTGAGTCACCAAATAAGTTACCTTTTGGAGGATCAGCGGTTGTTTACCATTTCTCACGGTAAACAATAAGATTCTGGGCGCGGGTTCGTACCCACTTGAGATAAGGCTCAAGGGGGATGGAATTCTTGTGCCCTAGTGTATTACTATCCACCTTGTTGGGCATCCTCCAAGCTCTGATGAATCTTTGTCGAAGTCCTTGCGCATCGTTGTCGAAGTCAAAAACTAGGTCAGGAATCAGCATGTCATGAGGGACATCCCTCCGAGCATATCCAAACTGTCTTAGAGCTAACCAGGGGTTATAATTAATGCCTCCCCTAATGCCAAGTAGTGGGACATTAGGGAATTCCCCACAACGATCAATGATGATGACATTTTCTCTGGACCGAGAACACCAATGCACATCAGAATGTGTGAGGGTCATCAATCATTGTGACCACCTTAAACCCTGCTCATTGCTAGGAGAGGAGTACAACATATGAGAACACCTCTTTTCCTCATTGTTCGTGTGTAAAATGAGTGTAGGATGTCCCCAAGCAATGTAGGTATAAGATTCCTGGATATGAAAATCTTGACAGCATTTACATCTATAAGTTGATCAGGATTTGGGAACAGGACCAACCCATAGATAAGGAGTGCCACAATCTCTTCAAAGGCTTGTAGATCAAGAGAATTCCAGCAGTCTTGTGCCTTCTCAAACAGAAACTTCGCCAAGAATCCCTTGACACCACTTCTGGTCTCCCAATGCCCTTTGATGTCAGATGGTTGCAAGTGTAATGCTTGAGCAACATCTTCAGGCTTTGGTTATTTTTCCGTACCGTTGTAGGGTAGTTGATGTAGAATAGGAATTCTCAGGAGTTAAGAAAATTCCTCTAAAGTAGGCACCAATTGGTAATCAGGTAATGTGAAACAGTGGTGTAGGGGGTCAAAGAACTGGAAGAGAACTTTCACCATGTCTTCTTCAATGTTGGAGTTGACCAAGTTGAGAAGTCTACCATGTCTTTCACTGAAGAGAGAATTCTCTGGAATCCTAGAAGTAAGCTCCTTGAGTTGAGGAGGGATTCTCATAAGGTTGACTTGAATTGTTTTCCTGCGAAGAGATTCCATGACCTACAAAACAAGAACAAAGATGAAGATCCAAACCCTTGAAATGGTTAGTGGATGCATATGATGCTTCATGATGTTCATGATGTATGCACACGCAAATGTACAAACAAGTCACACAAAATCCTAGTTTCAGGCTTGCATGAGGTTTCATAGGGAAATACCCTCTTGAGTTTAGTTGGCTCAAACCTGTCCTATAAATAGTAACCGGGTTCTAAGGAGCTCAATATCACTGGATTGTTTTCTATGTTCATTGTTTTGGTTTAGCCACTTAACTAGCGACCAAAATATTCCAAGAAAACAACCCTCAATGAGTGTAGTATCGAGTATCTACCAACTTCGGACTGCACCGAAGCCGGTCATCTCACTACCCCTAATAAAAGGCCAAGATGGTCAAGTAAGGTTCTAAGAGTTCATTAGTGCTTCATGACATCACTCAGCGGCCCCGTATTCTCTTTGATTGACTCAAAGGCTACCGGTACTCACAAATATGTCGCACTAATATAGCTATTGCTTCAACCATGTCGGTATACCCCGCACAGTTTCCACAATGTATTGCTATTTACCTATGAATGTTCCCCAAATCCGGGTAGAGGATTTCAAGCCCAAACAAGAGAACCAAATGTAAAGTAATCAAAGCAAACAATAATCATGAAAAGGGTGATCTAAGCCCCTAAGGTTACTCCACTTTTAAAATAATTCCCAGCAGAGTCACCAGTTCTGTGATACGGTGGGAGAACTGACTTGGGATTTTGCGTTTGTGTTCGCAAATGTTTCGGTTTAGGAAGAGTCGCCACAGACTTTTTATTTTATCCTAAGGAAAGGTCAAAAAGCATAGGAAAGACCTTTGTGATGTTTTCTTGGGTTCGGGGAGTAGATTATAGAAAGGGAAGGTATTAGCACCCTTTCTATCCATGGTTATCCATGGGCTCTTAGTTACTTGCTTAGATCACTTGCTTTGCTTTTCAATTGTTTGAAATGGTGCTCTTCAATTGTTTGAAATGGTGCTCTGTGTGTGGTTTTGAAAGATGTTTTGAAAAGAGGCCATCGTTGTGGAAACCTTTGTAATGATTCTTGTTTGAATGTATACAAAGGTGTTTTTGTCTTTTGAAAAGTTTTCAATGTTTGAAAGTATGGTTTTGAAATTGTGTGGTGAAGTGTATTTTGAAGATAGCAAGGATGTTTTTTGCAAACTTTGATCAAGTAACTAAGAGTTATCTACCATACTTTACTCAAAGATCTTTCTTATGTTTTTAACCCTTTTAACAGTGTTGTTTCACCATTGTATTTGGTGAACAACCTTGTGTTAGGATGTTAAACGGGACAGGCGCGGGTCATCGTATAGACCATGATAGCAATTGTTTCAAGTATTTTTGGCAATTTTCTTGAGGGACTTGATCATTTTGTTTAGGCAACTCAGATAGCATCATCGAGGGACTATGATCTTTTGTTTTTGCTTTTGTTTTGCCAAAGTACTTGACATGCATATCATGGCCTATTTTTGAAGGCAACAAGTGGATTGTAACCTTAGGGGTGCAAGTGTGCATTGTGTTTGTTTTTCATGCATTTGTCTTTGATTAGGTCAAACTATTTGTTGGTTTGATTTTGCATACAAACCCTAAGTCTAATCATGGCATAATTGAATGCATTTAAAGGTGCGAGAATTTAAATTCTACACTATTACAACATTATATAGGGAGGGGGTACAAATTTGAATAGGGGATTATTTTGCAAGAAATTAAACCCTAAATTATTACAACCAAATTGAATGTGTAAGGCAATAATATTTAAATGTACAATATTTAAATAAATACAATAAATAAATATTAAATAAAATGTATTATGCAAAAAAAGTTTTTATTTGTTCATGTATGCAAAAAGTATTTTTTTAATGTAAAGAAATGTAAAGAACTAAATAAAAAGTTAATTTTATTTGTTTTTAGGGCAAAAACCCTAATTTCTTAAGAAAATAAATATCATGTATTATTTATATACAAAAATGTATTATTTTGGTGTTTTTTATTCTAATTACTTAATAAAATGAAGTATATATATATATATATATATATATATATATATATATATATATATATATATATATATATATATATATATATATATATATATATATATATATATATATATATATATATATATATATATATATATATATATATATATATATATATATATATATATATATATATATATATATATATATATATATATATATATATATATATATATATATATATATTAAATATGTTAAGTGTGTGAAAAATAAAATAAATTATTTACAAAAATGTGTATATTTCAAGAAAATATTTTCAAATGTGAATCAAAATAATAAATGAAAATAAAAGTATTTTTGTACATTATTTTTAAGTTTAAAGAAAATAGTGCAAAGTATTTAAGCATTTTAATATTAGAAGTAATTGAAATAAATACCAAATAAATATAAAAATTTATGAAAATATTTTTTAAATATTTTTTATGTTAGAAAATAAAATATCAAAGTCAGAAATGAAATAAAAATGCAAAAATAATAAAAATACAAGAAATGGGCCAGGGGGGTGTGAAACTGAAAAATGGGGTGTGAAAAGCAGGAAGTAGCCAGGCCCAACCCAGCCACTTCATCTTCTTCCTCTGTTCAAACAACAACGCGCCTTCTGTGTACAAACTGCTATCTCCTGATTCTGTGCTTTTTTGACAAAACTCATAACATGAAACTTGTAGAGCATCAAACAACGAATCTAACCATATAAAAAACTTAAGCTAACTCTCAAAGACAAGAGAGATTTTCTCTGGCCCTAATTTCTAACCTAGTTTTTTTAGAAAGTTCATGGATGGAATTCTCCCAGCACGATTAATATAAATTAAAACTAAGCACATGTATGGTTTCAGGGCTATGAATACAACATCTTTCATTCACAAACCTAAGTCTAACTATTCATAAATAGAGAGATAGAAGTTCATGAAATACCTGTTTCAGTTGAGTTCGAGCTGGACAATGCAGCAACTTCCAAGGGTGTTTGAGGTTCTTTTGAGCTTGCCTGATGTCCACTGAAGCTTTCTCAATGCTTAGTTTGTTTTGAAGTGGCCTGAATCGTGCTACAGAACTCAACCTGCAAAGCTTCCAAACAAAAATGGAAATGTGTGTTAATGGAGTTACAGTAACTTGTGAATGGTCTGGATAGCTCAGGTATATTGATTGGAATGTGTTTGAAGTAGATTTGGACAAAACGCGCGAGGGAATTTAATGGTGGCTTGCAAAATGCAGAACTGGCCCTGTTTTGCAAGAAAATGGGGTTTTGGAGTGTGAGGGTGCTTTAGGGGTGAAAGGCTCGTGCTTCTGACTTGTTAGGGTATGAGAAACTTGTTTGATAACTTTGCTTGAGTTGGTTTTATCAGATGTGTGTGTTCTCTTGTTTTTGATAAGTTGCTTGGTTATGAAGCAAAAAAGTGGAAGTGAGGTTACAGGCTTGTACATGCCATCTTATCACCCTGCATACTACCCTCTTGGCCCCTCTAATTAGTGGATTTATTTTGCTGCAAGATATTTGGCTCTATGCTCAAGGATTAATGGTTTGACATAAAGCAATCTTTTGCAAAAATGGAAATATGCCTTTTACCATTTAGGGATTAAACTTGTGTACAATACCCTAATATCCAAGGCAATGCATTGGCTCAATGGATTTGCATTAAATTATGGAGTACAAACTGGTTTAGAGGCCTGTAATTGTGAACTATGCTAGCTTGGTCAGATTTGGCAAATGGTATGAACATGTATTGGCCATGGTTACAAAGTGAGTTTTTGCCAACTTCAAGCATTTGATTCTCCCTAACCACAAAGGTGTTTGAGGAGTTCTTGGACAATTTGGAAACTTGCAACATGTACTATAATCCATCTTTGAAATGCAACTTGAAAATCCAAGTGGAACTATGTGAAAAATGGACAAGAAGATGGGTCAAAACCCTGCCTAAACTAGGGCAAAATTTTTCTAAGTTAAAAGTTTTAGGTACCCTTGTTCCAAAAATCATAACTTGAGATCAAAGCTTCTTTTAAGAAAACTTTGTGAATCAAAGTTGTAGACTTTGTGATGGACTACAACTTTCATGTTTTAAGTTTTGTTTGAATCCATTTGCATATTGGTGAAAATGTGGGGTAAAGTTAGGGAAAAAAAAGAAAATTTCATAACTTAGAAAATTTCTAAGTTATGAAATTTTTCCATTTTAAACCCTAATTCGTATTTTTGGGTTTCTTGATGAACAAGTTTCATAATTTGACATGTCTTGATGAAAAATGACCCTTGGCACTTGATTTTGACCAAAAAGTCAAAGTTTGACTTTTAAGTATACAGTCAAATTTTGATCAGTTGACTGAAAAATTCATCTGTCAATCCTATGCATTTGAGATCTTTTGAACTTGTTGAGTGGGTCAAGAAAATTTCATTGAGTCCTTGTGTCCATGGTTGATCTTGATTTGCCATTGGCTAGGTCAAACAGTCAAAAATTGCCCTTGTGCAGTCAAAACCCTACAAATGACCATTTTGCCCTTTTGGTGATCTGATCAAATTTCTTGTGGAATTGTGATCCAAACTTGATCAAATGATTCATATGAGTTCATAATATTGATGTGGGTCAAAATTCATGAGGTTTGACTGTCAATTGGCCACAGTTGACTTTTTCCCCAATACAACGGATTTCTAAATCAATTGTCCAATTGACTGGGCAAAAATCTGAATCAAGGCTTGAAACTTGGTATGGGCAAACTTGTGAGTCCAACATGAAGTATGAAAGTCACTTTGGGCATTGTAGGTCAAAACATCCCTGTTCAAATTCAAACCCTAATTTAGGTCAACAGTGCAAGGAGGTGTCTTGAGCAGAGCAAACCCTAGCTTGATCTTGAATTCCAAGAGTCTTGTGATGAGAAATGTTGATGAAATGAGAGGGCAAATTTTGGGGTACAACACACACGTTACAGTCATGTGGGAAATGAATCTGGAAATATAATTCAAACGCCCAAGGAACCCTCTGACTTGCTTTTCAGTTCTCGGCACTGGCATTTCTTGAATTGCTTTGACTTTATCAGGGTCAACTTCATTCCCTCTCTGGCTAACAATGAAAC
Source organism: Vicia faba (assembly GCA_948472305.1). Classification (NCBI taxonomy): domain Eukaryota; kingdom Viridiplantae; phylum Streptophyta; class Magnoliopsida; order Fabales; family Fabaceae; genus Vicia; species Vicia faba. The sequence continues at coordinate 552,174,302 of OX451741.1, forward strand.
CTAACAATTTCCATGACCAAACACCTAAGGTACATTTATTTGGATTTAAGCGGAGACGATACTTCCTCAAACGCTGAAACAACTTCAACAAATCTTCTACATGCCCTTCTTCAGTCTGGGATTTGGAAATCATGTCATCAACATATATATCAATTTCATTTTGCATCAGATCATGGAATAGGGTTGTCATAGCCCTCTGGTACGTTGCACCAGTGTTCTTCAACCCGAAGGGCATCACTCTGTAACAGAATGTTCCTCAGTGTGTGATAAATGTTGTTTTTTCCATGTCCTCAGGAGCCATCCTTATTTGATTATACCCGGAAAATCCGTCCATGAACGAGAAAACTTTGAATTTTGTTGTGCTATCCACTAAGATATCAATGTGTGGCAATGGAAAATCATCTTTTGGACTAGCTTTATTTAGATCTCTGTAATCTACGCATATGCGAAATTTTCTGTCTTTCTTCGGTACTGGGACAATATTGGCAATCCACTGAGGGTACACTGATTTCACAAGAAAACCGACATTAATCTGCTTTAGAACTTCTTCTTTGATCTTCACTGCCATATATGGGTGAGTTCTTCGTAACTTTTATTTGATTGGCGGACACTCTGGCTTCAGCAGCAAACGGTGATGTACAATATTTGTATCTAGACCAGGCATATCTTGGTAAGACCAAGAAAAAATATCCACATACTCTTTCAACATCTCAATCAGCCCGCTCTTCACACCAGGATGCATCAATGCTCCGATCTTGACTTCTTTCAGATCTTCTTCTGAACCCAAATTAATTACTTCCAATGGCTCTTTATATGGATGAATGACGTTCTCCTCGCGCTCAAGCAACCGTGAGATCTCCTCTGAAATCACATCATAGTCTTCTTCTTCGGCCTCGTACATCGGACATTCAAAGTTGGGAGAGGATGCAGGGTCATTGTATTCAACCAGTTTTTTAATTAATCTGCATATATGATTTATGATTGCTTTTAGAAACTGACACATATAACAAGTGATCATGCAGATTGAATTTAAGTTATCATTTATTTTGAAGGTTTTTTTTCTTCTAATTACCATTTTCCAAGAAAAAAGCAGAAAATAAAAACACAATTTGGGAAACAAAGACAACTTTTGTTATTGATTTTTTTTAAAAATCACGGCAAACAAATAAGCCCATACAATATTAATACTTTCACCTTAGGCAGAGTGAAAGCTTTTCAAAAAGATTAACAACAACAAATTACTTTGAAACATGTATGCAAGAGGGAACGTCAATGGTGATCCAGTTCTGAACCCTAACTCCGTGCGTCACATAATTTGACATTTCATGCTCTGCTTCATCTTCCAAAATGGCATTAATCCCGGAAACAGTTGGATGAAGATAACCCCCGCTACGAAAGATGTCTTGATACTTTCCTGCAGCAGACTTCGACTTCAAGCTCTTACCTTTATCATTCTTCACAGAGAACCCCAAGCCAGATCTATTCTTGTTTATAGGTGGATCAACAATCTGTCCCCATACTTCACTATGGCCATTATGCACAACATGTTGCGCATCCTTGAACGAAGCCATGGAATTCTCATTTCCTCTTACATTATCAATGGATAAAGCTTGGAAATGGGTTCCCAATAGCAGCTTCATCTACCTCCACAATGCTAAAAGAGGACAAATGAGATATCAATAATGCATGTTCTCAATAGCAGCTTCATCTACCTCCACAGTGCAAATATACGACCACTGAGGGTCACTCTGCTAGTCTCAACAATATTTCCAACATTAGGCATTGGCTGGATGGGAACTTCCACACCATCCTCTAAGATTGTAGCAATATATTTGCAGGGTATCGCCTTGTCTGACTTGTAGGGGACAGGACCCATCAAACTAATCACCAATGGAGTAATAGCTGGCTTGCTATGATATTCAACTTCAAAAGGGGTAGGCGTACCAAAACAAGGCACAATAACATTTACTCCCTCTCTAACACATTCAGTCATTACAAAGTCATCCCTGGAAAATGAATCTTCATCCGAGGAGAAAAACTCATCTGCAGAGGCATACTCATCATCTGACTCTTCTTCAGCCAAATAAACCTCAATCACATCAACTTCATGGTAATCATCCCTTTGACCTGTAACCTTGATAGTTCCATTATCCAACAACAACTGAACACCTTTCCTTACAATTGAACATCCTCGGGAGTCCCGACAGCAAATTTGGCAAGATCCATACTGATGTTCTACCTGACTAGCCATGTGGCAGAAAGTAGCATGCAATTATACAAGATCCTCATTCATATATTCCACATCAAAGATTATAAACTCTCCAGGACATCCAGAAACCGGGTTTACTTCCTCTTCATACTCTTCCCTAGGCCTGATTATATGGATGAGGCCCTCATCCATCATCTCTTGCAAATCAACCTTTATCTTATCACAACCCTGTATATCTGTACTGCAAATAGCACAACCAGAATGGTCATGCATATAATAGCTAAATTCACAGAGGTCTGCATGCATTTTCACCAAACCTCCTCTAACCAATTTAATATCGAAAATTCGGAAGTCGCCTAGACAGCCGACCACCATGTTTACAGCATTTTCTACTCCATGCTTTGGTAGAGGATTATCTTTCACATTAGGACCAACATCCTTGAAAGATAAGATACCAGGTTTCACCAATTTTTGTACTTCAGTCTTCAAAGGATAGCAGTTCTCAACATTGTGCCCTAGTGCTCCCTGATGAAAAGCACATGTTTGGTCTGCCTTATAATACCAAGGCAATGGTGACGGTACATCGGGAGGTGGTCTGGTCTGAACCAACTTCTTCTAAATTAATGCCAGGAGTAATTTTGTATAACTCATAGGGATAGGGTTATAACTCTCCCTTCTCTGATTATACCCTTGGTTCCTCTGATGGGTTGGTCTCTGATAAGCAACGGTGGTTGGAGCTACTCCAACAACTGGAGTAACTGAGGTGACTTGCTGATGACGCTGATAATTTCTTCTAGGAGGATTAACCCTCCTTTCTTGCATGATAGTGTTTGTATCTCCTTAATTATTTTTGGCAAACCCATAGGATGGCTTCTTCGCACTTCCGGAACTTTCACTTTTTGTTAAACGTCCCTCTCTTACAGCCTATTCTAAGAGGATACCCATGCCTACCATTTCAATAAAGTCACTTGGCGCACTCGCTACCATCCTCTCGTAGTAGAAAGCACCCAGGGTCTTCAAGAAAATCTTAGTCATCTCCTTCTCTTCCATGGGAGGAATCACTTGGGCGGATACCTTACGCCATCTTTGTGCATATTCTTTGAATGATTCCTTATCTTTCTGGACCATGGCCCTGAGTTAATCACGGTCAGGCGCCATGTCCATATTGTATTTGTATTGCTGAATAAATGCTTCTCCCAAGTCATTGAAAGTATGGATATCGACAATGTCCAAAATCATATATGACTTTAGCGCAACACCAGTCAAACTATCCTGAAAAAAGTGAATCAGCATACGTTGATCATCATTATGTGTAGACATTCTTCTTACATACATCACAAGATGAGCACGAGGACAAGTGTTTCCCTTGTAATTCTCGAATTCCGGGACCTTAAACTTCGCAGGTATCTTGACATTCGGGACCAAGCATAAATCATTCACATTCTGCCCGAACAATTCCTTTCCTCTGAGGGCCTTCATCTCCCTCTGCATCCTGTCAAATTGTTCTTGAAAATCATCTATTCTATCATAGAGACCCAAGTCTTCACTTGGTGGAGGAAAAGAACGATATATATCATCATTAACAAATGGGACCATATTCACCGAAGGGGGTGCAGCAGGAGAAACATGCACCACAAAAGGTGCAGGAGTAACAGTAGTCTGAATAACTGGAGTATCTTGAGGACCAAGATTAAAACCTTCAGGAACAAAGTTCTCTGGCATTCCCCATGGACAACCTTGAGGCATGCGGTGCTGAACAACAGCTAGAGTAGCAGACACAGGAGCAGCTGGAGCTTCAGTAGTAACCCTTGTTTGTTGAGGTTGAACACTCAGTTGCTGGTTCTGAGCAGCCACTAGAGATTCCATTAGAGCAGTGATATTGTCCATGCCGGCCTTCAAAGCAGAAACTTCCTCGCACAGCTCGTGATTCTCTTGTTCTAAGTTGTCCATCTTCCTTCTGAAATTAGCTCGAGTATTGTAGTGGTGAGACAACTTGCTGAACGAAGTACAAAAGCTTGGTAAGACACCTAGATATGCATAATAAATGCAAGAAATATGTGCAATATAATACATGATATGCAATGCACATGATTTATTTTATTATTAATATTTCAAGGGACTTAAAGATTTATAGACACATTGCAAATATCAAAGTAATAACACATTTGAAATACTGAAATTTTTTATTATAATAACTTCAAAATGGATTACAAGTTTCAATGATCCCAAGTACAAGATGAAAATAAAGTCTAAAACCCTAAGAAGTAAAACTGATGGAGATCACTCTACACGTTGACGCTTCCCTATAAGCCTGACAATCTGAGCCTTCAACCTCTGATTTTCTTCCGCATATCTGGTGGCAACCTCCTTCCAATCATCTGAATCTTGAAGTGAGCAACTAGCATCTGACTGAGGTTTAGGAGAAAATAAATCCCCTTGCCTCTTCATTGTCTCTACAGCCCAACTCTCAAGAATCTTAATCAAGTCATCTTTCTCCTTCAAGTCTTCTCTATAGGAAATCTCTAAAGTTTGGCACTTATTCTTCCAAGCATCCTTTTCCTGCTGCATCCTAACCAAAGTAAGCTGTAGCTCTTCTACATCATCCAATAAGGGAGTAGTGGTCTTCACAAACAAATCAGGCATAGGTTTTTCTCGGGAATACGACATCTTCAACTGAATAGCTCTCGCTTGGACCCACTAAAGATATGGCTCCAAAGAAACAGCCCCCCTAGGTCCCAGTTCTTTCCTATTCTTCCTATGAATGTGACTCCAGGCCTTCGCAATATGCTCCCTAGCTTCCTTATGGTCTTCTCCCTCCTTTAAGAAGAAACTACTCAAATGAATACTATTTGGTTTATCCCTCATCGGATAACCAAGTTGTCATCGTGCAAGAGCATGGTTGTAGTTAATTCCTCCCTTTGTACCAAGAAGAGGTATATTGGGGAAACTACCACAACTGTCGATAATATCTACATCATGGTAAGCCCGATGGTACCAATCAGTATCTGAGTGAGTAAGTGCCATGATCTTATGAGCCCAACGGGGTTCCTTCCTGACATCCCAGAAAGCATCAGACTGAGGCATATGAGAAATAAACCACCGGTACAACAGAGGCGTGCAATAGACAATCATCCCCCCATGATAAGAATTCCAAAGATGGATAGAGTAATAAGCATCACCCAATAATGTAGGAACTGGGTTTCCAATCATGAAGATCCTGATAGCATTAATTTCAACAAACTTATCCATATTAGGAAATAAGAACAACCCGTAAGCAAGTAGAGCAAAGATGGCCTCAAAAGCGAATGTACTCTTCATCCTGGAAATGTAACGATCTTTCTCTAATAAGAACTGAGCTGGTAATCCTCTAATCCCTCCTTTAGTAGTCATATGGGCTTCAACCTCAGACTTCCCCAGATGGATCAAAGCAACAATCTCATGTGGTTTTGGCTCACCCTCCAAACCAGTAAAAGGAACACGATCGATAATAGGTAAATCTAACAGATAAGAATACTCCTTTAGTGTAGGCATCAACTGATAGTCCGGGAAAGTAAAGCAATGATACATCAGATCATAGAACTGGACCAAGGTCGAGAGAATACCCTTCTTCATCCTAAGCTTCATGAGAGGGACGATGGATCCACACTTCTTCCTAAAATTTGCAGAACACTCAATCTCGGGAATTAGACTGATCAACTCATCTATCTTGGGATCTTTGAAACTGTATTTTCCGGTCTTTCTTTTTCCAGAATCCATGGTCAAAAGGTACCTGAGATATTCACAAATGGTCAACTTTCAAGTCCCTTGAAATAAAATTTCTTCGAAAGATACTTATGAGTGCATGGATGCATGATGCAACAATCACACACAAGATCACAAACATAGGGTTCATAGGTTCAACGTCACGAGCATGAGGTCGAAGGTATTACCCATAAGGTATGGTCTAAAAGTTATCACCTGCCGAACAAGGTTCTAGAGGTTCCCAGGGTCTACATCCTTCCTTCGGATATTACCAACTTCCAGATTAACTCGGTAATTAGTAATATTCTCAAGAAAAACTCGTCCAAGCATAGTATCGCATGACAACTATTTCTGGATTACTCTGTCATAGCTTCTGCACTACACCTAAAAGGCCAAGATGGGTTAGGTATTCTATGGTCCTCAACTTCAGCAGGCTCCCAGGTAGAAAGCAGTACGTCTTCCCGATTACTCGGTAAATGACACTATAGTCAAAGGGGCCTCCACTGAGTGGGGGATCTCATGCCTCCTTTTTTGGGATTACTCCCTCAAAGTTAACATGACTATACCGCCCGTCCTATCTTAAAGTTTGCCCAAGTTCGGGTATAGGACTTATAAGTAATCACCAAGCACCCTGAAAACCAGGAAAATCCAGGAAAACAGATATACAACATATAACACATAAACAACAACAGTACATATACAGATATAAACAAAGATAGGTTAACCCACTTAGGGATGGACCAGCAAGAGGTCAACCTTTCCCCAGTGAAGTCGCCATTTTTTTCTGTAGCGGTAGAAATGTTTAAGGCTAAGCCATTTGATTGACTAGACTTATACAGATCAAAAATAAAAATCGCCACCGCGCTTTATTGTTTCCAAAGGAATTGGAAAAGAGCGAGTAACCTAAAAAGAGGGGGAAAGATTCTAGGTAAGGGGGTTGGTTATGCAAAGGGAAGGTATTAGCACCCTAAACATCTATGGTACTCCGCAGGAACCTCTTTGAAAAATCTGTATATTTTGGATATAAAATGTTGTGTAAAAACAGATGGTGGAGGTGAGAAAAGAAGTATTTATTATGATTTTTGCACCCGCCGCGGTTGCAAACCTTTAGTGCCTACGTACCACCTTTAATGCAATAGGGGATCAGGGTACACGTAGTTCACCTTTTTAAAATTTTAAAACACAAGTGTGTTGGTTAATTTTATGAGATAAAACATCATCGTCATTGTCTGTGTGGAAAACCTACTTACTACCCATAATCATGACAAAGGAGAATTTGCATCATCTCAAATTGGAGGATATGGCTTGGATTTTTAAAATCAGCAATACCCCACTCAACAACCAAGTGGAAAATATCTCTCTTCACTACATATTGTAGAAGTATAGTTGTTTGCATCACTACAAGGATTGACAAGAGTCTAATCTTTTGAGAAGGGTTTTAAGCCAAAATGGCAAAATGGTTTGAAATGAGATTGGTTGATTTTTAGTCTTCTAAAAAAATGTCAAGGCATTATTAAATTGATTGAGGTTTATTTATGAAAATGATTTTGAAAATGCATGGACCTAAGTCCAAGTTTATTATGAAAGTGGTTCAAGTTTAGAAACAAGAAGAGTTTTCAAAAGGAGGAGGAAGATTTTTGAAATTAAAGAAGATGGGAGGAGAAAAAGAGACTATCCTAAAGCATAAGGTAAAAGCTAGGGATAAGAACCATCTAACCAACAAGAAGCCAATACTTGACATTATGAGTCAAGATAGAATTCCCATTCTTTGGATTGAAACCAAGCAAGCAAAGATACTATACTTCTTGAGAGAATCAAACTTCAAGTGTATTAAGTCTTCCCAAAATTTGGGCAGAGTAACGACTGTATACGGGTGAATTCCAAATTACAAACAAAGAATGTAATCACAATAATATGCATACAAAACAAACAAACAACCCAATGTCTTGAGATAAACCTCAAAAACTCCAGACAAAATATCAATTAAGGTCACAAGTTCTCCAACATAGGCCAAGGTTTCTAATCCTAAGTCCAAGAAGTCCAATACTCCATAATGCCAAGGATAGTAACCAAATAGTCCAAGTATCATCAAAGAAATTTATGGTTCATGTTGATTATTAGGTGCCTTAAAAGAGAAAATAAAAGCTCAAGTGAGCAAAATAAAAATAACAAGAATATAAATGCTCAAGTGAGCAAAATAAAAATGGAATGAAATGTAATGCTTAAAGTAAATGGTACATAAAGCATAAAAATAAAATCATAAAGTAAGAACAATTTAATAATTAGTGATTAGTTGGATGACCATCTTGAAACTTGCATTTGGAACTCATTAGAGGATTGGTAGAACCAAAGCCTCCACACAACAAGTTGCATTTGCTTTTTGTCAAGTATATCATCCATTTGGAATTCTCAAAAGTACCATTTAATGATCAACGATGTTTAAGTGATCCGCTTTGACCAAAAGTGTTGTAGATCCATTAAAGGATTAGTAGAACCAAAGCCTCCACACAATGAATCTCAAGGTTATTGGATCACAGATATCAAATTAACATACTTGGGCTTGCAAACATAGGTTCGGGACACAAATTATCATTTATTCGAATCGAGACAAAATTTAGCATTATGTTAAGCAATCGTAAGTAGACTTATATAGAAGTTGCACCTATTTTGAGGTAGGTCAATAGCAATCTATGCACCATTTGCTTTGAGACATGATATGGAGATCATGCTCTAATAACACTTAGTGCAATAAGAAAGGGATGAGATGAAGAGGGGTGGGAAAGAATATAAACCACATTTGAATTAAAATTTAATCAAACTATTATTAAAACCATTCATCCATTTTTGTGGAGTTAGACTCAACACCATGGATCCAATGATGTTAATAAATTCATGATCAAAAATTCAACCCAAGAACAGCCAGAAAATAATCACAAAATAATATTGCATTTAATATATACATTAAAAAAAGGTTTTAAAAATGTTTTAAAATAGAAATAAAAGAGAAAAATATTAACTATGTTCAAATTAATCAAGAAATATTAAGTAAGACCATAGAAAAAATAAGAAATGAACTCAAATATATTAATAAAATTTTTGGTAATTTTTTTAAAGTCAGAAACTATTTTTAAAATTAAAAGAAATAGGTAAAATAAACCAAAAATGATTAAAAAAAACCAAAGTCAGAAATTAAAAATAAGTGAAGTCACCAATATTTGTCACAATATTATTGGATCATTCCATATTTTTTTTCAGAATTTAAAAATGCATAAAAGTATTTTTAGAAATTTAAAACAATTCAAATAAAGTGAAAATTTATAAAAAATATCAAGACACAAAATAAAATTGTGAAAAAATAAAAATCAGAAAGAGAAAAATCAAAACTATTTTTCATAATTTTTTTCAGATTTTTTGGACTAAAAATGAATTTTTTATGATTTTTTGAAGTTTAAAGCAATTAAATATAAAAATCAGAAATAAAAAATAAAGTCAAAAATATGTGGACCATTGAATGAGAGTCAAAACGCATTAGTAATCAAATCCAAGGGATCTGGTGCACTGTGCATATCATGGTCATTATTGAATAAAGCATAGAATCAAAGATAAATCTGATTTTTTTAAAAACAAGTGGCAAGCCATCATTGGTTGGAAGATGACACGTTGGTCATCTTCAACCTCCTGCCAACATGAATTGTAGGTCTCTCAAACTGTAAAATCATATGCTCAAACCTATGTCATTCGCTTCGTCTCTTTAAGACGAAGACAACCACACCTTCGCGACAAATTTATATAAATTGTAGCTCAAGCAAGTTGGAAAAAGTTTTGAAAAGGGATTTAAAATTTCATGGTCAAAACGTGTTTCCAGATAAAAGCAAGTGTTGCGACTAAAACCAGGGCAATGAGAGCTTCACAATGATATCAAAGTTTTGAAGAATTGATGGAGAAATCTACCTATTGAAGTTGAGTTGCAGAGCTCTGAAACTGGACTTCTATGGATCAATATAGGTCACGATTCTTGAAAGTAATTGTATGGTTAGCTTCATGGAAGATCAAGGAAGGTGAATTGATAGAAAAATTGGATTGAAAAAGGCTTGAACACTGATTTCGAAGTTGCAGAAAAATGAGTTATGGAGCAAGTTTGACAGGGTGATTCTGGCTGTTCAAGCTTTAAGAAATGAATGAGGGATGACCCTCTATTTATGGGGAATCAAATGGAATGTTCAAGTGTGTGAAATGGTGAAGTTTGGAGGGAAATCGTGTGAAGTTGCAAACAAGAAAAGTGTGACTTCTATATTGATCAAAATTCATCCAAAACACGCGTTTTGCTATGCTAATCACTTCTAGAAGTTCACTAAACATGTTTAGAAGCAAAAACATGCAGAAAAAGTGTGTTTAGAAGCTAAATCAAGGATTTCAAATTTTGACTTTTGAAGAAACTTCAGTTTCAAGTTACCAAGTTCAAATCAATGGCATTCTCAGCTCAAGGGATCTTACGGCATGATTGTTGAAGCTTTAGAAAGATGAGATTACAAGATTTGCAATGGGAAAATAATGGAATCAAATGGTTGTTTGAGCTAAAAGTTGCAATGAGTCAAAGTTGGGGAAAAAGGTTGACTTTCCATACTTAGAAATATTTCAAGTTTTTCTTCAAAAGTGACCTATAATGTTTTGCATCCAAACATGGCCTTCCAATTGGAATTTTATGTTGACCAAAAAATATGGCATGAAATAGACCTCTTGAATGACATTTTGAGACTCGAACTATTCAAAATCTCCAAAGATTGAGAGAGTTATGAATTGTTGAAGTTGGCAAATAATCACGAAATGACCTATAATCTTTTGTATACTCATGGCATCCCATTTTCTCACTTGGCATATAAAAGAAGGAATAAAGTTCACATCCTCAAGATCATTATGGAAAAAGAGTGGGATCCAGGTGATAAAAATTGACTAAGTTATGATAATTTGAAGTCACACATGGGAAGTTGGGGGCTCATCTAGAGGACTTGTAATCTTTCTTCATCATCAAGTTTCTTCCACATGAAAAATCCTTGAAACTTTTGAAGTGATTTATTAATAACACTTTGAAGAGAAGTACGCTTTTGGAATAACTCAAAAATACCAAAAGATGAGCAATATATACTTCTTTGAAGTTCAAAACCCTAGCTCCTAGATCAAGAAAATTCTTTGAGGTACTTTGACAATTTTAAACAACTTTCTTGTACCAACACTTTTGCTTTGTAGATGGAAGTTGGTGAGGATGATAATGATAAATCATAGCAACCAAAACCACTTCCATATCTTGAGAATTGAGAGAAATATGCACTTGTGACCAATGGGAACAAGGCCTTGTCCAACCATGACAACTTCTTCAATCAACCCCTTGTACTTTTCTTGATAACTTTGAAATATGGTGAACCAAAATAAACCTTTTCATGCCATTTCTTCCAAAACAACTTCAATGGTGAGGTTTTAATTTCTCAAGCTTTATTGACTAGGGCACATTGCCTTTACCTACATTATTAACAAGTAAGATAAACCAACATTGCATTTTATTAATTAAAAGGAAAGTCAAAACAAATCATGCATAATCACAAAAGAAAAACAAGTCAAGGTGCTTGGTGATTCCTCAAAGAGAAAAGCTAGAGATAGGGAGGAGAACCAAAAGCCCTAATGTGATCTTTGATGGAGAGAACTTTGATTACTGGAAAGACAGAATTGAAAGCTTCTTTCTGGCTCATGATGTTGACCTCTGGGATATGGTGATTGATGGGTACGTACATCTTGTTGATGAAAGTGGTCAGAAGATTGACAGAAAAAGAATGTCAGATCATCAAAAGCGAGACTTCAGAAATCATCACAAGGACAAAACTATCATCTTGAGTGCCATCTCATATTCTGAGTATGATAAGATCACAAGCAGAGAGACAACAAAGCATCTGTTTGATTCTATGAGAATGACGCATGAAGGTAACACGCAAGTAAAAGAAACCAAATCTCTTGCGCTTATTTAGAAGTATGAAGCCTTCAAGATGGAAGAAAGTGAAACCATTGAAGCTATGTTCTCAAGATTTCAAATTCTGGTTGTTGGGCTGAAAGTTCTGGACAAAGGGTACTCAACTGCTGATCATGTAAAGAAGATCATTAGAAGTTTACCAAAATAATGGAGACCCATGGTTACTGCTCTCACACTAGCAAAAGGTCTGAACAAAATATCTCTAGAAGAACTTGTCAGCTCTCTCAAGTCATGAGATAGAGTTAGAAGATGATGAGCCCCAGAAGCAAGGTAAGCCTTTAGTCCTTAAATCTAACAAAAAATATGATTCTAAAGTTTTGCAGGCAATGGAAGAAACCTCTGGTGGATCCTCATTAGAAGAAGAAGAATTGTCTCTTCTCTCCATAAGAGTCAATCAAATGTGGAAGCAGAGGCAAAGGAAGTTCATAAATTCTAGATGAACAAGGAATTAGTCTGAATCTCCATATGGATATAGAAAATCTGAACCATCTTCTAAGTACAGAAAGTTAAGAAACAAAGACATTGTCTTCTACGAGTGCAATGAACAAGGGCACTACAAAAGAGACTGTCTAAGGCTTCAGAAGGAGAAACCTAAAAAGAAGTTCATTAAGGAGAAGAAGAAAAATCTCATGGCAACGTGGGATGACTCAGACTATTCAGAAGCAAACACTAAATCAGAAGATGAAAGAGCCAACATTGTTCTTATGGCCAACGTGTCAGAAGATACTGAATCATCTGGATCAGAATCAGACACTGAAGAGGTATTTCCTGACTTTACTATAAATTTTACTAAAGCTGAATTAGGAGAAAGTCTAAGTGAAATTCTTGAAAGATATTAGCAACTTCGAGTCAAATTCAAGAACCTGAAAAAGTATCTAGTTTCCGACTCTGAAGAAACTAAGAATCTGAGATTGGAAAATTCTGATTTGAAAGAAAAATTTCAAAACTTGAAAAAGACTTACAAAACACTCAGAAGGAAACTATCTCAGAAGTTCCTAGTAGTTCTGATAAGATCATAAAGGAATATGATCATAGCTTTCATAAATTCCTCGCTAAAAACATAGATAGGAGCAAGATGGCTTCAATAATCTATGGAGTTAGCAGAAATGGCAGAAAAGGTATAAGATACAAAGGTAAAGCATCCCAACCTAAGAAAGTCAAGGACCTGGTCATTAAACACACTCCTTTGAAATCTAACTTTACCTATGGGCACACACATGATTTAAAATATATCAGTAATGATTTCTCTGCTAAACCAAAATTCAAACAGAATTTTGGTAACACTAACAAACAAGGACCCAAAAATATATGGGTACCTAAGGATAAAATTATATATGTAGCAGATATCTTTGACAGCAAGACTGAAACACCAATCCTGGTACCTGGACTCTGGATGCTCTCGACACATGACGAGAAGAAGGCATATGTTCCAAATCCTGGAACTTAAACTGGAGGCTATGTAGGTTTCAGAGGCAGTCAGAAGGGGAATATCATTGGCTCTAGAACTGTAGGTAACGGTAATCTTCCTTCTATTACTGATGTTCTATTAATAGATGGATGAATGCATAACTTGTTATCCATAAGTCAATTAAGTGATAACGGTTATGATATAATCTTCAATCAAAAGTCCTGTAAAGTAGTTAGTCAGAAAGATGGATCTATCCTCTTTAATGGGAAGAGAAAGAACAACATTTACAAAATAAAACATTCTGAAATGAAAAGTCAGAATGTAAAATGTCTATTGTCTGTTAACGATGATAAATGGGTCTGGCACAGAAGATTGGGGCATGTTAGTATGAGAAGAATATCTTAGATTAACAAACTCAATCTGGTCAGAGGACTTCCTAACCTGAAGTTCAGCTCAGATGCTCTGTGTGAATCATGTCAAAAAGGCAAGTTCTTAATACACAAGGACGAGTCACACTCCGTGTTTTTCGCTTTCTGTAACCAAGTTCAAAATGAGAAAAATCTTAGAATTGTTAAAGTCAGAAGTGATCATGGTGGAGAATTTGAAAATAAAAGATTTGAAATATTTTTTAATGAGAGTGGAATCTCTCATGATTTCTCTTGTCCTAGAACTCCCCAACAAAATGGAGTTGTAGAACGAAAGAATAGAACTTTACAAGAAATGGCCAGAACCATGATCAACGAGACTAACATTGCTAAGAACTTCTGGGAAGAAGCAATTAACACAACGTGTTACATTCAGAATAGAATCTCCATAAGACCTATTCTGGATAAGACTCCATATGAATTGTGGAAGAACAGAAAGCCCAACATCTCGTATTTCCATCTATTTGGATGTATTTGTTTTATTCTTAACACCAAAGAACATCTGAACAAGTTTGACTATAAAGAACATAAGTGTACTATGTTAGGATACTCTGAACACTCAAGAGGCTAAAGAGTATACAAGAGAGAAACAAAGATTGTAGAAGAGTCAATTAGTTTTAGATTTGATAACAAGCTTGGCTCTCAAAAGTCAAAGCAAAATGAATCTCTTGCAGATATAGAAGTCCAATTTACAGGTACTGAAGTCACTGCATCAGAAGGTCCCAACAAAGAATCACAAATAACATTAGAAGGAGATGTCACAGACATTACAACAACATCTGAATAACCTCTCCAGAAAAGACTATCCAGAAGCAGCCTAGCTCATCCTGAAGACAAAATTATGGGAAAGAAGGAAGACCCAATCAGAATAAGATCCACATTCAGAAACTCTGAAGAATCTCTTATGGGATTAGTATCTCTGATTGAGCCAACTTCCATTGATGAAGCACTTCTGGACAATGATTGGATATTAGCTATGCAGGAGGAATTAAATAAATTCACCAGAAATGATGTGTGAGATCTAGTTCCTAAACCAAAAGGATTCAACGTCATTGGAACAAAATGGGTATTCAGAAACAACTTGAATAAACAAGGAGAAATAATCAGAAACAAAGCACGACTGGTTGCACAAGGTTATAGTTAGCAAGAGGGGATATACTATACAAAAACCTTTGCTCCAGTTGCCAGGTTAGAATCTATCAGACTTTTAATTTCCTTCGCTATGAATAATGGTATCACTCTCTATCAGATGGATGTCAAAAGTGCATTCTTAAATGGATACATTGATGAAGAAGTTTATGTGCACCAACCCCCTGGTTTTGAAAATTCCAAAAACCCAAAATATGTTTTCAAACTAAAGAAATCACTATATGGTCTGAAACAAGCTCCCAGAGCTTGGTATAAAAGACTAAGTAGCTTTCTGTTAGAAAATAATTTCACCAGAGGGAAAATGGACATAACCTTATTCTGTAAGTCATTTAAGAATGACATTCTAGTTTGTCAAATTTATGTAGATGACATTATTTTTGGATCTACTAAAGCCTTTCTAGGAAGAGAATTTGCTAAGTCTATGCAGGAAGAGTTTGAAATGAGCTTAATGGAAGAACTCAAATTCTTTATGGGCATTCAGATCAATCAAACTCCAGAAGGAACTTACATACACCAGAGCAAATACGTCAAAGAACTTCTGAAGAAATTTGACTTATCAGAATGTAAGACACCCAAGACTCCAATGCATCCTACATGCATTCTGGAAAAGGAAGAGGTAAGTAAAAAGGTAGAATAGAAGATCTACAGAGGTATGATTGGCTCCCTCTTATATCTTATAACTTCAAGACCTGACATTCTATACAGTGTATGTTTATGTGTCAGATTCCAATCAGATCTTAGAGAATCTCACTTAACGACTGTTAAGAGAATTTTCAAGTATATGAAAGGTACTACTAATCTTGGTTTGTTTTATAGAAAAACCAATGAATACAAATTAGTAGGATATTGTGATGCTGACTTCGCTGGAGACAGATAGAAAGAAAAAGAACTTCTAGAAGCTGCCAGTTTCTGGGAGAAAATCTGATCTCATGGACCAGTAAGAGGCAATCCACAATTGCATTGTCAACAACTGAAGCTGAATACATAGCAGCTGCTGGATGCAGCACATAGATGCTCTGGATGAAGAGTCAGCTTGAAGACTTCAATATTTTTGAGAGTAACATTCCTATATTCTGTGATAACACTTATACAATTTGTTTGTATAAGAATCCTATTTTACATTATAGGGCTAAGCATATAGAAATAAAATATCACTTTATTAGGGACTATATTCAGAAAGGAATTACTTCCTTAAAATTTATTGACACAGACCATCAATGGGCTGATGTCTTCACTAAACCACGTTCTGAAGATAGATTTAATTTCATTCTGAAACATCTCAGCATGAAATTATGTCCAGAATAAAAGTTTTATTTATATATTCTTTACCCTCAGAACTTTATGTTTTTTTGTGAACATCTAATCAATAATTTTTCAGAAGTTAGAAGGATAGTTGCATCAGGATCTATCTAAGAAGATCTGAACGGTTCATTTCAAAGATAGAAGCGTACAATTCACATCATCAACATCTGTCATCCTCTCACAAGCGTCCTTCTAAGGCTGAACACGCGTTCAAATTCTGAAGGGATTAAAAGCTTTATTTGGATGCATTGAGACGTGTGTCACTGGTAACTGTTTTATATCTCCACGCCATCTCCATATTTTCAGGATTCATAAATGCTGTGTAATCATTATTTTTTTTCGTTCTTACTGATTAAGCTTTCAAATTGTTTATAAATACACAATTCACTTTCACTCTCACTTCTTCTCGCTACTGTTTTATCTCTAAGCTTTTCTTTTGCAAAACCATATTTCAAAAATCCACAACAGTCAGTGTGAACAATGGCTTCATCTTCAAGCGCTCAGAATCCTTAATGTGCTTTGGGTTCATCTCCGTCAACAGTAGAGAGATACGGAGAACCGTCAAGAATGTTGTTAACCCCCATTGATTCTCTAGAGGTTCTCTGCGAACTTATCATTGATTTTGAGAGCATGAAAGAAAACGGATTTGATCTTACATCAGATGTGGAATTTCAAGGTTGGAACAAATACTTTAATCGTCTTCTGGGTCCAGTTTTCCCAAAATTGGTTAAGGAATTCTAGATTCACGCATCCTCTTCAAATCATCAAGTAATTTCATATGTAATGGGGAAGAAGATTGTTATCACTGAAGAACTGATTGCAAAGCTGATTGGTCATAACGGCGGAGGAATCTGTTGCAGTGATATGGCTGAGAAATGTTCTGACCTATCAACGATCTCGAGAGAAATTTTCACCTCTAGGCAGCCTTCTAACAAGATAAAAGATCTAAAGGATTACTTCAGAATTTGGGCAAAAATAATTTTGGGCTGTATCAACCACAGGAAGCCAACAAGCTCTCCTGATTACATAAACATTGATCAACAATTCCTGTTATACTTCATTGTTCAAGACAAAGGCAAAGAGACTGAAGAAGCCACTGCGTCAGAAACTGCTACAAATTTCTCTGAGAAGCTTGAGCCTTCCTTGGATATACCTTTTTCATCTTTGGTTATACAAACTCTTGAAGAGTTGAAGAAAGAAAATGCAGTGATCAAGGAGAGATTAGACAAGCAATATGACACATGTAAAGAAATCAAAGGAATGTTGGGAAAACAAGAGGAATAGAATACTCAGATTAAGAGCTTGCTGGAAGCGTTGTTCACACGACTTCCCCCACCTCAATATTAGTTTTTTTAAACTTTTTTTCTTTACTGTATTCATTTCTTTTCTTGTTTTGTTTGCCTCTGAGCATGTTATTGCAATCAAAGTGAATATAACTCATCTTTTGACTCTGAATATTAATGCTTATATTGCTTTTTGATTCTTGACAAAAAGGGGGAGAACGTAAGATATTTCTAATAACAGTATATTGAGACACAGTCTTAAAATTTTTGAATATCATAACTTCTCGTTTCTCTTTCTGAAAGCAAAACAGGAACAAAACTCTGATGAAGATATAAGTAGATGCATCCAATGCTCTGATCAGAATGAACTTCAGGGAAGTAATTCATCTCTATCTGAGTACTCAGCTAAGGGGGAGACCCTATAATGATTTATGTTCTGTTTATTCTGATTGAAATATCCTAGTTTTTGTCATCATCAAAAAGGGGAGATTGTTAGAACATAGTTAGATTCTACAATCCTAGTAAGAGTTTTGATGATAACAAACACAAAGAACAAATATGCACTCTAAAACTATATTCTGTTTTGTAGAGAAGTTCTGATGGAACAAGATCAGAAGATAAGCTACAAGGTTGTTCCTGCTGTGAACATAGACAATTCTCAAAAATCTCTGATGATAGAAGATCAGAAGTTACACTAAAAGAAAGATGTTTTAACTCTGATTACACATTTCTGGGAAATTAAGTCTAACGCTGCAAACAAGATCTTATAGCTCTGATCTTCAAAATCCCTGAAGCAAGCAGCAACGCATACCTCAATGTTCTGAAGCATTACAAATCATATTTTTACATCTCAAGAATAACGGCTGGAAGGGAACAAGGATCTTTATTTTTGGAAAGCACCTTAACTGTCATTAATCAAGTTTCCAAAAGATCATTCTTGCCGCGCCTATTTAAACAAGACGTGAGGATAAATCGTACATGATTTCACAACTTTCAACCACGCTGCAATCTTTTCTATTCCTCATACTTACTATTCTCTCAACTGTGTAAAACATCACATATTGTGATACTATTTTGTAAGAAAACATTATTGTACACCGTCTTATAATTATATTATTTAGTGCAATTCCTTGAGAAAAATCGGGTTATGGTTATACTCAAGAAGACTCTGGCAGTAGTCAAAGTAGATTTGTAATCAAGATTTATTAGTGGATTAAGACCTCGTTGGAGAGAGGAGAAATCACCTTGACGGGTGGACTAGAGTAGTTTGAGTTCAAATGAACAATATAAAAATCATAGTGTTCTTTCCATTGATTTTAAGATTCCAATTCAACCCCCCTTCTTGTGTTTTTCAATTCTTCAAAGCGTACGACTATGTCCCGTTATCTCGCCATTTGTCTATCAGTAGAAGTCTTATCGCCTTGATCAGCATTCATCAAGGGCTCTAGAAGTAGAGGTATGTTCAAGTCTCCATGGATCCCCATAGAGTAATCTTCACAAGTTCATACATTCCCCGCCATTTCCACGACAAATCACTTTGGATGATAAAGGAGTATGATTTTCTCCCTTGAAATATCACAACCTACAGAGTTCCAATCAGTACAGTTCATGGAGTTTCTCTTCCCCAACTGAGCTTGTTCCTCCAAGGTTGTAAAACCCCTTTCAGACTTCTGTTCTCTAGTAGATTTCATTTCCTTAAAAAGGGTGTTTCCTCAACAAGAGTATTTCCCCAACAAGGTTTATTTCTCCAACAATTTACCATCTTCTAGATACAGTTCAGATACAATCTAGATATAGATTCATTCTGACACTCATTCTAGATTCTCTTCTAGATACAGTTCAGATATAATCTAGATATAGACACTCATTCCAGGCTCTCTTCTAGATACAATGCAGATACAATAAAGATATAGATTCATTCTAACACTCATTCCAGATCCATTTCTAGATACATTTCAAATACAGTCCAAATATAGATTCACTTTGACACTCATTCCAGATTCACTTCTAGATACAGTGCAGATAAAATCAAGATACAGATTATCCTGGCACTCATTCCAGATTTCTCTTCCAGATATAGTTCATATACGATCAAGATACAGATTCATTCTGATACTCACTCAGTACATCTTCCAAATACAGCTCAGATATGATCAAGATACATATTCATTTTAATACTCATTCAATACATCTTTTAGATACGTTTCAGATGCAGTCCAGATATGGATATCATTATGATACCCATTCAATACATCTTCAGTTTAAATCGCTTAAAGATTTATTCTGATTCTTATCATTCAATACCCACTATGGTACCCATTATGGATATCATTCAATACCCATTCAATACACATTATGGATATCATTCAATACATCTTCATTATGATACCCATTATGATATCATTCAATACCCATTCAATACACCTTTCTCTGGTTCAGCTTAAATCGCTCAAAGATTTATTCTGATTCTTATTCAGTTAAAGTTAAGTACAAACATCTACTAGTTCAGTTTAAATTGACCAATGATTTATCCTGATGCTTTTCCAGTAGACCTTTCTCTGGTTCGGCTTAAATCAACCAAAGATTTATTCTGATACTTCTTCCAATTGAAGTCAATATTTATTTCAGATGGCATCTATAAGCCCATCTCCGAAAAATATCCATCACCTATTGAAATGGCATCTATAAGCCCATTCCTGATACAATCAACCAACAACATTACCTCTTGCACAGGCGAGTGTAAATTTCTGGGCACTTAAGTGTTCAATCATCTCCTACCTTCAAATTACGAATGGCGTACATGCCAATATAACTCTTCAAGTTTAAGAAGATTGATCAGGGGCAACTGTTGTACCCCAAAATTTTCCATCCCATTTTCTTTCTCAATACATTCTTTCAAGGCTTCTCAAATACCCAAGACACTCAAGGGTTGACTAGTCAAGATGCACCTCCTAAACCAAAGGCCCACACTAGGGTTTGGAGTTTCTCAAGGATATTTGGATTGAAAAGGTCTCAAGTGGCTTCCATGGTTCTTCATAGTTCCTTAATAAGGTTCATGTCAAGTTTCAATACTTAAATCACAAGTTTGCTCAGTCAATGGCTCAGATGATTGAAAATCAACTATATTGATCAAAAAGTCAACTATGGTCAACATACAGTCAAACTTCAAGATTTTTGGTCAACATCAACATTTTGAAGTGATATTCATCATTTGATCAAGGATTGATCATGATTCCCCAAGGAAAACCCTCAAATCATCAAAAGTCAAGAATTGTCAAATTAGGGTTTCCTTTGGAGAAGTCAACTAAACTTTGACCAGGCATAACTTTCACATACTTCATCAACTTTTCCCCAACCAAAGCTCATTTTGAAGAAAATTCAATTCTCTACAAATTTTTTACTATGCTCAAGTCCAAAAAATGCTTCATTTGAAAGATATGAGATAAAACATTATAGGTTATTTTCAAAAGTCAACAAAAGACACTTTTTGTCAAGGCAACCTACATCAAGATAATGTCTTCAAAAGCAAAAATGATAAACATAGAGATTGTATAGGACATATTTAGATTTCTAAAAAGACCAAGATCATATTAAAAAGATGAAAATTTAGAAAGTTATGAGTTTCACAAGTTGGGAAATTTTGAATAAACTCATGAAGTTCAAATTAGGCAATTTTGAAACTTTGAACTAGTGAGCCTAATTTTTGGTGTTCAAACATGTTTACCAAATATTAGAGGGCCTCTAAGTCCATTTTTACATGGCTTTGATTTTTACTTATATTTATCTTGATTTTATTTAGTTTAAAATAAAATAAATTGAATAAAATCACAAGAAATCATGGGCTAGTGCATATGGGCTTGACTTGATCAGCTTGAGGCCCAATAATTTGTGCAAGGCCAATACAAGATGTTCAGATTCATTGAAAAAAATGGAAATGGCAAGGATATCACAAATATGGTTATTTTTCAAAAAATTAATTTTTGTTTTAAAACCATGATTAATGGTTTGGTTCCTTCCATATTAATCAAGGCCACTCACTCCTCTATATAATGCACATCAACTCAGACCAAGGGACCACGCATAACTGCCTCAAGGAATCACTACAAATTTATCAAAAAAATTCAAAAGAGGTGCAATTTTGTGTAGCAGCTTCTAGCCATCCACAATCAAAACCAACCAAACATTCGTGTTCCTGAAGTTCCCAGGAACTCATTCTAGTCCTTCCCAAAGCTTGAAGCACCCTAGAACACGCAGACCAAGTAGCTCTAGTTGGGTAAAAATTCATAATTATAAACTCTCAATTCTTACAGTGTAAATAGTTTATAAGCGTTCATGCATGTTCATACTGATGTTTAAAATGCTTTAGAACCATTGCTTTTATGTTTTGGTGGAGGAATTTGAAAATGCCATCGCTAGGGCATGATTACAGTAGAGCTTTGATCTGCTGTGTATAGACGTTTTCAGGCCAAGCGGAGGACACCATTGAACCCGCAGCCCCCGATTTAGAGGGACCATGATCTTTTTTCCATTTAATCCACTGTATTTTTGCAGATCGGAATTACAACTCACCGGAGAAGAAGGAGTTGACCATCGTGAGGGGTGGTCTGACACAATTGGTTCATTTAAAAGACAGGGACCCACCTAGGCACGTGCGTTTTATTTAATAATATGATTGAGTTTGTTGTAATATGTTTGTTTATTTGTGTTTGAATCAATAAATGAATGATTTGTCCCAGTGGTAGCATGTGTGTCTTAAAGGCGTACCTCCCCCATGTCCTGGGTTCGATCCAGGCGTGAGGGAGTTTTATTTTTCTAAAAATTTCCTTTCAGATCCAATGCATATAAGGAATAGCCAGCATACGGTATGAATCTCATCTGGGTCATCAGATCCCCAACTCCAAGATCCAACGTTTCCAGATGCGTAGGCGTATGTTAGACCCCAAAGAAGAGTAATGTTGTTGTACCCCAAAATTTGCCCTCTCAATTTCTCAAAAATTCTCTCACAAGATCTCCATTGATTCAAGACTGCACCAAGATTGATCAACTCAAGATACCTCCCCAAACACGGATGACTCAAAATTAGGGTTTGAGTTTGTATAAGGACAATTGGACCTTTAATGCTTCATATGATTTTCATAAATCATTTTGGACTCCCAATATTGCTCATGTCAAGTTTCAGGCTTTGGATCACATTTTTGCTCAGTCGATTGATCAGTTGACCTAAAATCAACTATATTGGGGAAAAAGTCAACTATGGTTAATTTACAGTCAAAACTCATAATTTTTTATCCATATCAACATATTAAACTCATATAAACCATTTGATCAAGTTTGAATCACAACTTCTTAAGAAATTTGACCAGATCACCATGATGCAAGATGATTCAAGAAAAACTTCTAACATGAAAGTTTTAGATCTCAATGAGATCAGAAACATTGCAGGGCCGAAATTCTTCTAGAAATGCTTGGATCTCAAGTTATAAATCCATGAAAACATGTGTGTGAAACTAAAACACTTAGTAAAATTCTGGGTGTTTTAAAGTTAGAACTTTGACAGAACTTCTGGGCCAATTTTCATACAGGTATAATGAGACTTTGAAAAATTGATTCAAAGAAGGATTGCAGAGCATGTCACAATCTTTATAAAAAGTCAAAGAACTCTGTCAGATCATGTTGGAGAAGGGATAATCGAATATCAGAAGTTAGACATTCGTTCTTAAATTATGAGTCATTTTCATGATGAACATCTGATCCAATTCCAAACAATGTTGCATAATCCTACTTTTCAGGCCCTCTAGCGTGTGTATCTATCCTTAATCAGAAGATTATATGAGCTTTTGAGCTATGAACCACTTGATTTAAGCTTTGTCCAATGCACCTTGCCATTTAAGGAAGAAAGTTCACACTTCCATTCTGGAAAAGTGACTTTAATCATAAAGTCCATTCTCCTTGAGCTTTGTGTTTGTTCTTTCTGCAGAAGCATCCCCTACAACTCAAAACAGGAATGTTTAAAGTTTCTATCCACCATATCTTGCCTTGAAACCATGTTTGTCTAAGCTTGCTTCAACAACAAGTCAAAATCCATAACATGTGATTTTGTACTTCTGACTTCACCAAGTTTCCAAACCCTTTGCCTATAAATTAAACCTTCATTTACAAGATGAAGAGAGGATTGGACAAGCCCTTGAACTCACTAAAACACCCTAGAACCAGAAATTGCAACACAAGAACAAAAACTTGTCATTTCTGATTTTTGAATCCAATTTCCAAAACCTCTCGTGCGTTTCTTGGTCAAATCATCCATAAAGTTTCTGATACACATATAGAAGCTATCCCAACCTCTGTTTTCAGACCGTAACATCATCTTCACCAATCTCCATTTTCAAAAACAGAGCTTTACATCTTGGTTTCTTCAGAATATTTCAGTCATCCATAGCTCAAACTAAGGTTTGCATTAGCTTTCTGGGAACTTGAGGAATCTAACCAGATCATCCCAACAACTTAAATCAAGCTCTAATTCAGAACACGATCTTCAGCTGCAAGGTAAGTTCTTCTGATTTTCATCTCATTATTTAGGCATTGTTAGGCTTGCATTTTCAAAGAAAAAATGTAGATATCGTTGCTCTGAAACTATACATATCTATAGATTTTATTTATATGGCCGAAGTAGAGAGAATTTAGGATCATAACTTCTTGAAAAAATAGGGTTCAGATTAGGGCTAGCAAAATTCATGTTTTTTTCTTCTGATTTATTATTTTAATGCTTTGTAGTTCTAGAACCATGATGAAATTTTCTATAACTTTCACGTTTACATTTTCCATTTTGGTTGAGAAATGAATTAGTTTCAGGTGCTCTGGCTGGCGCGAGGAAGAAGATGAAGTTCATCATCAAAACTGATTTTGTAATATATATTTATGGTTTTGTTTATAATATTGAATGTATAGTCACCCCAGTGGTAGAGAGCGCGCACGTAAGGCATTAGTGTTAAGGGTCCTGGGTTCTATCCCCAGGAGCACCTTTTTGTTTTTATTTATTAACATTTTATCTCATTTACCTGTTAGCAGCACGCCTAGACCAAAACTTCTAGGACTTCTCATTCTTGCTTCATTTACCTGTTAACGACACGCCTAGGCCAGAAATTCTAGGTTGTCTCATGTTTGCTTCTAGCATCCCTCCCCATATATTTGTTAACAACATACCTGGGTCAGAACTTCTATGCCTTCTCATTTTTGCTTCCAGCATCATCCCTTCCATATACTAGTCAACAGCACGCTTAGGCCAGAACTTCTAGGTCTTCTCATTTTTGCTTCTAGCATCATCCCCTCCATATACTTATCAACAGCATGCCTGGGCCAGAACTTCTAGGCCTTCTCATTTTTGCTTCCAGCATTGCCCCCTCCATATACTTGTTAGCAGCACGCCTGGGCCAAAACTTCTAGGCTTTCTCATTTCCTGCTTCCAGCATCATTCCCCCATTTACTTATTAGTAGCGTACTTGGGCCAGAACTTCTGGGTTTTCTCCTTTCCACTTTCTAAACCCCCCTGACTTTAAATTTTATTTTTATTTTATTGTATTTCTTTTATTATTTTAGTACCATCACTACTATTTTGTTATTATTAATCAAAAAACACCAAAAAAATATTATATTAAGTATTTAAATTATGTAGTTTATTTTTATTTAACTTCTTAAAATAAAAATACCAAAAACATTTTCCTATTTAATTTCATTTCTTTAACTTCATATTAAATTTAGGTTTAGTTCTTTCTCTTTGTTTAAATTAAAATTAACTTAGTTTAATTTTCTTACTTCTAACTATTTATCTTCTTTTAAGAAATTAGGTTAAAATATTCCCTTTAACAAAATCAAAACAAATTCATTTTCTTTTCATTCATGTCTTGTACATTATATACGTTCAATTCTTATACATTATTCAAGTTCAATATGGTTGTAATAGTTAATTAGGTTTAATTTCTTGCAATCCCCATTTGTAAATTTGTACACCCCATCCCCAAATGATGTAATAACGTAGGATATTTACTTTCCGCAATTTATCGCTTTCATATAAATGCTAGTAATTAGGGTTTATATGGAAAGATAAAATCAATGCTTAGAAAACCCTAATCCAAGATAAACCAAGCATGAAATACAAACACTTGCACACTTTTCACCTCTAGGGTTAACTCCACTTATTGCCTTGAGAAAATGGTCATGATACGCATGTGAGACATCTTATCAAAAACAATCGAAACACAAGATCATAGCCCCTCGATGACGCTACGAATGTTGCCTTCAGAATGATCTTAGTCCCTTAAGAAAAATGCTAAGGTATCCCACAACATTTCTATCTATGACTATACGATGACCCACGTCCGTCCCTTTATATCCAAAGATAAGGCTACGTACCAATCAATGGTGAGATAGCAATATCAAAGGAAGGAAGGAATAAACAAAAGACTTTTGAGTAGGTGGAACATTTTAGTTGCTCGCTCACAATCCATCTTCAAAAATAAACATCTTTTCAAATACACTAGACACTTTCAAAACATGAAATATTTTCAAAAAGTCCAACACTTTGTATGCATTCTTATAGAGACGAGAATCATTACAAAGTTTTCCTAAACAAAGGCGCTTTTCAAAAATACTTTCAAAACCCACCACAAACACATTTCAAACAAAGTAATTTCAAAAGTGATCTAGCAAGCAACTAAGAGCCAATAAATAACTGTGATACGGTGGGAGAAATGACTTGAGGTTTTGCGTTTGTGTTTGCAAATGTTTCGGTTTAGCAAGAGTCGCCACCGACTTTTTGTTTTATCCTAAGGAAAGGTCAAAAGCACAGGAAAGACCTTTGAGATGTTTTCTTGGGTTCGGGGAGTAGATTATGAAAAGGGAAGGTGCAAGCACCCTTTTCATCCATGGTTATCCATGGGCTCTTAGTTACTTGTTTAGATCACTTGCTTTTGCTTTTCAATTGTTTGAAATGGTGTTTTGTGTGTGTTTTTTTTAAATGTTTTGAAAAGAGGCCATCGTTGTGGCAACCTTTGTAATGATTCTTGTTTGAATGTATACAAAGGTGTATTGTCTTTTGAAAAGATGTTTCAATGTTTGAAAGTTTGATTTGGGAAATGTTTTGAAATTGTGTTGTGAAGTGTGTTTGAAAATAGCAAGGATGTTTTTGCAAGTTTTTGATCAAGTAACTAAGAGTTGTTTACCCTATTTTACTCAAAGATCTTTCCTATACGTTTTTTAACCCTTTTTGACAGTGTTGTTTTACCATTGTATTTGGTAAACAACCTTGTATTTGGATGTTAAACGGGACAAGCGCGGGTCATCGTATAGACCATGATAGCAATTGTGTCAAGTATTTTTGGCAAATTTTTGAGGGACTTGATCATTTTATTTAGGCAACCAAGATAGCGTCATCGAGGGACTATGATCTTTTGTTTTTCATTTGTTTTGCCAAAGTACCCAACATGCATAACATGGCCCTTTTGTTTAGGCAACCAAGTGGAGATACCTTAAGGGGTGTTTGTGTGCAAGTGTGTTTTATTGCATGCATGATTTTATCTTGAATTAGGATTTTATATTTCATTGATTTTATCTTGCCATACATATCCTAATTACTAGCATTTACATTTGAAAGCAATAAAATGCGGAAATGTAAAATCCTACGCTATTACAATATTTAGGGGATGGGGGATACACACTTGTACATGGGGGTGGTTCAACGAGAAAAATAGATAAGAAAAGAAAATAACAAGGGGAAGAAAAAGAGAAAGAGAGAGAGGGCTAGCGCGCTGCTGAGAGGAAGTCAGAAGTTCTGATCCAGGCCTGCTGCAGGATTATCAACCTGTTGGTGAAAATGTATGAGTCAGAACTTCTGACTCTGGTGCCCTGCAAAACAGAAACCTGTTAGTGGGAAGGTCAGAAGTTCTGACCCCCATGCGCTGCAAGACAAAAGTTTGTTAGTGGGGAAGTCAGAAATTTTGACCCTGCTGGAAACACAATAATTTTCAGAAGTTCTGATATTATTGACAGCAAAACAGGCCTTAGAAGTACTGACGTCAAAGTCAGAGCTTGATTTCCCCCTATGCTAGCCAGAACATCTGCAGTTTTATTATTTTTCCACAAAACAGAAGGCATGCCTAGGATGATCTCAGCAGGTGTCAAAGTGTTTCAGAAGGCAGAACCAACAAGGTCACAAACAGGTTCTACACTGATTCACTTCCTACTTAAGCATTCATAGGTATGAAAATCCTCAAAACACATACAGCAGCAACATGATATTTACATTGTGTTTATTGAGCATGCAAAGCTGGTGATGTTTAGAAGTGTGATGAGAGTCAGCAGGTGCTTACCTTGTTGTTGGAAGAAAAATTATGAGTTGGAGCTAACTTTAGCTCTGATGGTGTTCTGGACAGGTTCTTTTTAGGATGGGTGGATGGAGAAGATATGTGTATGTATGGTAAGACACTGTATGGACATTCTCTAGTCAGGAAGCAAACTGAGTATCAATGAAGTTTGGAGGCAGGAAGTTCAAAGTTATGAAACACTGGGGATTTTGGAAGAGTTTCACAAGATTTCCTTCACTAGAGTTTTTTGTTCCTCTTCTAGCAATTTTTTTCTGGATGTTTTTTTCACGTCCTTTGTGATGGACAATGGTGTCCTATTTATAGGCAAGGCTTTGTGGATTTTTGAACGTTAAATGGCGCCAATATTATGTAGTAGAGGTTAACTTGTTTTTGAAGGAAGTTCATTAAGAGTTGTGATGATGGACAGCTTTTCAGCCTAGGTTGGAACAGTAAGCGAGGATTAAGGGGAAGTGACACCTATAGGCGAAAAGTGGCGCATAGACCCATGCCTAAGCCTGCACAGAGGTGTTACCAAGCCACACGTGGGGAGACCTCTTGGATGAATTCTCAAAAGTGGTTGTGAGCATTAATGAGCATTAAATGGTGATGAGATTTGTCAAAATCCAAAATCTTGTAATAGGAGATTTTGCATCATTACCTAAAACCTGAGCCAGCAGTTCTGCTTCACCAAAAAGAACAACGTAAACCAAATTCTGACCTTGGCCTCTTGCTGCCTCAGCAAATTCTGAGAGTTTTCCAGACTTCCCAACATGCTCCTTTGATCTACTTTTAAAAACTCTGGACTTAATGACCCTGCTTCAGTATTTTACCCAATCTGTTGATCCCATTACCTTCTGATCCCAGTATGTTCTGAAGGAATTTCAGGCTTTGTTGCCTTCTTTACACTTCTCTAACAAACTCTGGCTGAACTTTTGCATTACTGTTGAAAGAGCCATGTTCTATTTAAAGATCACGTGTTGAACCACTTTTACAATCTCTGACTAAGTTGGTGTAGCTGCTGAAGAGCCATCTTCTGACTGAATGTCATGTGTTGAGCCAAATTTGCAACTTCTGACCGTTTCTGCCTGGAGGTTGGTTCAGAAGCTCTGAGGTGCCATTAAACACTTTTTCCCTTTTTTTAGAAAAATTCGTAAGTATTTAGAACTTAACTTTTCCAAGGTAAAAGTTTTGACTTTTGAGCTTGCAAATGACCATTTTGCTCTTGTGAATTGTTTACTTGGAAAAGAATGATAATAAAGGGCTTGGACTTGTTTAATAGAAAATTTGAGAGTCCAGGATGAATTCTTGAAGGATGAGAGGGCAAATTTTGGGGTACAACAGTTTCCCCTGTTCAATCTTCTTGAACCTGAAGAGTTAGATTGGCGAATCTGCCTTTCGTGACTTGAAGGTAAAAGAGGATTGGACACTAGAGTGCCGGTAAATTTGCACTCGTCAAAATACAGGTTGAGGAAATGGGCTTAAAGATGCTATTTGGAGATGATAGAATATTTCTGGAGATGGGCTTATAGATGCCATCCAAAGTGTTTGTTGAATATCAGTAGAATGAACATCATATTGGTATCCGTATCTGGAACGTATCTGAGTTGTATCTGGAGATTGGATCTGTATGAGCAAAGGAATGGCGTCCGTGTCTGGAGCGTATCCAAGCTGTAACTGTATTTGATTCTCGAACGAATATCAGAATGATTGCCGTGTCTGAATAAGTGACAGAAATACATCCGTGTCTGGAGTATCTCTGGGCTGGGCAATAGGTTTGAAGGAGTGACAGAATGGCAACCGTGTCTAGAGCGTATCTGGACTGTATCTGAAGTTGAGATTTGTATGAGTAGCAGAATGACTTCCGTGTCTGGAGTGTATCCGTACTGTAACTGGATGAGAAATAGAATGGCTTCCGTGTCTGGAGCGTATCTAGTCTGTATCTAAATGAGAAATAGAATAGCTTCTGTGTCTGGAGCGTATCTAGTCTGTATCTGGTTGCTGAAGTCTGAATGAGTAATAGAATTACTGTTGCATCTGGGGTGTATCCATACTGTATCTTGACTTGGAAATTCTGAATGAGTAATAGAATGACCGTCGTGTCCGGGGTGTATCCATACTGTATCTGAAATCTTTGAAATTATGAATGAGTAATAGAATGACCACCGTGTCTGGGGTGTATCCATATTGTATCTTGACTTTGAAATTCTGAAAGAGTAATAGAATGACGGCTGTGTCTGGGGTGTATCCATACTGTATCTTGACTTTGAACATTTGTTAAAGGTAGCTTTCAATCTTATCCTGAAAAGGATAAAATGTTAGCTAAAACACAAAGTTATGTTGCATGACATGTATGACGCAATAAAATGTGTTCTATTTAATGTTTATGATATATGAATGCAATGGATGTGCATATAAGCTGAGTAGTCGTTTTGTTTGAGGAAAATAAATCCTTGATAGCTGGAGATAATGAAATCTTTGACTGCTGCTGGGGAGAATAAACCCTTGGCTGTTGTGGAGATTCAAAATCTTTGATTGTTGAGAATGAGAAACCCTTGTACCACTGTTGGGGATTGAAAGTCCTCGGTAACTTGTGGGGAATTGAGAATCCTTTATGACCTTCCTGGGGAAATAAGGATAACTCTGGCGATATCCACTGGGGAATTAAAACCTGGGAGGCTTCAACTGGAGAAATGAGAACAAGAATCTTCGTCTTGCTGGGAAATAACTCTGTGGGGAAATGTTTATCCTGTTGGAGAGTTTTTTTTTTCAAAAGCTTGGGTTGCATGCCGCTCTACTTGGGGATAGGAGGAAGTTGGATAGTACTCCATCGGGGTTTAGAGGTTGAGGTGTTGGACTCTGTTCGGGAAGAAAGTTTTATCTTCACTAGGGATCTGTGGTTTAAAGTCTTCTGGCTCCGCTGGGGATTGGGAGTTTTAGAACCTTAATCCTGAGGACGATATGTTTCTAACTCCGCTGGGGATGTTGAACTTTAACTCCGCTGGGGATGTGTATTTCAAGGTTTTAGCTCTGTTGAGGATCTGAATGACATACTGTAAGGGATTTCTTCCGGAATAGCCTAAATACGTTTTCCTATACTTTCGACCTATCAGTAATTATCCTTTCTTATTTCGCTTTATTTGTAAGTAGTGATTATATTCAAATGCATATGCTCATTTAACAAATCATTGGACGTTTTCAAATAAAACATAAGTGTAAAAAGAAAGAAAAGGCAAGCAAATTTCTGCACTTTGAAGTATCTTTGTATTAACTTTGTAAGTATTTTTGTACAAAGGAGACAGTCATCCTAGTAAGAGAATGTTGTCGTAAAAAATGAGAAAAATTTATACAAAGAAGGGTGGCTATGTGTAACAATTCCATGGGATTCCCATTCTGCTATAGCCTTCATAACTCTGAGTATCTTGTCCATTCGTCGCTTTGTTCCCAGATGATTGGGTTGATCAGAGGCCTGGAGCTTGTCCGTGAAGAGATTGTCTTTAAATTGATCCGACGAGACATAGTCATACGCTTTAATTCCCTAACTTTTTCCTGGACCGCCCTTTCGGGTTTTCGATCCACCGTGAAACCCTTTTTTGCCCAAGTCGCCCTTTCGGGTTTTCAACTTGCTGGGTGTACAGATTTTTTATTTATCCCTAATTTTTTCCTGAACCGCCCTTTCGGGTTTTCGATTCACCGGGATTCCCATTTTTGCCCAAGTCGCCCTTTCGGGTTTTCAACTTATCGGGTCACTTTATGCGTAGTATCTTTTGACTATGTCTGCGTTCGTAGGGTGCGGTAGGTCGTCGCCGTCCATGATGGTCAGAATCATTGCCCCACCATAAAATATATTCTTGATCACAAATGGTCCTTCGTAAGTAGGAGTCCACTTGCCCCTGAGATCACTTTGCGGCAAGATTATCCGCTTGATTACAAGATCTCCGACTTGATATACCTGATGTCTGACTTTCTTGTTGAAAGCCCTAATCATTCGTTTTTTATCCGTCTGACCATGACAAACAGCCATAAGTCGCTTCTCATCGATCAAATTAAGCTGATCAAGTCGGGTCTGAATCCAATCGTCTTCACTCAAACCAGCATCCTTCATGATCCTTAAGGAAGGGATCTGAACTTCCATAGGTAAAACATCTTCCATGCCATATACCAAATAAAAGGGGGTTGCCCCAGTTGAAGTGCGTGCCGTGGTACGGTACCCGTGCAGAGCAAACAGTAATGTCTCATGCCAGTCCTTGTAGGTGACTGTCATCTTTTGAATGATCTTCTTAATATTTTTTTTCGCAGCTTCAACATCACCGTTCATCTTTGGCCGATAGGGAGATGAATTGTGATGTTGAATCTTGAATTGCTCGCACAGAGCGATGATCATAGTATTGTTAAAATTTGTAACGTTTTCCGTAATGATCCTGTCGGGGATACCATACCGGCATATGAGGTTCTGCTTGATGAAGCGGGCAACCACATTCTTTGTAACGGAAGCGAAATAAGCTGCTTCGACCCACTTGGTAAAGTAATCAATAGCCACCAGGATGAAACGATGTCCATTGGATGTTGTAGGCTTGATCTCTCCAATCATGTCGATTCCCTACATCGCGAATGGCCAAGGAGCTATTAAGACATTAAGAGGAACTGGAGGAATATGTACCTTGTCAGCATAGACTTGGCATTTGTGACAAGTACGGGAATATTGTTGACAGTCAGCTTCCATGGTAGACCAGTAGTAGCCTTCCCTTAGAATTTTCTTCGTCAGCGTATGCCCGCTCAAATGGGTGCCAAATGTGCTGTTATATATTTCAGTCATGATCAATTCGGCTTCAATTTTGTCCATACAACGAAGTAGAACACAATCATGGCTGCGCTTATATAGGATACTATTGCTCAGGAAGAACTTGGCAACAAATCTCCTTAAGAACTTTTTATCATTGACTGAAGCTCCTTCAGGGTACTCTCGAGTCTTGAGATACCTTTTGATTTCATGAAACAAGGGTTGTTCCACTACTTCTTCGGTATTAATCTCATGACAGTGCGCAGGTTCGTCCATTCGCTCAATGGTGATTTGGGGAGCCTCATTATCCCAGTTGAGTTTAAACATGGAAGACATGGTAGCCAGAGCATCCGCTAGCTGATTTTCTTCTCGCGGGAAGTGCTCAAAGGTAATCTGCTCAAAATGAGGCAACAATGTCAAGACATGTTCTTTGTATGGGATAAGATTAGGATGTTTAGTGTCCCACTCTCCTTTGATTTGACTGATAACCAAATATGAGTCCCCAAATACGACCAAAGATTTGATTCCCAAGTCAATAGCGGTCTTGAGACCAAAGATACAAGCTTCATTTTTGGCCATGTTGTTGGTGCAGCTGAAGCAGAGTCTAGTAGTGAAAGGTGTATGGCAACCTTCTGGATAAATAAGTACCGCGCTGATACCGTTGCCAAGTGCATTTGAAGCTCCATCAAAGTATATGGTCCATCGGGATCCTTGTTCAGGTCCGTCATATGGTTCGTTACCTTTAATGTTGTCCAATGTCATAATATCCTCGTCAGGGAAGTTGAACCTCATAGATTGGTAATCTTCGACGGCTTGATGAGCTAGATGGTCAGCTAGTACACTCCCTTTTATAGATTTTTGGGTTGTGTGCTGGATATCATACTCAGTCAGGATCATATGCCATCTAGCGATTCTTCCGAATAAAGCAGGCTTCTCGAAGATGTACTTGATCGGATCCATTTTGGAAATCAGAAAAGTGGTATGTGTCAACATATACTGCCTTAGCCGGCGAGCAGCCCATACCAAAGCGCAGCAAGTTTTCTCGAGCAGTGAGTAGCGAGTATCACAGTCGATAAAATTTTTGCTAAGGTAATAAATGGCATGCTCTTTTCGGCCAGACTCGTCATGTTGGCCCAGTACACACCCCATTGAATTATCCAAAATAGTCAGATACATGATTAAAGGTCTTCCTTCGACGGGTGGCATCAAGATAGGAGGCTCTAGCAAATACTCCTTGATCTTATCAAAAGCAACTTGACAATCATTGTTCCATTCAACTACCTGATCTTTCTTCAACAGCTTGAAGATTGGCTCATAGGTAGATGTTAGGTGAAAGATGAACCTTGCAATATAGTTTAAGCGTCCCAAGAAACCTCTAACCTCCTTCTCAGTGCGGGGGGCTGGAATTTCTTGTATAGCTTAGACTTTGGCAGGATCAACCTCGATGCCTTTGTTACTGACGATGAATCCTAAAAGTTTACCAGACCTAACTCTGAAAGTTCACTTGCTAGGGTTCAGTATGAGCTTATACTCCTTTAATCTGACAAACAGCTTTTGCAGATGGTCGAGGTGTTCTTCTTCTGTCTGTGAATGGGCTATCATGTCGTCTACGTAAACCTCAATTTCATGATGTATCATGTCATGAAACAAAGCTACCATGGCTTGCTGATAGGTTTCCCCTGCATTCTTCAATCCAAATGGCATCACTTTATAGCAGAAGGTACCCCACTGCGTAACAAAAGTAGTCTTATCCATGTCTTTGGGGGCCATTTTGATCTAGTTGTATCCCGAGAATCCATCCATGAAGGAAAATACCTTGTGTTGAGCTGTGTTGTCAACTAAGATGTCAATGTGTGGTAGTGGAAAATCATCTTTAGGGCTAGCCCTATTTAAGTCTTTGTAGTCCACACACATTCTGACTTTGCCGTCCTTCTTAGGTACGGGCACAATGTTAGCAACCCATTATGGATAGGAAGTAACATCCAGAAAGCCAGCATTGAACTACTTCATCACCTCAGCTTTGATCTTTTCTGACATGTCGGGCCTCATTCGATGGACTTTCTGTTTGATTGGTGGACATTCTTCTCTTGTAGGGAGACGGTGAACCACAATATCTGTATCCAATCCCAGCATGTCTTCATAGGACCAGGCGAAGATTTCAACAAACTCATTCAATAGCTGAACTAAGCGCTCTTTGACGCTTAGCTCCAAGTTGGCACCCATTTTAACCTCTCTTCTATCTTCCTCAGTTCCCAAATTGATAGTCTCTAACAACTCTTCATGGGGCAGAATAGCCCTTTCTTCTTGTTGCAAAAGTCTAGCTAACTCTTCAGGAACTTCACAGTCTTCATCACCTTCGTACTCGGCATGATTGACCAAATCTTCAGAGTCACTAAAGGCCAAAGCAGAATAGTCACTCATGGAATCCGGAGTGGATGGATACCTGCATTTTGTGAGTGTGGGTGTGTGTAAGGGATAGCCATCCTTAAACAAAATAAAATGTAAAAGGAAAGAAAATGAACACAAAAGTTTATAGATGAAAACGTCCATGATTCATTAAAGATGGCATATGAAAATGAAAAATCAAAACCCTTACAAATGGACCTATATGCCCCGGGTAAGGCATAAGGCGAAAAGAGTGTATGAATTGTTTAAAAGTTATTACGGACCAACATAAATGTTCAAAAGATAAATTACTAATTGATGAAAGTAATGGGAACGAAGTCTTTCGCCTCCAAGTTGTTTAGTCCTCCTTCAATGGTTGGAAAGATCCAATCTTCAAAGTTGCCTTCTTCATCATCATCTTCTAAATCATGAACTTCATGGTGAGTAATCTTTAAGGGTGGTCCTCCAGCCCGAGAGCAACGCACAACTTTCTGGATAGCAGCAGTGAAACCCAATCCGAACTTGTCTGTCTTATGAGGAAAATATGGCAGCTGACCCCACACTGTACTTCCTCCTTCTTTGATTACAGCCTCCTCATCTTTAAGGGATGATATGCAGGACACAAGCTTGTTGATGATAGGCACATCAGTCATTGTCTTTGCTACTGCGACCTCAGGAGAAACCTCTTCAAAGTGTTGGAAAGGTGTTTCTATGAATTCGCCATCTAACTCCACATAGCGGAAAGAGTTAAGGTGACTTATCATATACTCCTCCTCACCATGAACCGTTATGATCTTACCCTGGACTGGGTATTTGAGCATCTAGTGTAGAGAAGAAGTGACTGCCCCAGCGTTATGGATCCATGACCTTCCCAACAAGCATGAATATGAAGGACGGATGTCCATCACATAAAAAGTAGAGTTGAAAATTTCTGTTCCCACCTTAATTGGGATGTCCACTTCTCCGTGAACCATCCCCTTAGAACCATTGAAGGCTCTAACAATGATATTACTGGGATTTAATGTCAAACATTCACAGTACAATCTGTCCAATGGCTTCTTTGGTAGGACATTTAAAGATGACCCGGTATCAACCAGAACATGAGAAAGTGTGGTTCCCCTGCACTCTACCGAAATATGCAGCGCATCATTATGCTTTCTTCCCTTAGCGGTTAGATCCGCGTCAGAGAAGCCAAGACCATTATCGGCTATAAGGCTAGCCACGCACTCTTGAAACTGATCTGCAGAAGTTTCTTGAGGCACATGCGCCATATTCAGGAATTTGATCAAGGCTTTGGAATGAGCCTCGGAGCAAACCAATAGAGCCAGCATAGAGATTTTTGAAGGGGTTTGCCCCAGCTGCTCTACGACATCATAGTCGCTTTTCTTAATTATCTTTAACATTTCCTCCATCTCCTTTTGGGTGGTCTCGGGGATAACCAAAGTCTGAGCCCTCGTCCTGACGGGCGCTTCTTGGATCCACTTACCTTTATCGGAAGTAATAGTAGAGGGTTCCACTTCGGGAGTAACAATTTCTTCAATTACTGGACTTCGCACAAATGTCTTGACAGGCACAGGAGCACTTGAGGGTCCGAAGACTGCCCGTGGAGGAGCAATCTCCGGAGAGAAGATTCTTCTGCTACGAGTTATCTTACTTGTCCCTGTAATATTCCCTATGTCAGGAATTTCTTCATCAGAATTCTCTTGGACTGATTCACTCTGCTTAACACCATGGTAGAAGATCTCTCCTCCATAATTCCATGGTATCGTCTTGTTGGACTTATATGGGATAGGCCCCGACATGGTAATTTTCAGCGGTACAAACTTAGGATCAGGCGTAATCTTAACAAGTCTTTTGCAGGTCTTGGAAAGATTGTTGGAAATGGTGATTATAGAAATGTCATTGATTGGAGTAACAAGGGTAACATGAGTAACATGAGTGATAGTATCAACAGGAGTTTTCTGAAAGAGGATCTCTTGAGTATCCATCAGGCGTTGGATGCCTGACTTCAACAGTGGGCAGTCAGATTGCATGGTTGAACAAAAGTAACAATCTTTTTCACATCCCGGGAAGATCCCGACTTTCAATAGATTCATTTTAATCATTGGCAACAGAGTCATTAATTCGTCAACAGAGGTAACATGAAGATCTTCCATAATTGCATGGACATTATGACCATGTTTTGGCATAGGAGTGGGTATCACATTAGGTTTTTCAGGGGCATCGAACTCTACCTCCTTGGCATCTATCAAATCTTGGATCTTTTTCTTAAGGGCCCAATAGTTGTTGGTGTCATGCCCTACACTGTCCGAATGGTATGCACATTTTGCATTTGAATGATAATAGGGAGAAGAGGTATTTGGGTTTTTCGGTGCTTCTTTCAAGTTGGTAAGGTTTAACTTTAACAGATGAGGGAGGACCTGAGCCGGTGTCATATTGATCTGGGTGAATTTCTGTTGTGGCCTTTCTACCCTTTGTTGGTTAGCTCTTGGTTGATTGCTGCGAGGTTGATCGGCTGAGGAGTTCTAGATCATCACAGCCCCTACCGCTGGTCGGCGCTCCATTCTCCCTTGATTTCTCTGGGTGTGAACAGCAGAAACTTCCTTTTTGGCTGGGAAGGTCTTCTTGATAGCAGTGGAGGCGGAGGCACCCTTATGAATTTTACCACTCTTAATGCCAGCTTCGACCCTTTCACCGGTCAGAATTAATTCGGTGAACCCTGCAGATGAGCTCCCGATCAAGTGTTTGAAGAACGGACCTGACAGAGTCCCTAAAAACATGTCAACTAGCTCTCTATCCAACAATGGTGGCTGCACTCTTCCAGCCAAATCCCGCCACTTCTAGGCATACTCCTTAAATCCCTCATTAGATGCCATACCCATGCTCTGTAGTTGAGTACGAGTAGGCGCTAAATTTGCGTTGTATTGGTATTGTCGTTAGAAAGCAGCAGCTAAGTCTTCCCAGTTATGAACATCAGATCTCTCAAGTTGATAGAACCAGTCCAGTTGTGTACCCGACAAACTATCTTGAAAAAAGTGGACCCATAGATCCTTATCAGAAGGGTGAGGTTGGATCTTTCTGACGTAGGACCGCAGATGCATCTTCGGAGAGGACAAACTGTCGTATTTATCAAATGTAGGCACTTTGAACTTGGGGGGAATGAAGATCCCAGCAACCAACCCTAATTCTTCGAAATCCAATCCAGGAACCCTTTGCACTTCCATGGCTGCCAACCGCTCTTCCAGATTTTTATACTTATCGTCCGCAGGGGCATATTGCTGCTCAGAGTAATCTTCCTCTTCTTCTTCTTCTTCCTCTCCAGCTTCGGACTCGGAGGGCATTGCAACTCCCTTACCTTTACCATCCTCTTCGACAGACGTCGAGGGGAACTCGAGGACCCTCTAGCCTGGTTCTCAAATCTTCTTCCCATAGTGGCTACACCAGCCCTTTTCTTCTTTTTCTCTTTGTCTTTTTCTTTTTCTAATAGTGCTTTAAGGTCCTCCTGACCTTTTTCTAAGGTCATGAGGAGTTGTTGGAATTGCGAATTATGTGCTTGCAGATCTTTAACCGTCTGCTCTATATCCATCTTGTTGAAATAAACAGCAGAAAGATAAGGAAACCTGGTGTGAAGACCTGTTTATGCATATGATGAGTGATGTGTATTCATGTAATGCATTCAAGGATTCAGAAATTCAAAGTTGTTGTAAAAAAAAAAAAGAACACACATCATATTAATAAGAAGAAATTTGTTAGTACATAAATGCCCCATGGGCAAAAATATTACAAAATCTTTAATGTAAAAAGACATTGCGCATCCTCTTTGGTGCGATGTAAGTGTTAAGAGTCTCCTCTTCGTGAAGTCGGCAGGTAAATTCCGAAACCTTCTTCTCACTGGCATAGAAGCTGGCTTCAAAAGTATTCCGTTCTTCCTTGAGTTGTACCTAACTCCTTTGCAATTCTTCCAATGATGTTGGCATGTTAGGATGTAGGAGGGTGTATGGAACCTCTCCTTCCATAACAGGCTCTTTGATCACGGGGAGAATGTGAGGGTAAGGCATCATAAGACTCTGGGCGCGGGTTCGTACCCACTTGAGATAAGGCTCAAGGGGGATGGAATTCTTGTGCCCCAGTGTCTTACTATCCACTTTGTTGGGCATCCTCAAACCTCAGATAAACCTTTGTCAAAGTCCTTGAGCGTCATTGTCGATGTCAAAAACCAAGTCAGGAATCAGCATGTCATGAGGGCCATCCCTTCGGGCATACCCAAATTGCCTCATAGCTAAACAAGGGTTGTAGGTAATGCCTCCCCTAATGCCAAGTACTGGGACATTAGGGAATTCTCCACATCGATAAATGATGATGACATTTTCTCTGGACCGAGAACACCAATGAAAATCAGAGTGTGTGAGGGTCATCAACCATTGTGACCACCTTAAACCCGCTCATTCTTCAAAACTGTTTGGGGAAGGTGAGAAATAAACCACCTTGCTAAGAGAGGAGTACAACACATGAGAACACCTCTTTTCCTCATTGTTCGTGTGTGAAATGAGTGTAGGATGTCCCCAAGCATTGTAGGCACAAGATTCTGAGATATGAAAATCTTGACAGCATTCACATCTATAAGTTGATCAGGGTTTGGGAACAAGACCAACCCATAGATGAGAAGTGCTACAATCTCCTCAAAAGCTTGTAGATCTAGAGAATTCCAACAGTCTTGTGCCTTCTCAAATAGAAACTTTGCCAAGAAACCCTTGACACCACTTCTGGTTTCCCAATGACCCTTGATATCAGATGGTTGCAAGTGTAATGCTTGAGCAACATCTTCAGGCTTTGGTTCTCTTTCTGTACCGTTGTAGGGTAGTTGATGGA
Source organism: Vicia faba (assembly GCA_948472305.1). NCBI lineage: Eukaryota > Viridiplantae > Streptophyta > Magnoliopsida > Fabales > Fabaceae > Vicia > Vicia faba. Next base: position 552,214,221 of record OX451741.1, read on the forward strand.
GAATAGGAATCCTCAAGAGTTGGGAAAATTCCTCCAAAGTAGGTACTAGTTGGTAATCAGGGAATGTGAAACAGTGGTGTAGGGGGTCAAAGAACTGGAAGAGAACTTTCACCATGTCTTCTTCAATGTTGGAGTTGACCAAGTTGAGAAGTCTACCTTGTCTTTCACTGAAGAGAGAATTCTCTGGAATCTTGGAGGTAAGCTCCTTGAGTTGAGGAGGGATTCTCACAAGGTTGACTTGAATTGTTTTCCTGTGAAGAGATTCCATGACCTACAAAACAAGAACAAATATGAAGATCCAAACCCTTGAAATGGTTAGTGGATGCATATGATGCTTCATGATGTTCATGATGAATGCACAAGCATATGTACAAATAAGTCACGCAAGATCCTAGTTTCAGGCTTGCATGAGGTTTCATAGGTAAGTACCCTCTTGAAGTTAGCTGGCTTAACCTGTCCTATAATAACCGGGTACTAAGGAGCTCAATATCACTGGATTATTTTCCGTGTTCATTGTTTCAATTTAGCCACTTAATTGGCGACCGAAATATTCCAAGAAAACAACCCTCAATGAGTGTAGTATCGAGTATCTACCAACTTCGGACTGCACCAAAGCCGGTCATCTCACTACCCCTAAAAAGGCCAAGATGGTAAAATAAGGTTCTAAGAGTTCATTAGTGCTTCATGACATCACTCAGCGGCCCCATATTCTCTTTGATTGACTCAAAGGCTACCGGTACCCACAAATATGTCGCACTAATATAGCTATTGCTTCAACCATGTCGGTATACCCCGCACAGTTTCCACAACGTATTGCTATGATGGGCTTTTACTGTATAGTCTAAATTATAACTGCAAGTGCACAGCCTATCGAAGTAATATATAAGATTATCGAACCACAAAGACCAATTGCCAATCTACCGACTCTATTGTTAAGGTGTTTATCTAAGGCAGATCAGTAAGGGATTGAGTTCAGTATAGGGAAATAAAAGCGAATAAAATTAAAGAGATAAAACAAACTGGATCAAATGTAAATCAGGAGATCAGACAGTGTCCTAGCATGCATGTATAGTATTTACTTTTGGGCAATATTTTCCATTTATAGCAAAGAACTGTTTAACAGGAACTTGTAGCTTTCGCATACTAAGAACCGAGTTTACTCTTTAAATTAAATTCCTTTATTGTCACTTATAAAGGGTGCCTAACGCGTTAAAGAAGTAAACCTATTTTTAAGAAACAAGTTATTTTGACTTAGTGAAAAAGTGTTTTAATTTTGAAAACTTAACTTAAAGAGATCCTTGGCTTTTGACCAAGAATCAGAATTTAATCCCACAAACGCGTCTGCAAATAGTTTCAAAATCTTTTTCTAAAATTATATCAAGTAATCCTACTTAACCAAATGAACTGCTTTCGCTCTTTTCGTTTGGTCAAGAACTAATCTGGCTTAATCTCAAGTATGGACGGCTTTCGATCTTACCCATAAACTTTTAAACACATTTAAACCAGTATTAAAAACTAAAACATCCCAAAGGTATTTCTATTAGCATGGCATGCAGAACATAGTTATGATCCGATCCTTACATTCTAACCCTAATAAATTTAGCTAGACATGGTAAGCATTTAAAGTCTATAAAACATGTAGACTATGATAAGAGCGTTTAAAGTCTATAAAACATGTAGACTATGGTAAGAGCGTTTAGAGTCTATAAAACGTGTAGACTATGGTAAGAGTGTTTAGAGTCTATAAAACGTGTAGACTATGGTAAGAGCATTTAGAGTCTATAAAACGTGTAGACTATGGTAAGAGAATTTAGAGTCTATAAAACGTGTAGACTATGGTAAGAGCATTTAGAGTCTATAAAACATGTATACTATGGTAAGAGCATTTAGAGTCTATAAAACATGTAGACTATGGTAAGAGCATTTAGAGTCTATAAAATATGTAGACTATGGTAAGAGCATAAAATAAATGAAAGCAATTAAATTAGAACCTTGCTCCAATCGGAGGCTTGAATCCGATACAAGTCGTGGAAATGTAAAAGATAGTATGATAAACTTCAACCAAAATGCCCCAAACTTGAATACAAACTCGCACACTCAAGTGTGATAACTTCCCGATGTGAGAAGATTATCACTTTACAAAGTAGTAATATATGCCTAAGCAGTAACTTGACTTGATCTAAGTTTGCATCTAAATTTGGATGAAAACGAAAATGAAATGAACTTGCTATTTATAGAAGATCCTGAAACTCTGTAAAGACGAGCATGCCCCTCAACTCCTTCTGAGCGGGAAATGGTTTGTGAAGGCCGCGGGCGCGGCCACCCTCCCCGCGGGCGCGGTGAGTGAAAATGGAGAGATCGTGGGAACATGGCAGTTGGCCCCTGGGTGAAAGTGCACCATGTCAGCGCGTTCCCTGTAGCCGGCGCGGAGTTGGACGCCATGTGTGTATTTTCTTGGAAAAACCCTGTTTTTCTGCCGTTTTCGCTCGTTTCTTCTCTGAAGGCTCTGAAAGGACATGTGACCTGAAAACAAATGAAACTAGGGCATAATACTAGAAAAACAATAATAAAACTAAGGAAAACATGTGATATTCGAGTCAGAAACATAGTGCGATTCGGTGTTATCAAATTCTCTCACACTTAAACCTTTGCTTGTCCTCAAGCAAAACTCTCAGAAGTAGTCAAAGGGATACAAGTGTTTTTTCTAGTTATCGAGCTAAAGCAGTAAGGTTCAAGTGAGAGTGTGTTCGACAGGGACCAACTATTTGAACTAATAACATCGAAGTGATACTTTAGCGCAGAATGCGGACATAAACCTTATTCCTACACAAGTCAACTCCTATTACTCCCACTATGCTAAGACTTCTCTTCTAGGTAAGCTCCTTTTCATTCAGGTGTAATCACATTAAGCCCGTTATCCGTACATACTCATAGTGTAGTGACCGGTTAGTGATTCTAATCTTTGCAATGGCATTCTGGTACAAGAATTGGTGTAATCCCGTTATTACCCAATTATAGCTGTGGGGGATCAGATCGTAATCTGCCCTACCGAGTTCAGCACCAGATGTTGTACCCCAAAATTTGCCCTCCCATATTCTTCAAGATTGATCAAGAATCATCTTCAAATGGTTCAAGATTTCTCAAGGGGTTGCACAGTCCCAACCACCTCCTAAGCCAGTCAAATTTAGGGTTTTGGTTCCTTAAATGAGTTTGAGGTTTTTAATGGTTCAATCAAGTCTCAAGGGTCCATATACATTGTCAAGCACCTACATGCCAAGTTTCAAGACTCACAGGGTCAAGTTGCATAGTCAAAAGCTTCATTTGCTTCACAATCAACTGTAGGGGTAAAATGGTCATTTCACAGTCAAAAGTCAGAATTTTTGGTCAACATATTATTTTGAGTACACAATCATCATTTGATCAAGTCTTGATCATGATTCCACAAGCATGGCTCAAAAATCATCAAGATGCAAAAGTTACTATTTTTAGACAGTTGAAAAGTCAACTGTATCTTGACCAAGGCATAACTTTTTCATGGTTCATCATAAAAATCCCATCCAATTCTCATGTTGAAGGGGATGACATTTCCTACAATCCATCTTCACACTCCAAGTCCAGGAAATGCTCTCACAGAAAGTTATCAATTTCTACATTATAGGTCAATTTCAAAAGTCAACAAAAATGCACTTTAAGTCAAAGACCATAACTTGAGATTGGTAAATCCAAATGACATGGTACCAAAGGCATTGGTTAGAGGACTTCAAGACCTTTCCAAAATGTCCAAGAACATGTTCATATGATCAAAATTGAGCAAGATATGCATTGGAGAAGTTGGGAAATTTTCATGAATGTGCAAAAGTCAACTTTGCTCAAAACACCTTGTTTTTGCTAATGGGCCTCAAATTTCTTCTTGAAACCTTATCCAAGGCCTATGCACGAAACATTGGGATTAAATTGATTTATTTTCTTATTTTTAATTAATTAATTGAATTTTTTATTAATATTAATTCATTTAATTGATTTAAAATGTAGGAAATTCAAAGATATGGTTTTCAAATCTTTTTATGAAGCAAATATGACCAATATGAGCTGGAAAATTTGTGTGCACATCAAGGGGACAAAGATCTCCAATTTTGGCAAGTTTTCTCCATCAAAAAGAGGCAAAAAGATTTGATTGAAAATCAAATATACAAACCATAATTCAATGGATCCTTGGCCCAAACTTTGACCTAATTCCCTTCCATTACATATGCATAACCAAACCCTAATGCCATTCACGTGCAAATTGCCGCAGAAACACCATAGCCAATATTGAAAAATCAAAGAAAACTTAAAATCTGTTTGCAATCTTCCAGGCCAGTTCAAGGCATTTTCTGGATTCTAATACATTGCATAGGTTCCCAGGAACGTGTAGGGATCAAAATCACGTGCTAGAACTTAAGGAATTACCCCTTACAGTCACACGGTTTACCACTTTTTTCCAATATCATAATTATTGATTCATGCATATTTAACATATTTTTGTGATTGTTTTGTGTTCATAGGATTCATACGAAGCTAATGGTGTGATTTAATTGCATTGAGATGCCCTGAAACAGAAACTGCCATTGAAGGATTCTAGGGTTTCCAAGCTTTCGAATTAGGGCTTTACAGCACAGGGAAAATTAGGCCTCAAGAGACCTATGGTTGAAACCGTTTGGACATGACGAACACAATGGACATATCGCGCCATATTTATATAGACTAGAATTCTATTCGCTATTATTGGTCGTTCTGTTTTGTGGGGGTTAAAAACCCCCGCTATCTGACTTTTATTTTGCAGGCGAAAGGAGGACGATGATGACGTGCTGCTTCATAGTTGGGTGATTCAAATAATAGCGTGCGCGTTTTATTGATACAGCATATGAGTTATTTTCCATATATTATATTTATCCATTATCTAAATAGCAAAGCGTGCAAAGTGGCTTGGTGGAAGGTGATGTGTCTGGTAACCACTGGGACCTGGGTTCGATTCCCAGGTCCCCCAAAATTTCTATATTGTTTTTCATAATATAATCATGTGCAGGCTTCACAAAGGCGCTCCACCATGCATCCCAAACCTCCAGATGCCATGTGGCCACAATCATAGATCCAAAGGCCTGGATTGGACGACCACCGTATTCCAAGTCAAAGCGTATCATGGACAATTTCCAAAAAGTCAAACGTGGCTTGTGTGTTAGTGGGCCAGATTCAACAAATTCACCTCCTATGGGCCCAACATACCCCCCTGGTTAATTGCTTTTCTTTTTTATTTTCTTTTAACTAATTATTTTTATTATTATTATTACTATTATTTAATTAACTTAATTAATTCTCATAATAAATTCAGACCATTAAAATGTAAATATTATTTATTTTTACTATTTATTATTTTCACCCTTAATTATTATTTTTGTAAATAAATACTAACACAAAATTAATTTAGATAATTAGGTTAACTTCGACATTATTCATAATAAATAAAATTAATATAGAAATTAGGGTTTTACTAACTTTTTTTATTTTTATTTCATAAAAATATTAAAAAAACACAAAAATACTTTTTCTTTAATTATTTAATTAATTAGTTATTAGGTTTAATATTTAATTAATTGCAAAAAAGGACCAAATTCAATTCTTTCTCAAAAAGAGGGTCAAAACCCTAAGACGTTCCCGATTTAATTTCTTTCGCGCTTTAATTCCTTTTGATTATATTGATGTAACTGTTTCCGAGGATGTAATAGTTAATTAGGTCTTTTACCGCTTTCTTTACTTTTCTCGCATTTATTTTCCAAACGGGTTTTGTTTTTGGCGATGTATAGACCCGCGCCTTGTAATAGCGTAGATTTACCTTCCGCACTTTATTTTCCGCACAATTATTAACCGTTAAATATGCATGAAAGACTTGTATGAAATAAAATCAATCCGTAGCTCACAAAGATGCATGTTCAAAGATAATATGAATCGAAACAACACACATGCACATGCCACCCCTAGGGTATGCTTCACTGGTTGCCTCGACGTGGTCGTCAAGTATAGGGTGTTTTAGAGGTCGCCCTCCTGTCTAAAGATCCAGTTGCCTCGAAACGGTTGCCTCGAATACAAAGGATCTAGGACATTAGGATTACCGCTAAGGCGTCCTACTATTGCTTTGGTGACCACACATGTCCCTATCATCGAATTGACCCAAATAACTCGAACGACGGTGCTACCTACTTCTCAATAGTGGGATAGTACTGTCCAAAGGACTCTTACACAGCTTAATTCCTTAGAGTAGGTAGATTTCTCCTGGGTACTTGCTCTTTCAAGAAACAAAAATAAACTTTTCGCACTCACACTTTCAAAAAGTTTTCAAACAAACACTTCATACACTCTTGAGGACTGATACAAGAGTTACCTAGAAGTTTTTCAAACTAAACTTTTTCAAAACCCACACACACTTGAAAAGCAAACAAATTTTTGAAAACATAGTGAGAAAGTACCTAAGAGCCCGTGGATAAACACGGATAGAAAGGGTGCTAACACCTTTCCTTTGTATAATCTACCTCCCGAACCGAGAAACATCTCGAAAAGGAATTTTGCTGTGTTTTTGTCCTTTCCATGTTGGAGAACATAAAAGACGGTGGCGACTCTTGCTTACCGCGACATTTCGCGAACCAGCTTAAAAAATAGTCAGTTCTATTTCCACCGATCACAGAACTGGCGACTCTGCTGGGGACTTATTAATAAGTGAGGTGTACCTTAGGATTAGACCACTCTTATGTTTTCAATTGTATGTCTTGATTGCTTTATATTTGTGGGCTTGCATCGGAGTTTCATAGATCCTAACCCGGATCTGGGGAATACCCTTTAGGTAGCATAAGCTGTGAGGGACCTGTCCGGCATAGACCGACACGGGTGAAGCAGTGGCTACGTTGGTGTGACACCTTGGTCTGTACCAATATCCCTTGTGTTGGAATGAGGAGAATATGGGTCTTCTGAGGAGTCATTAAGCACCAACCGACCTTAGAACCCTAAATTGACCCAACTTGGCCATAGAACAGTAGCAGTATGCTACACTCATTGAGGCTAAACTCTCGCGATGGTTCTGGCCGCAAGAAAAGATTGCGATGCTGGAGTTATGACCGATTGAGGGTAGTCAATGATATTGAGATCCTCTAGAACCCGGTTACTATTTTCTAAGACAGGTCTTAACCAACGAAACTGAAAGAGGGTAGTACCCAAACTCCATGTTGGCTTAAACTCTAAGGGTTGTCTTGTGTGCCTTCAAATCTGAACTACTTGCACATTCTTGTTATCTGACAACATGAGTTTCTTGCAGGTTTTGTTTACAGTCCTTAATCTGGGCTCATAACAGGGTTTACTTACATTACTCCACGCATAGCATAACATCATACCATCATACCATTGCATACATCCTACATAAGGACTAATCCATTTCAAGGATCTCAAGGGTTTGTGATGCAGGTCATGATGAACCAACATGTCTAGCAAGGGGCAAAGGGGATTTATTTTCCCCTAGCCAAGGTTGATAACGTGAGTCAGGGGCTATGACCCACTCGATATGGTAAGCTTTGACTCTTGAAGAAGGACCCTCAACAACATGAACTTCCTTCAATCAAGCCGCCAGATTCAAATTCTAACGAGCTTCTCTGTTTACCCTGCGAGATCCTTGAAAACATTGCATGCATATCATACATATCATTGCATTACAGGTACACTTTTTACAGGTCACTTACCTTCTTCGCTGTTTATTTCAGCAATAATCATGAATCCTAAACCTTCCGCTGAACAAGCTATCAAGGCCCTCCAGGCCCAGAATGCCCAGTTTCAAGAGCTGGTCATGAACTTAGCCCAGGGTCAACAGGAATTGAAGACTCTTCTTTTGAGGAAGAAGAAGAAGAGGACCGTTTTATTCAACACTAGACGTAGATCTGGGAATGGATTACTGAATGAGGCTGAGCTGACTACCTCATCTGTGGGCAAAGACAGTCCCCAAGGGGGGAGGGTTCCTAGTCCTATGGTCTCCGACAACGAGACAGATTACAATGATGAACAGTATCCTCCTGCTGAGGATAAGTACAAACAGCTCGAAGACCGGTTAAGTGCTATGGAGATACAGAAAGTGCCCGGCCTGGACTTCGAAGATCTAGGTTTATCCTCTGGGGTGGTGATTCCCCACAAATTCAAGGCACCTGCTTTTGCAAAGTACGACGGGGCATCCTGTCCTAAGCTGCATCTCAGATCATATGTAAGGAAGATCCAACCTTACACTACTGACAAGAATCTATGGATCCATTTCTTCCAGGAAAGTCTTTCAGGGACTCAACTCGAATGGTTCTATCAACTGGATGGAGCCAATATTTGTAACTGGGAGGACTTGGCTACTGCATTCTACAAGCAGTATTAGTACAATTATGACCTCGCTCCTACGCGTACCCAACTCCAGGGTATGTCACTAGGGACGGGTGAAGGTTTTAAGGAGTATGCGCAAAGTGGAGAGACCTGGCTGGAAGGGTGCAGCCACCTTTGACGGACCGTGAGCTTGTAGACATGTTCTTGGGGACCCTGTCTGGTCCGTTCTTCAACCATCTGATTAGAAATTCTCCTGCTGGGTTTACAGATCTGATCTTGACTGGTGAGAGAATAGAAGCTGGTATCAAGTCTGGGAAGATACAAAAGGGTGACTCCTCGAACACTGAGAAGAAACCATTCAAGAAAGAGTCCAATGCTGCGTACAGTCAGAAGGGTCGTCGTGACCAACACGTAGGGGAAGTCATGATCTCTGGTTCTACGTCACGCCGACAACCGCAAAAGGGAAATCAACGAAGGTCGGACGAGCCTAAGAGACAGTTCACCAACATCAACATGCCATTGTCGCAAGCATTGCAACACATGTTGAAGATGAATCTGATTGCGGTGATAAACCCTCCTGCAGATCCAAAGACTTCTTCTCCAAGCTACAACCCAGATGCGAGGTGTGCTTATCATTCTGGTAGCCCGGGGCACGATACTGAGGATTGTTGGGCGCTGAAATACAAGATTCAGAACATGATTGACGCCAAGGAGATCGAATTCGAGCCTGTTGAGACTCCCAATGTGATCACTGCTCCCTTGCCAAAGCATGGCTAGGATTGAAAAAAAACTTTTGTTCATTCGAATGTTCAAGTTGTATTTTTCTTTGATTATTCAAACATTTATTCATGTCAAACGTTGTTATTTCATTAATGCATTACACGTGTCTGTTTTGAAGTAATTGTGTTTACTATGCTTAAAATTGCTTTTATTTTTTATGATCAACTCTCGATTAAAAATTCTAAGCCTTTTGAGGGAGGATGACGAAAACGATACCACGATCTTTACAGTATGCTTTTGAACAGACCCCGCTGATGAGGTACAGGAATTGTTTCAAATCCTAAACAGTGGAGTGATAAGGAAGATAATCCCTAGTCAACCCCAGATAACTCCAGATAACTCTGAACCAGCCATAATGGGTAATGCCTTTTATTATCATTTTTCACTTTTTATTTTTTTGTGGATGTTCGCGACCAGTGGAATTAAATGATCGTGTGAGCATCACCCAATTCATGGTCGTAACCATACATTTTTGCTTATATATATATATATATATATATATATATATATATATATATATATATATATATATATATATATATATATATATATATATATATATATATCAAGGCAAAAAGATCATTCACTTATTTTCATCGATCCTACACGTAGCGCATGCTTAGGCCGGAGCCGACTACGAGAATAAACTACTTAGGACCCGTTTTGTAAAATTGAAATCGTAGAATGGGGAGAAGACGAAATTAACTCTAATATTTACAAGGTCTATGGTGTAAAAGACGATGTTAATTTTTCAAAAAAGGGTACCTAAGACTAATCACACTCTATCCTAAACCTAAAAACTTTACTTATGGCTCAAAAAACTAACTAAAAACATGTTGTATTCATTTTTAGCAAAAAATTTTCTCAAGGCTAGGAAGTGGTGGAGAACTTAAGGATACACTGTGCAAAATGACTCGTCAATGACATGTATTTTATTTAACGGCTAAACTACTAAAAGGGAAATAACTAAAAGATACTGAAAAATAAAGTACTGAAAAGGGAAATAATGGAAAAAGAAATAACGGAAAGGAAATAAAAGCGATAAAATGCTCATCCCACACTTGAATTGGACATTGTCCCAAATGTTCCAAAGCAAGTCTAGGTAGGAGATACCTGGTAAAACTAGTGAGGTCCACTAGTACCCTCGCCATCCTGAGGTGAATGTCCGGAACGGTGGCTACGACTACGGTGGCGGCGATCTCTATCGAGGTTGAACTGTGCCATGCGCTCAGTGAGAGCAGCATTTGCAGCTTGTAGCTCCCTAGTCCGACCAATCAATGTGCCTTGTGTGGCCTCCATTAATTGGAAGTGAGTAGTGAAGCTACTCTGCTGATGGTGCTGCTGGTTCTGGAAAGCCAATTGACTTTCCATGATGGTAGTCAGAGAGCAGGCATTTTGAATTTGAGACGCCTGCATGAAAGCCATGTTGTCGGTAACCTGTTGCTGGATCGTAGAAAGGAGGGCATCACGCCTCTCCTCTCTAGCCATATGCTCTCTCCACATGTCCTCAGTGACATGGAAGCTTGGGACGGTACCTGCAGGAGGGTTAGAAGAAGATGGTGCAGTGTGTGATAGTGTAAATCAAGGAGGTGACTCTGTTTGAAAGTCATACTCGTCATCAGTGTTGTTCCTCTCCTCTAAAGGAACATTCGGAGGTAACGGACCAGTGAAAGAGGGAGCGCTTAAATCATAGGTCCAGTTACGCTCCAATCTAACGTCAGTGCGACGGGTATAAGGGAGGACAACACTTGGTACATCAGCATTACCAATCATAAGGTAATAGCCACCTTCCCTTCTCGCTTTGCAGAGGCGCATATCTTTCAAAAATTTCAGGCCTGCAGTACGAGGAGGAAGTGGCTCTAAAGTAGCAAGCTTGGTGGCCAAGCCAAGGGCACGAGCGATAGTAGTAACCAGGCCACCAAAAGAAATCGGTGCCCCCTTTTTTCGGACATAGCTCATGTGAGCAATCATAAAGGGCACCGGGTTAATTTTGGTGTCGGTGAGGCATGCTTGCATAATAATTAACTCTTTAGCATTCACCTTGTTCAGGTTTTCCCGAGCAAAGATGGTGGATGCTAAAAGGTATCAGAAGACACGGATGGCCGGATTATGGACACTCGAGGCTAGCAGGCCATCAAAAGAATTTGCTTCTTGGTTTGTAAGTTTTTGCCAGAAAGCATAGCCAGCGGTTGTCCATTCCGTATCCAAGGGTGCCTCACAAATAGCACCTTCCCCAAAAGGCATCCCTAACAACTCAACTAAACCGTCGATGGAGTAACTATATTCACGGTTAAACATTCTAAATTGTACCCCACCTACGGTACTAGCAGTGTTAGGTGTGACATTATAAATAAGTGAACTTAAAAACTCATATGTCAACCTTGGGTAGGTAGATTCTTTTGCAGAGAAAATATTATGCATGCCTATTTTATATAATAAATGAAAAACACTATGATAAATACCTAAAGTGTAGAGACAGTCTTCGTCAATATACCTGGTTGAGTAAATTGCCGTAGACTATAGCTTTTCGAGCATCTTCCTTTGTGTGGATCCCAGTTTGCCGCTTCGAAGAACATACCCATTGAAGTCCATTTTGATTGTTTTGAACGATTTGGAGAAAGAAAAATAGTATGGTGGAGGAAGAAAATAGTGATTTTTATAGATTTGGAAGTTTTGTAGTGGGAAAAGAAATATAATAGAGAATTAGTTGAAGTGGGGAAATTATGGAAGGTAAGGTATAAAAATGTGGGTAAAATGAGGAAGAAAATGGGGTTTAAATAGGAAAAAATGGAGTAAATGGTGAGTTTTCGGAAAATTAGCCGTTTATTACCGTTGGAGGTCCGCGGGCGCGGTCCCTCCCTCCGCGGGTGAGGCCTGTTGAATTTCTAGCTGGACCTGGCTTTTGTTCTTTGGGCAATTGGGCTTCAAAATTGGTGGCTTGCTCTTTTCACTTGGGGTGTACCTAGCGTTTTAAGGTGAAAATATATTTTTTTGTAAAATATATGTGTATATCATACACATACATTTTATTTTCTAATTTTTTTGCAAAATAAAATAAAACAAGTTAAGAGAAAATAAAATAAACACACAGTATATATGTAAATGTAAGTGAGTACGAAGTGCAACTGAACTGAAAAACAGAAAAGTAAGTCTGAGAAATAAAATAAAAATAGTATAATAATAATAATAGCAATGGTGGATGTCTCATGATCAGATATCAGTAAAGTCACGTCCTCGCAGCTCAGCCACCTGGCGTCTGAGCTCAGCAATCTCGTGTGTCAAATCTTCGATCTCGCCAGCATATGTGGCACCATCTAGCGTTACCTGTAGGATGAGATCAGCCATCTCCTGGCGAAGTGTAGCCATCTCAGCTCTCATGGCTGCCATCTGCGCTCTCATTTGGGTTCCTGTAAGGTCAAGTTATTAGTATAAACAACGGTATGCTCAACCTCAGGTGCAGGCGTGTACTCTGGAGTAGGATTCTCTATAACTGGATCCTCAGTGATCGGGTCGTCTGACTCTGGATCTAACTATGGTGAATACTCTGGCTCTGGTGAATACTCTGGCTCTGGCAGGTCAGTGATGTCTATAACTGTCTCACCCCAACCCTCTAAAGTGTAGTTCCAATTTGCCCGGTTGGAGATGCAGGTCATCTATGGATCAGGCAGGGTGAAATAGTAGACAGTCTGATCGTCAATAAGGAGCTTGTACTGATATGGATGAAAAAAGCTCGGCACATAAGGCCATGGTCTAAGCAGAAGTCAATGTCAATGTGTGTACTACCAGAGTATGGTGTCAGGCGGAGTAACTGGCTATCCAAGCCCAGAGCAGATGCAATCAGCGTCACATTCCCATGAGCGTGCAAGTATCCCTCAGAGGATGATGCAGCCATATCTAGACTTTCTATCAAGAAAGCTCCACTCGCAATGGGACGCGACTGACTAGCGCAGTATAAAAATAGTATCTCCTCTACAGTCACTAAATGATCGCAATAGCTCCTCCCGAAGAAGGTATGACAAAGAATCATCTCAAAGTACCTGAAAGCTGGGTTATGAATCCTCTTAGACAGTTGCTCAGATGGGTCAAGGCTGCCCCCATCGGTAATAGCTCTCCAGAATATGTTTATATCACTACTCATGAAATACCCTAGAGGAAGCTCGGGGATGGCAGTAAGTGCAGTCTCGAATCCAAGCAGATCTCCAAACTGTCTCAAAGTAAAAGCATACTTTGCTCCGAACATCCGAAAACTAATCCGCCCACGGTCCTCTCTGGTGCCAACGTAGGGCTCATACTCCAGTGAGCTGAGGAACTCCAAGGTGAGGTTCCTGTAGGTCACGTGGATCTCGTCAGCATATGCATCCCAACTGACCTGATGGAACAGATAACGGATACTGGCCTCAATGCCTAGTGCATCCATGCAAGCAGAATTAAGGTATCTAGTCGGAAGCATTGGTCAAGCAGACAGTGTAGCAAATCGCTCCCTCTGAGCGTCGTCTCTGAAGATGACATCAATTCCATCAATGAAATCCATCTGAGAAAGTTGATATAAGAGCACTTGATCTTGAAAAAGATAGATGAGTCAGTCCAAAATTACAAATTTAATAAAAGAAAAATTAAAATTTAAAAATTAAAAATAAAGAAAAAAAGATTGTGGGTTGCCTCCCCCGCAGCGCTTTGTTTAACGTCGTTAGCTTGACGATAAGATCTCACTTTTCACGTTGGGATTGGTGGGTCTATCAGAGTCTGACTAGAGTAGTCAATAGGCAGGTCACCTCCTCTATACAACTTCAGTCGTTGTCCATTTACCACGAAAGGAGCGCTTGAGTTATTCTTGATTTCTACAGCTCCTGATACTTTGATACCTCGAATGGACCTGTCCATCTTGAACGTAGCTTGCCAGGAAAAAGTCGTAATCTGGAATTAAACAGAAGAACATGATCACCTACATTGAATTCTTTCTTAGTAATTTTCTTGTCGTGCCATATCTTTGTTCTTTCTTTATAGACGATGGCATTCTCATAAGCATTTAGGTGGAGTTATTCCAACTTATGTATGTCCAGAATTCGTTTCTCTCCAGCTCTTAGGTAGTCTAAATTCAAGGATTTTATAGCCCAATAGGCTTTGTGTTCTAACTCGAAAGGTAAGTGGCAGGATTTTCCATAGACCAATTGATATGGGGTAGTTCCAATAGGGGTTTTGTAAGCTGTTCTATAGGCCCAAAGTGCATCTTTCAGCTTTCCGGACCAATCCTTTCTGGATATTGACACGGTTTTTTCTAGGATTTGCTTGATTTACCTATTCGATACCTCCACTTGGCCACTGGTTTGAGGGTGATATGGTGTTGCTACTCTATGTTTGACTCCGTATTTGTTTAAAAGTTTATTAAATATCTTGGATATAAAGTGCGATCCTCCATCACTTATGACTATATGGGGTGTTCCAAATCTAGGGAATATGATGTTCTTGAACAATTTGATCACTACTCTCGTGTCGTTTTTGGGGGCCGCTATTGCTTCTATCCACTTGGACACATAGTCAACTACCATAAGAATATATTTATTTCCCATTGATGATGGAAAAGGCCCCATGAAATCTATACCCCATACGTCAAAGAGTTCTACCTCTTGAATATTTCTTAATGGCATTTCGTCACGCCTTGAAATGTTCTCAGTGCGTTGACACCGGTCACACTTGGTGATGTAAGTGTGGACATCTCGCCATAAAGTTGGCCAGTAAAGGCCTGCTTGAAAGATTTTGGCACATGTCTTTGATGTGCTTGCGTGTCCACCATAAGGCGCGGCATGACAATGTTTGATGACGCTTTCCACTTCCTCCTCTGGAACACATCGTCTAAAGATGTTGTCTATTCCCCTTTTAAACAAGAGTGGTTCGTCCCAATAAAAGCTTTTGATGTCATTGAAGAACTTTTTCTTTTGTTGAAAACTTAAGTCTGGGGGTATGATGTCAGCAGATAGATAGTTCACAATGTCTGCGTACCAAGGTACGTTTCTTATCATTGAGACTTTTTCTGGTTTAAATTCTTTATAGGTTTCAGAGTCATCCTCGCTTATTGTGTTTATCCTAGCTATTAGTCTGTCGTAAGTGAAGTGATCGTCTATTGGTATTAGATCTGGTTTCAAATGTTCTAGCCTAGATAGATGATCGGCTACTAAATTCTCAGTGCCTCTCTTATCATTAATGTCTAAGTCAAATTCTTGGAGTAAGAGAATCCACCTGAGCAATCTCGGCTTAGCGTCTTTTTTATTTAACAGATATCGGATTGCTGCGTGATCAGTATAAACTACAATCTTAGTTCCTACTAAATAAGATCGGAACTTATGGATTGCGAATACTACAGCTAGCAATTCCTTCTCTGTAGTTGTGTAGTTAAGTTGGGCGGTATCTAGGGTTCTACTGGCATAGTAAATGACATGTAATTTCTTGTCTTTTCTTTGCCCTAAGACAGCCCCAACTACATAGTCACTAGCATCGCACATGATTTCAAATGGTTTCTCCCAGTCAGAGGGTTGAATGACAGGAGTTGAAATCAGCGCTTATTTTAGAATGTTGAAGGCTTCAAGACACTTCTCATTAAAGTTAAATTCAGCATCTTTCATAAGAAGGTTAGTTAAGGGTTTTGTTATTTTGGAGAAGTCTTTTATAAAGCGTCGGTAGAATCCAGCATGTCCTAGAAAACTTCGTACTTCCCTAACGGTTTTAGGTGGGTCGAGGTTCTCTATAACTTCTATTTTGGCTTTGTCAACTTTTATCCCTCTCTCGGAGATGATATGCCCTAAAACTATTCCTTCATTGACCATAAAGTGACACTTCTCCCAATTCAACACAAGGTTCACTTCCACGCATCTTTCTAAGATTTTCTCAAGGTTCGAGAGACAATTTTTGAAATCGAATCCACATACAAAAAAATCATCCATGAATACTTCCATAATTCCATCGAGATAGTCCGCGAAAATGGACATCATACAACGTTGGAAGGTGGCAGGTGCATTACAGAGTCCAAAGGGCATCCGCCTATAGGCAAACGTTCCATAAGGACAGGTGAACGTAGTTTTTTCTTGGTCCTCTGGGTGAATAGGGATTTGGAAAAACCGGAATATCAATCTAGATAACAGAAATACGAATGCCTAGCTAGACGTTCGAGCATCTGATCTATAAATGGAAGTGGGAAATAATCTTTCCTAGTCGCCTTATTTAGCTTTCTGTAATCGATGCACATACGCCATCCTCCTTCTGTTCGTTTTGCTACTTTGTCTCCCTTATCATTTTCAACAACCGTTATGCCTCCTTTCTTCGGCACCACATGTACAGGACTTACCCACTCACTATCCGATATCTGATATATTATACCAGCTTCCAGTAACTTAAGAACTTCTTTCTTAACTACATCACTAATAATAGGATTTATTCTTCTCTGATGCTCTCTAGAGGGTTTCAAATTTTCTTCTAGCATGATCTGATGCATGTATACGGACGGGCTTATCCCTTTCAAGTCAGAGATTTTATATCCTAATGTTGAAGGGTATCTTCGCAAGGTATCTAAGAGTTAATTTGTTTCGTTTTGGCCTAGAGTGGCATTAATTATAACTGGGTGATTCATCTCTTCGTCCAAAAACTCATATCTTAGATTCTTGGGTAGTTCTTTGAGTTCTAGAGATGGCTTTTTAAGACACGACATAGGATCGGGTGTAAGAGCTAAACATTCAAAGAGGTTGTCATCAATGTAAGGTTCTTTATATCCATCATCCTCTAGAATGGGTGTTGGTGGTGGTTTAATTAAGGATTCATCTTGCTCAAGTTCGTTTACGCATTCATCAATGATGTCGATTGCATAACATGCATCTCCTATCACAGGTGCCATAAGGAATTTAGAGAGGATAAATTCTATCTTTTCATCTCCTACTTCGAAGGTAAGTTTTCCTTTCTTAACATCGATTATAGCTCCGGCAGTTGACAAGAATGGTCTTCCTAAGAGAATCGGGATTTCGTCATCTTCTTTAATATCCATTACCGCGAAATTGGTTGGGATATACAACTGACCTATTCTAACTGGTATATCCTCTAATATCTCTGTAGAGTACTTGACAGATCTATCAGCTAGTTGTAAAGACATTTTGGTTGGTTGTAGTTCTCCTAAGTTTAACCTCTTGCAGACTGCCAAAGTCATTAAGCTTACGCTTGCTCCTAGGTCTAAGAAGGCTTTGTCGATCATATGATTTCCTAGGATGCAAGGAATAGAAAACTTCCAGGATCTTTGTCCTTTTTTGCAAGTTTATTTTCAGAGATGGAATGACATTCTAGGGGTTTAGGATCGTCGAGTCTGCGTTTGTTTGACAGGATGTCTTTTAAGAATTTAGCATATGATGGTATTTGGGTAATCTCTTCGGTAAAGGGAATCTCTACATGGAGTTTCTCTATTACTTTGATGAAATTTTGGTATTGGCTTTCTATCTTGGTTTGTTTAAGTATTTGTGGGTATGGTATTGGAGGTTTATAGGGTGGAGGTGGTGTATAAGTTTTATCTTTCGATTCTTCCACCTGGTTCTGTTGGGTTCTTGGTTCATCTAGTTTCTCTACTTGGTCCTCAGGTATGCTATCTTTTTTTGGTTTTTCGGGTACACACATCGTTGGAAGTTTTGGTCCATCGTAAGCGGTTCCACTTCTTAGAGTGATAGCATTTGCTTGTCCTTTAGGAAACAATCTTAGGCGTATTGCTTCAGATGTGGCACTATTTGCTTTGAGGGTGTCGGCTAATTGGATAAATGCCTTCAAGTGTTGATTCGGGTTCTCGGTAGCGAGACCAGCGAATTGGTTTTGTTGAACTAATTGTAATAGCGAGGGTTTTAGTTCAAAGTTGTTAGTTGTTATAGCTGGATTTACTATACTAGAACTAGGTTCCTCGTTAGATGGTTGGGCAAATTCCTAAAGTGGTCTTTGATTACGGTCCTCGGCCATAGCTTTCTTCATCTTTCGTATAAAGAGACGGGCTCGAGCGAAATGTTCAGGTTCTACTAAAGGATCTATTTGGTTACCGGTGCTACGATTTCTACACATCCACCGGCTAAATAAGTAGCCTTAGTCTAAATAGGATAACAAAAAGGGTACGAAATTTGGAAAAGTTGGTCCCCGGCAACGGCGCCAAAAACTTGATGGGCTTTTACTGTATAGTCTAAATTATAACTGCAAGTGCACAGCCTATCAAAGTAATATATAAGATTATCGAACCACAGAGACCAATTGTCAATCTATCGACTCTATTGTTAAGGTGTTTATCTAAGGAAGATCAGTAAGGGATTGAGTTCAGTACAGGGAAATAAAAGCGAATAAAATTAAAGAGATAAAACAAACAGGATCGAATATAAATCACGAGATCAGACAGTGTCCTAGCATGCATGTATAGTATTTACTTTTGGGAAATATTTTCCATTTATAGCAAAGAACTGTTTAACAGGAACTTGTAGCTTTCGCATACTAAGAACCGAGTTTACTCTTTAAATTAAATTCCTTTATTGTCACTTATAAAGGGTGCCTAACGCGTTAAAGAAGTAAACCTATTTTTAAGAAACAAGTTATTTTGACTTAGTGAAAAAGTGTTTTAATTTGGAAAACTTAACTTAAAGAGATCCTTGGCTTTTGACCAAGAATCAGATTTTAATCCCACAAACGCATCCGCAAATAGTTTCAAAATTGTTTTCTAAAATTATATCAAGTAATCCTACTTAACCAAACGAACTGCTTTCGCTCTTTTCGTTTGGTCAAGAACTAATCTGGCTTAATCTCAAGTATGGACGGCTTTCGATCTTACCCATAAACTTTTAAACACATTTAAACCAGTATTAAAAACTAAAACATCCCAAAGGTATTTCTATTAGCATGGCATGCAGAACATAGTTACGATTCGATCCTTACATTCTAACCCTAATAAATTTAGCTAGACATGGTAAGCATTTAAAGTCTATAAAACATGTAGACTATGATAAGAGCGTTTAAAGTCTATAAATGTGTAGGCTATGGTAAGAGAGTTTAGAGTCTATAAAATGTGTAGACTATGGTAAGAGCGTTTAGAGTCTATAAAACGTGTAGACTATGGTAAGAGCATTTAGAGTCTATAAAACGTGTAGACTATGGTAAGAGCATTTAGAGTCTATAAAACGTGTAGACTATGGTAAGAGCATTTAGAGTCTATAAAACATGTAGACTATGGTAAGATCATTTAGAGTCTATAAAACATGTAGACTATGGTAAGAGCATTTAGAGTCTATAAAACATGTAGACTATGGTAAGAGCATTTAGAGTCTATAAAACATGTAGACTATGGTAAGAGCATAAAATAAATGAAAGCAATTAAATTAGAACCTTGCTCCAATCGGAGGCTTGAATATGATACAAGTCGTGGAAATGTAAAAGATAGTATGATAAAATTCAACCAAAGTGCCCCAAACTTGAATACAAACTCGCACACTCAAGTGTGATAACTTCCTGATGTGAGAAGATTATCACTTTACAAAGTAGTAATATATGCCTAAGCAGTAACTTGACTGGATCTAAGTTTGCATCTAAATTTGGATGAAAATGAAAATGAAATGAACTTTCTATTTATAGAAGATCTTGAAACTCTGTAAAGATGAGCATGCCCCTCAACTCCTTCTGAGCGGGAAATGGTTTGTGAAGGCCGCGGGCGCAGCCACCCTCCCCGCGGGCATGGTGAGTGAAAATGGAGAGATCGTGGGAACATGGAAGTTGGCCCCTGGGTGAAAGTGCGCCATGTCAGCGCGTTCCCTGTAGCCGGCGCGGAGCTGGACGCCATGTGTGTATTTTCTTGGAAAAACCCTGTTTTTCTGGTGTTTTCGCTCGTTTCTTCTCTGAAGGCTCTGAAAGGACATGTGACCTGAAAACAAAGGAAACAAGGGCATAATACTAGAAAAATAATAATAAAACTAAGGAAAACATGTGATATTTGAGTCAGAAACATAGTGAGATTTGGTGTTATCATGCTATTTACCTATGAATGTTTCCCAAATCCGGGTGGAGGATTTCAAACCCAAACAATAGAACCAAATGTAAAGCAATCAAAGAAAACAAGGTAAGCATGTAAAGGTGATCTAAAACCTAATGTTACTCCACTTTTATATTTTAAATCCCCAGCAGAGTCGCCAGTTCTGTGATACGGTGGGAGAACTGACTTGAGGTTTTGCGTTTGTGTTTGCAAATGTTTCGGTTTAGCAAGAGTCGCCACCGACTTTTTATTTTATCCTAATCAAAGGTCAAAAGCACAGGAAAGAATATTGAGATGTTTTCTTGGGTTCGGGGAGTAGATTATGAAAAGGGAAGGTGCAAGCACCCTTTTCATCCATGGTTATCCATGGGCTCTTAGTTACTTGTTTAGATCACTTGCTTTTGCTTTTCAATTGTTTGAAATGGTGCTTTGTGTGTATTTTTTTGAAAATGTTTTGAAAAGAGGCCATCGTTGTGGCAACCTTTGTAATGATTCTTGTTTGAATGTATACAAAGGTGTATTGTCTTTTGAAAATATGTTTCAATGTTTGAAAGTTTGATTTGGGAAATGTTTTGAAATTGTGTTGTGCAGTGTGTTTGAAAATAGCAAGGATGTTTTTGCAAGTTTTTGATCAAGTAACTAAGAGTTGTCTACCCTATTTTACTCAAAGATCTTTCCTATATGTTTTTTTAACCCTTTTTGACAGTGTTGTTTTACCATTGTATTTGGTAAACAACTTTGTATTTGGATGTTAAACGGGACAGGCGCGGGTCATCGTATAGACCATGATGGCAATTGTGTCAAGTATTTTTGGAAAATTTTTTAGGGACTTGATCATTTTATTTAGGCAACCAAGATAGCTTCATCGAGGGGCTATGATCTTTTGTTTTGCTTTTGTTTTTCCAAAGTACCCAACATGCATAACATGGCCCTTTTGTTTAGGAAACCAAGTGGAGATACCTTAAGGGGTGTTTGTGTGCAAGTGTGTTTTATTGCATGCATGATTTTATCTTGAATTAGGATTTTCTATTTCATTGATTTTATCTTGCCATACATATCCTAATTACTAGCATTTACATTTGAAAGCAATAAAATGCGGAAATGTAAAATCCTACGCTATTACAATATTTAGGGGATCGGGGATACACACTTGTACATGGGGGTGGTTCAATGAGAAAAATAGATAAGAAAAGAAAATAACAAGGGGAAGAAAAAGAGAAAGAGAGAGAGGGCTAGCGCGCTGCTGAGAGTAAGTTAGAAGTTCTGACCCAGGCCTGCTGCAGGATTATCAACCTGTTGGTGAAAATCTATGAGTCAGAACTTCTGACTCTGGTGCCCTGCAAAACAGAAACTTGTTAGTGGGAAGGTCAGAAGTTCTGACCCCATGCGCTGCAAGACAAAAGTTTGTTAGTGGGGAAGTCATAAGTTCTGACCCTGCTGGAAACACAATAATTTTCAGAAGTTCTGATATTATTGACAACAAAACAGGCCTTAGAAGTACTAACGTCAAAGTCAGAGCTTGATTTTCCCCTGTGCTAGCCAGAACATCTGCAGTTTTATTATTTTTCCACAAAACAGAAGGCATGCCTAGGATGATCTCAGCAGGTGTCAAAGTGTTTCAGAAGGCAGAACCAACAAGGTCACAAACAGGTTCTACACTTATTCACTTCCTACTTAAGCATTCAGAGGTATGAAAATCCTCAGAACGCATACAGCAACAACATGATATTTACATTGTGTTTATTGAGCATGCAAAGCTGATGATGCTTAGCAGCGTGATGAGAGTCAACAGGTGCTTACCTTGCTATTGGAAGAAAATTTGTGAGTTGGAGCTAACTTTAGCTTTGATGGTGTTCTGGACAGGTTCTTTTTAGGATGGGTGGATGGAGAAGATATGTGTATGTATGGTCAGACACTGTATGGGCGTTCTCTAGTCAGGAAGCAAACTGAGTATCGATGAAGTTTGGAGGAAGGAATTTCAAAGTTATGAAACACTGGGGATTTTGGCAGAGTTTCACAAGATTTCCTTCACTAGAGTTTTCTGTTCCTCTTCTAGCAATTTTTTTCTGGATGTTTTTTTCACGTCCTTTGTGATGGACAATGGTGTCCTATTTATAGGCAAGGCTTTGTGGATTTTTGAACGTTAAATGGCGCCAATATTATGCAGTAGAGGTTAACTTTTTTTGAAGGAAGTTCATGAAAAGTTGTGATGATGGACAACTTTTCAGCCTAGGTTGGAACAGTAAGTGAGGATTAAGGAGAAGTGACACCTATAGGCGAAAAGTGGCGCATAGACCCATGCCTAAGCCTGCACAAAGGTGTTACCAAGCCACACATGGGGAGACCCCTTGGATGAATGCTCAAAAGTGGTTGTGATCATTAATGAGCATTAAATGGTGATGAGATTTGTCAAAATCCAAAATCTTGTAATAGGAGATTTTGCATCATTACCTAAAACCTGAGCCAGCAGTTCTGCTTCACCAAAAAGAACAACGTAAACCAAATTCTGACCTTGGCCTCTTGCTGCCTCAGCAAATTCTGAGAGTTTTCCAGACTTCCCAACATGCTTCTTTGATCTACTTTTAAAAACTCTGGACTTAATGACCCTGCTTCAGTATTTTACCCAATCTGCTGATCCCATTACCTTCTGATCCTAGTACATTCTGAAGGAGTTTCAGGCTTTGTTGCCTTATTTACACTTCTCTAACAAACTCTGGCTGAACTTTTGCATTACTGCTGAAAGAGCCATGTTCTATTTAAAGATCACGTGCTGAACAACTTTTACAATCTCTGACTGAGTTGGTGTAGCTGCTAAAGAGCCATCTTCTGACTGAATGTCATGTGCTGAGCCAAATTTGCAACTTCTGACCGTTTCTGCCTGGAGGTTGGTTCAGAAGCTCTGAGGTGCCATTAAACACTTTTCCCTTTTTTAGAAAAATTCTTAAGTATTTAGAATTTAACTTTTCCAAGGTAAAAGTTTTGACTTTTGAGCTTGCAAATGACCATTTTGCTCTTGTGAATTGTTTACTTGGAAAAGAATTATAATAAAGGGCTTGGACTTGTTTAAGAGAAAATTTGAGAGTTCAGGATGAATTCCTGAAGGATGAGAGGGCAAAATTTGGGGTACAACAATAACTATGGATGAACAGGGTGCTAACACCTCCCCTTTTCATAACCTACCCCCCGAACTCAACAAAATATCTCAAAGGTATTTCCTGTTCTGTTCACCCTTTCCTTATTGGCTAAAAGAAAAGTCGATGGTGACTCTTGCTATCCGCAACAATTGCGATCAAACGCAAAACAACCAAGTCAATTCTCCCACCGTATTACAGAACTGGCGACTGTTTACCTTAGAGTTAGATCATATTTACTTTCTTTCATTGTTTAATTTATTTGTTTTACATTTTATGGATCCTTGTTTGGGTTTGTATTGATCCTCTACCCGGATTTAGGAAAACCATTAGGTAAATAACAAAGATTGTGGAGACTGTACGGTGTAGACCTATATGGTTTAGACAATAGCTATGTTAGTGTGACATATTTGTGGGTACCAGTATCCCTTATGGCAAATTAAGGAGAATACGGGGCCACTGAGTGATGTCATGAAGCACTAACGAACCTTAGAACCTTTAATTGAACAACTTGGCCATTAAGAAGTAATGAGATAGCCAGTTTTGGTGGAAAGCTGAAAATTGGTTGATACTCGATACTACGCTCATTGAGATCGAACTTTTGAGATATTTTGGCCGCAAGAAAAGATTGATTATGCTAAAATAATGCCCAATTGAGAAATATCAGTGATATTAAGATTCCCTAGAACCCGATTACTTTCTAGGACAAGTTGAACCAACTAAACTTCAAGAGGGTACTTACCTATGAACTTCATGCAAGAGTAAACCTATGGTCTTTGTGTGTATTGTTTGTGATTATTATTCATGTCATCATAAACAACATAACATCATAAAACATTCTCACTAACCATTTCAAGGATTTAGGAATTTATCTTTGTTATGTTTTATAGATCATGACTTCCACTCGTAGGAATACCATCTGAATTAACTTCGTGAAAGTTCATCCTCAACTTCAAGAGTTAGCATCAAGAGTGCCTGGAGATTATCCCTTCACTAAGAAATATGGTCGACTTCTCAACTTGGCTACCTCAAACTTCCAAGAAGAAATGATCTGTGTGCTCTTCCAATTCTTTGATCCTATGCATCATTGCTTCACCTTTCTTGACTACCAATTAGTGCCTACGTTAGAATAATTATCTCAATTGTTAGGAGTGCCTGTGCTTGATCAAATACCATTCATCAGTTCAAAATATACTCCAAAACCTGAAGTTATTGCCAAAGCTTTTCATTTGAAGAGATCTGACATTGTGGAAAATTGGGAGACAAGAAGTGGAGTTAAGGGTTTCTTAGCCAAATTTCTGTTGGAGAAGGCTTGTTTGTTCTGGGAAGATATGGATTTTCAAGATTTTGAGGATGTCTTGGCCCTTCTAATCTATGGTTTGGTTCTATTTCCCAATCCGGACCAACTCATAGACGTGAATGCCATCAAGGTTTTTCTTTCTCGTAATCCCATACCTACTTTGCTTGGAGACATTCTACATTGTTTCCACACTCGCACCATGAAAAAAAGGGGTACTCTTTTATGTTGCATTCCATTACTCTCTAGGTGGTTTATTTCTCACATACCTCGATCAACATTGAAGAATGAGAAATACTTGACATGGTCTCAAAGATTAATGTCACTCACATATTCTGATATTTATTGGTGTTCTCGATCTATGGAGGACGTTACTATTATTGACCGTTATGGGGAATTCCATAATGTCCCTCTACTTGGCATTAGGGGGGGTATTACCTATAATCCTTGTTTGGATTTGTGACAGTTTGAATATGCTAGGAGGGACAACCCTCATGATGCACTTGTCCAAGGAATTGCATTCGACTACGAGAACAATGTCCAAGGTTATCATCAGAGATTCATACGAGCTTGGGGCATGGTTAACAAGGTTGATAGCAAGACATTGGGGCATAAGAAATCCATTCCTTTGGAGCCTTATCTCAAGTGGGTGCAAACTCGCTCCCAAAACCTCATGATGCCTTATAAATCCATACTGCCTATCATCATGGAGCCTGTCACCGAAGGAGATGTTCCATATATTGTCCTTTATACTGATATGCCTACTTCTCTTCAAGATTTGCAAAGAGTATGGATTCAGCTAAACAGGGAGTGAGACACCTTTGAAGCCTAGTTTTATGCAAGCGAGAAGAAGACATTGGAGCTCACAAGATAACTTCATGAGGAAAGGAGCCTGAATGCCTATATCGCTCCAAAGAGGAAGCATCCATGGGAGACTTGAGCTATTTTTATTGTATTCATTTTGTTTCAATGTAAGCCCAAGAGGCATGTTGTAATCAATTTGAATTTATTAATACAATTAATGTTTGTTCCTTTTTGTCTAAACAAACTTAAATCTTTTAAGTCCTTGAAATCATTTGCATACGCATTTTCATGCATCATAATATAAACAGGTTTTCCACAACAGGTTTCCTTATCTTTCTACTGTTCTTTTCAGTAAGATGGATATCAAACAAATAGTGAAGGACTTGCAAGCACAAAATTCTCAGTTCCAAGAGACCTTGCTGACCCTGGCTAAGGGACAACAAGAGCTGATGACTATGCTAGTAGCCAAGAAGAAAACCAAGAAGAAGGCCTTCATCAACATGGGTAAACGATCCAAAGGTCCGGTTCGTCAGGTACAAATAGTCGAAGAGTCGTCTGAGGAGGACGAAAATCAAGAAGAAGAGGCAAGGAGCACCCGTGCTGGAGACACAAACAATCAAGCTTCCGAAGATGAAGACTAATTTGATGAGCAATACCCTCCGGCTGAGGATAAATACAAACAGCTGGAGGATAGACTAAAGGTGGTTGAAATTCAAGTCGTGCCTGGTTTGGATTTTAGTGAGTTGGGCTTAATACCTGAGGTACTCATCCCTCATAAGTTCAAAATATAGGTCTTCTCCAAGTATGATGGGGTTTCCTTCCCGAAACTTCATCTAAGGTCTTACGTGCGCAAGATGCAGCCACACACTACCGACAAAAAGCTCCAGATCCATTTCTTCCAAGAGTCTGGATGGGACTCAACTAGAATGGTTCTATCAATTGGAGGGTTCCCGAATCCACACATGGGAAGATCTAGCCACTGCTTTTTATCATCAATATCAATATAATGCCGATCTGGCACTAACCAGAGTCCAACTTCAAGGTATGACAATGAGTACAAATGAGGGGTTTAAGGAGTACGCACAAAAATGGAGGAATCTTGCTGGTAGGGTCCAACCACCACTAACTGACGGAGAACTAGTTGACATGTTCATGGGTACATTAACTAGCCCATTTTTAAACCTATTGATTGGAAGTTCTTTGTATGGTTTCATCGAGTTGATCCTAACCGGTGAATGAGTCGAAAGTGGCATTAAGAGCGGAAAAATTCCCATGACATCTTCTTCCACATCCAACACTCTAAAGAAGCCTTTCCCTGGAAAGAAGGAAACAAATGTTGTGTATGGGGAAAGGACCCATAACAAGAAGGATCATCGACCCTCTGTTAATGATGTGTTAATCTCAAATCCTCCATCTGCTCAAAGGTAATCATCCAACAATCAACGATCCAAAGTTCCTTGAAGAAAGTTCATGAGAATAAGCATGTCGATGTCCCAAGCCTTACAACATCTGTTGAAGGCCAACTTAGTGACATTGCACAATCCACCATCCAATACAGAAATTTCATCACCTAAGTAAAATTCAAATGCCAAGTGCGCATATCATTCCAATAGTTCTGGGCATGAAACTGATCAGTGCTAGGCTCTGAAGAATAATATTCAAGATCTGATAGACAATAAAACAATTAAATTTGATCCACCTGCTACTCTAAATGTGATAACCACACCAATGTCGAACCATGGCAAAGGTGTTAATGCAATTGATGATACTACTTTTGTCTCTTCCATTGAGGATTTAACAACTCCATTAACTATTGTGAAGGATAATTTGCTGAGAGCCGGGGTGTTCCATGGCTGTTCTAAAGATTATGTTTGTTGTGATCAATAAGTAAATGGGTGTAAGTGGCTGAAGGAAGGTGTGAAATGCCTGATAGATAGCCGCGAGATTATGTTTAAGAAGATTCCTACCATCAAGAGTTTGACCAAATAAACTGAAGACATGTCCATAATAACAATTTCCAACAAGCCTTTTAGGATCCCCTCAATAGGTCCTATTATAATTTCAAATGAACCAACCATTTCTCCTTTAATAATCATTGCCGCTGGGCCTACCCCTTACTCCTCTGACAAAGCAATTCCATGAAACTATGGTGCCGAGGTTTATTATCATGGGATAAAACAAGATTCTTGGATCAACAAAGATGAAGCTGATGTCATTAATATTGCAGGTTCTAGTAAAGTGACAAGAAAAGGGAGGATCTTTTCCCCTGATATTTCACCACCCACTACTACAACAACTCTCGTCTGCATAACCAATGACAAGTCTAGTGCCAACACTAGAGGCAAAGAGAAAGAAGTTGAGGCTGCTGGGATAAAGGCACCTGCCAAAAATGCTGACGCTGAAGAACCCTCCACTTGAGAAATGGAGGAAATCCTAAAAATCATAAAGAAGAATGACTTCAAAATAGTTGAGCAACTGGGGAAAACCCCCTCCAAAATTTTCATGCTGTCATTATTACTTTGTTCGGACGTTCATGCCCAGGCTCTAATCAAGTTCTTGAAGAAAGCCCATGTGCCCCAAGAAACCACTGCTGACCAGTTCGAGAACTGCGTAGCAAGTTTAACGGCTGACAATGGATTAGGGTTCTTTGACGCTGATTTGACTTCTATGGGAAGGAAGCAATAAAGCCTTGCATATCTCTATTGAATGCAAGGGAACCACCTTGGCTCATGTCTTAGTTGATACTAGCTCATCTTTAAATGTGTTGCCCAAAGGTGAGTTGGACCAGCTAGATTGTGAAGGACTGGTACTGAAGCCAAGTGATATTGTCGTAAGGGCTTTCGTTGGGTCTAAGAGAATGGTTCATGGAGAGGTGGATGCCCCAATTAAAGTTGGCTCACATATTTTCCACTCTACCTTTTATATAATGGACATACGTCCCGCCTATTCTTGTTTGCTTGGACGCCCTTGGATCCATGGGGCAGGGGCAGTAACATCCACCCTTCATCAAAAATTAAAGTATCCAGTCAAAGGGAAGATCATTACTGTTAGTGGCGAAGAAGAATTTATGGTGAGCCATCTTAATCCCTTCAAGTATGTGGAAATGGATGGTGAATTCATAGAGACTCCGTGTCAGACCTTCAAAATTGTTCCTCCTATGGTTGCCGCCACCAAAATCTCCTTGAACATATCAAAAGCTAATGAAGTCATACCAAGAATGGTTTCACTTAGGGATGCCCGTGCTATGTTTGAAGATGGTAACTGTAATATCTGGGGATAATTTCCCGACATTCCGTTTAAAGCAGATAAACTTGGGTTGGGTTTCACCATCAAAGCTCAGAAAGAATTTAGGTACACTCGCATGGGAAAGCCACCTCTTCGCATCGAGAATCATGAAGTGAACGTTGCGGAAGACTCTGATGATGAAAATACTTTTGAAGATTGGATCTACCCTATTGTCGAAGGAAAGCTCAACAATTGGCATGCAAAGGATTTCACTCCCATCTGCTTCATTGAGGAGTAATTAATGCTTACTGTTTTCTGTCAATTCAAGAACTTTTGTCTGTAATCTTAATTTCCAAAATAATGACTTTTAATCCATGTGCCTTTCCCGGGGCACTATGGTCCATTTGTTAAGGGTTTTGTTCATGTTCATTTATCATATGATCATTTAATATAAACCATTGGACCTTTTGCATTCAAACTTTTGTGTTTATTGTCTTTCTTTTCCTTTATTACATTTTTCAATAGCCATGTGTCGTACCCCAAAATTTTCCCTCCCATATTCTTCAAAGTTTTGACAAGCATCACCTCAAATGGTTCAAAGTCTACTAAAGAGCTACACAGTCAACCATCCTCCTAAGCCAGTCAAATTAGGGTTTTGGTTCCTGCAAGGAAGTTGAGGTTTTCAAGAGCTCAATCAAGTCCCACATGCCCATAAACATTGTCAAGCATCCTCATGTCAAGTTTCAAGACTCACAGCACAAGATTGCACAGTCAAAAACCCTAATTGCTCAACAGTCAACTGCAGGGGCAAAATGGTCATTTGACAGTCAAAAGTCAAAAAATTTGGTCAACATCTTATTTTGAAGCCACAAACATCATTTTATCAATTCTTGATCATGATTTTCAAGGCATGGCTCAAAAAGTCTCAAGATGCAAAAGTTTCTATATTTGGACAATTGAAAAAGTCAACTGCAAATTGACCAGGGCATAACTTCCACATGGTTTATCAGAAAAATTCCATCCAAAGCTCATTTTGAAGAGAATGAAATTTCCTACAACTCATATTCACACTTCAAGTCCAAGAAATGCTCTCACAAAAAGTTATCAATATCAACATTATAGGTCATTTTCAAAAGTCAACAAAAAGGCACTTTAAGTCAAAGACCATAACTTGAGATTGGTAAATCAAAATGACATGGGATCAAAGGCATTGGTTATAGGACTTCAAGACCTTTCCAAAATGTCCAAGAACATGATCAAATCTTAAAAATTGAGCAAGATATGCCTTGTGGAAGTTGGGAAATTTTTGGGAATTTTGAAAAGTCAACTTTGCTTCAAATGCCTCAAAATTGCTAATGGGCCTCAATTTCTTCCAAGAATCATCACCCAAAAGCTATGCACGACCCATTGACCCAAAGGGGAGTTATTTTCTTATTTTTTATTAATTAATTGAGTTTATTATCCTATTAATTCATTTAATTAAAATAAAATATGACAAAAATAGCAAATCACACATTTCAAATCTTTTTATGCAGCATTTCCACTCATCATTCACTCAATATTTCGTGCATACTCAAAAAGGCAAGAATCTTAAATGATTGGCATCAAAAAGGAATGAAAAAGATTGAAAAAGATTATGGAAAATCACAAAATTGAAAAGCATTTAAACACGGATTTTGGACTTGTTTTGTGAACCTAATTCACTCCACATATAAGCACAAACACAACCCTAATCAAAAGAACAAGCAAGCTGCGCCCAAACTCAAAGAACAAAACTTGTATTTTTTCATAAAAATCTCAAATTTGTTTTCATAGTTTCAGTGTGTTGCAAGGCCTAAAAACTATTCCATAAGTTTGCCAAGACTACCAGGAAGCTTTCCCAATCAAAATCACATCCCCTAACCTCAAGAACTGGTAGAACACAGTCGCCCTGTTCATGAGATTTTTCTTAATCGTATTTGAATTTACATGCCATATCAATGCATTTTCATTATTGTTTTACACTAACATGATCATACTGAAGCTTTTGGTGTCTTTTAATTGAACTAATCTTGCTTGTATAGAAAGTTGCCATGGAAATTTTCAAGGGTTTCAGGAGCTTGAAATTAGGGACTTCTTCATGAGGAAAAATTAGGCCATGAGACCTAGACCAATGCACTCGTGACATTCCAACGAATCCAAATCACTCATCGCGCCCTTTTTATATTCGTGTATGGCCTAATCGCTATTTTTGTATGTTATGGTTAGTGGGGGTTTAAAACCCCCGCTATTTGATGTTAGTTTCAGGCAAAAACGAAGAAGCCAGGGAGAAGAAGATGAGTTGTTGGCTTGTGAGTGGTGCGTTCAAATCATTGGCGCGTTTTTTGTTGGTTCTAGAATAATTGCACGTTTTGCATATAATGATTATTGTCCACTAAATGTACAACCAAACGCGCTAGTTCAATTGGTGGCAAACGTGTACTACAGGTATTGGGACCTGGGTTCGATCCCCAGGTCCCCCACTTTATTCAATAATTTTTCTTGTAACATGTTTCCATGCAATGCTTCATCAAGGGACCACCATGCAACTCCAGATCTGTGCTTGCCATATGTCCCTGAAGGCCAATCTAATGGCCATCATAAGCAGTCCACCATATGCATCAGTCAACCACACGCGCACAAGCATTGGAAAGTCAAAAAAGGCCAGATTTCTTGGGCCAAACTACTTCAATAAGCCTCCAAATTGGGCAGACACCCCCCAAAGTTTGTATATCTTTTAATCTCTTTTCTTTTCTTTTTTTTAATTCTTTTGATCATTTTTTATTTTATTTAATTTACTTCAAATAATTAATTTTCATATAAAAATACAAAAAACTCAGAAATCATTAAAAATAAAATATATATTTAATTTAATCCATTAATAGTTTTTATAAATAAATTCAATAATCAATTTAGTTTTAATTTAGGGTTTTAAGTTTAATGTTCTTTTTCTTAAATAACAAAAATACATAAAAACAGGTCTTTTAGCATTTTTTATTCTTTTCTCTTAATAAATAATCTTTTTTTATTTCTTATCATTATTAATTATTAATTAATTTTGTAAATAAACTTGTCATTAAATAATTAGGGTAAATTAGGTCAAACTTAAACATTTTTCTTTAATAAATTCAAAACAATTTAGAACTAGTTTTTTATTTAACTTTTAATTCCAATTAATTTTCTCATTAAATTTCATAAATACCAAAAAAACATAAAAATAACTTTCTTTTCTCATTAACTCATTAATTAACCTTTAACTTTAATTTAAATTTCTTTAAAGGGTCCAACGCCCTCGCACTCGATTCTAATTTCTTTTCGCATTTATTTTTATGGATATAATGTATTTGTCCCGAAGCTTTGTAATAGATAATTAGGATATTTACTTTCCGCATTTTATTTATTCAAATCGGGTCTTTGTTAATTTGGCGATGTAGACCCGCGCCTTGTAATAGCGTAGGACTTTTATTTTCCGCATTTTAATTTCCGCACCCTTTTAACTGCTAACTATCACATGAAAGAATGTATGCTCAAATAAAATCAAAGCGTAGAACACTCAATGCATGATCAAGATAAATAATAACTGAAAATGACACACAATTCACACACCACTCTTAGGGTACGCTTCACTGTTGCCTTGCCCCTCGAAGCGTGGTCGTCGAGTAGAGGACATTTTAGTAAGTCCTCATGTCCATGAACATGGCATGAGGGTAGCTTCTAAGGTGTCCTACTATTGCTCTGGTGACCACACTGTCCCTACAAACGAATTGACCCGGATACCTCCAACGGTGGTGCTACCTACCTCTCAATGGTGACATGGAACTATCTTAAGGACATTTACACAGACTAATTCCTTAGGGTAGGTAGATGACTCGTAGATACTTGCTCTAGTTCAAAACGAATCAAAAACTTCTTTTCACACTGACACTTTGCAAAAAGCTTTCAAAAACAACTTTTCAAACACTCTTGAGGACTGATACAAGAGTCGAACTGAACTTTTAAACGAAACTTTTTCAAACCCACTCACTCTGAAAAGCAAACAAACATTTTGAAAACACAAGTGAGCAAGTATCTAAGAGCCCATGGATAACCATGGATAGAAAGGGTGCTAACACCTTCCCTTTCTATAAATCTACCTCCCGAACTGAGAACTAATCTCAATAAGGAATTTTTCTGTGCTTTTGTCCTTTCCATTTGGAGAAAATAAAAGACGGTGGCGACTCTTGCTTACCGCGACATTTTGCGAAACCAGCTAAAAAACAGTCAGTTCCAGATCCACCGATCACAGAACTGGCGACTCTGCTGGGGACTTAAACTTAAAGTGAGGTGTACCTTAGGATAGTTCATAACTGTGTTTTCAATTGTTTTGACTTGTTTGCTTTAAATTGTGGGTTGCATCGGAGTCACATAGATCCTAACCCAGATCTGGGGATACCCTGTTTAGGTAGCATAAGCTGTGAGGGACCTGTCCGGCGTAGACCGACATGGGGGAAGCAGTGGCTACGTTGGTGTGGCACCTTGGTCTGTACCGATATCCCTTGTGTTGCAACGAGGAGAATATGGGTCTTCTGAGGAGTCAGTAAGCACCAACAGACCTTAGAACCTTAAATTACACAACTTGGCCAATAGAACAGTAGCAGTATGCTACGCCCATTGAGGCTAAACTCTCGTGATGGTTCTGGCCGCAAGAAAAGATTGCGATGCTGGAGTTATGACCGATTGAGGGTAGTCGGTGATATTGGGATCCTCTAAGAACCCGATTACTTTTGATAGGACAGGTATGAACCAACAAACTGAAAGAGGGTAATACCTAGACCTCATGCTGGCCTAAACTTTAAGGGCTTGTCTTGTGTGACTTGTGTGCCTTATCATGTTTGCCTTTGTAAATATTTGTGGTGTGCTTTATCATAACATCATAACATCATGAGCATTGCATGCATCCTGCATAAGGACTGACCATTTCAAAGACAAGAGGGTTTCACCTTTGCTCTGTTTTGTAGGACATCATGATGCCTATGCGAAGGAATACTATCCGGTTCAACTTTGTTCACCCACCTGAGTTACTTGAAGAATTGGTTAGCAGAATTCCAAACACCACTTCCTTCATCCAGAGGCATGGTTCTCTTCTCAGTTTAGTCACTGCAAAGCGGGATCAACAGTTGATGAGTGTCCTGACCCAGTTCTATGACCCTCTGTACCAGTGCTTCACCTTTCAAGACTTCCAGCTGGTCCCTACCCTGGAAGAGTTCTCTGATTTGCTTGGTGTCCCTATCCTGGATCAGACTCCCTTCACTGGTTGGGAAAAGACTCTTAGGCTTGAGGAGGTTGATGCAGCTCTTCCCTTGACCCATCAAGAAGTAATGGACAACTGGGTGACTAGAAGCAGAGTTAAGGGTTTCTTGGCCAAGTTTCTGATTGGTAAAGCTAACAGTTTCTAGAATGACTTGGACTTTAGGGCATATGAAGACATCTTGGCTCTCTTAATCTATGGTCTAGTCTTGTTTCCTAATCCTGATAACTTCATTAATGTCACTGCCATAAGGATATTCATGTCTCAGAATCCTGTGCCCACTCTCTTGGGTGACATCCTGCAACAACTTTATGCTCGTACTGCCCGAAGACGAGGAACTCTGTGGTGTTGTATCCCTTTGTTGGTGAGGTGGTTTATTTCGCACCTCCCTAAGTTCGTGCTGAAGAACCAAGAAGGAAGAGGTTGGGCTCATAGGTTAATGTCTCTCACTGATAAGGACATCATTTGGACTTTCAAAGGTTTGGATGAGATAGTTGTTATTGATCGTTGCAGAGAATACCCTAATGTTCCTTTGATTGGTACTCAAGGAGGAATCTCTTACAATCCATGTCTAGCGCTCCGTCAGTTTGGAAGGGCCAGAAGAGCAGGGCCTCATGAGATGTTGGTGCCTCACATCAGTTTTGAGTTTCAGGTGGATAGTGACGAGCTGCGTCGTAGGTTCATTAAGGCTTGGGACAGAGTTCATAAAGCTGACCCACAAGAGTTGGGGCCAAAGACTTCTCTACCTATGGAAGCCTACTACAAATGGGTTCGCATCCGTGCTCAGAAGTTAGGTATGCCATACGAAGCTGTCAGACCCGTCATTCTTGAGTATCCTGACAAAGATGGGGTTCCTCCAACTGTCCTCCCTCCTCATATACCTATTGATTATGAGACATTAAAGAGGTCTTGGTCGCAACTGTGAGAAGAACGGGATTCTTATCGGGAAAAGTTCAACGAGCAGGAATTGAAGGTCCAGAAGCTGACAAAGCAGTTGGAGAATGAGCGAGCTCTGAATGACTATATCCGTACTGAGAAGAGGAGACCCTGGGATCAATGATGAACTTTGGATGTTCTTTTACAGTTTTATTTCCCTATTCAGTATTTCCATTTTATGTAACGCCTAAGGGCAACCTGTTGAACAATTTAAATTTCAAAGTTGAATCTAATGAAGTGTGTTCCTTTTTGTTTACAAAGTTGATTCCCGATTGTCTTTGAAAACATAAATCATATGCATTCCATTCATCATGTGCATAGCAGGTACTCATCTTTTCAGGTTTCTTACTGTTCTTCGTTGTTTATTTCAGTATCATGAACCCTGAATCATCAATCGAGATGTCTATCAAGGCCCTTCAGGCGCAGAACGCACAATTTCAAGAGCTGATCATGGGGATGGCCCAAGGTCAAGAAGAGTTGAAGGCTTTGCTCCTGAAGAAGGAGAAGAAGAAGAAGAGAACAGTTCTATTCAACTCGGGCCGGAGGTTTGGTAACACTCTGCAGAATGAGGAAGCTGGTTCTTCTGTAGGCAAAGACAGTCCCCAGGGGGGAAAGGCTCCAAGTCCAATAGTCTCTGACAACGAGACTGACTTTAATGAGGAACAGTATCCTCCAGCTGAAGACCGGTATAAGCAGTTGGAAGACAGACTGAACGCCATGGAGATCCAACAAGTGCCTGGGCTGGATTTCGGAGACTTGGGCTTATCTACTGGTGTGATCATTCCTCACAAGTTTAAGGCACCATCTTTCACCAAGTATGACGGGGCGTCTTGCCCCAAGCTACACTTCAGATCTTATGTGCGGAAGATTCAACCGTACACAATGGACAAGAACTTGTGGATCCACTTCTTCTAGGAGATTCTTTCAGGGACTCATCTCGAATGGTTCTATCAGCTGGATGGGACCAAGGTTCGTAACTGGGAGGAGTTGGCTACTGCTTTTTACAAGCAGTATCAATATAATGCCGACCTTGCTCCTACACGTACCCAATTCCAGGGTATGTCGCTAGGATCAGGCGAAGGTTTTAAAGAGTATGCACAGAAGTGGAGGGATCTGGCTGGCAGGGTGCAGCCTCCGTTAACTGACCGTGAGCTGGTAGATATGTTCTTGGGGACCCTATCCGGGCCATTCTTCAATCATCTTATCGGTAACTCGTCTGCAGGGTTCACTGACCTCATTCTGACTGGGGAGAGGATAGAGGCTGGAATGAAGTCCGGTAAAATTCAGAAAGGTGCGTCTTCGAGTTCTGAGAAGAAACCTTTTAAGAAGGAGGCCAGTGCTGTGTATGGGCCTAGGAGGCAAGATAAATCAGAGCGTCGCCAATCTGTCAACGCAGTGGTGATTGCTAAGCCTGCTGCCGCTCCTCGGCAAACCAATCAACAAAGGGCTGAAAGACCCAGAAGAGAGTTTACCCGGCTGAGTATGACCTTGTCACCAATCTTGCCGCAGCTGTTATCCACCAACTTAGTGACTTTCAGGGAGGCCCCGAAGGTTGTGAATACTGCCTCTCCGAAGTACAATCCAAATGCCCGCTGTGCTTATCACTCCGATAGCCCGGGGCGTTCTACTGATGACTGTTGGGCCCTGAGGAATAAGGTGCAAGACCTTATTGACGCGAAGGAGATACAATTTGAAGCGCCTGAGAGGCCAAATGTGGTGACTGCTCCTATGCCCCAGCATGGAGTAAATGCCATTGATGAAGATGTGTATGCCGTTTCTGTGAATGATGTGGCTACTCCTCTGTTGACTTTTAAGAGGAACCTACTGCTGGCCGGTTTATTTCCGGGTTGCAGCAAGGGTTGCCTTTTGTGTGCTGTTACCCCTACTGGTTGTCCTTTGCTGAAGTCAGGCATCCAAAGCCTGATGGACAACAAAGAGATTCTGTTCAAAAAGACCGTTGTTCCGTTTGTTCATGTGGAAGAAGTATCTGTTGTTACAATTTTCAGTAATCCGATCAAGGCTCCCCCGAGGAAGCCAGTTAAAATCATGAATGTCGCACCCATTATTATTAGTGTTCCGGGGCCCCTCCCCTATGAATCTGATAAGGCTGTCCCATGGCACTATGGGCCAGATGTATATGTACATGGTATAAAGCAAGAGTTCAACACTGGTACCAGCATCAGCAATATCACTGGTCCAGCAAAAGTTACCCACAGTGGCAGACTCTTCTCGCCTGACATTGCGCCACCAGCTATTCGAAGACCTCTCATTATAACACCTGCAAGTGCACCTGTTTCCACTTCTGATCAAGTTGTTTCCCCTGCGGCCGAGTCATCTAATGCTCGGGGCAAAGGGATTGAAGATGAGCCTGCCCGGATGGAGGCACCGAAATCTGTGAATGTTAAAGCCTCCCAACAAGAGATGGAGGAAATTCTGAAAATAATCAAGAAGAGTGATTTTAATGTTGTTGAACAGCTGGGGCATACCCCCTCCAAGATCTCTATGCTCTCCTTGCTGCTATGCTCAGAGGCCCATGCTAAGGCCCTGATTTCATTTCTAAAGATGACCCATGTGCCACAAGAGACCTCTGCAGACCAGTTTACTGATTGCGTAGCCAATTTGACAGCTGACAATGGTTTGGGTTTCTCGGATGCTGACCTTACTGCTAAGGGAAAGAACCACAATGATGCCCTGCATGTCTCTATTGAATGCAGGGGCACTACTCTTGCGCACGTGTTGGTGGACACCGGTTCTTCCCTGAATGTGTTACCCAAGAAGGCCTTAGACCGGTTGGATTGTGAGGGCCTGGAGTTGAAACCTAGCAACATCATTGTCAGAGCCTTTGACGGCTCTAAGAGGATGGTTCATGGAGAGGTAGATATTCCTATTCGTGTGGGTTCTCAAGTATTCGACTCAACTTTCTATGTGATGGATATTCGTCCATCTTATTCCTGTTTACTGGGTCGACCTTGGATTCACAAAGCTGGGGCAGTGACCTCTACCCTACACCAGAAGCTCAAGTACCCTGTCAGAGGGAAGATTGTCACTATGCAGGAAGAGGAGGAATATATGGTGAGTCATCTGAATTCCTTCCGGTATATTGAGATGGACGGGGAGTTTATTGAAACCCCCTTTCAGCATTTTGAAGAGGTACCTCCGACATTGGCAGCAGCAGAAACAGTGGTTGAAGAGGACTTTCCCTTGAAGATGGCCTCCTTGAAGGACGCCCGGGCTGTAATCCAGAAAGGTGAATGTGCTAACTGGGGCAGGCTCCCTGATTTTACACCAAAGACTGACAAGTTTGGACTGGGTTTTACTGCAGAGGCTCAGAAGGTTGTGCGCAAAGCTAGGACCGGAAGACCTCATGTGCTCATTACCAATCCAGGAGTGAATGCTATTGGGGATGAGGACGAAGTGGAAGAATCGGAGTTCGATAGCTGGATTTACCCGACGACTGATGGTGGATTGACCAATTGGACTGCTAAAGATCATACTCCTATTACTTTTGTTACGCAGTAATAAACTCTTTTGTTTTGTTATTTGTAATAAACAATGAATTGAAACTCTATGGCCCGGTGTCTTACCCGGGGCACCGTGGCTTCATTTGTGAGGGCATATTAATTGTCATTTCATATATCATGAATAAAGACCTTGGATGTTTTCTCGCACTTCAAATCTTATGCTCTTTTTTCTTTCTTTCCTTTCTTTATATATTGCAAAACAGCTGTATTTACACACACTCACCTATACAGGTTTCAATCCACTCTGGATCTCACTGGTAACGACTCTGCTACTGCCAGTTATGACTTCGAAAATCCGATCAACTTAGCCGAAGACGAAGGTGAAGATGATTGCGAAGTGCCTGACGAGCTTGCAAGACTGCTACTCCAGGAAGAGAGGGCAATTCAACCACATGAAGAGCCGGTGGAAACGATAAATCTGGGTACTGAGGCAGATAGAAAGGAGGTTAAGATTGGTGCCAACCTAGAGCTCAGCGTGAAGCAACGGTTGACTCAGATGTTACATGATTATGGGGAGATCTTTGCCTGGTCCTACGAAGACATGCCTGGGTTGGATACCGACATTGTGGTCCATCATTTGCCTACCGAGGAAGACTGCCCTCCGGTTAAGCAAAAGGTCCGCCGTATGCGTCCAGAGATGTCCGAGAAGATCAAAGCTGAGGTTATGAAACAGTTTGATGTCGGGTTTCTTGCAGTAACTTCTTACCCTCAGTGGGTTTCTAATGTAGTGCCGGTACCTAAGAAAGATGGTAAGGTTAGAATGTGTGTTGACTATAGGGATCTGAACAGGGCCAGCCCCAAAGATGACTTCCCCCTACCTCACATTGACGTTCTGGTTGATAATACTGCTCAGCACAAGGTGTTCTCT
This sequence comes from Vicia faba, assembly GCA_948472305.1. Taxonomy (NCBI): domain Eukaryota; kingdom Viridiplantae; phylum Streptophyta; class Magnoliopsida; order Fabales; family Fabaceae; genus Vicia; species Vicia faba. The sequence goes on from OX451741.1 coordinate 552,253,475, forward strand.
TTCATGGATGGTTTTTCAGGGTATAATCAGATCAAGATGGCTCCTGAAGACATGGAAAAGACTACCTTTGTCACTCAGTGGGGCACCTTCTGCTACAAGGTCATGCCATTCGGGTTGAAGAATGCTGGGGCAACCTACCAACGTGCCATGGTTGCTTTATTTCATGACATGATCCATCATGAGATAGAAGTGTATGTCGACGACATGATTTCAAGGTCCCAAACTGAGGATGAACACCTTGATCATCTGCAGAAATTGTTTGACCGTCTGAAATTGTACAAGCTGAGGTTGAACCCGAACAAGTGCACCTTCGGGGTAAGGTCTGGAAAGTTGCTAGGCTTCGTTGTAAGTGATAAGGGTATTCAAGTGGACCCTGCTAAGGTTTAAGCCATTCAAGAGATGCCAGTTCCTAAGACAGAGAAAGAGGTCAGAGGTTTTTTAGGACGCTTGAATTACATTGCCCGATTCATCTCACACCTAACTGCTACCTGTGAGCCCATCTTCAAGCTGCTGAAGAAAGATCAGGTAGTACGTTGGAACGATGAATGTCAAGCCACTTTTGACAGAATCAAGGAGTATCTCCAAGAACCACCCATCCTTATGCCACTGGTTGAAGGGAGACCTTTGATACTATACCTGACAGTACTTGACAACTCAATGGGGTGTGTGTTGGGGCAGCATGACGAGTCTGGCCGAAAAGAGCATGCCATTTATTACCTTAGCAAAAAGTTTACCGACTGTGAGACCCGATACTCACTGCTCGAGAAAACTTGCTGCGCTTTGGTATGGGTTGCTCGCCGGCTGAGACAGTATATGCTAACTCACACTACTTTGTTGATCTCAAAGATGGATCCTATAAAGTACATATTTGAAAAGTCTGCTCTGTCTGGGAGAATAGCAAGATGGCAGATGATCTTGACGGAATACGACATCCAGTACACGACCCAGAAAGCCATCAAAGGAAGTGTATTGGCAGACCACTTGGCACACCAAGCAGTAGATGACTATCAGTCAATGAACTTTGAGTTTCCAGACGAAAGCATCATGATAGTGACTGATTGTGAAGTACCTGGACCGGATGAAGGACCTGAGGAAGGATCCCGATGGTCTATGCACTTTGACGGAGCCTCCAACGCTTTGGGTAACGGCATCGGCGCTGTAATCATATCCCCTCAAGGCACTCATACTCCACTCACGGCCCGACTATGTTTCAACTGCACCAACAACATGGCGGAGTATGAGGCATGCATCATGGGTCTCCAAGCTGCGATCGACTTAAGGATCAAGTTTCTGAGTGTCTTCGGAGATTCCACTCTCGTGATCAATCAGATCAAAGGAGAGTGGGATACGAAACATCCGAATCTTATTCCTTACAGAGAATGTGTATTGACCTTGATCCCCCACTTCACAGAGATAACCTTTGAACATTTCCCAAGAGAGGAGAATCAGTTGGCGGACGCGTTAGCTACAATGTCTTCCATGTTCAAAATCAAATGGGACAATGAGGCTCCCCGGATCATCATCTGGAAACTGGACGAACCGGCATACTGTTGTGATCTTGAGACTGAATTGGTGACTGAAAACTTTGGTACCATGAGGTGAAGAGATACTTGGAAGCTCAGGAGTATCCTGAAGGTGCCTCTGTCAATGATAAGAAGTTTCTGAGAAGGTTCGCAGCAAAGTTCTTCCTCAGCAACGGCATTCTGTACAAGCGAAACCATGATTCGACCTTACTGCGTTGTGTGGATAAGACTGAAGCAGAAAGGATCATGGCAGATCTACATGAAGGTACCTTCGGAACACATTCCAATGGACACACCATGGCAAAGAAGATCCTTCGGGCAGGGTATTTCTGGTCCACAATGGAAGCCGACTGTTACCAACATTCCCGGACATGCCATAAATGCCAGATATATGCAGACAAGGTGCATGTTCCTCCAGTTCCTCTAAATGTTCTGACTGCACCTTGGCCTTTTGAAATGTGGGGCATAGATATGATCGGCGAGATTAAACCTACAGCGTCCAATGGGCATCGCTTCATCCTAGTATCGATTGATTACTTCACGAAGTGGGTTGAAGCAGCTTCCTACGCTACAGTAACCAAGAATGTGGTGGCACGGTTCATTCGGCATAACCTGATCTGTCGATACGGCGTCCCTGAAAGAATCATTACAGACAACGGTACCAATCTCAATAACAAGATGATCACTAAGCTCTGTGAGCAATTTAAGATACAGCACCACAACTCTTCTCCTTACCGGCCGAAGATGAATGGGGCTGTAGAAGCAGCGAATAAGAATATCAAGAAAATTGTGCAGAAGATGACAGTGACCTATAAAGATTGGCACGAGATGCTACCGTTTGCTCTACATGGGTATCGTACCTCGGCAAGGACGTCAACCGGGGCAACTCCTTTTTCTTTGGTCTACGGCATGGAGGCAGTCTTACCGATCGAAGTGCAGATACCCTCTCTCCGGATAATGAAGGATGCAGACTTGAATGAAGACGATTGGATCCAGACACGACTTGATCAGCTAAACTTAATCGACGAAAAGAGACTCAATGCTATTTGTCATGGTCAGACGTATCAAAAGCGGATGATCAGGGCATTTAACAAAAAGGTCAGACCACAAGAATATCAAGTTGGGGATCTGGTAATCAAACGTATCATCCTTCCTCAGAGTGATCCAAGGGGCAAGTGGGCCCCTACGTATGAAGGGCCATTTGTGGTTAAACATGTGTTCTCAGGAGGAGCCATAATTCTGACCACTATGGATGGTGACGACCTTCCTCACCCCGCCAATGCAGACATAGTAAAAAGATACTACACATGAAAAAAGACCCGCTAGGTTGACATACCTAGGCAAAAATTAGGGCTTCCCGACGAACCAAAAGGGTTCGGGCAAAATGAAGGGATGAAATAAAAAAAATCTGTACACCCGGCAAGTCGAAAACCTGAAAAGGCGGCTTGGGCAAAAATGGGTATCCCGGTGGACTGAAAACCCGAAAGGGCGATCCAGGCAAAAGTTAGGGATTGAAGCGTAATACTATGTCTCATTGGATCACTTTGCATCCAGAATCCGGTATCAGCTATCAAGTTCAGACGGCAGTGATCAATCAGCTTCATCTTCAGCTAGGTCATCAAGTGATGAGACGCTCGAAGATATAACAGCGATAGCAGAGTTAGAACCCAGTGGGATCATTCTTTTCACATAGCTGTTTTGTTTTCCCTTTTGTACAAATTGTATAAACTCTTTTGTTTGGCGGCGTTCTCTTACTAGGACGTCAGCCCCTTGTACATAAAACGCCTATTTACGGGCAAATTCAAAAATCAATACAAAAATCACTTTTTAGTTAAAATTGCCAATTGTTTTTCCTTTTCTGTTTTATTTTGCGAAGAACGTCCAAGGTTCAATTTGTGATATATGCATTTGACAATAATTGCTAACTCATAAATATTTGCATACGAAACAAAGGATTAATTACAGGTAACATTAGAAACAGGGGCAATAATGTTTGTCTAAACGATCTAATTGTTCTGTCCACCAAGGTACCAAGGTAAGTTCAATTGAAGAACATAGCCAAGATACCTTAATTCCCCAGAGAGTGAGTCAGCAAGTCAATGCACTCTCCCCAAGCAAAGTTATACAATCAGCCTTAAGGAAGTTCGGTATCCTCCAGCAGATCTCAACATCCCCTAGCACAATATACAGATATTCTTAACAAGCATCCCCGGCAATCTTGATCTAAGATTGTTCCCCGACGGTATACCAGATATTCAGCGGAGCCACTTCCCTAATGCATCTCAAAGTTTCCCCAGGAAAGTCCAGTATAGTTCAAGATTTCCCCAGGAAAATTTGAATCCATCTCCCCAGCAGGAAGCTCATCCCCAGTAGATTCTGGAAGCTTATCCCCTACAGAGCACGAACGCATCCCCCGGCTTTATTCAAAGGTTATTTCCCTACCAGGATATAACTGGGTTATCCTCAGCCAAAAGCCAAGGAAAGATCGTTCTCGGCGAAGTCTTCCTATCCCCAGCGGAGTCTATTAACACTTCCAACATAACAACGGTATCCCCATCGGAGTTACCATAAATATCCCAGCAAAGTACCTCTCTCCCCACAGAGTATTGTTCCCCAGCAAGATCGCTAGAATAAATTTTCTCCCCGCAGAGTAATCCATTCGCCAAGTTTATTCCCCAACGGAGTTATCTTCTCCTACCAGTATTCTTGCAACTATCATCCCCAGCGGAAACAACAAAGCACTATTCTCTAACGTCAGCCCAGGATGTGACTTCCCGGCACTCGTCAAGGATTTACTTTCCTAGACAAAAACATACATTCATAAACATCGCATTTCTATACATTATAGCATGCATATATGCATCAGGAACATACAATCTCATTTATGTTGAGAACATCATGGCTTGATCCATATCATGCATTGCATATGACTAACCTTTACCTTTCAGGAAATATCCAGTTAAGTTCTCAGCTATGTCCAAGACCTCCTCTGGTTCAGCTAAATCGATTCCTAAAGATTTTTCTGATTCTTATCCAGTTGAAGTTATTCCAAGACCTTGCCTGGTTCAGTTAAATCGACTCCTAAAGATTTTTCTGATTCTTATCCAGTCAAAGGCCTTCTCTGGTTCAGTCAGATCGACCCTAAGATCTCCCTGATTCTTATTCCAGTTGAAGATTCCAAGACCTTGCCTGGTTCAGTTAAGTCGACTCCTAAAGATTTTTCTGATTCTTATCCAGTCAAAGGCCTTCTCTGGTCCAGTTAAATCGATTCCTAAAGATTTTCCTAATGAAGACTCAGTAGAAGACATCCAAGATTCTCTCATCGTTACTGTTGAGGTAGTAATCACCCCAGATTCTCTCATCGTTACTGTTGAGGTAGTAATCGCCCAAGGTTCTCTCATCGTTACTGTTGAGGTAGTAATCACCCCAGGTTCTCTCATCGTTATTGTTGAGGTAGTAATCTCCCCAGATTCTCTCATCGTTACTGTTGAGGTAGTAATCACCCCAGATTCTCTCACCGTTGCTATTGAGGTAGTAATCGCCCCAGATTCTCTCATCGTTACTGTTGAGGTAGTAATCACCCCAGATTCTCTCATCATTACTGTTGAGGTAGTAATCGCCCCAGATTCTCTCATCGTTACTGTTGAGGTAGTAATCGCCCCAGATTCTCTCATCGTTACCTTTGAGGTAGTAATCGCCCCAGGTTCTCTCATCGTCCCGTTGAGGTAGTAACCATCCCTGATTCATTCATCACTGTTTGAAGCCCCAGACTCGATTCCTGTATCTCGCCAGGGCACGTCTGAAGAGGTTGAAGATTCGATTCCTGTAACCAACCAGGGTGCGTCTATATAAAGTGTTTGAAGACCAACTCCTGTAACAGGTCAGGTAATCATCTTTCTTTTTCAGGTACGCAAGTTCTCGCTAAGGAATCTCTTATGCGATTGACACCCATATGGCATCTGTAAGCCCATCCACCTATCCATCACCTCTCAACATGGCATCTGTAAGCCCATATTCCTAACCATCAATCTCCAAATGGAATCTGTAAGCCCATTCCCACCATCACACTGCTAACATGTGAGCGCAAATTTCTGGGCACTCTAGTGTTCAATCATCTTCCACCTTCGGATTACGAAAGGCACGCAAGCCAATCTGCATCCTCAGGTTTAAGAAGATTGAACAGGGGCAACTGTTGTACCCCAAAATTTGCCCTCCCATATTCTTCAAAGTTTTGACAAGCATCACCTCAAATAGTTCAAAGTCTACTCAAGAGCTACACAGTCAACCATCCTCCTAAGCCAGTCAAATTAGGGTTTTGGTTCCTGCAAGGAAGTTGAGGTTTTCAAGAGCTCAATCAAGTCCCACATGCCCATAAACATTGTCAAGCATCCTCATGTCAAGTTTCAAGACTCACAGCACAAGATTGCACAGTCAAAAACCCTAATTGCTCAACAGTCAACTGTAGGGGCAAAATGGTCATTTGACAGTCAAAAGTCAAAAAAATTTGTCAACATCTTATTTTGAAGCCACAAACATCATTTGATCAATTCTTGATCATGATTTTCAAGGCATGGCTCAAAAAGTCTCAAGATGCAAAAGTTTATATATTTGGACAGTTGAAAAAGTCAACTACAAATTGACCAGGGCATAACTTCCACATGGTTTATCAGAAAAATTCCATCCAAAGCTCATTTTGAAGAGAATGACATTTCCTACAAATAATATTCACACTTCAAGTCCAAGAAATGCTCTCACAAAAAGTTATCAATCTCAACATTATAGGTCATTTTCAAAAGTCAACAAAAAGGCACTTTAAGTCAAAGACCATAACTTGAGATTGGTAAATAAAAATGACATGGGACCAAAGGCATTGGTTAGAGGACTTCAAGACCTTTCCAAAATGTCCAAGAACATGATCAAAGCTTAAACATTGAGCAAGATATGCCTTGTGGAAGTTGGGAAATTTTTGGGAATTTTGAAAAGTCAACTTTGCTTCAAATGCCTCAAAATTGCTAATGGGCCTCAATTTCTTCCAAGAATCATCACCCAAAAGCTATGCACGACCCATTGACCCAAAGGGGAGTTATTTTCTTATTTTTTATTAATTAATTGAGTTTATTATCCTATTAATTCATTTAATTAAAATAAAATATGACAAAAATAGCAAATCACACATTTCAAATCTTTTTATGCAGCATTTCCACTCATCATTCACTCAATATTTCGTGCATACTCAAAAAGGCAAGAATCTTCAATGATTGGCATCAAAAAGGAATGAAAAAGATTGAAAAAGATTATGGAAAATCACAAAATTGAAAAGCATTTAAACATGGATTTTGGACTTGTTTTGTGAACCTAATTCACTCCACATATAAGCACAAACACAACCCTAATCAAAAGAACAAGCAAGTTGCGCCCAAACTCAAAGAACAAAACTTGTATTTTTTCATAAAAATCTCAAATCTGTTTTCATAGTTTCAGTGTGTTGCAAGGCCTAAAAACTATTCCATAAGTTTTCCAAGACTACCAGGAAGCTTTCCCAATCAAAATCACATCCCCTAACCTCAAGAACTGGTAGAACAAGGTCGCCCTGTTCATGAGATTTTTCTTAATCGTATTTGAATTTACATGCCATATCAATGCATTTTCATTATTGTTTTACACTAACATGATCATACTGAAGCTTTTGGTGTCTTTTAATTGAACTAATCTTGCCTGTATAGAAAGTTGCCATGGAAATTTTCTAGGGTTTCAGGAGCTTGAAATTAGGGACTTCTTCATGAGGAAAAATTAGGCCATGAGACCTAGACCAATGCACTCGTGACATTCCAACGAATCCAAATCACTCATCGCGCCCTTTTTATATTCGTGTATGGCCTAATCGCTATTTTTGTATGTTATGGTTAGTGGGGGTTTAAAACCCCCGCTATTTGATGTTAGTTTCAGGCAAAAACGAAGAAGCCAGGGAGAAGAAGATGAGTTGTTGGCTTGTGAGTGGTGCGTTCAAATCATTGGCGCGTTTTTTGTTGGTTCCAGAATAATTGCACGTTTTGCATATAATGATTATTGTCCACTAAATGTACAACCAAACGCGCTAGTTCAATTGGTGGCAAACGTGTACTACAGGTATTGGGACTTGGGTTCGATCCCCAGGTCCCCCACTTTATTCAATAATTTTTCTTGTAACATGTTTCCATGCAGTGCTTCATCAAGGGACCACCATGCAACTCCAGATCTGTGCTTGCCATATGTCCCTGAAGGCCAATCTAATGGCCATCATAAGAAGTCCACCATATGCATCAGTCAACCACACGCGCACAAGCATTGGAAAGTCAAAAAAGGCCAGATTTCTTGGGCCAAACTACTTCAATAAGCCTCCAAATTGGGCAGACACCCCCCAAAGTTTGTATATCTTTTAATCTCTTTTCTTTTCTTTTTTTTAATTCTTTTGATCATTTTTTATTTTATTTAATTTACTTCAAATAATTAATTTTCATATAAAAATACAAAAAAAATCAGAAATCATTAAAAATAAAATATATATTTAATTTAATCCATTAATAGTTTTTGTAAATAAATTCAATAATCAATTTAGTTTTAATTTAGGGTTTTAAGTTTAATGTTCTTTTTCTTAAATAACAAAAATACATAAAAACAGGTCTTTTAGCATTTTTTATTCTTTTCTCTTAATAAATAATCTTTTTTTATTTCTTATCATTATTAATTATTAATTAATTTTGTAAATAAACTTGTCATTAAATAATTAGGGTGAATTAGGTCAAACTTAAACATTTTTCTTTAATAAATTAAAAACAATTTAGAACTAGTTTTTTATTTAACTTTTAATTCCAATTAATTTTCTCATTAAATTTCATAAATACCAAAAAAACATAAAAATAACTTTCTTTTCTCATTAACTCATTAATTAACCTTTAACTTTAATTTAAATTTCTTTAAAGGGTCCAACGCCCTCGCACTCGATTCTAATTTCTTTTCGCATTTATTTTTATGGATATAATGTATTTGTCCCGAAGCTTTGTAATAGATAATTAGGATATTTACTTTCCGCATTTTATTTATTCAAATCGGGTCTTTGTTAATTTGGCGATGTAGACTCACGCCTTGTAATAGCGTAGGACTTTTATTTTCCGCATTTTAATTTCCGCACCCTTTTAACTGCTAACTATCACATGAAAGAATGTATGCTCAAATAAAATCAAAGCGTAGAACACTCAATGCATGATCAAGACAAATAATAACTGAAAATGACACACAATTCACACACCACTCTTAGGGTACGCCTCACTGTTGCCTTGCCCCTCGAAACGTGGTCGTCGAGTAGAGGACGTTTTAGTAAGTCCTCATGTCCATGAACATGGCATGAGGGTAGCTTCTAAGGTGTCCTACTATTGCTCTGGTGACCACACTGTCCCTACAAACGAATTGACCCGGATACCTCCAACGGTGGTGCTACCTACCTCTCAATGGTGGGATGGCACTATCTTAAGGACATTTACACAGACTAATTCCTTAGGGTAGGTAGATGACTCGTAGATACTTGCTCTAATTCAAAACGAATCAAAAACTTCTTTTCACACCGACACTTTGCAAAAAGCTTTCAAAAACAACTTTTCAAACACTCTTGAGGACTGATACAAGAGTCGAACTGAACTTTTAAACGAAACTTTTTCAAACCCACTCACTCTGAAAAGCAAACAAACATTTTGAAAACACAAGTGAGCAAGTATCTAAGAGCCCATGGATAACCATGGATAGAAAGGGTGCTAACACCTTCCCTTTCTATAAATCTACCTCCCGAACCGAGAACTAATCTCAATAAGGAATTTTTCTGTGCTTTTGTCCTTTCCATTTGGAGAAAATAAAAGACGGTGGCGACTCTTGCTTACCGCGACATTTCGTGAAACCAGCTAAAAAACAGTCAGTTCCAGATCCACCGATCACACCATGTAACTTACATGCACACACACTTGCAGATCTTCATATACTCAGAATCTCATTGCCAACGACTCTACTATTTCCATTTATGACTTCGAACATCCAATTTACCTAGCCGAAGACGAAGGCGGGGAAAATTATGAAATACCAGGGGAACTAGCCAGACTTCTAATGCAAGAGGAAAAATCTATTCAACCTCATGAAGAGTCGGTCGAGGTTATCAACTTGGGTACTGAGACAGATAAGAAAGAGGTCAAGATCGACACCAACCTAAAAGATGGTATCAAGAGAAGATTGGTTCAGATGTTGCATGACTATGTTGAAGTTTTTTTTGGTCGTATGAAGATATGCCAGGATTGGATACCGACATTGTGGTTCATCGTCTGCCAAAGAAGGAAGATTATCCCCCTGTTAATCAAAAGGTTCGTCGTATGTGTCCCGATATGTCTGAAAAGATAAAGGTTGAGGTAATGAAGCAGTTTGATGTAGGTTTTCTGGCTGTCACATCTTATCCTCAATGGGTTGCAAACGTGGTCTCCGTTCCAAAGAAAGATGGAAAGGTTTGCATGTGTGTGGATTCTAGGAATCTGAATAGGGCAAGCCCCAAAGATGATTTCCCTCTACCACATATTAATGTCTTGGTTGATAACACCGCTCAACACAAAGTCTTCTCCTTCATGGATGGATTTTCTGGCTACAACCAAATCAAGATGGCTCCCGAAGACATGGAAAAGACCACCTTTGTTACACAATGGGGTACCTTTTGCTACAAATTCATGCCATTCAGATTGAAGAATGTTGGGGTAACATATCAAAGAGCTATGGTAGCTTTATTTCATGATATGATTCATCATGAAATAGAAGTCTATGTGGATGATATGATTGCAAGATCGCAAACCAAAGAAGAGCATCTCGATCACCTACACAAGCTATTCGAGAGGTTGAAGAAGTACAAGTTAAGGTTGAACCCTAATAAGTGCACATTCGGAGTAAGATCTGGAAAGCTTTTAGGTTTTGTCATCAGTGGTAAAGGCATCGAAGTTGATCCTGCAAAGCTAAAATCCATTCAAGAAATGCCAGTTCCCCTCTCGAAAAAAGAGGTTAAAGGATTCTTGGGTCGTCTTAACTACATTTCCCGCTTCATATTTCACTTAACTGCTACTTGTGAACCAATCTTCAAACTCTTGGAGAAAGATCAAGTAGTCAGATGGAACGACGATTGTAAAGCCGCCTTCGACAAAATCAAGGAATATTTGCAAGAACCCTCAATCCTGATGCCTCTAGTTGAAGGAAGACCTTTGATCATGTACTTGATTGTGCTAGATAATTCTATGAGGTGTGTGTTGGGCCAACATGATGAGTCTGGCCGAAAAGAGCATGCAATATACTACATGAGAAAAAAGTTTACCGACTGTGAAACTAGATATTCACTGCTCGAGAAAACTTGCTGCGCTCCGGCATGGGCTGCTCTCCGACTAAGACAGTATATGTTAACTCATAGCACTTTATTGATTTCTAAGATGGACTTTATCAAGTACATCTTCGAGAAACCCGCTCTCTCCATACGGATAGCTAGATGGAAAATGATTCTGACTGAATACGATATTCAATATACAACACAAAAGGCCATCAAATGAAGTGTATTGAAAAATCATTTGGCCCATCAAGCTGTTGATGACTATAAATCTATGAACTTTGACTTCTCGGATGAGAATATCATGTTAGTAACAGACTGTGCAAAACCTAGACTGTATGAAGGACCTAAACAAGGATCCCTGTGGACTATGGTTTTTGATGGAGCTTCCAACGCTTTGGGTAACGAAATTGGTGTGGTGATAATTTCTCCTAAAGGTTTCCACACTCCTTTCACTGCTAGACTTTTCTTCGATTGTACGAATAACATGGCTGAGTACGAGGCGTGCATCTTAGGTTTAAAGGCTACTATTGACTTAAGGATCAAGCATTCAGATGTATTCGAAGATTATGCTCTAGTGATCAGTCAAGTCAAAGGAGAATGGGAAACTAAGCATCTTACCTAATTCCTTACAAGGAGCTTGTGTTAACTCTGATTCCATGCTTCGAAGAGATCACCTTTGAACACTTCCCTAGGGAGGAAAATAAGTTAGCCAACGCTTTGGCCACAATGTCTTCCATGTTCAAATTCAAATGGGACAATGAAGCTCATATGGTTACAATTGAAAGATTTGACGAACCTGTGCACTTATATGAGCTTGACACTAACGAAGAGAAACCATGGTACCATGAGGTGAGGAGATATCTTGAGACACAATATCCTGAAGGAGCTTCCGTTAATGATAGGAAATTCTTGCGAAGATTTTCAGCCAAATTCTTTCTAAGTAACAGAATCCTATACAAGTGCAACCATGATTCTACTATACTCTGATTTGTTGACAAGAAGGAGGCAGAGAAAATTATGGAAGATATGCATGATGGTCTCTTTGGGACTCACTCTAGTGGACACACTATGGCCAAGAATATTCTAAGGGTTGGTTACTATTGGTCCACAATGGGAACTGATTATCATCATCACTCAAGGACTTGCCATAAGTGTCAAATCTATGCTGACAAGGTCTATGTACCTCTTATTCCTCTAAATGTCATGACTACTCCGTTTCCATTCGCAATGTGGGGCATTGATATGATTGGAAAGATTAAACCTACTGCTTCAAATGGACACCTTTTCATTCCTGTTGCCATTGATTACTTTACCAAGTGGGTCGGAGCTGCCTCATATGCCTCTGTCACGAAGAATGTGGTAGCCAAATTTATCAAGCATAATCTCATCTACCATTACCGTATTCCCGAAAGGATTATCACAGATAATGGAACTAATATCAATAATTCTATGATTATGAAACTTTGTACTCAGTTCAAAATCAAGCATCACAATTCTTCTCTATACAGACCCAAGATAAATGGCGCAGTGGAAGCTGCCAATAAAAATATCAAGAAGATTGTGCAAAAGATGGTGGTAACCTATAAAGATTGGCATGCGATGTTACCATTTACTCTCCATGGTTACCGTACTTTGGCTTGTACATCAACTGGGGCAACTCCTTTCTCCTTGGTCTATGGCATGGAAGTCGTCTTACCTGTCGAAGTTCAGATTCCCTCCCTAAGGATAATGAAGGAAGCAGATTTAGGCAAAGATGAATGGATTCAGACTAGGTTGGATCAGTTTAACTTGATTGATGAGAAGCGACTGGTTTCTGTTTGTCATGGTCAGATGTACCAAAAACGTATGATCAAGGCTTTTAACAAAAAGATCAAGCCTCGAGTATATCAGACTGGCGATTTGGTTATAAAGCACATCATTCTTCCACAAGGCGATCCCAGGGGAAAATGGACTCCCACTTACGAAGGACCATTTATCATAAAGAAAGTTTTCTCTAGTGGTGCCATGATGCTGACTACTATAGATGGTGAAGATTTCCCATATCTCGTGAATACAGACATAGTTAAAAAATACTATGCATGAAATGACCCGCTAGGTTGACATGCCTAGGCAAAAATAAGGGCATCCCGATGAACCAAAGAGGTTCGGGAAAAAGTTAGGGATATATGCAAAATGTTGTACACCCGAAAAGTCGAAAACCTGAAACGGAGACTTGGGCAAAAATGGGTATCCTGGTGGGCTGAAAACCCGAAAGGGCGGCCCAGGCAAAAGTTAAGGATTAAAGCGTATGACTATGTCTCGTGGGATCTCTACAACCAACTTTATTACCAAAGTCCAAATTCAAAAGGTCCAAGATCAATCCAATCAACTTCTATTCAACGACAAGGGATAATGTTCGAAGATATAGAGGCAATAGTGGGGTTGTAAAACAATGATATCACTTTCACATGGCTATTATTTTGTTTTCACTTTGTATTCTTTCCATTCTTTCGATGATTTCCTCTTACTAGGATCTCGGTCTCTTTGTACAAAAACGCCTATTCATGGGCAAAATATCAATACAAATATACTTTGACGTGCAAACTTTTTTGTTTTTCCTGTTTTGAGTGCAAAAGTGTCTCATGACTAAAATTGAATGAATACATGCATATGAACATGATTAAACTTTTAACAAATGTATGATTAAAAACAGTAACAAGCATCTCCTTAAATGCATTTGAGATATCCCCGCAGAGTTTATTTCAATAACATTATCCCCTCGGGCTTGGATTCACGAAATCCCCAGCCAGAGTCTCAATCTCTTGAAAACCCTCTCCCCAGCGGAGTTGGTCTAGAAAAAAGAAGGCCTTGTGGAGTTTCTTTCTAAAAAAAATAAGTCACTTCCCCAGCAGTTTGTCAAATATCCTCTTCAACGGGGTTTATTTCCTCAAAAAACTACAGATTCCCCAGCTTGAGTTTGCCTCTCAGACTATTACAAATCAAGGGACCGCAACCTCTAATCCCTAGTGAAGTCGCTAACAGAGTCATTGATATCTCTGAAAGTTTCTATAAAGCCTGGACCCGACCAGATCCTAGTTTAACTTCTCAAATTGCTTAAGTTTGGGCCTGACCAATCAGCAGCTCAAACCTAGACCCGACCAGATAATAACTTAACTTCCTTAAATTACTACAAAGCCTGGTGTAATATGGTGAGAGAACTGACTTGGGATGTTTTGCAGTTGATCGCAAATGTTGCGGTTAGCAAGAGTCGCCACAGACTTTTCTTTTATCCAAAAGGAAAGGTGGAAAAGAACAGGAAAGACCTTTGATATTATTTCTTGAGTTCGGGGGGTAGATTATGAAAAGGGAAGGTGTTAGCAAACTTTTCATCCATAATTATCTATGGGCTCTTAGTTGCTTGCTAGATCACTTGCTTTTATTTGAAAATGTGCTTTGTGGTGGTTTTTGAAAGTATTTTGAAAAGGCGCATTCGTTTAGGCAAACTTTGTAATGGTTCTCGTTCGTAAGAACGTATACAAAGTGTTGGACTTTTGAAAATATTTTATGTTTGGAAAGTGTTTTTGAAAGTGTTTAGTGTTTGTTTTGAAAATGAGCAAGGATGTTTGTTTTGAAAATGAGCAAGCAACTAGGAACAATCTACCTACTCAAAAGTCTTTGTTCATTTATTCCTTTTTTTTATATTGCTATCTTACCATTGATTAGTAGGAAACCTTATATTTGGATGTAAAAGGACAGGCGTGGGTCATCGTATAGTCATGATAGCAATGTTATGATATATCTTAACATTTCTCTTTGAGGTACTAATATCATTTTGAAAGGCAACATTTGTAGCATCATCGAGGGACTATGATCTTGTATTTTTGACTTTTTTTTCTAAGACATCTCACATTCATAACATGACCATTTTTTGTAAGGCAACAAAGTGGAGTTAACCCTAGGGGTGCAAGTGTGCAAGTGTGTTTGATTTACATGCATTGTTTATCTTGAATTAGGGTTTACTAATCGTTGATTTTAGCCTTGCCATACAAACCCTAATCACTAACATTTATATGAAAGCGATAAATTGCAGAAAGTAAAATTACTATGCTATTACATCATTAGGGGGGTATACAAATTTACAAATGGGGATTGTATGAAAATTAAACCTAGTTATCTATTACAACCATATTGAATAATGTACAAGAAAATGAATAAATAATGTAATGTGCAAAGGTGTAAATGAAAAGGAAATGATTTTTGTTTAGTTTTAATGAAAGGGTTTAGTTTGACATAATTAAGAAAATGATTAATTAAAATTAAATAAAAATTAAACCTAAACTAATTAAGAAAAGAAATTAAATTAGAAAGCATTTTTAGGATTTTTTTATGAAAAGGTTTTAAGTGTAATAAAAATAATATGGAAATTAATTAATTAAAAGAAACTTAAATTCTAAATTAATCTTAAATAAGAAGAAAAATAATTAAACCTAAATCTAATTATTAATTTATTAAGAAAAAGAAATTAATCTATTTAAGAAAATATTTTTTTGTCTTTTGTCTTTATAAAGAAAATAAATAAATAAGTGTGAAAATAATAAATAAAAATATTTTTAGATTTTTTTATTAATAAAAATAATAATAATGATAATAATAGTAATAAAAATAATAAAGAAAAATGACATAAAATAAAATAAGAAAAATAAAATAAATTAAATTAAAATGATAAAAGAGTTTGGGCCAGGTGTGTGAAAGCAGGCAGAGGGGTCAAGAAAAGTAAAAATGGAAGGCCCGCTGACTTAAGGCCCAAACGTTGATTGTTGTTGGAGAAAAGAAGGAAAATATTGAAAATCAAAACAAAAGGTAGCGCTAGGACTTGAACCCATGACCCATACCATACACACGCACTACCTTTGCCACTAGGGTGGTTGTACATCCGTTACATAAGTAAAACAATAAATACATAACATAAGACAAGTTTTGAAAATGACTTCATCTTCAACCTCCAGCCATGGTTCCTGTAACTTGCTCATTTCTCAATAAAAATGAAAGATGCAAACATGAAAGTTGCTCCATTTTTCCATACGAATCCAACCATATAAATATCATAAGCTATAAATCAAAGATGAATGAGAATTTCTAAAAGTACCAAATTCTGACCTAACTTTTTTCAGAGCTTCAAACCTAAAATTCTCTAAGCTCAATCAATATAAATGAAATCTATGGACATGTACAGTTTCATGGCAATGATATCTACATTTTATCTTCACAAATGCAAGCTTAACAATGCGTAAATGAAAAGATAGAAATTCGGAAAAGAAACCTCAAAACTGGAAATCGTGAAATGCAAATGAGCTTGATTCAAGGTGCTGCAATGATCAGGTTAGCTTCCTCAAGTTCCCAGGAAGCTAATGCAATGATTAGATTGAGCAATGGATGGATGACATGGCTTGTAGAAGTCCAGCAGAGCTCTGCTTTTGAGTTTGGACGGTGATGAAGATGGAGTTACAGTTATGAAACAAGGATGAAGATGGACTATATTTGATGTATAGAAGCTTTGTGATTGATTAGGAATGAAAACGCATGAGGGAAATGTGATTTTTGGTTTCAAAGTCAGAATGTACACATAAACGGAGTTTTGATGCAAGTTCTGATTTGGGGGAGTTTGGGAGAGTTTCAGGGTGTTTTTTCTCGTGTTTGTGGCTTGGAGAAGTCAGAAATCAAGAATCACATGTTTGTGGCTTTTTGCTTGATTTTGAAGAAATCTTGAAAAATATGGTTCCAATGCACAAGTACCGGGCTTATAGGGTGGCTTAGAAGCTTTAAACATGTTGCTTCTGAGCATACATGTTGTGTGTGTTCAGAACAACAAGTTAGAGGCTCAATAAGAGTGGACTTTGTGCATAAAGCCAATTTTCGAAAATGGGAATGTTGCCTTTCTTCCTAAAATGGTATTAAGCATGGGCAATGCATTGAATGCTTGGATTAAATATTCTAACAGTTGTGTAAACATTTAATTATGGAGTGAAAAGAAAGTAAGAAGCCTGCAACGTGAGGTTTGTACAACATGCTTGAAGATTGGATTAAGTGTTCATCATAAAATTGACTTGTAATACAAGAATGAAACCCTAACTTCATGGCTTCGATTTTCTTAGCTCAAATATGATATCAATGAGTTCTTAGACATTTTGGAAAGCTTGTAACATCCTCTACAACCTTCATGTTGGACATTTTTGAAAATTCAAATTGGAACTAGGTGAAATATTGCTATGAAGTTAGGTCAAAATCCTGCCTAAACTAGGGCAAAATTTCACTAAGTCTTAAAGTTTCATGAACATGTCTTCATAAAATCATAAATTTAAATCCAAGAATTTCTAGAAAAATTTATGCCATACAATTTTTAGATATTATTGAGATCTACAACTTTCATGTTGGAATTTTCCTTTGAATCATCTGGCATCATGGTGTAAATTTGGCTCAAAGTTATGAAAAAAAGTGAACTTTTCAACACTTAGAAAAATTTTAAGTCTTGGAAATTTTGAATTTTCAAAATGAAATTTGACTTTTTGATTTCTTGATGAAAAAGTTTCATATTTTGACATGTCTTGATGAATTGTAATCTTTAAAACTTTATTTTGATCAAAAAGTCAAAGTTTGACTTTTTAGTGTTTAGTTGACTTTTCATCAGTTGACTGAAATTCAACTATAAATAAATTAATCTTGAGAAATGTTTTGAGCCATGCCATTAGGTCAAAGTGATGTATTTTAATCCTTGAGATCATATCTTAAACCAATAAGTCATTTGTAAGGTCAAAAGCTAAAAATTGCACATTCTCAGTCAAAACCCTAATTTTGACCATTTTGCCCTTTTGATGATCTGATCAAATTTCTTGACGAATTGTGATCCAAAATTGATCAATTGACATATCTGAGTTCATAATGTTGATGTGGATAAAAAATTATGAAGTTTGACTACAAATTGACCACAATTAACTTTTTCCCCAATACTGTTGATTTTAGGTCATCTGATCAATTGACTGAGCAAAAATGTGATCCAAGACTTGAAACTTGACATGAGAAATCTTGAGGGTCCAAAATGATCCATGAAAGTCACATGGGGCATTAAAAGTCCATTTGTCCTTGTGAAAACTCAAACCCTAATTTTAAGTTGTTAGTGGTTGAGGAGGTGTCTTGAGCTGATCAAACCTTGTGTAGTCTGGAATCAATGGAGATCTTGTAAGAGATTTCTTGAGAAATGAGAGAGAAAATTTTGGGGTACAACAACTGCCCCTGTTCAATCTTCTTAAACCTGAATATTTAGATTGGTGGATCCGCCATTCGTGACTTGAAGGTGGAAGATGATTGAACACTAGAGTGCCCAGAAATTTGCACTCGAAGATGTATTGGGAATGGGCTTATAGATGCCATTTGGAGGAATGATGGTAAACACTAGAAGAAGTATCAAAACAAATCTTTGGTCGATTTATACTACAACTTAATGTTTTACCTGTGGAAAAAAGGGTTAGTTAAATGCAGATGTATGCATGATGTTCGCAAGATGAATGAGGCTGTGCTAAATGAGTTTTGTATGTATATGCTATGATGTATGAATGTGGGATGCATATTTGTCTGGGAAAATAAATCCCTGACTGCTGTTGAGGAGTTCTGAATCCCGGATTACTGTTGGGGATTATCTCTTGAATGTTAATTGTTATCTGGTCGGGTCTAGGCTTCACAACTTGCTGAGGATGAGGAAGTAAAATACTATCTGGTCGGATCCAGGCTTCATGGTAACTTACCAGGGAAGAATAAATTAACTATTGTCTGGTCAGATTCCAGGATTTGTACAAAATTTATTGAAATTGAACTATTATATGGTCGGATCCAGGCTTCACAATAAACTTGAAGTCGTAACTACTATCTAGTCGGGTCCAGGCTTCATGGTTTTTGAAAAGTTATACTATTATCTGGTCGGGTCCAGGCTTCATAGTGTCTTGCTGGGGATTGTAGCTAGTTGTTATCTGGTCGGGTCCAGCCTTTACAGTAACTTAATGATATTAAACCGCTATTTGGTCGGATTCCAGGCTTCACAGGTTTTGAGGTGGATGAAGTTAATTGCTATCTGGTCGGGCCTAGGCTTCACAATAAACTAGTCTAAGGAGATAGGGTTGAACTGATATTTGGTTGGGTCCAAACTTTATAGTAACTTGCTTGGAACTTAGTTGTTATCTGGTCAGATTCCATGTTTCACAACGCACTTCTGAGGGGAATTGCTATCTGGTCGGATCCAGGCTTCATAATATCTTACTTGAAAAGATGAAGTTTAAAACTGATATTTGGTTGGATCCAGGCTTCACAGTAACTTGTTAGGGGTAGAGGTAAACTCTATTGGGGAAAAGAAGTTAAAACCTAGTCTGGTTGAGCCCAGGTTCTTCAATATCTCGAAGATTTAAACTATTATCTGGTCGGGTCCAGGTTTTATAGTGACTGCAAGTAGTACTATTATCTGGTCGATTCCAGGCTTCGTAGTATTTGAAAGGTTACACTATTATCTGGCCGGGTCCAGGCTTTATAGTATCTTTTGGAGATAACAAAGGTTTTGTTGACGAACTTACTGGGGATTAGGGGTTATGGCCCTCTGATTTATAATAGTCTGAAAGGCAAACTCAAGCTGAAGAGGATAGACTCAGCCCGAGAAGACAAACTCAGCTGGGGAGGATAGACTATGCCAGGGGAATTTTGATGTTCGTTGATTGTTGTATATTGGGGAAATAAACCATGCTGGAGAAATAAACCCCGTTGATGAATACTCGATGAACTGATGAAGAGGTGAATTCTTTTAGGAAGAGATTCACAAGGCTTCTCCTTGTAGGATCAACTTAGCTGGGGAGAGAGTTGTCAAGAGATTGAGACTCTAGTTGGAGATCAACCTATGCAAGGAGACTTTATGGGTAACTCTGTTGAGGATTGGTTTATTGTAGTCGGTCTTGTGGGGATAATGTTAATGAAATAACTCCGTGGGGATATTCCATATACATTTAAGAGATGCTTGTTACTGCTTAGCAGGACACATGTGCCAAATAGTTTTAATTATGTTCACATGCATATGTTCGTTCAATTTTAGTCATTGGACATTTTTGCATTCAAAACAAAGACAGAAAGTTTACACTTTAAAGTATACTTGTATTGATATTTTGCCCATGAATAGGCGTTTTTTATACAAAGAGACGGAGATCCTAGTAAGAGTAAATCGTCGAAAGGAAAACAAAAATTGAAAACAAAACAAATAGCCATATGAAAATGATCTCATTGCATTCCAACTATACTATTGCCTTAATGTCTTCTAATGCCCCTTGCCGTTGACAGGAATTGATTGGATTGATCTTGGACCGTTTGAACTCAGACCTTGGTAGTAAAGTTGACTGTGGTGATTCCATGGGATATAGTCATACGCTTTCAATCTCTAACTTTTGTCTGGACCGCCCTTTCAGGTTTTCAGCCCACCAGGATACCCATTTTTGCCCAAGTTTCCCTTCCGTGTTTTCAACTTGCCGGGTGTACAATATTTTGCATATATCCCTAATTTTTTCCCAAACCTTTTGGTTTGTCGGGATGCCCTTATTTTGCCTAGGTGTGTCAACCTACAGGGTCCCTTATGCGTAGTATTTTTTAACTATGTCCGCGTTCACACGATGTGGGAAGTCTTCACCGTCCATGGTAGTCAGCATCATGGCACCGCCAAAGAACACTCTCTTGACAACAAATGGCCCTTCGTATGTGGGAGTCCATTTGACCCTGGGGTCGCCTTGTGGAAGAATAATGTGTTTTATCACCAAGTTACCAACTTGATATACTCGAGGCTTGATCTTTTTGTTGAAAGCCTTGATCATACGTTTTTGGTACATTTGACCATGACAAACAACAGCCAATCACTTTTCATCGATCAAGTTCAACTAATCCAATCTTGTCTGAATCCACTCGTCTTCGCCCATACCTGCCTCATTCATAACCCTTAGTGAGGGAATCTGAACTTCTACTGGCAAAATAACTTCCATGCCATAGACCAAAGAAAAGGGAGTTGCCCCAGTTGATGTCCTAGCTGAAGTACGGTAGCCATGAAGAGCAAACGGTAACATCTCATGCCAATCATTATAGGTTACTACCATATTTTGCATAATCTTCTTAATGTTTTTGTTGGCCACTTCGACTGCGCCATTCATTTTAGGTCTATAAGATGAAGAATTGTGATTCTTGATTTGGAACTGAGTGTAAAGTTCGGTAATCATAGCATTGTTGAGGTTAGTCCCATTGTCAGTGATGATCCTTTTGGGGATACCATAGCGGCATATGAGGTTATGTTTGATGAATCTCACTATAACATCCTTGGTGACTGAGGCAAAAGAGGAGGCTTCGACCCATTTGGTGAAATAATCAATAGCGACCAGAATGAAGCAATGTCCATTGGAATAAATGGGCTTGATTTATCCAATCATGTCAATGCCACACATTGCAAATGGCCATGGAGCGGTCATGACATTTAGAGGGATAGGAGGCACATGGACCTTCAGCATAGATTTAGCATTTGTGGCAAGTCCTTGAGTGTTGATGGCAATCAGTCTCCATTGTTGACCAATAGTAACCATCTCTTAGGATTTTCTTGGCCATCGTGTGTCCGCTTGAGTGAGTCCCAAAGAGACTATCATGCATGTCTTCCATAATTTCCTCTGCTTCCTTCTTGTCCATACGTCAGAGTAGAGTACAGTCTTGGTTGCGTTTGTAAAGTATTCCATTACTTAGGAATAATTTGGCTGAAAATCTTCGTAAGAATTTTCTATCATTGATGGATGCTCCTTCGGGATACTCTTATGCTTCAAGGTATCTCTTCACCTCATGGTACCATGGCTCCTCGGCGTCTGTGTCGAGCTCATAGCAGTGTGCGGGTTCGTCGAATCTCTCAATTGTAATCATAAGAGCTTCATTGTCCCATCTGAATTTGAACATAGAAGACATGGTGGCCAAAGTATCGGCTAACTGATTTTCTTCCCTAGGGAAGTGTTCAAAGGTGATCTCTTTGAAGTAAGTAATTAGCGATAGCACAAGTTCCCTGTAAGGGATGAGATTAGGATGCTTAGTGTCCCAATCTCCTTTTACTTGGCTAATCACTAGAGCGGAATCCCCGACCATATTCAAATGCTTGATCCTCAAATAAATGGCAGCCTTCAGACCCAAAATGCATGCTTTGTACTCGGCCATGTTGTTCGTGCAATCGAAGCATAATTTGGCGGTGAAAGGGGTGTGGCAACCTTTAGGAGATATGATCACCACACCAATTCCGTTACCCAAGGTGTTGGAAGCCCCATTGAAGACCATAGTCCATCGGGATCCTTGTTCAGGTCCGTCATATGGTCCAGGTTTCGCGCAGTCGGTCACAAGCATGATGTTCTCATCCGGGAAGTCAAAGTTCATAGACTGATAATCATCAACAACTTGATGGGCCAAATAATCTGCTAGTACACTTCCTTTTATGGCCTTTTGCATTGTGTATTGAATGTCGTACTCATTCAAAATCATTTTCCATCTGGCTATCTGTCTGAAAAGGGAAAGTTTCTCGAAGATGTAAATCAACAGAGTGGTATGAGTCAACATATACTGTCTTAGCTGGCAAGAAGCCCATGCCAGAGCACATCAAGTTTTCTCGAGCAGTGAATATCTGGTTTCATAGTCGGTAAACTTTTTGCTCAGGTAGTAAATAGCATGCTCTTTTTGGCCAGACTCGTCATGTTGGCCCAAAACACACCCCATAGAATTCTCTAGCACTATCAAATACGTGATAAAGGGTCTTCCTTCAACCGAAGGCATGAGAATAGGAGTTTCTTGCAGATATTCTTTGATCTTGTCGAAGGCAGCTTGGCATTCATCATTCCATATGACTAATTGATCTTTCTTCAAGAGTTTGAAGATTAGCTCACAAGCAGCAGTCAAGTGAGATATGAAGTGGGCGATGTAGTTAAGACGACCCAAGAATCCTCTAACTTCCTTTTCAGAATGGGGGACTGTCATTTCTTAGATGGCCTTTGTGATACGGTGGGAAAGAACTGACTATTTTTTGGAATTCTGGTTTGCGTTTTGCGTTTGTTTTTGCAAAATGTCGCGGTAAGCAAGAGTCGCCACCGACTTTTATTTTATCCATGGAAAGGAAAAAAAAGCACAGAAAAATTCCTTTTTTGAGATATTTCTCAGGTTCGGGGGTAGATTATAGAAAGGGAAGGTGTTAGTACCCTTTCTATTTGTGGTTATCCACGGGCTCTTAGGTACTTGCTCATATCATTTTTAAAATTGATTTTCTTTGTGTTTGTGGGTTTGAAGAAGTTTTTGTTTGAAAAGGAGTGTAAGTGTGAAAACTTGTTTTGTTTTGAAAGAGCAAGTACCTGAGAACCATCTACCTACTCGAAAAAAAGAATCGTTATATGCTAATGTCCTTTAGACAATGCTATCCCACTATGAATGAGTAGGTAGCATCGTCGTTGGAGTTTTAAGGGTCAATTCGATTAAGGGACGTGCGGTCACTAAAGCAATGTTAGGACGCCTTAGCGGTAACCCTAATGTCTTAGATCATTTGTTTTGAGGCAACAATATCTGAGGCAACCATTTCGAGGCGACTATGATCTTTGGACAAGAGGGAGACCTCTAAAACTTCCTATACTTAATGACCGCGTACGAAGGCAACCAAGTGAGGTGTACCCTAAAAGTGCGCATGTACGAGTGTGTTGTTTTCAGTTTATTTTATCTTTGTACATGTTAGTGGTTATCTATGTTGATTTTAGGTTTAAACGTTCAATCTTGTCATGCATTCCTATTATCAAACATCTAACAGTTTATAAGTTGCGGAAATTAAATTACAAGGCGTCGGGTATTTACATCGTCAAAGACAAACCCTTTAAAATAAATGCAGAAAATAAATAAAGCGATAAAAATATTTAAAGTCTTATTAAGCTATTACATTCCGGAAACAGATACAATATTGAATAGAATGGATCACGTGCGGGAAATTAAATCGGGCACAAGTTTTAGGGTTTTGACCCTTTAATTATTAAAGAAAAGATTTTTGGTTATTTTTGACTTTTAAGAAATAAACTATCCTAAATTAATCATTAAATTAATAAACTATTTAATTAATTAACGAAAATAATATTTTTGGATTTTTTGTGTTATTTAAAGAAATAACAATAAATTTAATCAATGTTAATAAAACCTAATTGTCTAAGTTAATTTTAATTATTGCAAAATATATTAAAAGTTATTCCTAATTAAACTAAATTAATTAAATTGATTTGGTTAATAAAAAGAAAATACTAAAATTTAAATTAATAAAGAAAATATTTTTTTGGTTTTTAATTTTATTAAGAAAAAGATTTGATTGGTTAGTTGATAATTAAATAAAAAAATAATAAAAACAAACAATTAAAATAGATAAAAAGAAAATAGAAAGAGTTAGGGGTGTGGGCCTGATTTGGAGGTCTGAAAAGAAAATTCCATGGCCCAATTGTGTTGGCCTGGCTGACAAGTGATTGAGTGAGGGAGTATGATGTGCTGCAGCACCTGATTTACATGTGATAACCTGAAGAGAAAAAATAACAATGCATATGGGGGGACCTGGGATTCGAACCCAGGTCCCAAGGCATCTTGCCAGCGCTCAATTGCCACTCAACCATCATGTTCTATTTGTTAAATATATATCAAATAATGATAATATGAGTAAGTGGAATAATATGCCAGAACAAAAATAAAACGCGCGAATATTTGAACTGTCCACTGGGAGATTGCCACGTCTCCATCCCTAACCACCAGCCCCTGTAAATTTACCTGCGGATTTAGATCCGCAGCTAAATTCGTAAGTCGTTCCCAAAATCAATTCTAGGCCATGAAAATGACCCCTAAGACCATGGTTGTGCTCGTCAATCTCCTCCGGTCACGTCTATGTCCATCAATGGAACTAATTTTTCCTGTAAAAGAAATGCCCAAAAAACAAACTACAAAACCCTAGATTCCGCCATAGGGTTACAACCCATATAAATGAAATCAAATATTGCCAAAAGTTCAGAAATTTCATAAGCATCACAAATATGTCCATGATTTATCCAAATGATGCGAAAATAGAGAGTTGCGATTTGAAATACAGGGCCAAGAAACGTGATGCTTACAGTGCGTTTTGATGCGTATGAGAGCTTGCTTTGGATTGCAAGAGGTTGAGTAGACACCCAGCAATTGATTAGTGTTGAGTTTTGCTTTTGTAAACGCCTCTAAGTGTGATTTCAATTTTGCACTTTTCCCACTTTTTTTCAAGTTTTGTTCTTGGTGTTATTGCAGTCCCTAGGTCCAATTTCGTGTGCTTTGGCTTGTATATGTAATATGCAATGTATTAGGTCAAGAATTATGCTTTGAATCTTTGTACATCAATGCCATGGGATTTGATTTGATCCACCATTGAAGACTTGCCAAATTTATCAAAAATAATCTTTTTGCACATGGAATGCTTGATACGAATTTGATACACTTGATGATGATGATTCAATCCTGAAATAGCCAAAAAGAGATCAAATAATCAATGTTTGGATTTTATTTGATTTAATTTGATTAAAAGTGAAATAATTCATTAAAAAATCAAATAAAATAATAAAATTGAAAAATGGACTCAAGGCTGAAGCTAAGACACGTGTGTAATGTGGAAAGTCCAAATCAAGTGGAAAAGAATGGGCCCATTTGACAAAATTTGAAGTTTTGGGGATAGTTGACTTTTGGCAATTTTGCAAAAATGCCCAACTTCAACAATGCATAACTTCTTCAATTTTGAACTTTTGGAGGTGTTCTTGGACTTTTTAGAAAGCTTGAGATGTCCTATAACCAACCCTTGTGGTATCATCTCATTTTGATATTCCATGCTCAAGTTATAAGCTTTGGAAAAAAGGTGTTTTTGTTGACTTTCAAAAATGACCTATAATATCCAAATTTATAACTTTTTGTGAGTGCATTTTCTGATCTTGGGGTATGAAGATGGATTGTAGGAAATTGCATCCTATGTAAAATTATCTTTGGATGGGTTATTTCTCATAAAGTATGAGAAAGGTATGCTTGGTCAAAGTTGAGTTGACTTTTCCTACAAAACCCTAATTTAGCAACTTTTGAGTCTTGATGAATTTTGAGCAATCCTTAATGAATCATGATCAACCCTTGATCAAATGATTAAATATCCTTCAAAATGAGAATGTTGACAAAAAATCTTGAAGTTTGACTATATTTGGGTCACAGTTGAGTTTTGCCCTAACACAGTCGATTTTTGGACCCTTTGAGCAATTGACTGAGCAAACTTCCTCTGCAAGGCTTGAAATTTTACATGGATGACCTTGAGAACATATTAGGACACTGGGGAGCACTTGAGGTCATTTGTACTCAAAGATCTTGATGCAACACAAAACCCTAATTTGGGGTTGACTACCTTAGGAGATAGCTTGACTGTCCAACTCTTGAGCAATCTTGAGACACTTGGAGACTTTTCTTGAAATGTTTTAAAGAATATGAGAGGGAAAATTTTGGGGTACAACATCCTTCACCTTGGCAGGATCGACTTCGATTCCTTTACCACTAACAACAAAACCTAGAAGCTTTCCAGATCGTACTCCAAATGTGCACTTGTTAGGGTTCAACCTCAACTTGTACTTTTTCAACCATTCGAATAGTTTGTACAGGTGATTGAGATGTTCCTCTTCAGTTTGTGATCTGGAAATCATATCATCCACATATACCTCTATTTCATGATGGATCATATCACGAAACAAAGCTACCATAGCCCTTTGATATGTTACCCCTGTATTCTTCAATCCGAACGACATGACCTGGTAGCAAAAGGTGCCCCATTGTGTAACGAAAGTTGTCTTCTCCATGTCTTCAGGAGTCATTCTAATTTGATTATAGCCGGAGAAACCATCCATGAAAGAGAAGACTTTATGCTGAGCAGTATTATCGACCAATACATCAATATGAGGTAGAGGGAAGTCATCCTTGGGACTTACCCTATTCAGATCCCTACAATCTACGCACATACGAACTTTTCCATCTTTCTTTGGCAATGGAACCACATCGGAAACCCATTGGGGAGATGTCACAGTTAGGAATCATGCGTCAAATTATTTCATCACTTCAGCTTTTTTCTTTTCAGACATGTCAGGCCTCATGCGACAGACTTTTTGTTTAACATAAGGACAATCTTCTTTTGTCGGCAGACAGTGAACTACTATGTCGGTATCCAACCCTAGTATAACTTCATACGACCAAGTAAACGCTTCCACATAGTCATGCAACATCTGAACCAATCTGCTTTTGACACTGCTTTCCAGGTTAGTGTCGATCTTGACTTCTTTCTTGTCCGTCTCGGTACCTAGGTTGATGATTTCAACTGACTCTTCATGCGACTGAATAGCTTTTTCCTCTTGTAATAGAAGTCTGGCTAGTTCTCCCGATATTTCATAATCTTCCTCGCCTTTGTCTTCGGCTTGGTTAATTGGACATTAGAAATCATATCCGACAATAGTAGAGTCATTGGCAATGAGATCCAGAGTGGATGAGGACCTGCAAGAGTGTGTGTGTGTGTGTGTGTGTGTGTGTGTGTGCATGTAAGATACATGGCTATTTTGAAAAATATATTTGAAAGAAAAGAAAGACAATGAACACAAAGATTTGAATGCAAAAGAGTCCAATGGTTTGTATTGAATGATCATATGATAATATGAACATAAATAAAACCCTTGACAAATGGACCATAGTGCCTCGGGCCAGACACATGGCATAAAAGTCATTGTTTAATATTACAGACAAATGTTCTTGAATTGAAAGAAAGAAAAAACAAGTGATTACTCCTCAATGAAGGAGATGGGCACGAAGTCCTTTGCGTTCCAATTTTTGAGTTTTGTTGTAGTTGGATATACCCAATCTTCAAATGCAACTTCATCATCAGAATCACCTATAGCGTTAACTTCATGGCTTCTAATACAGAGAGGGGGCTTTCCTGCACGAGCACACCTCACTTCCTTCTGGGCCTTGACGGTGAAACCCAAACCACATTTGTCCGCTTTGAATGGGATCTTTAGGAGTTTCCCCCAAGTATCACAACTTCCTCCTTTGACTGCAGCACAAGCATCTTTTAATGAAACCATCTTTGGTACGACCTTAACAACTTTGGACACATCAGAGGAACATTTGGCAGTAGCAATCATTGGTGGCACAACCTCAAAAGCTTGACACAGGGTCTATATGAATTCTCCATCCATCTACACATATTTGAAAGAGTTAAGGTGTCTTACCATGAACTCCTCCTCACCACAGACAGTGACAATCCTTCCTTTGACCGGATACTTGAGCTTTTGATGAAGAGTTGAGGTTACTGCCCCAGCTCCATGGATCCAAATACGACCCAACAAACAGGAATAGGCAGGATGGATATCCATGATGTAAAAAGTGGAGTTGAAAATTTGTGACCCCACCTTGATCGGGAGGTCCACCTCTCCATGAACTGTCCTTTTGGACCCATCAAAAGCCCTCACAATAATATCACTTGGTTTCAAAACTAATCCCTCACAGTCTAAACGGTCTAGCGCCCCTTTGGGTAGCACGTTTAAAGAAGAGCCAGTGTCGATCAGAACATGCGCTAAGGTAGTCCCTTTGCATTCGACGGAAACATGTAGAGCTTTGTTATGGTTTTTTCTGAGCGGTGTCAGATCAGCATCCGAGAACCCCAAAACATTATCGACCGTCAAGCTCGCTACACAATTCTCAAACTGGTCAGTTATGGTCTCATGAGGGACATGAGCCTTCTTCAAGAATTGATCAATACTCGAGCATGAGCATCGGAATAGAGTAGCAAAGACAACATAGAAATATTGGAAGGGGTTTGCCCCAACTGCTCCATGATCTTGAAATCACTCCTTTTTATAATTTTTAAGATCTCATCAATTTCACGAGCGGAAGGTTCTCCATCAGCAATGTCCTTTGCGGGTATTTCTGTCATGACAAGCTCAACAACTTTCTCCTTCCCTCTTGTATCAGTACTTGGCTTAGTACTAGTGATGCAGACAGGCATCCTTGTAACAACTGGTGGTGAGATGTTGGTTGAAAAGATTCTCCCAGTTCGGGTTACCTTACTTGAGCCAGTTATGTTACCAACATCATCAACTTTGTCTTCTTCAATCCAGGCGTCTTGTTTTATCCCATGGTAAAACACCTCAACACTGTAGTTCCATGGCACAACTTTATTGGAAGAGTAGGGAATTGGTCCGGGAGCGGTAATTATTAGAGGAGTAACAATTGGTTCATTTGAAATCCTGATAGGACCTTTAGAGGAGATCCTAAGAGGCTTGTTTGAGATACTTATGATGGAGAGATCTTCACATTTATTAGTCAAACTTTTGGTAAGCGGTGTCTTCTCAAATAGGATCTCGTGGCTATTCATCAGGCGTTGAATGCCTTCCTTCATCCCTTCGCATCCATTGATTTGTTTGGCACATCAAACACAATCTGTCACACAGCCAGGGAAAATCCCGACTTTCAACGGATTCTTTTTTATGATGTTCAATGGAGTAGTCAAGTCTTCGATGGAGGAAACAAAAATTGTATCTTCAACAACATTGACACCCTTGCCATGATTTGGCATAGGCGCGGTGATTACATTTGAAGTTGGAGGAGGATCAAATTCAATGGTTTTGTTATCTATCAAGTCCTGAATTTTATTCTTCAGTGCCCAACATTGGTCAATCTCATGCTCGAGACTACTTGAGTGGTATGCACATTTAGCATTCAGATTGTACTTTGGTGAAGAGATATCTGGATTATCCGGAGGATCATGCAGTGTCACCAAATTATCCTTTAGTAAGTGTTGTAAGGCTTGGCATAGTGACATGCCTATCCTCGTGAATTGTCTTCTTGGAGTTTCAAATCGTTGATGATTGGCAGATGCTCTTTGAGCAAGAGTTAGATTGGAGATTCAGATAACATTAACAGACAGACGATCATCCTTCTTGGTACGGGCCCTTTCCTCATACGCAACATTGATTTCTTTCTTCACGGTAAAAGTTTTATTTATAGGATTGGAGGTGGAGGCAGATGCGATGGGAATCTTCCTGCTTTTGATACCTCTTTCAACTCTTTCACCAGTTAAGATCAGCTCGGTGAAACCGGAAGAAGTGCAGCCAACCAATAAATTAAAGAATGGACCATATAAAGTGCTCATAAACATGTCAATGTGTTCCCTATCAGTCAAAGGTGGTTGAACCCTACTGGCAAGGTCTCTTCACTTTTGGGCGTATTCTTTGAATCCTTCATTCTTTCCCATTGTCATGTCTTGCAATTGAACTCTTTTCGGCGCCAAGTTGGAATTATACTGGTATTGGTGGTAG
Source organism: Vicia faba (assembly GCA_948472305.1). Classification (NCBI taxonomy): domain Eukaryota; kingdom Viridiplantae; phylum Streptophyta; class Magnoliopsida; order Fabales; family Fabaceae; genus Vicia; species Vicia faba. Next base: position 552,283,789 of record OX451741.1, read on the forward strand.
AAAGCGGTGGCTAAGTCTTCCCATGTATTGATAAGGGAACCATCCAACTGGTAAAACCACTCTAGTTGCGTCCCGACCAAGCTTTCTTAAAAAAAGTGAACCCAAAGTTTCTTATCAGCGATTTGCAGTTGTATCTTGCGCACATAAGATTTCAGGTGAAGTTTTGGACAGGAAACCACATCGTACTTTGTAAAGACTGATATCTTGAATTTGTGGGGAATAACAACCCCAGATATCAAACCCAAATCATCAAAATCTAAACCGGGGACGGCTTGAATCTTGACGGCCTTCAATCTGTCTTTTAACTGCTTGTACTTGATGTCGGCAGGAGGATACTGCTCGTCAAAATAATCATCATCATCAGACGCTTGATCGTTGATACACCCAGCCTGGGTACTCCTAGCTTCTCCAATCTGATTCTCATCTTCCTCAGAGGATTCTTCCACTATCGGGATCTGACGGACCGACTCTTTGAACCTTTTACCCATGTTGACCAGGGCTTTCCTCTTCGGTTTCTTTTTAGCTGCTAGCAACGCCATCAAGTCTTGTTTCCCCTTGGCTAGGGTCAGTAGAGTCTCCTGAAATTGGGAGTTTTATGCTTGTAGGTCCTTCACAATTTTTTCTAGATCAATCTTGCTGAAATAAACAGCAAAAAGATAAGGAAACATGTTGTGTGAAAACCTGTTATGTTATGATGCATAGAGGATGTATATGCAAATGATTTCAAGGATTTATGAAATTTAAATTTGTATAGACAAAGAAAGAACAAACGTCAATTTTCATTAATTAGTTCAAAATGATTACAACATGCCTCTTGGGCTTACAAAATAACTCTCTAAGATAAAAAGACCGAACGCATCCTCTTCGGTGCAAGGTAGGCGTTCACGCTTTGCTCTTCATGAAGTTTCTTTGTAAGCTCCAAGACCTTTTTCTCACTAGCGTAGAATTGAGCTTCGAAAGTATCTCGTTCTTCCTTCATCTGAATCTAACCCTTTTGCAAGTCTTCAAGAGAAGTAGGCATGTTAGGATGGAGGACAGTGTATGGGATATCTCCTTCAACTGTAGGTTCCATGATAACTGGTAAGATGGAGGGATAAGGCATCACAAGTTTCTGAGCACGAGCTTGTACCCACCTAAGGTGAGGCTCAAGGGGAATGGAATTCTTGTGTCCCAGAGTATTACTATTCACTTTGCTTACCATCCTCCAAGCTCGTATAAACTTCTGACGGTAGCCTTGATCATTGCTCTCATAGTCGAATACCATTCCTTGGATGAGCATATCATGAGGACCATCCCTTCAGGCATAATAAAACTATCGTAAGGCTAAGCAAGGGTTGTAAGTGATACCTCCCCTAATGCCAAGCAAAGGGACATTAGGGAATTCCCCATAATGGTCGATGATAGTAACATTCTTCAAGGATCAAGAACACCAATGAATATCTGAATGTCTGAGCATCATCAGCCTATGGGACCATCTCAAACCTTGCTCATTCTTCAACACAGACCGGGGAAGATGTGAAATAAACCATTTGGCCAAGAGAGGAGTGCAACACATGAGGATCCCTCTCTTCCTCATAGTGCGAGAGTGAAAAGAATGTAGGATATCTCCCAACAAAGTAGAAACTGGATTGCGAGACATGAAGATTTTGACAGCATTTACATCTATAAGTTGGTCAGGGTTTGGAAACAAAACCATCCCATAGACGAGAAGGGCCAAGATTTCTTCAAAAGCTTGTAAGTCCAAAGAGTTCCAACAATCTTGAGCTTTCTCAAACAAGAACTTGGCTAAGAAACCTTTGACACCACTCATTATTTCCCAATTAGTCGTGATATCAGATTGTTGCAAGTGTAGCACTTGGGCAATCTCTTTAGGTTTTGGATCTCTTTCCATACCGTTGAAGGGTAGTTTATTGAGAATGGGAATCCTCAAGAGTTGAGAGAATTCTTCCAGAGTAGGTACAAGCTGATAATCGGGAAAAGTGAAGCAATGGTGTAGAGGATCAAAGAATTGGAAAAGCACCTTCATCATATCTTCATCAGTGTTTGAGGTAACCAGGTTTAGGAGGCGACCATGTCTTTCAGTGAATGAAGAATTCTCAGGGACCCTTGATGCTAACTCTTTGAGTTGAGAGGGAATTCTTACGAGATTGACTTGGATAGTATTTCGGCGGATAGAAGCCATATCCTATAAAATAAAACAAAGATAAATCCCAATAATCATTGAAATGGTTAGTGAGAATGAGTATGATGTTATGATGATTATGATGTTATGTACAAATAAGTATATACAAACAAGGCAAACAAGTCCTTAGGTTTAGGATTGCATGGAGTCTCATAGGTAAGTACCCTCTTGAAGTTTAGTTGGCTCAAATATGTCCTAGAAATAGTAACCGGGTTCTAAGGGATCTCAATATCACTGATCTTTCTTATCGGGCATTGTTTCAGCGCAAGCCTCTTTCACGGTGACCAAAATATCCCAAGAAGTTCGATCTCGATGAGCGTAGTATCGAGTATCAACCAACTTCAGACTTCACCAAATCCGGCTATCTCACTACTTCCTAATGGCCAAGTTGGTCAAGTAAAGGTTCTAAAGTCAGTTAGTGCTTCATGACACCACACAGTGGCCCTGTATTCTCCTTGACTACTCAAGGGCTACCGATATCCACAAATGTGTCACACTAACATAGTTATTGCTTAGACCATGTCGGTATACCCCACACAATTTCCACAATGTATTGCTACTTACCTATAAGGTATCCTAAATATGGGTAGAGGATTAAAACAAGCCCAAACAAGGAACCAAAATGTAAATCAAGCAAGTCAAATAATGAAATAAAATAAAGGTGATCTAGCCCTAAGGTAACCCCACTTTTAAGTAACTCCCCAGCAAAGTCGCCAGTTCCGTAATACGGTGGAAGAACTGACTTGGGATGTTTTGCGTTTGATTACAAATGTTGTGGTTAGCAAGAGTCACCACCGACTTTTCTTTTATCCAAAAGGAAAGGTGGAAAAGAACAGGAAAAACTTTTGAGATTATTTCTTGAGTTCGGGGGGTAGATTATGAAAAGGGAAGGTGTTAGCACCCTTTTCATCCATAGTTATCTATGGGCTCTTAGTTGCTTGCTAGATCACTTGCTTTTGTTTTAAAATGTGCTTTGTGGTGGTTTTTGAAAGTATTTTGAAAGGCGCCCTCGTTTAGGTAAACTTTGTAATGGTTCTCGTTCGTAAGAATGTATACAAAGTGTTGGACTTTTGAAAATATTTTGTTTGGAAAGTTTTTTTGAAAGTGTTTGGTGTTTGTTTTGAAAATGAGCAAGGATGTTTGTTTTGAAAATGAGCAAGAAACTAGGAACAATCTACCTACTCAAAAGTCTTTGTTCATTTCTTCCTTTTCTTTGATATTTCTATCTTACCATTGATTGGTAGGAGACTTTATCTTTGGATGTAAAGGGACGGGCGTGGGTCACCATATAGTCATGATAACAATGTTGTGAGATATCTTAGCATTTCTCTTTGAGGGACTAAGATCATTTTGAAAGGCAACATTTGTAGCGTCATCGAGGGATTATGATCTTGTATTTTTTATTTGTTTTTGCTAAGACATCCCACATGCATAACATGACCATTTTTTGTAAGGCAACAAAGTGGAGTTAACCCTAGGGGTGCAAGTGTGCAAGTGTGTTTGATTTACATGCATTCTTTATCTTGAATTAGGGTTTATTAATCGTTGATTTTAGTCTTGTCATACAAACCCTAATTACTAACATTTATATGAAAGCGATAAATTGCGAAAAGTAAAATTACTACACTATTACATCATTAGGGGGGGGTATACAAATTTACAAATGGGGATTGCAAGAAAATTAAACCTAATTATCTATTACAACCATATTGAATAACGTACAAGAAAATGAATAAATAATGTAATGTGCAAAGGTGTAAATGAAAAGGAAATGATTTTTGTTTGGTTTTAATGAAAGGGTTTAGTTTGACCTAATTAAGAAAATGATTAATTAAAATTAAATAAAAATTAAACCTAAACTAATTAAGAAAAGAAATTAAATTAGAAAGCATTTTTAGAGTTTTTTTATGAAAAGGTTTTAAGTGTAATAAGAATAATATGGAAATTAATTAATTAAAAGAAACTTAAATTCTTAATTAATCTTAAATAATAAGAAAAATAATTAAACCTAAATCTAATTATTAATTTATTAAGAAAAAGAAATTAATTTGTTTAAGAAAATGTTTTTTTTGTCTTTTGTCTTTATAAAGAAAATAAATAAATAAGTGTGAAAATAATAAATAAAAATATTTTTGGATTTTTTTATTAATAAAAATAATAATAATGATAATAATAGTAATAAAAATAATAAATAAAAATGAAATAATATAAAATAAGAAAAAGAAAATAAATTAAATTAAAATGATAAAAGAGTTTGGGCCAGGTGTATGAAAGCAGACAGGGGGGTCAAGAAAAGTAAAAATGGAAGGCCCACTGACTTAAGGCCCATGCACTAATTGTTGTTGGAAAAAAGAAGGAAAATATTGAAAATCAAAACAAAAGGTAGCGTTGGGACTTAAACCCATGACTCTTACCATACACGCGTGCTACCTTTGCCATTGGGGTGGCTGTACATCCGTTAACATAAGTAAAACAATAAATACATAACATAAGACAAGTCCTGAAAATGACTTCATCTTCAACCTCCAGCCATGGTTCATGTAACTTGCTCATTTCTCAACAAAAATGAAAGATGCAAACATGAAAGTTGCTCCATTTTTCCATACGAATCCAACCATTTAAATATCATAAGCTATAAATCAAAGATGAATGAGAATTTCTAAAAGTACCAAATTCTGATCTAACTTTTTTCAGAGATTCAAACCTAAAATTCTCTAAGCTCAATCAATATAAATGAAATTTATGAACATGTATAGTTTCAGGGCAATGATATCTATATTTTATCTTCACAAATGCAAGCTTAACAATGCCTATATGAAAAGACAAAAATTCAGAAAAGATACCTCAAAACTGGAAATCGTGAAATGCAAATGAGCTTGATTCAAGGTGCTGCAATGATCAGGTTAGCTTCCTCAAGTTCTCAGGAAGCTAATGCAATGATTAGCTTGATCAATGGATGGCTGGAAGGGCCTGGAGAAGTCCAGTTGCAGAGCTCTGTTTTTGAGTTTGGAAGATGATGAAGATGGATTTACAATTATGAAACAGGGATGGAGATGGACTATATTTGATGTATATAAGCTTTGTGATTCATTAGGAATGAAAACGCACGAGGGAAATGTGAGTTTTGGTTTCAAAGTCAGAATGTGCACATAAATGGAGTTTTGATGCAAGTTCTGATTTGAGGGAGTTTGGAAGAGTTTCAGGGTGTTTTTTCTCATGTGTTAGCTTACAAATAGGGCCTCTGTTTATAAGCAACAAGTTTGAATGCTTGGAGAAGTCAGAAATCAAGAATCACATGTTTGTGGCTTTTTGCTTGATTTTGAAGAAAGCTTGAAAAATGTGGTTCCAATGCATAAGTACCTGACTTATAGGGTGGCTTAGAAGCTTTAAACATGTTGCTTCTGAGCATACATGTTGTGCGTGTTCAGAACAACAAGTTAGAGGCTCAAGAAGAGTGGACTTTGTGCATAAAGCCACTTTTCCAAAATGACAATGTTGCCTTTCTTTCTAAAATGGTATTAAGTATGGGTAATGCATTGAATGCTTGGATTAAAGATTCTAAAAGATGTGTAGACATTTAATTATGGAGATAAAAGCAAGTAAGAAGCCTGCAAAGTGAGGTTTATACATCATGCTTGAAGATTGGATCAAGTGTTCATCACAAAATTGACTTGTAATACAAGAATGAAACCCTAACTTCATGGCTTCGATTCTCTTAGCTCAAATATGATCTAAATGAGTTCTTGGACATTTAGGAAAGCTTTTAACATAATCTAAAACCTTCATGTTGGACATTTTTGAAAATTCAAATTGGAACTAGGTGAAAACTTTCCATGAAGTTAGGTCAAAATCCTGCCTAAACTAGGGCAAATTTTCACTAAGTCTTCAAGTTTCATGAACATGTCTTCACAAAATCATAACTTGAAATCCAAACATTTCTAGAAAAAGTTCTGACCTACAATGTTTTAGATCTCATTGATATCTACAACTTTCATGTTGGAAGTTTCCTTTGAATCATCTTGTATCATGGTCGAAATTTGGCTCAAAGTTATGAAAAAAAGTGAAATTTTCAACACTTAGAAAAATTATATGTCTTGGAAATTTTGACTTTTCAAAATGAAATTTGACATTTTTGATTTCTCGATGAACAAGTTTCATATTTTGACATGCCTTGATGAATTATGATCTTTGAACCTTAATTTTGATCAAAAAGTCAAAGTTTGACTTTTCAGTGTACAGTTGACTTTTCATCAGTTGACAAAAAAATTATCAATCAATTGATCTTGAGAAATGTTTTGAGCCATGCCATTAGGTCAAAATTATATATTTGAATCCTTGAGATCATATCTTAAACCAAAAAGTCATTTGTTAGGTCAAAAGCCAAAAATTGCACCTTTTCAGTCAAAACCCTAATTTTGACCATTTTTACCTTTTGATGATCTGATCAAATTTCTTGAGGAATTGTGATCCAAACTTGATCAGTTGACATATATGAGTTCAAAATGTTGATATGGATAAAAAATTATGAAGTTTGACTGCAAATTGACCACAGTTGACTTTTTCCCCAATACAACTAATTTTAAGTCATCTGATTAATTGACTGAGCAAAAATGTGATCCAAGACTTAAAACTTGACCTGAGAAATCTTGAGGGTCCAAAATGATCCATGAAAGTCATATGGGGCATTAAAAGTTCATTTGTCCTTATGAAAACTCAAACCTTAATTTTGAGTTGTTAGTGGTTGAGGAGGTGTCTTGAGCTGATCAAACCTTGTGTAGTCTGGAATCAATGGAGATCCTGTGAGAGATTTCTTGAGAAATGAGAGGGAAAATTTTGGGGTACAACACCTAGACCCAACCAGAAAACAATTTTAAGTTACTAAAGCCTAGACCCGACCATATAATAGTTTGACTTCTTCAATTGCTGAAACCTGGACCCGATCAGATAAAAGTTTGAGTTTCTGAAACTTGGACCCGACCAGATAACAGTATATCTCAAGTCTTAGTTACTAAAGCTTGGACCAAACCAGATAATAGTTTGAATTTTTATATTGCTGAAACCTTGATCCGATTAGATAACAGTTTGAGTTACTGAAGCCTGGACCCGACCAGATAACAGTTTCACTTTCTCAAATCATTGTTGAAACCTGGACTCGACCAAATAGTAGTTTAACTTCTCCAATTACTGCAAAGCCTGTACCCAACCAGATAGCAATTTAAAAGCTCCTCTTCCCCAATAGAGTTTACCACTATCCCCAGTGAGTTGCTGTAAAGTCTGGGATCCGACCAGATAACAGTTAACGTCCTTATCCCCAGCAAGTTGGTGTGAAACCTGGAAACCGACCAGATAACAACTAACTTTCAAGAGGTAATTCCCCACTAGAGCAAAGAACGACTAGAAATCCTGAACTCTTTCCCCAAGTAGTGATCAACACTCTCTACAGAGTCTTCTCAAGAAAAAAAATCAACATTCTCCAGCGGAGTTCTCCTCAAATAACATAATAGGAATCCCCAGCAGAAACATTCTAAAACAAGGTCTGAAGAGGTGCATACTCTTCATCCCCAGCAGAAGTCCGGTATTTAATTTCCCGAGGCTCACCGACATTTGTCAAGGATTTATTTTCCCGGACAAAGATGTACTTCAATAACATTTCACGTTCATACATCATAGTACATACATACGAAACATATATAGCACATTCTCATTTATTTTGAGAACAACATTACACAGTGCATTTCATACATCATGATATTGCATACAGATAACTCTTTACCTTTTCAGTAAATATCAATCAACAAATAAGTATCATAACAAATTTTCAACAGGTTCAAGAATAGTTCCTGAAACAAGACAGAGCAACTACCTACATGACCAGATGCAGCTTTACACGGGCTCATCATGAAGCAATCTTACACGGGTTCCTTCTAACTTCCAAATGCAGCTTTACACAGGCTCATCATGAATCAATCTTGCACGGGTTCCTTCTAACTTCCAAACGCAGCTTTACACAGGCTCATCATAAGGCAATCTTACACGGGCTCCTTCTCATATATTTCCAGATAAAGTTTCACACACTTATCCCGAAGCATCCCTACACAGGTTCCTTCTCATGAATTTCCAAATACAGTACCACACAGATTCATCCTAAAGTAGTCTTACACGGATTCCTTCTAATACATTTCCAAACACAGCTTAATACGGGTCTATTCCAACATGTCATTCAGAATTAAATCGACCAAAGATTTATTCTGATACTTCTCCCAGTTACATTCAAGCTTAGACTTAGTCTAATTTCTATCAACAATCACCTTTGGATGGCATCTATAAGCCCATCTTCGACAACTCTCCATCATCTCTCCAAATGGCATCTTTAAGCCCATTCCCCACACAATCAACTAACACATAGTCGAGTGCAAATTTTTGGGCACTCTAGTGTTCAATCATCTTCTACCTTCAAGCTACAAACGGCGATGTGCCACCCTCACTTTTCAGGTTTAATAAGATTGAACAAGGGTAGTTGTTGTACCCCAAAATTTCCCCTCTCAATTTCTCAAAGATTCTCTCAAAATATCTCCATTGATTCAAGACTGCACCAAGATTGATCAGCTCAAGATACCTCCTTAAACACTGATGACTCAAAATTAGGGTTTGAGTTTTTATAAGGACAATTGGACCTTTAATGCTTCATATTATTTTCATAAATCATTTTGGAATCCCAAGATTTCTCATGTCAAGTTTCAGGCTTTGGATCACATTTTTGCTCAATCGATTGATTAGTTGACCTAAAATCAACTGTATTGGGGAAAAGTCAACCGTGGTCAATTTACAGTCAAAACTCATAATTTTTTTATCCATATCAACATATTAAACTCATATGAACCATTTTATCAAGTTTGGATCACAACTTCTCAAGAAATTTGACCAGATCATCAAAAGAGCAAAATGGTCAAAATTAGGGTTTTTGATTGAGAAGGTTCAATTTTTGACTTTTTGACCTAGTACATGACTTGATGGTTTGAGACATGATATCAAGAATCCAAATGCATCATTTTAACCTAAGAGCATGTTTCAAAACATTTCTCAAGATTAATTGATTGATAATTGAAATTTGGTCAACTGATGAAAAGTCAATTGTACACTAAAAAGTCAAACTTTGACTTTTGAATCAAAATCAAGTTTTAAAAATCATATTTCATCAAGACATGCCAAAGTATGAATATTGTTCATCAAGAAATTAAATTTCAATATTACTTTGAAAAAAAGTCAAAGTTCTAAACACTTAGAAATTTTTCTAAGTGTTAATAAAATATGATAATTTCATAACTTTGCGCCATATTTTCACCATGATGCAAGATGATTCAAGAAAAACTTCTAACATGAAAATTTTAGATCTCAATGAGATCAGAAACATTACAGGGCAGAAATTCTTCTAGAAATGTTTGGATCTCAAGTTATAAATCAATGAAAACATGTCCATGAAACTAAAACACTTAGTAAAATTCTGGGCGTTTTAAAGTCAGAACTTTGACAGAACTTCTGAGCCAATTTTCATACAGTTACAATGAGATTTTGCAAAAGTGATTCAAAGAGGGATTGTAGAGCATGTTACAATCTTTCTAAAAAGTCTAAGAACTCTGTCAGATCATGATGGAGCAGGGAGAATCGAAGATCAGAAGTTGGACATTCGTTCTTAAATTATAAGTCATTTTCATGATGAACATCTGATCCAATTCCAAACAATACTGCATAATCCTACTTTTCAGGCCCTCTAGCGTGTGTATCTATCCTTAATCAGAAGATTACACGAGCTTTTGAGCTATGAACCACTTGATTTAAGCTTTGTCCAATACACCTTGCCATTTAAGGAAGAAAGTTCACACTTCCATTTTGGAAAAGTGACTTTAATCATAAAGTCCACTCTCCTTGAGCTTTGTTTTTGTTCTTTCTGCACAAGCATTCCCTAAAACTCAGAACAGACGTGTTTAAAGTTTCTAGCCACCCTATCTTACCTTAAAACCATGTTTGTCTAAGCTTGCTTCAACAACAAGTCAAAATCCACAACATGTGATTTTGTACTTCTGATTTCACCAAGTTTCCAAACCCTTTGCCTATAAATTAAACCTTCATTTGCAAGCTGAAGAGAGTATTAGACAAGCCCTGGAACTCACTAAAACTCCCTAGAACCAGAAATTGCAACACAAGCACAAAAACTTGTCATTTCTGATTTTTGAATTCAATTTCCAAAACTCCTCGTGTTTTTCTTGGCCAAACCATCCACAAAGTTTCTGATACATATATAGAAGTTATCCCAACCTCCGTTTTCAGATTGTAACATCATCTTCACCAATCTCCATTTTCAAAAACAGAGCTTTACATCTTGGTTTCTTCAGAACATTTCATCCATCCACGACTCAAACTAAGGTTTGCATTAGCTTCCTGGGAACTTGAGGAAGCTAACCAGATCATCACATCAACTTGAATCAAGATCTAATTTAGAACAAGATCATCACCTGCAAGGTAAGTTCTTTTGATTTTCGTCTCATTATTTAGGCAATGTTAGGCTTGCATTTTCAAATACAAAATGTAGATATTATTGCTCTGAAACTGTACATATCTATAGATTTTATTTATATGGCCTGAGTAGAGAGAATTTAGGATCACAACTTCTTGAAAAATTAGGGTTCAGCTTAGGGCTAGAAAAATTCATGTTTGTTTCTGATTTATAGTTTTAATGCTTTATAGTTCTGGAACCATAATGAAATTTTCCATAACTTTCACGTTTATATTTTCCATTTTGGTTGAGAAATGAATGATTTGCAGATGCTCTGGCTGGCGCGAGGAAGAAGATGAAGTTCATCATCAAAACTGATTTTGTAATATATATTTATGGTTTTGTTTATAATACCGGATGTATAGTCACCCCAGTGGTACAGAGCGTGTGTGTAAGGCATTAGTGTTAAGGGTTCTGGGTTCTAACCCCAGGAGCACCTTTTTGTTTTTATTTCTTAATATTTTATCCCATTTACCTGTTAGCAGCACGCCTAGACCAGAATTTCTAGGCCTTCTCATTCTTGCTTCATTTACCTGTTAACAACACGCCTGGGCCAGAACTTCTAGGCTGTCTCATCTTTGCTTCTAGCATCCTTTCCCATATATCTGTTAACAACATACCTTGGCCAGAACTTCTAGGTCTTCTCATTTTTTCTTCTAACATCATCCCCTCCATATACTTGTCAATAGCATGCCTGGGCTATAACTTCTAGGCCTTCTTATTTTTGCTTCCAGCATCATCCCCTCCATATACTTGTCAACAGCATGCCTAGGCCAGAACTTCTAGGCCTTATAATTTTTGCTTCCAGCATCACCCCCTCCATATACTTGTTAGAAGCACGCATGGGCCATAACTTCTAGGCTTTCTCGTTTCCTGCTTCCAGCATCATTCCCTCATTTACTTGTTAGTAGCGCACTTGGGCCAAAACTTTTGGGTTTTCTCCTTTCCACTTTCTAACTCCCCATGACTTTAAATTTTATTTTTATTTTATTGTATTTATTTTATTATTTTAGTATCGTCAATATTTTTTTTTAATTATTAATCAAAAAACACCAAAAAAATATTATATTAAGTATTTAAACTATTTAATTTATTTTTATTTAACTTCTTAAAATACAAAGACCAAAAACATTTTCCTATTTAATTTCTTTTCTTTAACTTCATATTAAATTTAGGTTTAGTTCTTTCTCTTTGTTTAAATTAAAATTATCTTAGCTTAATTTTCTTACTTCTAACTATTTATCTTCTTTTAGGAAATTAGGTTAAAATATTTTCTTTAACAAAATCAAAACAAATTCATTTTATTTTCATTCATGTCTTGTACATTATATACGTTTCAATTCTTGTACATTATTCAAGTTCAATATGGTTGTAATAGATAATTAGGTTTAATTTCTTGCAATCCCTATTTGTAAATTTGTACACTCCATCCCTAAATGATGTAATAACGTAGGATATTTACTTTCCGCAATTTATTGCTTTCATATAAATGCTAGTAATTAGGGTTTGTATGGAAAGATAAAATCAATGCTTAGAAAACCCTAATCCAAGATAAACCAAGCATGAAATACAAACACTTGCACAATTTGCACCTCTAGGTTTAACTCCACTTGTTGCCTTGAGAAAATGGTCATGATACGCATGTGAGACATCTTAGCAAAAACAATCGAAACACAAGATCATAGCCCCTCGATGACGCTACGAATGTTGCCTTCAAAATGATCTTAGTCCCTTAAGAAAAATGCTAAGGTATCCCATAACATTGCTATCTATGACTATACGATGACCCACGCTCGTCCCTTTACATCCAAAGATAAGACTACTTACCAAATCAATAGTGAGATATCAATATCAAAGGAAGGAAGGAATGAACAAAAGACATTTGAGTAGGTAGAATATTCTTAGTTGCTTGCTCACAATCCATCTTCAAAAACAAACATCTTTTCAAATACACTAGACACTTTCAAAACATGAACTATTTTCAAAAAGTCCAACACTTTGTATGCATTCTTAGAGAGACGGGAATCATTACAAAGTTTGCCTAAACGAATGCGTTTTTCAAAAATACTTTCAAAATCCACCACAAACACATTTCAAACAAAGCAATTTCAAAAGTGATCTAGCAAGCAGCTAAGAGCCCATAGATAACTATGGATGAAAATGGTGCTAACACCTTCCCTTTTCATAACCTACCCCCCGAACTCAAGAAAATATATCAAAGGTCTTTCATTTTCTTTTCACTCTTTCCTTATTGGATAAAAGAAAATTCGGTGGCGACTCTTGTTATCCGCAATAATTGCGATCAAATGCAAAACAACTAAGTCAGTTCTCCCACCGTATTACACACTGGATTGAACGCTGCTCCTGGACTCAGTTTGTCTTGGGCCTGGAAAATCTGATTTACACCCCCTCAATTGCTTTTGCAAGCCTAGCCCATTTTGAATTTTTTTTTGTTTATTATTTCATTTTCCTTTTTCTTTTAATTGTTAATTTTAAATTAAAACCATAAAATCAAAAAATTAGACTTAGGGTTTACTTTAATTAACTTTTTTTACAATAAAAAAATTAATTAATTTAATCATTCTGAATTTATTTTGCTAATAAAATTTAATTAGAGTTTAGTTCTATCATAAGTTATTTTTCCTAAACAAAAAAACAACAAAAATATTTTTTTTTTATTTAGAATTTTAGGGTTTTCTTGACGACTTTCCCCTTTTTCATTTCCCGCGCATTTATTTTTGCATTATCATTTTCCATATTATTGCAACTGTACAAAGAATGTAATAGTTTAATTTAGGACCTTTTATATTTTCCCCCCATTTTGGTTTGTATACCCCCATCCCGAAGTGATGTAATAGCGTAGTTTAAATTCTCGCACTTTTATTTCCTGCCCTATGTATATATTTAACTGCTAGATGTATGCTAATAAGCTTGCATGATAAGACCTAAAAATAAAACGCTAGAAAACCTAACATTCAAGATAAACGTAACTGAAATACAACACACTTCACACACGTGCACCTCTAAGATACCTGCACTTGTTGACTTCAGAAAAATAGTCATGTCCCTCGAACGTGTGACGCTTTAACAAAGACCCTCACTTAAAAAGATTGAAGTCCTTCGATGACCCTCTGATACTGCCTTCGGTAAATGATCTAGTCCTTTACGATAAAATTGCTAAAGTGCCCTACTAGTTGCCTTTATGACTGTACGATGACCCACGCTTGTCCCTCAAACATCCAATGATATGGCTACCCACCAACTAATGGTGGTATAACACTATCTAAAGGAAAAGAGGAAAAGAACAAAGACCATTCGAGTAGGTAGAAAACTCGTAGTTGCTTGCTCACAAAACAAAACAAAATTTCTCACACATATACTCTCTTTTTCTAAATGTTTTCAAAGACAAAAAACATTTTGTATGCGTTCTTAACGATACGAGAATCATTACAAAGTTCGCCACACTAAGACATCTTTTCAAAAATATTTTCAAATACACTTGCACAAAAAATATTTTCAAAGTGAGCTAGCAACTAACAGCCTGTAGATAACTACGGATGAAAATGGTGCTAATACCTTCCGTTTCCATAACCTACCCCCGAACTCAAAATATTTAAAAAGGTCTTTCTTATTCTTTTCACCCTTTCCTTTGTTGGATAAAAGAAAAGTCGGTAACGACTCTTACTAACCGCAACATTTATGATAAAACACAAAACAAATAAAATTAGTTCTCCCACCGTATTACAGAGGACTAACTCTCACTAAAATTCTAGACCCTCTCGTCCAATTAGAAACGAACAAATTGAAAAAAGAGATAATACTAGAAAAATAATGGAAAAGCGGAAAAGAAGAAGGTCGACTTCTTCTTTCTCATTCGTTTATCTCTCCTGCAACTACAACCTTCATACTTACTTTTCACCTACTTCATCATACCATCACACAAACCCACCTTTGCGTAAACATCATCGCATGCATCCTCACTTTTCCTGCCAACTTCATCACCCATAGTTCTGCCTCAACTCCACGACAATACTACAACCACAAACCACCAACAAAGCCTCTCTCACATACGGCCACCTCCATACACCATCTTACACCACCCATGTTTTTTTCCTCCACCGCAACACCACAAAAAATTACCTCTGATCCACCTTTATTCCCCATTTCCAACACTCTTCAAAGCCATATCTGATCCACCCTTCTCCAAACGTTAACACTCCAGCTATCTCATGCCAAACCTCTTCCCCACCACTGAAACAAACTTCAGCCTCCTTACACCATATTCCACCACCCATTTTTTTTGTTCCTCTATCAACCTCCTCCTGAACCGGATCCAACTTAGTTAACAATATCTTCTCTCTCCCCCATGAACTGCCTGCGCCACCTATAGACAACCTCTTTCTGCCTCACTTCCATCCCCTTGAAAAAAACTTCACCATCGCGTCTTACTTTCTTCTCCACCACATTAAACTGACATAAACTAGATTCCTCTAGTGCACTTCAACCAAAACCACTTTCAACTCTCCATCCATCTACCATACTCAACTGTGAATAAACTCCTCGACAACAACAATAACACTGCATGACAGCTATCATCTTCCGACATATTCCAAGCTCGAAGTCAAACTATAGCAATCGGCTGGCTGGATCTTGGACTTCAAAGTCTTTTCATCAAGGTTCAAATTGAGATTTAAGATTCTGATTGTATTTTCTCTATTGTGTATTGATTTCGTTTCGAGTTGTTGATTTCATATCGGTATGAATACTTAATTCTTTTTTCTGAGTATTTAATTTGTATGAATGAAAGTGTTGCGGGGTTCGATTATTTTTCTATTGCGTTACGACTTTGGAGTGCTTGAACTTTGTGTGGCTCCCAAACATGTAATTGAACGTATATATTATGTCGGTTGCATGGGACTACTTTTAATTTTGTATTGATGGTGGAGTTTTGAAAATATTGTTTCTATCGTAGTATGATGCTAGATTTGTATTGTATTGTATGTTTTATGTACTTTTCAATACGATTGTGATGAGCGCATTTCACGTTAGAAACTCACTTATGATTTTTTTGGTTTACGTGCCACATATCAGTTTTGTTGTCGTCAAGTTTAATTCATATTTGTATACATTGTTGGTAGTTTGACATAACGTTAATTCACGTTTGCTTTTGCTATTTTTCTTTTCCTGCGTAATCATAAATATTTGAAACATTTTTTTTATAATAAAATGGGTTGAAAAAGGAATGGTTTGGACATATTTATTCTATTTATTTCTCGAGTATTTGGATTGTTAGTCATACTTAACTTGTGGTTCAAATGCTTAATTTCCGTTCAAAACACTTTAAGTAAACAAGTTTAGTTCGGTCCTTATGGGATGAAAAATGAATGGTTTGGACGTACTTATCCTTTTTGTTTCTTGAGTATTCTAATTGCTAGTCATACTTAACTTGTGATAGAATGCTTGTCTCCCGCTAAGGACTTACGACTAAATGCCTTACAAATTTTCTAAAAAGATTAAGATGAAAAAGGAATTATTTGGACGCATTTATCCTCTTTGTTTCCCGAATATTTTGATTGCTAGTTGTACATAACTTGTGGTTAGAATGCACGTCTACCACCTATAAGCAACTTAACTAATCAAACTATATTTTCCGCACCAACACGACACAAGTTTTTTTGCAAAGAACATATTCATCCATTCTACAGTAAAACAAACAAATGCTTAAGTCTCCTACGCACGAGCATACAAGTAACATTTAACCGCTAGAATGCGACCCTAACATTGTTCACTAAAATCAACCAACACACACGTAGTTTTCTATGGAGAACCATGTAGCCTTGAGTTTCTCATTGCACCTGCGAATACGTAGGTGCAATATCCAACGTCTCGTCAGACACCCCAATAAAAAACATGATTTTAGTCATTTTACCTTATTTATCAATCATGCATAATAATCAAAAGGAAACAAATAACATCATGCTAGCACTCTTTTGCAAAACTAGCTAAACGGGTCTCATTGAGTACAATGGATGTGGCGGGTTCTAATATCTCCCCCTTGCATAACCGACTCCCGAACCCACCTTTGGTTACAATGACCATTTTATTTTTCTTTTAAAGGTTTTATCGATATTTTTGTCTTTTTCTTTTAGAATAAATAAAGTTCGGTAGCGAATCTATTGTATTTAGAGTATTCCTTATACTTGGGTATTTTTCGCACCGCGATAGCTGGCGACTCTACTGAGGACTTTCCTCCTAAGAGAGTCCCCCTTAGTTTAGTTTTTTTATATTGGGTGTTTGCTTTGTTTACTCGATTTCTCCTTTTCCTCTTTATCTTATGTGCTTTTATATATTCAAATGTTGTATAATCGTGTATTGTATGATTGGAATTCTGGTTGACAGATATCAGATGTCCTATGAGATGTTGAGACACTGATATCCGACATTATACAATGAACAAGACTTTAAAAATAATAAAATGTGTTGGAATGTAAAGAGCACAAAGAATTGTTAACCCAGTTTGATGTACAACAACACCTACATCTGGAGGTTACCAAGCGAAAAAGGAAATCCACTATCAATAGTATTAATTCAAAGCTAAACTCTCTCGTTTACAACTTATCACTTAATCTCTGCCTAGTGCAACTTCTACCTAGGAACTCCTAGATATGAGTATACCCACTCACTCCTAATCACCGCAATGATATCAACATAATAGATAACAATAACTTAGAAGACACTCTTCAAAGACACATAACCATTCTTGCTTAAAAGCTTATGAATGATTAACAATAAGTACAACTTAATAAAGAGACAATCCTACTTTGTATCAAAATGATAACAAAGAGGCTCATAATTAACAAGAGCACAAACCCTAATGAAACGCTCTAAATACAATACACATTCCACACTTGAATTAGCTTTGTAGCATTCTATTTATAGAAGCATTCTGGACTTCTTTGGGCTTCTGAAACACAACAGGATAATGTAATATGGATTGCATCTTTATCTCCTCAATTTTAGGACTTCAATGATTTGCTCCTAAAATATCTCCATAAATAGAAACTAAGACTTCTCCTTGAAATCAATTTGAACTTCTTAGTCCTTCAAATCAGTGCCTCATAAGACAACACAATATTCCCATAATATTTTGCATATGTTAAATTATAAAACCAGTCCAGGCCCATAGCTGAAGCAGTCACGATGCCAGATGGCTCTAAATAGAATCTCTTGTTTGACATGTTGCTTCAATTGATATAACATGTTACTTCAACATGTTTCTCCAAATATGTAACTTCTTATTCATCATGTTCCAGTCATATTAGTTTTACCAAACATAATTCCAATCATAAAAATAGAGAATTAACAATCTCCCCCTTTGGCTTATTTTGGCTAAAACTAATTTACACAACTTTTGCACCTAAATACAAACTAACCAAAGCTTGAAAATTACATTAAAGTTTCAATGTTACAAATGCAGTCGTACAAATTATTTATCCTACTATAGCAGCAGAAATAAATCCTCAGTCTACAGTCAATAGTCAAGAAGTAAGAACATATTGATAAGACAACTTGATTTCATTCCAGTTCAGTCTTCAACAGTAGCAAAGTTCTTCCCCCTCACCAGTAGCAAGGTATCACCATAACACATACTGACACAACTGACAATTGACAGACACACTACTCCCCCCTTTTTAGCCATAATATGACAAAGGCAAAAAAACGAACTCAAAAATAATTGACCCAGAAAGTAGAAAGTCCTGAAGTCATGGTGTACATGAGGAAGAAGATAAACAATACTCCCTTACACCTATGAACCATGACTTTCCACATAAGGCATAAGAGGAAACTTAAGATGCATAGGAGAACCTTTAAGCGGCATAAGAGAACCTTTAATAAGAAACAACGTTCTCTAGGGAAGAAGAAGACATTATACCTGAGGCAACCAAATACCAACCTAATCTCATCTGATCAGAACTCAGAGAAGCAGACCTCAATTTCGGATAACTCAGAACACATGATACAATTGTATTCATAAGTTAGATCACAAGACACAAAAAAAAAAACAGATCCAAAAAATAGAACCAAATGAGGACATCTTATCTGACATCTTTGCAAAAACTATTGCAAAAACAGACTCAAGACTCAACAAGAGAACAAAAATTTTCTTCCCTTATTTTGCCAAAAACTGACAGACACACCCATCATAAAATCATGCCCAAACAATACTCACCCAAACCCAGATAAAAGTCATAAGAAATGTGAAAACAAAACTCAAAAAAACAAGATGGTAAAAAGGAAGAAATGACCTATTTATATAGCTGAGTCGTTACATAGGAATTAATGATCCTATAAAGATAGAATGGTATTGGTCAATGAAAACGTTCTTTAAGAAGATGACTTCACCAACCATAAATGTGCACCGTCCAAGACATTTTCAAAAACGCCCATATTTTGAGTTCCATAGTCCATAGAGAGATATTCAAGCTTTTATTGCATTTGGACAGATTTCCTAAAACTTATTATTCCAATAAATGCTCATGCCTGGTCAACCGCACGTTTATCACTCCTTCTTGACATGTTCTTGAATGCATCGTCCAAACTATTCTTGGAAGTATTAAAGATAAAACATGTCCTGAACAATGTCCTAACATCTTGTCAGACTTTGTCTACTTTCTCTTGACTCTTCAAGCTAGGCTGAGACCTTCAATAAGCAAGAAATGTTCCATAGGGTTTTCCAGAAATTAAACATAGATACATGATCTAGAGCATGATCACAAAGCCTACCACAAAAATCTAAACCTTCCATGATATCAAGACATCATATGTGACATTCCCTTTGACCACAAAAAAAAATCCATTGAATCTTCTCTCAGACTGCAGAGAAAAATAAATTCTCTCAGTCAAGAACAATGTCACTCAAAACACTTTTAAGAGACACATGAGTCATCTTCACGTGACTGGAACCACATAAGCATTGTTTTAAGCATAACGAGCTATATTTAAAATCCTTTGTCACGACATCCACTATGACATCACATCCCCATAAGAGATATATACTCTTCATTAAGCTTGAGTACCAATCAAGCTTTAAATGAGAAGAACATTTTTGCATGTTCATTTATTCACACATTTCCAAAGTAGCAAATAAAGCTACTTCTTCACATATGGTTGGACACCACAGATGTTAGAACATTTGATTTGACATCCTCCTTCAGCATCTTACAAGAACAAGTGTATTCTTCTTCATGATATACACTCACACCACAGACTACACCAGATCATGTTAGTGTTTTAACATCATCTTGATTCTGGATCTAATGATGAACCATGAACTCCAAGATAGTTCCGACAAATAAAAACTCCCTCTTATGAAGAAGTAACTAATTGAGGTGATGTTTTAACATTGGTTCAGACATCAGTCTCAGTTACAAGGATTCAACCAATAACTATGGATATCAAGTCACCATCCATACACACCCTTGTGCAAAGAGCACACGAGAATCTTACTGGAACACATCAGCAGTTAAACAACCTCCAATACCAAACCATAGAAACATATAGATCATAAATGATGATCCCATTAGCATACCACACCCAGTATGTTAAGAACAAGTCTGATTCTCTCCTTCAAGACTTCACGTAGTACAATCTATATAGACACCATAAGATGAAGTAGATGAGCATTTGCAGAGACTAATGTTACAACATGCGGTGACAATATTATCCTTGGACAATCAGCTTGAGCATTTGGTTTCTTAGATCACACATAAAATATCATTAGGTCTGGAACTACCAATTTTGAAACTCCCTTACTGACCATATTCTTAAGCTAATAGGATTTAAGATAACTGAAACACATGTCAGAAGAAACACAAGTAATGAGAAACACATAACACTCCACACATAGCACAACCAGACATATAAGATGTTGAAACATCTGGAAGAACATCCTGTAGACAGAGGTGGCAGTAGAAAATAGAGGCACAATATTATCTAATATGTCATAACATTTGGTAAGACATCATACATACACACCCATATCTACCAGTAATAGCAACAGAAGCTCAATGAAGTACTCTTCCCATAACAATAGTATAACCATATTTCCCCAATCAAATAGCCTTATGCACTCCTTGATTATGTCACATCTTTTAGGAGGTTACCACTTAACTCCATAGTCATCACCTTATAATGTGCATTCTTTAAAACGTCCCTTTGTAAAAATCCTTTGTTCCACCTTTTGACAGTTTTAACCATAACAACATGGAGGAAAGATAGAGACTTTGTTACATTCCTCATCATCTGTAATTCCTATAAGTCCTTAGGACCTTCCACACCACTTGACTTTTATTTGACAAAATTTAGCTTACCAAATTTAGAGAAATCATTCGCAATCGCATATCTCTTTCTACTAAAACTATCAACCTGCAGAGGTTCCATTAAACCCATGTGCAACAGCTCCAGATCTTTGGAGGTGGTGGTCAGGTGTTGAAGATTCTTATGGGACATCTTTGTATGATTCCCAATTTGGCTTCCATCAAAGATTCTTCCTTCATCAAAATTCAACTTGAAAATACCTTTAATAGATTCTCCTTCTATTGTCTTCAAGCACGTGGAAGAAGATTTTAACTCTGGAGGGCACCAAAGATAACAATTATTCTTTGATCTGGTTCCCTTCATAATAACTTCATCCTTCTCATTTGTTACAAGGAATTCAGATTTAGTAAAGTTAACATTGAGACATTAGCCACATATTTGACTAATACTTATCAGATTAACAGATAACCCTTTAACAAACAACACATCACCAAGATTAGGTTATCCTTGATAGTTCAGCTTCCCAACACCCTTTATCTCTCCTTTTGATCCATCTTAAAAAGTGACGCGGCTAGTAAAATATGGCTTAATATCTACCAAAAAATTCTTGACACCAGTCATGTGTATAGAACAACCACTATCAAAGTACCAATCACCTCTTGCAGAAGCTCTATGAGAAGCGTGAGCTATAAGTGCAGTCACAAAATTCTTGGGAATTCTCTTATTCTTGGATTTTATCATATTATGAACTCTTATAGGTTGTGGATCGGACCTTGGATAACCATACAACATGTAACAGGAGGATTGTATACGTCCAAACCTTCCACAATAATGACATCTAAATTCTTGACTCTTTATGATGTCCTTGAGAATGATGAGACATGTGATTTTACATCTTCAGTTTATGTCTTCCTTTAGGTTGAGAAAGCTTTACTTCAGGCCCTTTTCCCTTGTTCAACACTTTCTGATGTCCATCTCCATGATCAGTCACATTCCCTATTTGAAGAGTCTCATATAGCACTTCAGAATTGCTCTTGAGTATTCTGACAGACTTGGTCATATTGTCTAGTTTAGAGTTGAGCAATACAACTTCATCTTTCAGAGTAGAGATGATAGACAAATGTTCCACCTTTTCAACTCGGAGTTCAGCCTACAATTGAGCAATAATTCTCCTTTGCTCTTCTTCATGTATACATGCTTCTTCACTTCTGATACATAGGTCCTTGTAGAAAGCGAACAATTTCTCGACTATGATTTCTTCACAATCTGATTCTTCATTAGGATTACAGATCACAGTTAGGGCATTAACCTATTTAACAAATTCCTTGTCAGTATCTCTTACATAATCATTGACAAGATCTTCCTTCTGCCTCTTGAGATAGGTAGGACACTCATAACTTATGTGTACATGTCCTCCACATTCATGACATTGGACTTCTTTATGAGCATCCTCTAATATCTCCCAAGCATCCTTAGCCACAGTACAATTTCTAATTAAACTTAACATTTTGCTCTTGTTAACTCCATAGAGTAAAGAACTCAAAGCTCTAGAGTTTCCAAGGGAATCCACCTCATGTTTAGCATCCCAATCTTATTTCTCTTTCAAGACTGTGTTGCCATCTTCATCCTTGAATTCAGGTGGATTCCATCCTTTCACCACTGCTTTTCATAACTTGGTGTCAATGGATTTAAGGAAAGCTATCATCCTTGATCTCCAAAAAACATAGTCATTACCATCTAGAATTAGTGGTTGTTGTACCCCAAAATTTGCCCTCACATTTTTCTCAAAGCATTCTTTCAAGGCTCTTCAAGTAGTCAAGACACTCAAGGGTTGACTAGTCAAGATGCACCTCCTAAACCAAAGGCCTACAACTAGGGTTTGGAGTTTCTCAAGGAAATATGGTTTTCAAAGGTCCCAAGTGGTTTCCATGATTCTTCATAGGTCCTCAACAAGGTTCATGTCAAGTTTCAAGCTCTACATCACAAGTTTACTTAGTCAATGACTCAATTGTCTGAAAATCAACTATATTGGTAAAAAAGTCAACTATGGTCAACATACAGTCAAACTTCAAG
Organism: Vicia faba; assembly: GCA_948472305.1. NCBI lineage: Eukaryota > Viridiplantae > Streptophyta > Magnoliopsida > Fabales > Fabaceae > Vicia > Vicia faba. Next base: position 552,306,912 of record OX451741.1, read on the forward strand.
ATTTTTGGCCAACATCAACAATTTGAAGTGATATTCATCATTTGATCAATAGTTGATCATGATTCCCCAAGGAAAGTCCTCAGATCATCAAAAGTCAAGAATGGCCAAATTAGGGTTTCTTTAGGAGAAGTCAACTGAACTTTGATCAGGCATAACTTTCACATGCTTCATCAAATTTTCCCCAACCAAATCCCATTTTGAATAAAATTCAATTCCCTACAACTTTATTTTTATGTTCAAGTCCAAAAAATGCTTCATTTGAAAGATATGAGCTAAAACATTATAGGTAATCTTCAAAAGTCAACAAAAGACACTTTTTGTCAAGGCAACTTACATCAAGATAATTTATTTAAAAGAAAAAATAATCAACAGAGATTGTAGATGACATCTTGAGCTTTCCATAAACTCAAAGATCATTTTCAAAAGTTGAAAATTGAGCAAGTTGTGAGTTGCACAAGTTGGGCAATTTTTAAGAAATGCATGAAATGCTAAATGTGAAAACTTGAAATTTTGGACTTTTGACCTAAATTTTTGGACTTCAAACATGTCCGTGACCTTGAAAAAGTCTCATAAACTCACTCTTACCTTGTCTTGTGTTTTCTTATTATTTTATTTATATTTATTTTGTTTTTATTCAAATAAATGCAAAATAAATTAAATAAAATCACAAAAATCATGGGCTATGCATATGGGATGGATTTGATCCACTTTAGAGCCCATTAATTCGTGCAAGGTACATTACAAATGTTCACATTCATGCAGCGTCAAGAAAGGACAAGAATCACTCATTTTGGGCAAGCTTTAAATGTGTTTTATTATTGTCTCAAAGGCCATCATGGCTTGGTTTTCCTTCCATATTTATCTACTCCTCTATTCCCTATATATAAATCATTATAAGGCCGGCCAAAGGGAGCACGGAATTCCTCTTCAAAAAGCTCTCCAAAAGCTCTTCACAAAGCTCTACCAAATTCTCAAAGATTCCTCAAAATTGCCAAAATTCATAACTGCTTTTCCAGGCACAATCAATCCAAAACAGTGATCAAACCTTACTCATTAGATCCCTAAGAGTCTCCCTAGATCCAAGAACACGTCCAACCGTGCTTAGAAGGCCATTCACGAACTCATCGGTGGTAAATTTTTGTTCTTTTTTGTATAATCGGTTGCAGGTCTATTTAACACTTTTTTGTGATACAATTGCATTCATATTAGAGAACATGACATGAACAAGTGATCACATGATGTTTTTGACATTATAATGCGTTCTCACATCAACATCATCATATTCAGATCCAACAATCCAGATCTGAGCACCCACGATAGGCCTCATGGGAGAGATGCACAGGATCCTAAAGATTTTTCCTCCAGCGCCTGAGCCAATGTTGTTGGGCCAATTGATTTCTTATTCTCACACCCCATAATTACTTATTTTGCAGCTTGGCCCAATTTAATTTTTTGTCTTTTTCTTTTATTATTTGTTTTCTTTTACTTCAATTATTTCTTCTTTATAACAAAAACAAAAACAAAATCATAAAATCATAAAATCACAAAAAAATATTAGACTTAGATTTTTATTAATTAAAATTAATTTTAATTAATTATTTAATCATCTTTTTTAATTAATTAAATTAATTAGAATTAGGTTTTCTTTAATTTATTTAATCATTTTTCCTAAAACAAAAACAACAAAAACATTTATTTTTATCACTTAGATATTTTAGGTTTTCTTTACATCTTTCTCTTTTCTTCTTCGCACGTTCATCTTATTTTATTCACATCATATTTTACAATTACGTAATTGTACATGAGATGTAATAGACTTTAATTAGGATCTTTTAGTTTTAATTTCCCCCATTTTTGGTTTGTAATTCCCCCATCCTGAAGCGATGTAATAGCGTAGATTATTTTTCGTACTTGTATATATTGAACTGCTACATGTATGCTAATAGGCTTGTATGGAAAGACTAAAAGAAAATGCTAGATAAATTAATTTCAAGACAAATAATTGAAACACAACACACTCACACACACGCACCTTTAAGGTACCTCCACTTGTTACCTTCAGAAAAATAATACAGTCATGTCCCTCGAACATGGGACACTTTAGCAAAGTCTCTCGATACAAAGATTGTAGTCCCTCGATGACCCTTCGATGATGCCTTCGATATACGATCTAGTCTCTTACGATAAAATTTCTAAAGTGCCCTACAAGTTTCCTTCGTGACTGTACAATGATCCTCGCATGTCCCTCAAAACATCCATTGATAGGGCTACCTACCGACTAATGGTATGATAGCATTGTCTAAAGGAAAAGAGGAAAAGAACAAAGACCATTCGAGTAGGTAGACCACTTATAGTTGCTTGCTCACAAAAATAAACAAAACAATTTTTCACACATACACAAACTCTTTTCTGAATATTTTCAAAGACAAAAAACACATTGTATATCTTCTCGCCGAAATGAGAAACATTACAAAGTTTGCCGCACTAAGGCGTATTTTCAAAATATTTTCAAATACACCCACACAAAAAGAATTTTCAAAATGAGCTAGCAACTAAGAGCCTGTAGATAACTACGGATGGAAAGGGTGCTAACACCTTCCCTTTCCATAACCTACCCCCCTTATTCAGAAAAATCTCAAAAGCTCTTTCCTGTTCTTTTCACCTTTTCCTTTGTTGGATAAAAGAAAAGTCGGTGGCGACTCTTGCTAACCACAACATTGCAATAAAAATTCAAAACCAGTAAAGTCAGTTCTCCCACCGTATTACAGAACTGGCGACTCTACTGAGGAATAAAACTAAAAGTGGGGTTACCTTAGAGATAGTTCACATTTAAATGCTTAACTTGTTTGACTTGTTTGCTTTACATTTCGGGTTTATGTTTGGGTTATTATTAAAGATCCTATACCCTGATCTAGGGCACATTAGGTAAGTAGCAATAGATCATGGGGATTGTGCAGCGTAATACCGACATGGTTGAAGCGATGACTACGTTAGTGTGACACATTTGTTGGTACCAGTATCCTTTGTGTTGAATCAAGGAGAATACAGGGCCACTGGGTGGTGTCATGAAGCACTAAGTGACCTTAGAACCTTAGTTGAACAAACTTGGCCATTAGAAAGTAGTTAGATAGCCGGCTTCAGTGCAAAACTGAGGATTGGTTGATACTCGATACTACACTCATTGAGATCGGACTTTATGGATATTTCGGCTGCGAGAAAAGATCGATTGAGCTGAAACAATGCTCGATGAAGAAAGATCAGTGATATTGAGATTCCTTAGAACCCGGTTACTTCATTTAGGACAGGTTGAACCAACTAAACTTCAAGAGGGTACTTACCTACAAACTCCATACAAGCCTAAACCTAAGGCTACATGTGTGAGTTGTTTGATTTCATTATCTAACAACTTGAATTTCTTACAAAACTTGTTTGTATAACCTGGATTTTCTACAAGACTTACTTGTCTTCTCCACTTTACACTTTTGCTTGGTGCATAGCATTATACCATATCATGTCGTTAACCATTTCAAGGATCTCAAGGGCTTGTGATGCAGGTTATCATGAACTAGACGCCTAGAAAGGGGTAGGAGGATTTATTTTCCTCTAATTAAAGACCGCCAAAGTATGATGAACCAGACGTTTAGCAAGGGGTAAGGGGATTTATTTGCCTCTAGCCAATGCCGTCAAAAGACCAAAGCACGATAACTTGAGTCAGAGGCTATGACCCACTCGACATAGTAAGCTTGATTCTCGTGGAAGGACGTTCAACGATACGAAGTTCTTAAGTCAAAGTTGCAGTCGGATTCTAACATTTTCTTTGTTTACCCTGCGAGATCCTTGAAAACATTGCATCTACATATCATGCATCATTTCATGAACATGTTTTCCAGTATAAGTTTCTCATTTTTCTCGCTGTTTATTTCAGCAGAAAAATGGCCCTCGAACAAAATATCAAAGATCTCCAGGCTCAACATGTACAATTCCAGGAGACCCTTCTGAATCTGGCCAAGGGGCAGCAAGAAATAATGACGCTCCTTGCCAAGAAAAATAAGAAGACTAAGAAGCCAGTTATTGTCCTTAATCTGGGAAGGAGATTCAAAGGTCCAACCCAACCGATTCAAGCTGTTGAAGTCTCCTCTGATGAAGATGAAGACCAAGATGAAAAGGATAGAAACATTAAGCCGGAAGAAAGGAATAACCAGGGTTCTAAAGACAGATTACTCTGATGAACAATACCCTTCCATTGATGACAGGTACAGACAGTTGGAGGATAGGCTCAAGGCTGTGGAGGTCTAGAAGATAACAAGATTAGATTTCAGTGAACTAGGGTTGGTTCTAGGGGTGGTCATCCCACCTAAGTTCAAGGTCCCTGTCTTCGCCAAATATGAAGGGGTCTCTTGTCCTAAACTTCACTTGAGGTTATACGTCAGAAAGATCCAGCCTCACACTGCTGACCGGAAGTTATGGGTCCATTTCTTCCAAGAAAGTTTAGTTAGCACTCAACTGGAATGGTTCTATCAGCTAGAAGGAACCAACATTCATACCTGGGAAGACTTTGTTGTTGCTTTCTACGAGAAATACCAATACAATGTTGACCTGACACCAACTCGAGTGCAATTGCAGAATATGTCCATGGGCTCAAGGGAAGGATTCAAGAAATATGCACATAAATGGAGGGATTTAGTTGGCAGGGTGCAACCTCCTCTGACTGATAGGGAAATGGTAGACATATTCATGGGAACTCTTACAAGCCCGTTCTTTAATCTCCAAATTGGGTGTTCTTCTTCTGGTTTTACAAAGATGATTCTAACTGGGGAAAGGATTGAAAACAGTATAAAAAGTGGGAAGATCCCAATGGCCTCAACCTATAATGGTCTGATGAATCCCTTTGTTGGTAAAAAAGAAACTAATGTTGTATATGGTCAAAGGAGCCATAGTAAAAATGACCACCATCAGTCTGTGGGAGCAGTGTTAATTTTTAATCCTACACCTGTTCAACAACCACAGGGCAATAGGCGTAGGATAAAGTTTCAAGAAAGGCAGTACACTAAGATTAATATGCCATTGTCTCAAGCGTTACAACATTTTCTAAAAGAGGAACTGGTTACACTAAGAGATCCTCCTTAAAACCCCGATACCTCCTCCCCTAAGTACAATCTGAATGTGAAGTGTGCCTACCATTCTAATAGTCCTGGGTACGACACCGACAATTGTTGGTCTTTGGAAAATAAGATTCAAGATTTGATTGACAACAAGGAGATTGAATTTGACCCTCATAATTCTCCCAATATGATCACTTCTCCCATGCCAAATCATGGCCAAGATTGAGAGCGTTTATTTCATTTGAATTCTCAAACTATAATTTCTTTTGATTGTTCAAACACTTATTTTATGTCAAACTTTGTTATTCCATTAATGCATTGCATATGTTTGTCTTGAATTAATCCATTCGTTTTCACTATATTTAAGCTATGCTTTTACTTCCTTTTTGTGATATTCAAATCTTAATTAAAAAACTTTAAGCCTTTAGAGGGAGGATGACAAAAAGATACCGCAATCTCTACAGTATGCTTTTGAACAGGCCTAGCTGACGATGTACATGCGTTGTTTCAAATCATAAATAGTGGAGTTATAAGGAAGATAATCCTTAGTCAACCCCTTTGAGCATAAGAAGTAAGAGTTTTCTTTTTCACTCAAATTGAAATCTTTAATCATAACATGGGGCAGAGTAGTTTCTCAGTTAATTCAAATGTGAATTCAATCGCAAGATCTACCTTCATACACGATGAATAGTGACGAAGAAGCTCTTCTAAATAAAAAGACAATGATTGTTCCCCGTAATCACTAAAACAAGAAGTCATTATTTTTCAAAAGAAAAGCTCGTTAAGTCAAAACCTATGAAGGTGACTTAAGAAAAAACTGTGCATCCCGCTGACTATAATCACAAAAGAAACAGTTTAGGAAAAAGATAGGGATAATAAAAAAATAGGTTGCTAAAATCCTCAACAAAAGAAAAATGTTACCAAAAAAATAACTGCATTCTCAAATAAACTTTCGGTATCCGAACCATCACCAGAATATCAAGGCAAAGATTCCAGACTCAATTGGGATCTAAACACACAATTAACTGAGTATAAGACTGAAGAATATCACGAAGAACAAGTTGGGCAAAAATAAAGTTTGAGCCTTTATCCTTTGTTTCTTAAACTGTGAACCAGGCCACGTTACAACCCTTAAAAGTCCTAACTGAAACATGGGTTAGTTCGAAAGCATATTGTTACAAAAGGTATCCTGACTCCTGTAAGGTTTACTATAAATCCTGAGTTGAATTCATATTCTTACAAAATTTTGTTTGTTTACTAAAAATGCATTTTTAAAACTTCAAGACGGACATAAGTTTTGCATTTTTAAATGATATTTTTTGCATATGACTAATTATTCGACAATAGAGAAATTCACACGATAAATATTCAATGAACGGTAATCCTCTCAATGGACAGAATCACCTCAGATGGAAATACATTTCCAGTAATGGGTCTTTCATAATCCAGGGGCATGACATGGTGTCTAACTGATCTAGGACAATCAAGTCAAGATTCAAAGAATCTCTCAAAAGTGTCGAATAGCCAGGGGAAGATCTCCATCTGTATCACTTGGGGCATTGAACATGAGTTCCATCAAAGTGCCGTGTACGATCAAGCAAACATTTTCTGGCAGTGATGTAACACTTACTACTATGGACAGTGACAATTCTCCGCACCATGCGAATGCGGACATAGTCGGAAAATACTATGCATGAAAAAAAGACCTGCTAGATTGACTGGCCTATGAAAAAATAAGGGCATCCCGGAGAACCAAAAGAGTTCGGGCAAAAATTAGGGGTATATAAATAAAGTTGTACACCCGGCAAGTCAAAAACCTGAAAAGGAGGCTTGGGCAAAAAAAGGGTATCCCGGTGGACTGGAAATCTGAAAGGACGGTCCAGACAAAAGTTAGGGATTAAAGCGTACGACTATGTCTCATCATCTCGTCACCTGTCTATCAATAGAAGATTTGTCACCCTGATCAGTAGTCACCGAGGGCTCTATGAGTTGAGGATGTTCAATCCATCCACAAAATCCTCACAGAGCCACTTCCATGAGATTATCCCTACAGGGTAATCTTCACAAGTTCATACATTTCCTGCAATTTCCACGGCAGATTGCTCTAGATGATAAAGGATTATGATGTTCTCCCCAGAAATATCACCAACCTACGGAGTTCCGATCAGTACAGTTCATGGAGTTTCTCTTCCCCAGCTGAGCTTGTTCCTCCGAGGTTGTAAAACCTCTTCAGACTTCTGCTCTCCAGCAGAGTTTATTTCCTTAACAAGGGTGTTTCCTCAGCAACAGTATTTCTCCATCAACAAGGTTTATTTCCCCAAATAGATTCTCTTCTAGATACAGTTCAGATACATCCTAGATATAGATTCATTCTGATACTCATTCTAGATCCACTTCTAGATATAGTTCAGTTACAATCTAAATATAGATTCATTCTGACACTCATTCCAGATCCATTTCTAGATACAGTTCAGATACAATCTAAATATAGATTCATTATGACACTCATTCAAGATATAATTTAGATACGGTCCAGATATGGATGTCATTCTGATACTCATTCAGTACATCTTCCAGACACAGTTCAGATATGATCCAAATATGGATGTCATTTTGATACTCATTCAGTGCATCTTCAAGATACGGTTCAGATACAATCCAGATATAGATATCATTATGATACCTATTTAATACATCCTCAGATACAATCAAGGCATAGATTTATTCTGACACTCCCCAGCTTGAGTGTGCTTCTACCACAAATCACCGGTTAAATTCCTCTCCCCAGTGAAGTTGTCACTATCCCCAGGGAGTTGCTACAAAATCTGAAATCGGACCAAATGTCAGTCAACTTTATCCTCCCCAGGTGAGTCAGAAGGAATATTCATCTCTTTTATCCACAGTCAGGGTATAAACTCCCCAGTAGAGTAATAAGCAACCAACATTCTTAAACTCTTCTCCCCAAGCAGGAATTAACACTCTCCAATAGAGTTTCCTCAAGCAAAAAGAAATAAATGAATGTTCCCAAGTGGAGTTTCCTCAAACAAGAAAGCAGGAGTCCTCATGGGAAACAATCCCCAGAAGATCAAAGATACACACACTCTTCATCCCCAGCAACAATCAGGGATTTATTTTCCTCAGACTAAGATGCTGCTCAAATTTGCGAATGCACTTCAATAACATTTCACATTCACTATCATTTACCAATATCATAGCATATGTATACGAAACGCATATAGCACAGTCTCATTTATTTTGAGAACATCATTACGCAATGCATTTCATACATCATGATATTGCATACAACTAACCCTTTATCTTTTCAGGTAAAGTCTATAAATGACGAATATCATCAACTATCTACATGACCAGACAAATTTCTTCAGAAACTAAATTCTGACAAGTATTTCCCTCAAAGACTTTCCCTAGAAAATCATTCTAAAAAATATCTCTTCTAGATGAAGTCAGGCGTAGACATCTCCTATTGCATCATTCAGACGAAATCAAGCGCGGATTCCTTCTGGTACCCTTTGAAGTAGTAGTCTAGTCACCATAGATTCCTTCCGGTACCCTTTGAAGTAGTAGTCACCATTGATTCCTTCCAGTACCTTGTTGAAGTAGTAGTCGCCATAGATTCCTTCTAGTACCTTGTTGAAGTAGTAGTCACCATGGATTCCTTCCAGTACCTTGTGAAGTAGTAGTCGCCATAGATTCCTTCTGGTACCTTTTGAAGTAGTAGTCGCCATAGATTCTTTCTGGTACCCTTTGAAGTAGTAGTCGTCATAGATTCCTTCTGGTACCCTTTGAAGTAGTAGTCACCATAGATCCCTTCCAGTACCTTGGGAAGTATTAGTCGTCATAGATTCCTTCTGGTACCCTTTGACGTAGTAGTCGCCATAGATTCCTTTTGGTACCCTTTGAAGTAGTAGTCGCCATAGATTCCTTCTGGTACCCTTTGAATTAGTAGTCTCCATAGATTCCTTCTGGTACCCTTTGAAGTAGTAGTCACCATAGATTCCTTATGGTACCCTTTGAAGTAGTAGTCGCCATAGATTCCTTCCAGTACCCTTTGAAGTAGTAGTCTCCATAGATTCCTTCTGGTACCCTTTAAAGTAGTAGTCGCCATAGTTCTTTATGGTACCCTTTGAAGTAGTAGTCGCCATAGATTCCTTCCAGTACCTTGTGAAGTAGCAGTCGCCATAGATTCCTTATAGTACCCTTTGAAATAGTAGTCGCCATAGATTCCTTCCAGTACCATAGATTCCTTCTAGTATCTTATGAAGTAGTAGTCGCCATAGATTACTTCTGGCACCATTTAAAGTAGTAGTCGCCATCGATTCGTTCTGGTACCCTTTGAAGTAGTAGTCGCCATAGATTCCTTTTGGTACCCTTTGAAGTAGTAGTCACCATAGATTCCTTCCAATACCTTGTGAAGTAGTAGTCGCCGTGGATTCCTTCCAGTACCTTGTGAAGTAGTAGTCGCCATAGATTCCTTCTGGTACCCTTTGAAGTAGTAGTCGCCATAGATTCTTTCTGGTACCCTTTGAAGTAGTAGTCGCCATGGATTCCTTCCAGTACCGTGTGAAGTAGTAGTCGCCATAGATTACTTCTGGCACCATTTAAAGTAGTAGTCGCCATAGATTCGTTCTGGTACCCTTTGAAGTAGTAGTCGCCATAGATTCCTTTTGGTACCCTTTGAAGTAGTAGTCACCATAGATTCCTTCCAATACCTTGTGAAGTAGTAGTCGCCATGGATTCCTTCCAGTACCTTGTGAAGTAGTAGTCGCCATAGATTCCTTCTGGTACCCTTTGAAGTAGTAGTCGCCATAGATTCTTTCTGGTACCCTTTGAAGTAGTAGTCGCCATGGATTCCTTCCAGTACCGTGTTAAGTAGTAGTCGCCATAGATTCCTTCTGGTACCCTTTGAATTAGTAGTCGCCATAGATTCCTTCTGGTACCCTTTGAAGTAGTAGTCGCCATAGATTACTTATGATACCTATTGAAGTAGTAGTCGGGCGTAGACTCCTTCCATTACATATTGAAGTAGTAGTCGGGCGTAGACCCCTTTCGGGTACATCTCCTAAAGACCAAGTCAAGCATAGACTTATTCTTATATTTCTATAAATGGTTACTTTGGATGGAATAAATAAGCCCATCTCTGATAATTCTTTGTCACCTCTCTGAATGGCATCTCTAAGCCCATTCCCGATATAATTAACCAACAACGTTACTTCTTGCATATGCGAGTACAAATTTCTGGGTACTTAAGTGTTGAATCATCTTCTACCCTTAAGTCACGAATGGAGAACATGCCAATCTAACTCTTTAGGTTTAAGAAGATTGAACAGGGTCAGCTGTTGTACCCTAAAATTTTCCCTCACATTTTTCTTAAAGCATTATTTCAAGGCTCTTCAAGTAGTCAAGACACTCAAGGGTTGACTAGTCAAGATGCACCTCCTAAACCAAAGGCTTACAACTAGGGTTTAGAGTTTCTCAAGGAAATGTGGTTTGAAAAGGTCCCAGGTGGTTTCCATGGTTCTTCATAGGTCCTCAACAAGGTTCGTGTCAAGTTTCAAGCTCTACATCACAAGTTTGCTCATTCAATGGCTCAATTGTTTGAAAATCAACTGTATTGGTCAAAAAGTCAACTATGGTCAACATACAGTCAAACTTCAAGATTTTTGGTCAACATAAACACTTTGAAGTGATATTTATAATTTGATCAAGAGTTGATCATGATTCCCCAAGGAAAGTTCTCAGATCATCTAAAGTCAAGAATGGCCAAATTAGGGTTTCCTTAGGAGAAGTCAATTGAACTTTGACTAGGCATAACTTTCACATGCTTCATCAACTTTTCCCCAACCAAATCATATTTTGAATAAAATTCAACTCCCTACAACTTTGTTTTTATGATCAAGTCCAAAAAATGCTTCATTTGAAGGATATGAGCTAAAACATTATAGGTCATTTTCAAAAGTCAACAAAAGAATCTTTTTTCAAGGCAACTTAGTTCCTACGTACTCCCTTGTGCAATGGGAAAGTCAGAGCACCGTAGCTCAGATAGAAATGACTTGTCTGTTGATTGATTTTAAACAAGGAGACAAGTCGTCATTGTTAGGAGAGAAATCTCGACTAACACCCACAAGGTGTGGGAAAGATGGACCCTGCATCAGCAAGAGTGAGGGTTTGAGAACGCCTCTAGTACTCAAGTGGAAAATTCGACACATTTATAACCATGGGGATAGGAGAATGTTGCTCGTCTATCAATGAATCATGTCTCATCTTGAAAAAAGTTTTGAAGGGTAAATGTGCTCGAGCGCACAAAAGAGTTTGAATGAGTTGAATTTTTTTTGTTAATTTTGAAATATTTCAAAGTATGATTAAGTGAATTGAAGTTTGTTTAAAGAAAAGAAGTTTAAAATAAAAGGCACTCGATAAAGTCGAGGTTTATTATGAAAGCGGTTCGAGTTTATAAACAAAGAAGATTTTGAAAAAGATGAGAAGATTTTGAAAATTAAAGAAGATGGGAGGAGATGAAGGGACTATCCTAACGCATAAGGTAAAAGTTAAGGAAGAGAACCATATAACCAACAAGAAGCCAACACTTGACATTATGAGTCAAGATAGAATTCCAATTCTTTAGATTGAAACCAAGCAAGGATACTAAACCTCTTGAGAAAACCAAGCTTTAATTGCATTAAGTCTTCACAAAAATTGGGTAGAGTAACGGTTGTATACAGATGAATTCCAGATTACAGACAAAGTATGTATTCACAATAACCTGCACACAAAACAAACAAACAACCCAATGTCTTGGGGTGAACCCCAAGAACTCCAGACAAAGTATCAATTAAGGTCACAAGGTCTCCAACATAAGCCAAGGTTTCTATTCTTAAGTCCAAGAAGTCCAATACTCTATAATGCCAAGGATAGTAACCAAGTAGTCCAAGTATCATTAATGTTTTTTATGGTTCATGTTGATTATTAAGTATCTTCAAAAGGAAAAGAAAGTCTCAAGTGAGCAAAATAAAAATGGCATAAAAGTAAATGCTAAAGTGAGCAAAGATGAAAATAGCATAAAATGTAAATGTTAAAATAAATGGTGCATAAAGTAAAAGTGTGATCGGTGGAAATAGAACTGACTGTTTTAAGCTGGTTCGCGAAATGTCGCGGTAAGCAAGAGTCGCCACTGTCTTTTATATTCTCCAACATGGAAAGGACAAAAGCACAGCAAAATTCCTTTTCGAGAATGTTTCTCGGTTCGGGAGGTAGATTTATAGAAAGGGAAGGTGTTAGCACCCTTTCTATACGTGGTTATCCACGGGCTCTTAGGTACTTGCTCTATGTTTTCAAAAATTGTTTGCTTTTCAAGTGTTTGTGGGTTTTGAAAAAGTTTCGTTTGAAAAATTTCTAGGTAACTCTTGTATCTGTCCTCAAGAGTGTATGAAAAATTTGTTTGAAAACCTTTTGAAAGTGTAGGTGTGAAAAGTTGTTTTTATTTTTTGAGAGAGCAAGTACCCAGGAGAAGTCTACCTACTCTAAGGAATTAGGCTGTGTAAGAGTCCTTTAGACAGTACTATCCCACTATTGAGAAGTAGGTAGCACCGTCGTTGGAGGTATTCGGGTCAATTCGATTATTAGGGACATGTGTGGTCACCGAAGCAATGGTAGGACGCCTTAGCGGTAACCCTAATGTCCTAGATCCTTTTTATCCGAGGAAACCGTTTCGAGGCAACTGGATCTTTAGACAGGAGGGAAACCTCTAAGACACCCTATACTTGACGACCACGTCGAGGCAACCAGTGAGGCGTACCCTAAGAGTGGCATGTGCATGTGTGTTGTTTCAGTTTATGTTTATCTTCGAACATGCACTTGTGAGCTATGGATTGATTTTATTTTTCATACAAGTCTTTCATGCATTTTTATCAGTTAAGAGTGCGGAAATTAAATTGCGGAAATATGAATCTACGCTATTACAAGGCGCGGGTCCATACATCGCCAAAAACAAAAACCCGTTTGGAAAATAAGTGCGAGAAAGTAAATAAAGCGATAAAGCCTAATTAACTATTACATTTCTGAGCAGATACATAAATAATCAAAATAACGAATTAAAAATAATATACGCGCGAAAGAATGAATCGGGACGTCCTTAGGGTTTTGACCCTTTTTGAGAAAAGAATTGAAATTGGTCCTTTTTTTTGCAATTAATGAAATTAAGTCTAATTACTAATTAATTAATTTATTAAAAGAAAAATGTTTTTGTGTTTTTTAAGTCTTTAATAAAAATAAGAATAAAAATAAAAGGAAATTAAAAGTCAAAAAGGAAAACCCTAATTCTAAGTTGATTTTATTTATTATGAAAAAAGATTAAAATAGTCCTAATTAAACAACTAAATTAATTAATTATAATTTATTTACAAAAATAATTATTAATAGTGAAAATAATAGATAATAAAAATAAAAAATATTTGAAGTTTCTGATTTTATTAGGAAAAATAATTTATGAATTAATTAAATAATAGTAATAATAATTATTTAAAAGAAAATAAAAAGGGAAATAGAAAGAAAACCAGGGGGTGTTGGACCCTTAGGAGGTTTTGTTAGCAAGTTTCCAGCCCATTAAGCTTAAGCCTTTGTTGACTTCTGGGATTGTCCAGGTACGCGTTGACTGGAGAGTATCATAGTCCTTCCATCTGGACCATTAGATTGATGCACAAGGACACATGGCGCCTGGGATAATTGAGACCTATGGTAGAACACCCTGAGCAACCTGCACGTGATCCAGTTATGAAAAATAATACAAGGAATTTGGGTGGACCTGGGAATCGAACCCAGGTCCCAACGCTTGCTGAACACCTGGCCAACCACTCAACCACTTTGCACGCTTTGTTAGTATTATACACAACAAATATATTATTAAGAAACAAATCAACATGCTGCATAAAACAAAATCACGCGCGTAAGTTTGAATTACCCAACCATACACGTACAACTCATCATCTTCCCCGTTTACCTGTGAAAAAGACAAAGAGATAGCGGGGGTTTTTAACCCCCACAACATAGCATGACCAAAAATAGCAATTAGATGTACGAGCTATATAAATAGGGCGCGAGGGTTGGGTTTGATTCGTCTGGCCTTGACGAATTCAACCATATGTGTAAGAAGGTCCAATTTTTCCTATAGAGCAAACCCCCAATTTCAGAGCTTGGAAACCCTAGAACGTGTTCATGGCAACTTCTGATTTAAGACATCTTAATCCAATTGACTTATGCCAAAAGCTTCCTATGATTGCTAACAACACAAAACAAACAAAAAATTACGTTAAATGCTCATGAATTGGATGTTACGATTTTGAATAAAAGTACCAAACCGTATGACTGAAGCTAGTGATTCTTGGAACTATGAAGCTGGAAACTGATTGCAAATCGTCCTGGGAACCTCCAACAATGTCTTTGGATCCACTAAAGTCCTTAATTCGCCCTAGAACACTGAAAACAGTTTTGAGTTTCTTTGATATTTTTTGGAATTGGTTATGGTGTTTTGGCAGCAATTTGCACGTGAATAGCATTAGGGTTCACTTCAGTATATGTAGTAGGATGGAATTAGGGTACAATCTTGGTCAAAGATCCATGGCATTATGATTTCAATATTTGATTGGAAATCAAATAATTTTCAATCTTTTTGATTGATAAAACTTGCCAAACATGGAGATTTTTGTCTCTTTGATTGATGCACGAATTTGCCAGCTTGCCCTGAGTTTATTTGCTTCACAAAAGATTGAAAAAATCACATCTTTGAATTTCCTACATTTTAAATGAATTAATAATCAATTAAAAATCCAAATAATTAATAAAAATAAGAAAATAATTCAATTTAATCTCAATGGGTCGTGCATAGGATTTGGACAATGTTTCAAGAATAAATTTGAGGCCCATTAGCAAAAATGACGTGTTTTGAGCAAAGTTGACTTTTGCAAATTCACAAAAATTTCCCAACTTCTCCAATGCATATCTTGCTCAATTTTGATCATATGAACATGTTCTTGGACATTTTGGAAAGGTCTTAAAGTCCTCTAACCAATGCCTTTGGTCCCATGTCATTTGGATTTACCAATCACAAGTTATGGTCTTTGACTTAAAGTGCACTTTTGTTGACTTTTGAAATTGACCTATAATGTAGAAATTGATAACTTTTTGTGAGAGCATTTCTTGGACTTGGAATGTGAAGATGAGTTGTAGGAAATGTCATCCCATTCAAAATGAGCATTGGATGGGATTTTTCTTATGAACCATGAAAGCGTTATGCCCTGGTCAAGTTACAGTTGACTTTTCAACTGTCCAAAAATAGTAACTTTTGCATCTTTGATGATTTCTGAGCCATTCTTGTGGAATCATGATCAAGACTTGATCAAATGATGTTTGTGAGCTCAAAATAAGATGTTGACCAAAAATTCTGACTTTTGACTGTAAAATGACCATTTTACCCCTGTAGTTGACTGTGAAGCAAATGGGACTTTTGACTGTGCAAACTGGCATTGTGAATCTTGAAACTTGGCATGTAGATGCTTGACAATGTATATAGGCCTATGGGACTTGATTGAGCCATTGTAAACCTCAAATTCCTTGAAAGAACCAAAACCCTAATTTCAGCTGGCTTAGGAGGCATTTGAACTGTGCAATCCCTTGAGTGGTCTTGAGCCATTTGAGGATGATTCTTGACAAACTTTGAAGAATATGGGAGGGAAAATTTTGGGGTACAACAGCTGCCCCTGTTCAATCTTCTTAGACCTGAGGATGTATATTGGTTTGCGTGCCTTTCGTGATCCGAAGGTGGAAGATGATTGAACACTAGAGTGCCCAGAAATTTGCACTCGCATAGTAGAATATCAGCAATGTGATGTCGGGAATGGGCTTACAGATGCCATTTGGAGAGATGATGGATAGGAGGATGGGCTTATAGATGCCATCTGGAAGTGTGACAGAATCTTGTCGGGAATGGGCTTATAGATGCCATTTGGAAATGTTGATCGCGTAAGAGATTCCTTAGCGAGAACTTGCGTACTTTGAGAAAGGAAGATGGTTTCCTGGCTTGATACATGGATTGATCTTCAAACTCCTCATGTAGATATGCCCTGGCTAGGTACAGGTATCAAATCTACAATCAATTGCTCACAGATATGCCCTGGCTAGATACAGGTATCGAATATGGAATTAGTCGTCTACAGATATGCCCTGGCTGGATACAGGTATCGAATCTAGAACTTCAGAAGGTTGATGGGTTGTCTCTACTGACAGGTTATCTCAGAAAAATATTTAGGGATCGATTTAACTGCACCGGGGGAGGTGTTGTCTTTTTTGACGATTTTGTCTTCATGGACGAGTTGTCTTTAACGACGAGGTTGTCTTCAACGACAGGTGTCTATATTGACGGGTGTCTATGACGACGGGTTGTCTAAAACGACGGGTGTCTATAACGACGGGTGTCTATAACGACGGGTGTATATGACGACGGGTGTCTATGACGACGAGTGTCTATAACGACAGGTGTCTATGACGATGGGTGTCTATAACGACGGGTGTCTATAACGACGGGTGTCTATGACGATGGGTGTCTATAACTACGGGTGTCTATAATGAGGGGTGTCTATAATGATGGGTGTCTATAACGACGGGTGTCTATAACGACGGGTGTCTATAATGACGGGTGTCTATAATGTCGGGTGTCTATAATGACAGGTGTCTATGACGACGGGTGTCTATGACGACGGGTTTGTATCAGAAAAATCTTTAGGAACTAGATTTAACTGGATTTGTCTTCTTTGACTGGATTGGTCTCTTTTGACTGAATTTGTCTACTTTGACATAGCTGATTATTTAACTGTATCCTTCCTGAAAGGTAAAGGTCAGTCATACGCAATGCATGATATGGATCAAGCAATGATGTTCTCGACACAAATGAGATTGTATGATATGGTGAGTATATGCATGTATCATGATGTATAACAATGTGATGTTTATGAATGTATCTTCGTCTAGGAAAATAAATCCTTGACGCATGTCGGGAAGTTGAATCCTGGGCTGATGTTGAAGAATAGAGTTCTTCGTCTCCACTGGGGATGATGATTGCACGGATAAACCGGTAAGAGACGATGACTCCGTTGGGGAATAAACTTGTTGGAGAGATTACTCTGCGGGGAATACTCTGTGGGGGAGATAATTTGCTGAGATTTGATGGTAACTCCGCTGGGGATTCCGTTGATAAGTTTTGTTGGAGGATTTGATGAACTCCGCTGGGGATAGGAAGAACTTCACCGAGGACGATCTTTTCGTGGTAATTAGCTGAGGATAACCCAGTTATAAGCTCTGGTGGGGAATAACCTTCTGAATAAAGCCGGGGAGATGCGTTCGTACTCCGCAGGGGATAAGCTTCCAGAATCTACTGGGGATAAGCTTCCAGAATCTACTGGGGATGATGATTCAACTCTCCTGGGAAAACTTTTGAGGACTGCACTGGGGAAGTGGCTCCACTGGGGTGTATGGTACTCCGTCGGGGAACAATCTTATATTAAGACCGTCGGGGATTCTTGTTGAGGAACATCTGTATACTCCGCTGGGGAATATTGAGATCTTCTAGGGATATCCAACTTCCTTAAGGCTGACCGTAGACTAACTCTGCTTGGGGGAGAGTATCGCTGACTTGCTGGAGATGTTGTGCCTTCTTAGGACTGCTGGGAGGTCAACTCTGCTTGGGGAGAATTGTTGAATCTTGTCTTACTCTAAGGGGAGTGAATGTATCTTGGTTATGTTCTTCAGCTGATCTTACCTTGGTACCTGGAGTACAGAACAGCTTGTACAGTTTGGACCATTCCTATTGCCCCTGTTTCTGAGGGAGAAGAAGGCCTATGAGGAGCTTGATGAATGCCGATTGACAAATCTTCTTCTGGTAGGCAAGTGACGAGATGTCGGGACATAGTCCTACGCTTTTGATCCCTAACTTTTGCCTGGACTGCCCTTTCGGGTTTTGGGTCCACCGGGATACCCATTTTTTCCCAAGCCGCCTTTTCAGGTTTTCGACTTGCCGGGTGTACAATTTTTCATTTTCATCCCTTATTTTTGCCCGAACCCTTTTGGTTCTCCGGGAAGCCCTTATTTTTGCCTAGGCCAATCAACCTGGGTCTTTGATTATGCGTAGTATATTTTCGACTATGTCCACGCTCTCAGAATGTAGGGAGTTTCCCCTGTTGGTAGTGTTGTGCTACCAGAAGATGTTTAGTCATGCAAGATTCGTTGCGGGAATCCATGTCTAATGCCCCAAGTGATTCAGGCGGAGATTTGCCCCTGGTATTTGGCATTTGAGAGATTCTCCGAATCTTGACTTAACTGCCCCAGATGATGGACAATGATCATGCCTTCCCCCTTGGTTGGAAGTGCTTTTGTTCACTTGAGATGACTCTTTTGTTGAGAAGATTTTTGTCCATAAGATATTCATCGTGCGAATTTCTCTGCTGTTCGAACAAATAATCATATGCAAACAATATTATTTTAAGAATGCAAAGTTTATGTCTGTCTTGAAGTTTTTTGAAAATGCATTTTTCATAAAAACAAGTGAATTTTTTGTAAACTGTGATGTCAACTCATTATTTTACAGCGAGCCTTAAGGAGTCAGGATACCTTTCGTAACAGTATGCTTTCGAACTAACCCATGCTTCAGCTAGGACTTTTAAGGGTTGTAGCGTGGCCTGGTTCACGGTTTAAGAAACAAAGGATAAAGGCTCAAATTTTATTTGTACCCACCCGCTCTTCGTGATGTTCTTCGGTCCTAAATTCAGCTAATCGTGCGTTAGACCTTGTTCGAGTTTTTGCTCTGATATTCCGGTGATGGTTCAGATGTTGATAGTTTATTTTGAATAGGCATTCATTTCTTTTTTTTGTTTTGTTGAGGGTTTGTATGACCTCTTTCTTTTTGATTTTATTATCCCTGTTTTTTGTCTGAACTGTTTCTTTTATGATTACAGTCAGTGGGATGCCCCAGTTTTGTAAGTCTCCTTCATAGGTTTTGACTTAATAGGCTTTTGTTTCTGAGAGATAATGACTGCCTATCCTTACGATTATACGGAACCATCACCGTCTTTTGTTTTGTAAGGACTTCTTCGTTGTGCACTTGGATCAACTGAGAGAACTACCCTGCCCCAGGTTATGATTAAGGGTTTTAATTTTTTGTGAAAAGAAAAACTCCTACTTCTTTGGCTCGAAGGGGTTGACGAGGGATTATCTTCCTTATAACTCCAGTGTTTAGGAATTGAAACAATGCATGTACCTCATCAGCGGGGTTTGTTCAAAAGCATATTGTAGAGATCGTGGTATCGTTTTCGTCATCCTCCCTCAAGAGGCTTAGAATTATCAATCGAGAGTTGAACATCAAAAAATGAAAGCAGTTTTAAGCATAGTGAATATAATTACTTCAAAACAGACATGTGTAATGCATTAATGAAATAACAACGTTTAACATGAATAAAATGTTTGAACAATTAAAGAAAAATACAACTTGAACATTCGAATGAATAAAAGTTTTTTTCAATCCTAGCCATGTTTTGGCAAGGGAGCAGTGATCACATTGGGAGTCTCGGGCACTTCGAACTCGACCTCCTTTGCGTCGATCAGGTCCTAAACCTTGTTCCTCAAAGTCCAACAATCATCTGTAGAAGGCGTTGGGGTTATACGTTGAAGGTGTCCTGTTGGGATTCTTAGGAGGGTCCCTTAGAGTTACCAACTTGGTCTCCAACAACTGTGGCAGTATCCGGGACAAGGTCATGCCGAGGGGAGTGAACTGCCTTTTAGGTCTCTCTTCCCCTTGTTGATTGTGACGCTGAGGAGCACCAGCCGGTTTTGAAATAACTACCGCGTTGACAGCTTGGCGTTGTTCGGACCTATTCTGCCCTTTTGAACCAGAGACAACACTAGATTCTTTCTTGGATGGTTTCTTCTTAGTGTTCGAGGAGTCACCATTCTGTATCTTCCCAGACTTGATACCAGCTTCGATCCTCTCACCAGTCAAGATCAGATCTGTAAACCCAGCAGAAGAATTACCAATCAGGTGGTTGAAGAACGGACCAGACAGGGTCCCCAAGAACATGTCCACAAGTTCACGGTCAGTCAGAGGTGGCTGCACCCTTCCAGCAAGGTCTCTCCACTTTTGCGCATATTCCTTGAATCCTTCACCCGTCCCTAGTGACATACCCTGGAGTTGGGTACGCGTAGGAGCGGGGTCGGAATTATACTGATATTGCTTGTAGAAGGCAGTAGCAAGGTCCTCCCAGTTGCGGATGTTGGCTCCTTCCAACTGATAGAATCACTCGAGTTGAGTCCCTGACAGACTGTCCTGAAAGAAGTGAATCCAAAAATTCTTGTCTGCCGTGTAGGGCTGGATCTTCCTTACGTATGAACGGAGGTGCAACTTAGGACAGGAAGCTCCGTCATATTTGGAAAAGGCAGGCGCCTTGAAATTATGAGGAATCATTACCCCAGAGGATAGACCTAGATCTTCGAAGTCCAGGCCGGGCACTTTCTGTATCTCCATAGCACTTAACCGGTCTTCCAGCTGTTTGTATTTATCCTCAGCAGGAGGGTACTGTTCATCATTGAAATCCGTCTCGTTGTCAGAGACCACGGGACTAGGAACCCTTCTCTCTTGGGGACTGTCCTTGCCCACATATGGGGTAGTCAGCTCAGCTTCATTTTGTGATCCATTCCCAGATCTGCGTCTAGGGTTGAACAAGACAGTCCTCTTCTTCTTCTTTTTCAAAAGCAGAGTCTTCAACTCCTGTTGACCCTGGGCTAGGCTCATAACCAACTCCTGGAACTGGGCATTCTGGGCCTGGAGGGCCTTGATAGCTTGTTCATTGGCTGATTCAGGATTCATGATGATTGCTGAAATAAACAGCGAAGAAGGTAAGTGACCTGTAAAAAGTGGTACCTGTAATGCAATGATATGTATGATATGCATGCAATGTTTTCAAGGATCTCGCGGGGTAAACAGAGAAGCTCGTTAGCATTCGAATTTGGTAGCTTGATTGAAGGAACTTCCTGTTGTTGAGAGTCCTTCTTCAAGAGTCAAAGCTCATCATATCCAGTGGGTCATAGCCCCTGACTCAAGTTATCAACCTTGGCTAGGGGAAAATAAATCCCCTTTGCCCCATGCTAGACATGTTGGTTCACCATAACCTGCATCACAAACCCTTGAGATCCTTGAAATTGATTAGTCTTTATGTAGGATGTATGCAATGGTATGATGGTATGATGTTATGCTATGCGTGGAGTGATGTAAGTGAACCCTGTTATGAGTCCCAATTAAGGACTGTAAACAAAACCTACAAGGAACCCGTGTGTCAGATAACAAGAACATGCAAGTAATCAGGTTTGAAGGCACACAAGTCACACAAAAGAGCCCTTAGAGTTTAGGCCAGCATGAAGTTTAGGTACTACCCTCTTTCAGTTTTGTTGGTTAAGACCTGTCCTAGAAAATAGTAATTGGGTTCTAGAGGATCTCAATATCATCGACTACCCTCGATCGGTCATAACTCCAGCATCGCAATCTTTTCTTACGGCCAGAACCATCGCTAGAGTTTAGCCTCAATGAGTGTAGCATACTGCTACTGTTCTATGGCCAAGTTGGGTCAATTTAGGGTTCTAAGGTTGGTTGGTGCTTAATGACTCCTCGGAAGACCCATATTCTCCTCGTTGTAACACAAGGGATATCGGTACAGACCAAGGTGTCACACCAACGTAGCCACTGCTTCACCCGTGTCGGTCTACGCCGGACAGGTCCCTCACAGCTTATGCTACCTAAAAGGGTATTCCCCAGATCCGGGTTAGGATCTATGAAACTCCGATGCAAGCCCACAAATATAAAAGCAAACAAGGCATACAATTGAAAACATAGAATGATCTAATCCTAAGGTACACCTCACTTTATAATTATCCCCAGCAGAGTCGCCAGTTCTGTGATCAGTGGAAATAGAACTGACTGTTTTAAGCTGGTTCGCGAAATGTCGCGGTAAGCAAGAGTCGTCACCGTCTTTTATATTCTCCAACATGGAAAGGACAAAAGCACAGCAAAATTCCTTTTCGAGAATGTTTCTCGGTTCGGGAGGTAGATTTATAGAAAGGGAATGTGTTAGCACCCTTTCTATCCGTGGTTATTGTGATACGGTGGGAGAACTGACTTGTGTTTTGCGTTTGTATTTCGCACTTGTGCGGTTAGCAAGAGTCGCCACCGACTTTTTACTTTATCCTAAAGGAAAGGTTAAAAAGCACAGCAAAAACCTTTTGAGATATTTCGTGGGTTTGGGGGGTAGATTATGAAAAGGGAAGGTATTAGCACCCTTTTCATCCATGGTTATCCATGGGCTCTTAGTTACTTGGTTTTTTAGATCACTTGCCTTGTTTTTCGATTGCTTTGAAAATGGTGTGTGTGTGGGTGCTTTTTGAAAATGTTTTGGAAAAAAGATGCCTTGTTTTAGGCAACTAATGTATTTGACTCGTGTTTGAGTGTTTTACAAAAGTGTGAATCTTTTCGAAAAGATGTTTTCAAATGTTTTTGAGAGTTTGTTTGAAAGTGTTGTGGATTGTGGTTTTTGAAAAGAAGGCAAGTGTTTTTGCAAGTTTGATCTCAAGTAACTAAGAGTTTTGTCTACCCTATTGTACTCAAAGGTTTTTGTCATGTTTTAACCCCTTTTAACAATTTCGTTTCACCATTGAAATTGGTGGACGACCTTGCGTTTAGGAAGTTTATTCGGGACAGGCGCGGGTCATCGTATAGACCATGAATGCAATGATGCCAAGTGTCTTCGGCAATTTGCTTTGAAGGGACTATGATCATTCCGTTTAGGCAACTTTCGAAAGCGTCATCGAGGGGCTTATGATCGTTTGATTTTGTTTTGCCAAAGACATTCGACGTGCAAGCATGGCCCATTTTGGAAGGCAACATGTGGGATTACCCTAGGGGGTGCAAGTGTGATTGTGTATTGATTACATGCATTTGTCTTGTATTAGGTTATCTAGCGTTTGATTTTATGTACATACAAACCCTAGGTCTAACCATGGTATAATTGAAAAGCTGTAAATTGCGGAATGTAAATCTACGCTATTACAAAATAATGTCCGGGAGTGGGGGTATAAATGTACAAGGGGATGAGACTTATAGTACCCAATAATTTACAACCAAATCGAATGTCGCGATCGAAATATAAATGTCAAATGTATAAATGTAAGATAAAATGTGTGTAGGGCAATATATTGTGTAAGTGTACAAGTGTATATGTAAATATGTACAAATGCGAAATGTGAAATTGAGTCGTATTAGGGTTTGACCTAGATGAACGTTTTTTTTAAATGAATTTTGATTTTTGTATGTTTATGTACAAAAGAAAAATGAAGCGTTTTGATTAAGTGTTAAGTTTTAATTACAAGAGTATTTTAGTCAAAATGTTTGTGAATTTAGATATTAGAGAAAAATGTATTTAAATGGTTATGTATGAAAAAGAATGTTAATTAAAAAAGTTTAATTTTAATTATGTATGAGAATGTATAATATGTACAAAAATGATATTAACTAAAAAAAGTTTTTTCAATTTAATCATGTATAAAAAAGAAAAGATAATTATATACAAATGTATTTCAAAAATGTTTTTAAGTTTAATTTGTGTATAAAAAGTATTTAAATTAAGTTAGTGTGTTTAATTAAATTAAGAAATAAATTGTATATGTTTTAGAAACAATGGATTAATTGAGTTAGTATATAAAAAAGAAAATATTGTTTTTTATTATAAGAATGGAAAGAGTTAGTATTTTTATCAAGAAGCAAAAAATATAAAATAAATAATAAAAACAAAGGGTTAGCTGATTAATGAATATTGGATAAAAGAGATTGATGTTTAATGGGCTTAGGAAGGCAGACACGGGTTAAGCCCAAATCAAAGCCTGAAACGAAATTTAGGGTTAAGCGTGTTGTTTGTGGAACGAGGGTTAGGGCTAGAGGCAGCGACGGCGCGTTTGGTTCGTCTTCTCCGATTGGCAATTCCCTGAGCGTTCATCTCCGGCCACCAACGCAACCCATACTCTCTTCCCTCCAAGGCAATGGATACGTTGCTCCAGGTTTGTTTCAGTATTCCCTTTTTTCTTCTATGACTGATACGCGTGGAATTTGTTCTGAGCTCTTTATTTGTTTCGTTTTTTTTTATGAGGTGAAGGGAAAGATATAGCAAATTCGTTACCTGATTCCTGGAGATGGAGGAGAGAAAAGGGATGCGTTGAGGAGGCCGGAGCGGTGAAGCTTGATGCTTGCTTGGACGCCTTCTTGGTAACTTCGTTCCTTGCTATTTATGCTTAGGTTTTTGATGATGATATTCGCTGAGAAAACCTAAATCCTTGCTTCTTTATCTTCTCTTCTGTGCCACTGATGCTTATTGCTTATGTTTCACTTTCGTTTTTCCTCTTCTTTTACTGTGTGTTGATCTTGGGAATTTGCTTGAGTATCTTTACCTCTTCCACTTTCGTGTTGCCTTGATTCGTTGGTTTAAACTCTTGCTTGATGTATGTGATTGCTTATGTGTGCTTGCTTGCCCAAGGATGAACCTAGGGTTCTGAGGGGCCTATGTTGCCTTGAGTGTTTGAACAGATATTGCCTTGATGTTGCCTTCTGAGATGCCTATGATGAAGTTAGCTTCTGAGGCTTGGGTTATGTTTCGTGAATGATGCTTGGCTTTAGACTGGTTTACCAGGTTTTTGACAGGGAGTTTTGGATGATGGTTTGGGTTCTTGATATCAGTTTTGGTAAGTATGGTTTGAAAGTTTTTGAGTTGGGATCTCAGGTTTCTTGTGTTTGGCATAAAGGTTTGGTTATTGTCATGGTTTTTGATGACAGTAATGGTGTTTATGATTCTGGTTAGGCAGCATGTAGAGTTTTTGTGGTGTCGTTTTGGATATGGTTATGACTGATGCTAGCAGGTTTCTTTTGCAAAGTTATGGTGTTTTTGACAGGGTTGGTTTTGGACTTTTAGAGTTTGTATCTCTCTCCCTATTCTATCTTTTTTTTGCTGCTATGTTGCTCTCCTCTGAACTGATATCCTCTGAGTTGAGTCTTTTTTCTATATGCAGAGTTGTGGTTTTGTTTGTATATTTTTTTGAACTGTCCTGAACTGCTATCTTTCTCTTTTGAACTCAGTTTTGTGGACAGTAGTGGTTTGATGCCTCTGCTGAACTGGTTTGTATCTCTCTTTTCTATCCTACTATGTTGGATTGCTTTTTGCCTGTGTATATTTTCTATATCTTTTGCCCTCTTCTCCCTGCTCTACTGTCTACTGCCGAACTGTCTTGCTGCTGAACTGCTATATCTCTGCTATGCTGAGTTTTGGCTTTATCTCTGCTATGCTGAGTTTTGGCTTTATCTCTCTGCTCTACTGTCTACTGCTGAACTGCTATATCTCTGCTATGCTTTATCTCTTTTCCTTCTCTCAAAGTACAGCTTACGATTTTATATGATATTTATCTGTACTGTTCTGAAGGGGCTGACTAAGGAAATGATGAAAAAGATAGTTTGCATCTTTATTTTGCATCTTTATCCTTTTGACAATTTGGACAGATTTTCTGCTTTTTTTTATATCTTTTTCTCAAATTTTTCCATGATAGCTTTTGAGCTTGTGACAGCAAATGTACTTCCTTGACTTTCTTTGAGTGGACTTTGTTTTGGATGGAAAGTTTGGATTGAACCTTTTCAGTTTGGATTGGATTTTGAATCTTGAATTTCTATGCAGCTTGAATTTCATAACT
The DNA here is from genome assembly GCA_948472305.1 of Vicia faba. Lineage (NCBI taxonomy): Eukaryota > Viridiplantae > Streptophyta > Magnoliopsida > Fabales > Fabaceae > Vicia > Vicia faba. Next base: position 552,332,840 of record OX451741.1, read on the forward strand.
TATGCATTTTTGACATTTGCATTTCATGAGATAAAATAATCTTCCCTCTCTGTGAACCGGGAGAAATCCCGTGATTTGCAGAGAGGGCAACTGATCCCAGTCAGTGGCCCCTAATGATGAGCAATTTAACTGTCTTTTCCAATTAACTGCTTTTGACTTTTCTTGTTTCTTTTTCTTTTTGCAGATGAAAAATGGAATGCCGGAGCAGAGTGAGGAATGAAGAGTATTTAGAAAATAGGATACTTTTTCATTCTATTGTAATATTTAAATTAAATGTAAATTATTGTTTGTAACAACAATTTGTAAATAATTTAAATATCAATAAAAATTCAAATTATCTAATTAAATCTAATTTCTTTATTGTTTATTTATTTATTTAAAATTCTTAGAATTAACAATTGAAAAATAAATTCAATCATTTAATTTCAGAATAATAAATAGCTTAAATAAAACAACATTGACCAATTAAGTCCGTCTTATTCAACATCCAGAGCGAAGCAGCAATTAACTTAAATGGACTGATCAAGTGCAAAAATACTGTGAATTCAACACTGCATATATCTGACTGGCCCAATCAAAATGTACTGAATTCAAAACCATTGTCCTTTTTACTGATTAAACCAAGATAACGCGAATTTTAACCCGAATCTTGAAATAAACTGCAAAGTGCTGTGAAATTCAAAATCTTCTGAGAATATGCTCATAAAACTTAATCCCTGATTAAATGCCAAATCACTCTTGCTTGACCAACAATCAATCAAACCCTAGGCCCACTGTATGAAACAAATCAGGGTTCTGAAACTCAGTAAAAACCCTAATTTTGCTTGACTGTCAAGAAAAGTTTGTTTGCCCGATTCTTGAGCCAGTTTGAGAAGTCAGGAAATGCTTGAAGCTGAGATTTCTTGTGGAAAAGCGCGAGGGCAAATTTTGGGGTACAACAGTTGCCCCTGTTCAATCTTCTTTGACCTGAAGAGTTAGGTTGGCAAGTTTGCCTTTCGCGACTTGAAGGTAAAAGGAGATTGAACACTAATGTGCCCAGAAAATTTGCACTCGTCAATGTGACGGTGGAGGTGAATGGGCTTAAAGATGCCATTTGGTGATGGGCTTAAAGATGCCATCTGGTGCGAGAGAATTTGTCGGGGGATGGGCTTAGAGATGCCATCTGAGAATGGGTTTACAGATGCCATTCGGCGACTGCTGGTAGGAGGATGGGCTTATAGATGCCATATGGTGATGTTGAACTGTACGTCAATGGTGAGTGGACGAGTATCAGAAGGGCATCCCTGTTTTGGAATATCTCTGAACTGGGGTCTGAACAAGCAACAGATTGATGTCCGTGTCTGGAGAATCTGTAAACTACTTTCAGGAGTTGGGACTGAACAAGCAATGGAGCAGCATCTGTTGTTGGGAAGCGTCCGTAACTTATTTTCGAAAATTGAGAAGAATCTGAATCAGTTGGTAGATTGACATCCGTTGTAGGGAAGAATCCGTAAACTGTCTTCAAAAGTTGAGAAGAGTCTGAATCAGTTGGTAGATTGACATCCGTTGTAGGGAAGAATCCGTAAACTTGTTTCAGGAGTTGAGAAGTTGAAGAGGAACCGGTGTAAGGTTTCTGCTGATGCGTCTGAATGAATCTGGAATAAGTACCAAGATGTTGCCGTGTCCGGGTCACATCTGAACTATTTTTGGATGAGTCTCAGGAGGTGATCTGTGTCGGTCGACTGATCTTACCTGAAAAGGTATAGGGTTAGTTGTATGCAATGTTATGATGCATGATGCAATGTATGTGTCATCTAATGTTTATGATATGAATGTAATGAATGCGCAAGTAAGCTGATGAGCTAATCTTGCCAAGGATACATGATTCCGAGATGGCCGAAGATACAAGCGTCTTGACTGCTGCCGGGGAAAATAAATCCTTGACTGTCGCTGGGGAAGGGAATTCCTGATGACCTCTACTGGGGAGCTCCAACTAGTAGACTCATGCCGGGGAGACCAGATTGAGAATCTTTGGCTTGATGGGAGGTAACCCTGGAGACTTCACTGGGGAACTCAAGATTGCTTCCTTAAAACTCTGTGGGGAGAAGGTTTAAAAGTCTGACTCCGCTGGGGATTGAAGGAACTCCGCTGGGGATAGGGAGAATCTTGGCGAGTGCGATCTTCCGTGGTGGTTATCTTTGAGAAGAATCTGAACAAGCGACAGGTTAACATCCGTTTACTTGGAGAACCCGTGAACTGTTTTCAGAAATCTTGAAGTTGAACCAGCAATAGAACAACATCCGTTGTTGGGAAGCGTCCGTAAACTGTCTTCGAAAGTTGCATCTGAACAAGTTGATAGATTAACATCCGTTGTTGGGATGAATCCATGAACTGTTTTCAGAAGTCTTGAGAAGAACCTGAACAAGTGATAGGTTAACATCCGTTTACTTGGAGAACCCGTGAACTGTTTTCAGAGATCTTGAAGTTGAATCAGTAAAGAGCAGCATCCGTTTACTTGGAGGCTCCTGAATTCAAAGGTGCATCTGAACAAGCTGATAGATTAACATCCGTTACTTGGGAAGAATCCATGAACTGTTTTCAGAAGTCTTGATAAGAATCTGAACAAGTCGGTAGATTGGCGTCCGTTGTTGGGAAGAATCCGTAAACTGTTCAGAAGTCTTGGAGAGGAATCAGCAATAGAACAACATCCGTTGTTGGGAAGCGTCCGTAAACTGTCTTCGAAAGTTGCATCTGAACAAGTTGATAGATTAACATCCGTTGTTGGGATGAATCCATGAACTGTTTTCAGAAGTCTTGATAAGAATTTGAACAAGTCGGTAGATTGGCGTCCGTTGTTGGGACACGTCCGTAAACTTGTTTTCAGAAGTCTTGAAGAGGAACCGGTGTAGGGTTCCCTGATGATGAGCTTGTGTAAAACTGCATCGGGTTTTGAACACTTTTGACATTCGAATGCCCCAAGTGGTGATGTAGATAAAATCCTGGTTTATTACAGGTGTTGGTCTACAATCGGTCGTTCACAGATGTTTCCTGGGTTGTTGCAGGTGTTGATCTGGAATTCTTCAGACATGCCCTGGCTGGATACAGGAGTCGAATCTGGAAAGGTGATAGTTGATAGATATGCCCTGGCAGGATACAGGAGTCGAATCTGGAAATAGTCGTCAATAGATATGCCCTGGCTGGATACAGGAATCGAATCTTCGAACTCTTCAGACATGCCCTGGCTAGATACAGGAGTCGAGTCTGGAAATGTAGTCAACAGATATGCCCTGGCTGGATACAGGAATCGAATCTGGAAATGTAGTCAACAGATATGCCCTGGCTGGATACAGGAATCGAATCTGGAAATGTTGTAGTTGATTTGTTGAACACTTTTGACATTCGAATGCCCCAAGTGGTTGTGAAGGAGTCTTGAATCGGATTATTCTGCATATTGAGAGATTTCTTGAAATCTTGACCGGACTGCCCCAGGTTAACTGAACTTTTGGAAGCTCTGCTGGATCTTGACTGGACTGCCCCAGGTTAATTAGATTGTGACATGTCATGCCCCTTTGTTGATAGGAGATTTGTAATGGAAGTGTTATCCTCTTGAAGTGATTTTGACTTACTGAGAGAGTTTTCGTTCCTCTGAACATTCGCTGTATGAACTTCTTTGCTGTCAAACAAAAGGGGTTAAATGCAGACGGTGATATTCGAATAATGCAAAGTTTATGTTTGTCTCGAAGTTTTGAAATATGCGTTTTTTAGCAGAAAACTTTTCATAAGACAAGTTAACACGAGATTTAGAGCAAAGCCCTACAGGAGTCAGGATACCTTTTGTAACAGTACGCTTTCAAACTAACCCATGCTTCAATTAGGACTTTTGGAGGGTTGTAATGTGGCCTGGTTCACGGTTTAAGAAACAAAGGATAAAGGCTCAAAGTATATTTGTACCCACCCGCTCTTCGTGATGTTCTTCAACCTAAGCTCAGTTAATAGTGTGTCGCACTCTGTTTTGAGTTTGGAACGACTTTTGGGCGATGGTTTACCGGTTTGAATTTTGGGAGACAGTCATTATCTCCTCTTTCTTTTTTTTCAACATTTTTCATGTTGTTGAGGGTTTTGTAACGACCTCACTATTTTGATTTTGATTTGTTATCCCTAACTTTTGCCTGACGGTTACCGTTTTCGGGATTACTGTCAGCGGGATGCCCCAGCTTTCTTAAGCCTCCTTTATAGGTTTTGGCTCGGTGGGCTTTTCTCTTTTGAGAGATTGACTGTCTATGTGATAGGGAACCACCCTTGTCTTTTGATTCCGAAGGAATGCTTTCTTTCTTGACGTCGTTCGTTGTATTACGAACTGAGAGTTTGCGACTTCAATGCGCGTTTTCTTTTGAATTAACTGAGATACTACCCTGCCCCAGGTTTATATCAAAGGTTTTGATTGTTTAGAACAGGAAACTCCTACTTCTTTGGCTCGAAGGGGTTGACTAGGGATTAACTTCCTTATAACTCCAGTGTTTGGGAATTGAAAGAAATGCCTGTACATCATCAGCAAGGTTTGTTCAAAAGCATACTGTATAAGATCACGGTATTGTTTCGTCATCCTCCCTCTAAAGGCTTGCAGCTTTTTATCAAGAGTCAAATATCATAAAGAAAAGCATAAGAGTAGTGAAACGAATGGATGAATTCAAGACAAACATATGCAATGCATTAATGAAAACAGGGTTTAACATCAACAAATAATTGTTTGACAGCAAAAGAAATTACAACTTTGAAAATTCAAAAAGAAGCAAAAGTCTTTCAATTCGAGCTTCGTCACTTCAAGCGGAGGACCCTTCAACGGAAGATCTTCATCTCGCCGTCTGGCATGAACCTCAGCACTCCAATGTCAATCAGATCTTGAATCTTGTTCTTCAAGGCCCAACAGTTATCGGTGTCATGTCCTGGACTATAGGAATGGTAAACACAGAATGCATCGGGATGATAGCCAGGAGCGGAGGTATTTGGGTTCCGGATAGGATCCCTCAAAGCAGTTAGATTAACCTCCAACAAGCGCTCCAGAATTAGAGATGACGGTATGTCAGTCTCTGTGAACTGCCTTCCCGACGTTTCTTGTCTACGCCGATTGCCCCGCTGACGCCGGCGAGGTTGTTGATGAGGTTGTGACCCTGAAGCTAGCAGAGGAGCTTTCCCCTTGTCTTCTTGAGTGGGTGGAGGTTGAGCGGTGACTTGCTCTTCGACCTCAGATGTTTGCCCCAGTTGGTTGTTTTGAAGCAGTTGGCGGACCAGAACTCCGAGTTCCTCTTGTCTTTGCGATAGGTCTTGGATGAGAGACATCTGGCCCACCAAATACCCCATCATTTGGGTCCTCAGTGTTGTCAGATCAAACTGCAGCTCCGCAATCTGATCATTCCTGGCATTGTTGGAATTCCCCAAGCCGTTGGTGAGGAGAGCTTTCATCTCTTCTTGCCCCAAGGACAAGTTCAGGAACATCTCCTGCAGTTGAGCAGTCTGGTCTTGGATGTCTTTGACAGACCGTTCTAGAGCCATCTCTTGCTGAAATAAACAGCAGGAGAGTAAGGAAACCTGAAAAAGGAAAGGTCGTCAAAATGCAATGCATGATATGTGGATGCATGTTTTCAAGGATCTCTTGGGGTAAACACAAGAAAAATGTTAGAGGTTGAAATCTGCTCTTGGATTGGAGATCTCTGCAGCGGTGGACGTCCTTCCACGAGAATCAAGCTCACCATGTCGAGTGGGGCATAGCCACTGATTCAAGCTGTTGTTCTTGATTGTTGACTGGAGAGCTTTGTGTTGGTGGATGTCTTTCCACGAGAATCAAGCTCACCATGTCAAGTGGGTCATAGCCACTGATTCAAGTTGTTGCACTTGATCTTTGACTGGATTGGTTAGAGGAGAAACCTCTTGCTCCTTGATAGATGTCTGGTTCAACGTAATCCTGCATCAAAAGAACCCTCGAGATCCTTGAAATGGTTATTGACAATGCTAAAATGCTATGCTATGATGTCATGATGTTATGTACATGTATGCACAGGCAAGTAAGTGTATATACAGGCAAACAATATTCACACAAAGCACACAAAGCCTTAGGTTTAGGCTTGCATGAGGTTCAGGTACTACCCTCTTTCAGTTTATTGGTTAAAACCTGTCCTATCAAAAGTAACCGGGTTCTAAGGATCCCAATATCACTGGATTGCTTTCATTGTTCATCGTTTCGATTTAGCCACTGAACTGGCGACCGAAATATTCCAGGAAAGCAACCCTCAATTGAGTGTAGTATCGAGTATCAACCGACTTCGGAGTACACCAAAGTAGTCATCTCACTACCCTAAAGAGGCCAAGATGGTCAATTAAGGTTCTAAGGTCAGTTGATGCTTCGCGACACCACGCGGCGGCCCCGTACTCTCCTTGACTGAACTCAAGGGTTACCGGTACACACCAAAGTGCCACATCAACGTAGCAGACTGCTTCAACCATGTCGGTATACCCCGCACAGTTCCCTCACAGCCTTGTTGCTACCTAAAAGGGTTTCCCCAGATCCGGGTTAGGATCTATAAAACTCCGATGCAAAGCCCACAAATGTAAAGCAAACAAAGCAATCAATTGAAAGTAAAGGTGATCTAAACCCTAAGGTAACCCCACTAAAAAAAAAATGTCCCCAGCAGAGTCGCCAGTTCTGTGATACGGTGGGAGAACTGACTTGTGTTTTGCGTTTGTATTTCGCACTTGTGCGGTTAGCAAGAGTCGCCACCGACTTTTTACTTTATCCTAAAGGAAAGGTTAAAAAGCACAGCAAAAACCTTTTGAGATATTTCGTGGGTTCGGGGGGTAGATTATGAAAAGGGAAGGTATTAGCACCCTTTTCATCCATGGTTATCCATGGGCTCTTAGTTACTTGGTTTTTTAGATCACTTGCCTTGTTTTTCGATTGCTTTGAAAATGGTGTGTGTGTGGGTGCTTTTTGAAAATGTTTTGGAAAAAAGATGCCTTGTTTTAGGCAACTAATGTATTTGACTCGTGTTTGAGTGTTTTACAAAAGTGTGAATCTTTTCGAAAAGATGTTTTCAAATGTTTTTGAGAGTTTGTTTGAAAGTGTTGTGGATTGTGGTTTTTGAAAAGAAGGCAAGTGTTTTTGCAAGTTTGATCTCAAGTAACTAAGAGTTTTGTCTACCCTATTGTACTCAAAGGTTTTTGTCATGTTTTAACCCCTTTTAACAATTTCGTTTCACCATTGAAATTGGTGGACGACCTTGCGTTTAGGAAGTTTATTCGGGACAGGCGCGGGTCATCGTATAGACCATGAATGCAATGATGCCAAGTGTCTTCGGCAATTTGCTTTGAAGGGACTATGATCATTCCGTTTAGGCAACTTTCGAAAGCGTCATCGAGGGGCTTATGATCGTTTGATTTTGTTTTGCCAAAGACATTCGACGTGCAAGCATGGCCCATTTTGGAAGGCAACATGTGGGATTACCCTAGGGGGTGCAAGTGTGATTGTGTATTGATTACATGCATTTGTCTTGTATTAGGTTATCTAGCGTTTGATTTTATGTACATACAAACCCTAGGTCTAACCATGGTATAATTGAAAAGCTGTAAATTGCGGAATGTAAATCTACGCTATTACAAAATAATGTCCGGGAGTGGGGGTATAAATGTACAAGGGGATGAGACTTATAGTACCCAATAATTTACAACCAAATCGAATGTCGCGATCGAAATATAAATGTCAAATGTATAAATGTAAGATAAAATGTGTGTAGGGCAATATATTGTGTAAGTGTACAAGTGTATATGTAAATATGTACAAATGCGAAATGTGAAATTGAGTCGTATTAGGGTTTGACCTAGATGAACGTTTTTTTTAAATGAATTTTGATTTTTGTATGTTTATGTACAAAAGAAAAATGAAGCGTTTTGATTAAGTGTTAAGTTTTAATTACAAGAGTATTTTAGTCAAAATGTTTGTGAATTTAGATATTAGAGAAAAATGTATTTAAATGGTTATGTATGAAAAAGAATGTTAATTAAAAAAGTTTAATTTTAATTATGTATGAGAATGTATAATATGTACAAAAATGATATTAACTAAAAAAAGTTTTTTCAATTTAATCATGTATAAAAAAGAAAAGATAATTATATACAAATGTATTTCAAAAATGTTTTTAAGTTTAATTTGTGTATAAAAAGTATTTAAATTAAGTTAGTGTGTTTAATTAAATTAAGAAATAAATTGTATATGTTTTAGAAACAATGGATTAATTGAGTTAGTATATAAAAAAGAAAATATTGTTTTTTATTATAAGAATGGAAAGAGTTAGTATTTTTATCAAGAAGCAAAAAATATAAAATAAATAATAAAAACAAAGGGTTAGCTGATTAATGAATATTGGATAAAAGAGATTGATGTTTAATGGGCTTAGGAAGGCAGACACGGGTTAAGCCCAAATCAAAGCCTGAAACGAAATTTAGGGTTAAGCGTGTTGTTTGTGGAACGAGGGTTAGGGCTAGAGGCAGCGACGGCGCGTTTGGTTCGTCTTCTCCGATTGGCAATTCCCTGAGCGTTCATCTCCGGCCACCAACGCAACCCATACTCTCTTCCCTCCAAGGCAATGGATACGTTGCTCCAGGTTTGTTTCAGTATTCCCTTTTTTCTTCTATGACTGATACGCGTGGAATTTGTTCTGAGCTCTTTATTTGTTTCGTTTTTTTTATGAGGTGAAGGGAAAGATATAGCAAATTCGTTACCTGATTCCTGGAGATGGAGGAGAGAAAAGGGATGCGTTGAGGAGGCCGGAGCGGTGAAGCTTGATGCTTGCTTGGACGCCTTCTTGGTAACTTCGTTCCTTGCTATTTATGCTTAGGTTTTTGATGATGATATTCGCTGAGAAAACCTAAATCCTTGCTTCTTTATCTTCTCTTCTGTGCCACTGATGCTTATTGCTTATGTTTCACTTTCGTTTTTCCTCTTCTTTTACTGTGTGTTGATCTTGGGAATTTGCTTGAGTATCTTTACCTCTTCCACTTTCGTGTTGCCTTGATTCGTTGGTTTAAACTCTTGCTTGATGTATGTGATTGCTTATGTGTGCTTGCTTGCCCAAGGATGAACCTAGGGTTCTGAGGGGCCTATGTTGCCTTGAGTGTTTGAACAGATATTGCCTTGATGTTGCCTTCTGAGATGCCTATGATGAAGTTAGCTTCTGAGGCTTGGGTTATGTTTCGTGAATGATGCTTGGCTTTAGACTGGTTTACCAGGTTTTTGACAGGGAGTTTTGGATGATGGTTTGGGTTCTTGATATCAGTTTTGGTAAGTATGGTTTGAAAGTTTTTGAGTTGGGATCTCAGGTTTCTTGTGTTTGGCATAAAGGTTTGGTTATTGTCATGGTTTTTGATGACAGTAATGGTGTTTATGATTCTGGTTAGGCAGCATGTAGAGTTTTTGTGGTGTCGTTTTGGATATGGTTATGACTGATGCTAGCAGGTTTCTTTTGCAAAGTTATGGTGTTTTTGACAGGGTTGGTTTTGGACTTTTAGAGTTTGTATCTCTCTCCCTATTCTATCTTTTTTTTGCTGCTATGTTGCTCTCCTCTGAACTGATATCCTCTGAGTTGAGTCTTTTTTCTATATGCAGAGTTGTGGTTTTGTTTGTATATTTTTTTGAACTGTCCTGAACTGCTATCTTTCTCTTTTGAACTCAGTTTTGTGGACAGTAGTGGTTTGATGCCTCTGCTGAACTGGTTTGTATCTCTCTTTTCTATCCTACTATGTTGGATTGCTTTTTGCCTGTGTATATTTTCTATATCTTTTGCCCTCTTCTCCCTGCTCTACTGTCTACTGCCGAACTGTCTTGCTGCTGAACTGCTATATCTCTGCTATGCTGAGTTTTGGCTTTATCTCTGCTATGCTGAGTTTTGGCTTTATCTCTCTGCTCTACTGTCTACTGCTGAACTGCTATATCTCTGCTATGCTTTATCTCTTTTCCTTCTCTCAAAGTACAGCTTACGATTTTATATGATATTTATCTGTACTGTTCTGAAGGGGCTGACTAAGGAAATGATGAAAAAGATAGTTTGCATCTTTATTTTGCATCTTTATCCTTTTGACAATTTGGACAGATTTTCTGCTTTTTTTGATATCTTTTTCTCAAATTTTTCCATGATAGCTTTTGAGCTTGTGACAGCAAATGTACTTCCTTGACTTTCTTTGAGTGGACTTTGTTTTGGATGGAAAGTTTGGATTGAACCTTTTCAGTTTGGATTGGATTTTGAATCTTGAATTTCTATGCAGCTTGAATTTCATAACTTATGCATTTTTGACATTTGCATTTCATGAGATAAAATAATCTTCCCTCTCTGTGAACCGGGAGAAATCCCGTGATTTGCAGAGAGGGCAACTGATCCCAGTCAGTGGCCCCTAATGATGAGCAATTTAACTGTCTTTTCCAATTAACTGCTTTTGACTTTTCTTGTTTCTTTTTCTTTTTGCAGATGAAAAATGGAATGCCGGAGCAGAGTGAGGAATGAAGAGTATTTAGAAAATAGGATACTTTTTCATTCTATTGTAATATTTAAATTAAATGTAAATTATTGTTTGTAACAACAATTTGTAAATAATTTAAATATCAATAAAAATTCAAATTATCTAATTAAATCTAATTTCTTTATTGTTTATTTATTTATTTAAAATTCTTAGAATTAACAATTGAAAAATAAATTCAATCATTTAATTTCAGAATAATAAATAGCTTAAATAAAACAACATTGACCAATTAAGTCCGTCTTATTCAACATCCAGAGCGAAGCAGCAATTAACTTAAATGGACTGATCAAGTGCAAAAATACTGTGAATTCAACACTGCATATATCTGACTGGCCCAATCAAAATGTACTGAATTCAAAACCATTGTCCTTTTTACTGATTAAACCAAGATAACGCGAATTTTAACCCGAATCTTGAAATAAACTGCAAAGTGCTGTGAAATTCAAAATCTTCTGAGAATATGCTCATAAAACTTAATCCCTGATTAAATGCCAAATCACTCTTGCTTGACCAACAATCAATCAAACCCTAGGCCCACTGTATGAAACAAATCAGGGTTCTGAAACTCAGTAAAAACCCTAATTTTGCTTGACTGTCAAGAAAAGTTTGTTTGCCCGATTCTTGAGCCAGTTTGAGAAGTCAGGAAATGCTTGAAGCTGAGATTTCTTGTGGAAAAGCGCGAGGGCAAATTTTGGGGTACAACAGTTATCCACGGGCTCTTAGGTACTTGCTCTATGTTTTCAAAAATTGTTTGCTTTTCAAGTGTTTGTGGGTTTTGAAAAAGTTTCGTTTGAAAAATTTCTAGGTAACTCTTGTATCTGTCCTCAAGAGTGTATGAAAAATTTGTTTGAAAACCTTTTGAAAGTGTAGGTGTGAAAAGTTGTTTTTATTTTTTGAGAGAGCAAGTACCCAAGAGAAGTCTACCTACTCTAAGGAATTAGGCTGTGTAAGAGTCCTTTAGACAGTACTATCCCACTATTGAGAAGTAGGTAGCACCGTCGTTGGAGGTATTCGGGTCAATTCGATTATTAGGGACATGTGTGGTCATCGAAGCAATGGTAGGACGCCTTAGCGGTAACCCTAATGTCCTAGATCCTTTTTATCCGAGGCAACCGTTTCGAGGCAACTGGATCTTTAGACAGGAGGGCGACCTCTAAGACACCCTATACTTGACGACCACGTCGAGGCAACCAGTGAGGCGTACCCTAAGAGTGGCATGTGCATGTGTGTTGTTTCAGTTTATGTTTATCTTCGAACATGCATTTGTGAGCTATGGATTGATTTTATTTTTCATACAAGTCTTTCATGCATTTTTATCAGTTAAGAGTGCGGAAAATAAATTGCGGAAATATGAATATACGCTATTACAAGGCGCGGGTCCATACATCGCCAAAAACAAAAACCCGTTTGGAAAATAAGTGCGAGAAAGTAAATAAAGCGATAAAGCCTAATTAACTATTACATTTCTGAGCAGATACATAAATAATCAAAATAACGAATTAAAAATAATATACGCGCGAAAGAATGAATCGGGACGTCCTTAGGGTTTTGACCCTTTTTGAGAAAAGAATTGAAATTGGTCCTTTTTTTTGCAATTAATGAAATTAAGTCTAATTACTAATTAATTAATTTATTAAAAGAAAAATGTTTTTGTGTTTTTTAAGTCTTTAATAAAAATAAGAATAAAAATAAAAGGAAATTAAAAGTCAAAAAGGAAAACCCTAATTCTAAGTTGATTTTATTTATTATGAAAAAAGATTAAAATAGTCCTAATTAAACAACTAAATTAATTAATTATAATTTATTTACAAAAATAATTATTAATAGTGAAAATAATAGATAATAAAAATAAACAATATTTTAAGTTTCTGATTTTATTAGGAAAAATAATTTATGAATTAATTAAATAATAGTAATAATAATTATTTAAAAGAAAATAAAAAAGGAAGAAAATAAAAAGGGAAATAGAAAGAAAACCAGGGGGTGTTGGACCCTTAGGAGGTTTTGTTAGCAAGTTTCCAGCCCATTAAGCTTAAGCCTTTGTTGACTTCTGGGATTGTCCAGGTACGCGTTGACTGGAGAGTATCATAGTCCTTCCATCTGGACCATTAGATTGATGCACAAGGACACATGGCGCCTGGGATAATTGAGACCTATGGTAGAACGCCCTGAGCAACCTGCACGTGATCCAGTTATGAAAAATAATACAAGGAATTTGGGTGGACCTGGGAATCGAACCCAGGTCCCAACGCTTGCTGAACACCTGGCCAACCACTCAACCACTTTGCACGCTTTGTTAGTATTATACACAACAAATATATTATTAAGAAACAAATCAACATGCTGCATAAAACAAAATCACGCGCGTAAGTTTGAATTACCCAACCATACACGTACAACTCATCATCTTCCCCGTTTACCTGTGAAAAAGACAAAGAGATAGCGGGGGTTTTTAACCCCCACAACATAGCATGACCAAAAATAGCAATTAGATGTACGAGCTATATAAATAGGGCGCGAGGGTTGGGTTTGATTCGTCTGGCCTTGACGAATTCAACCATATGTGTAAGAAGGTCCAATTTTTCCTATAGAGCAAACCCCCAATTTCAGAGCTTGGAAACCCTAGAACGTGTTCATGGCAACTTCTGATTTAAGACATCTTAATCCAATTGACTTATGCCAAAAGCTTCCTATGATTGCTAACAACACAAAACAAACAAAAAATTACGTTAAATGCTCATGAATTGGATGTTACGATTTTGAATAAAAGTACCAAACCGTATGACTGAAGCTAGTGATTCTTGGAACTATGAAGCTGGAAACTGATTGCAAATCGTCCTGGGAACCTCCAGCAATGTCTTTGGATCCACTAAAGTCCTTAATTCGCCCTAGAACACTGAAAACAGTTTTGAGTTTCTTTGATATTTTTTGGAATTGGTTATGGTGTTTTGGCAGCAATTTGCACGTGAATAGCATTAGGGTTCACTTCAGTATATGTAGTAGGATGGAATTAGGGTACAATCTTGGTCAAAGATCCATGGCATTATGATTTCAATATTTGATTGGAAATCAAATAATTTTCAATCTTTTTGATTGATAAAACTTGCCAAACATGGAGATTTTTGTCTCTTTGATTGATGCACGAATTTGCCAGCTTTCCCTGAATTTATTTGCTTCACAAAAGATTGAAAAAATCACATCTTTGAATTTCCTACATTTTAAATGAATTAAATGAATTAATAATCAATTAAAAGTCCAAATAATTAATAAAAATAATAAAATAATTCAATTTAATCTCAATGGGTCGTGCATAGGCTTTGGACAATGTTTCAAGAAGAAATTTGAGGCCCATTAGCAAAAATGATGTGTTTTGAGCAAAGATGACTTTTGCAAATTCACAAATATTTCCCAACTTCTCCAATGCATATCTTGCTCAATTTTGATCATATGAACATGTTCTTGGACATTTTGGAAAGGTCTTGAAGTCCTTTAACCAATGCCTTTGGTACCATGTCATTTGGATTTACCAATCTCAAGTTATGGTCTTTGACTTAAAGTGCACTTTTGTTGACTTTTGAAATTGACCTATAATCTAGAAATTGATAACTTTTTGTGAGAGCATTTCTTGGACTTGGAATGTGAAGATGAGTTGTAGGAAATGTCATCCCCTTCAAAATGAGCATTGGATGGGATTTTTCTGATGAACCATAAAAAAGTTATGCCCTGGTCAAGTTATAGTTGACTTTTCAGCTGTCCAAAAATAGTAACTTTTGCATCTTTGATGATTTCTGAGCCATTCTTGTGGAATCATGATCAAGAATTGATCAAATGATGTTAGTGAGCTCAAAATAAGATGTTGACCAAAAATTTTGACTTTTGACTGTAAAATGACCATTTTACCCCTGCTGTTGACTGTGAAGCAAATGGGACTTTTGATTGTGCAAACTGGCATTGTGAATCTTGAAACTTGGCATGTAGATGCTTGACAATGTATATAGTCCTATGGGACTTGATTGAGCCATTGAAAACCCTCAATTCCTTGAAAGAACCAAAACCCTAATTTCAGCTGGCTTAGGAGGCATTTGAACTGTGCAATCCCTTGAGTGGTCTTGAGCCATTTGAGGATGATTCTTGACAAACCTTGAAGAAAATGGGAGGGCAAATTTTGGGGTACAACAAAAAGCATAAAATAAAATCATGAAGTAAAGTCAATTGTTAGAAGTTAATGGTTAGTTGGATGACCATCTTAAAACTTGCATTTGGAACTCATTAGAGGATTGGTAGAACCAAATCCTCTCAACAACAAGTTGCATTTTCTTTTCTTCAAGTATATCATCCATTTACGAATCCTCAAAGTAAAATTTAATGATCAATGATGTTTAAGTGATCCGCGTTGACCAAAATTGATGAAGATCCATTGGAGGATTGGTAGAACCAAAGCCTCCTAATAATGAATCTCAAGGTTATTGGATCAAAGGGTTCAAGTTAACATAATTGAGCTTGAAAACGTAGGTTTGGGCCACGAATGATCATTTTCTCGAATCGAGACAAAATTTAGCGCTATGTTAAGCAATCGTAAATGGACTTATGTAGAAGTTGCACCTATTTTGAGGTCGGTCAATAGGAATCTATGTACTTCATGTTTGGATAAATGATATAGAGATCATCATCCCATAACATGTAGCACAAATAAAAAAATAAAGGGATAAGATGAAGAGGGAGGGGAATGATAAGCTAATTTGGATCACTACCTCAAATTTCTTTCATCTTTAAATTCAATCACTCATCTTGATGGATTAAAGTACTAAATATATCATTAATCTAAAGCACCAAAAATGAATTAAATAATTCACTCTTTGATAGACTTGAATTAATGAACATTTATGAAACTTCATCTACACCCAAAGTTCATTGAATTTAAAGAGAAATTGGTCATTTAAAATTGCAATCCAAATCAACAATCAAGAGGAGTGAGTAGAAAAAGAGAGATGGATTAAAACAGCCCCAAAACAAGGCAGAAAATGCATTTTGTCACTGTTACAATCGATTGCACTCTGGCACCAATCGATTGCATCAGTGTTTTTTTTCAAAAAAATGTAAATTCATTTTGTGACAATCGATTGCACTCTAAGTGCAATCGATTGCACCCTGTGAAAATTAGAAAATCAACATTTCAAAAGGCCAAATTCTTGTTCAAGCTTTTCATCAAACACCTTATGATCATGGATTTAATTGAGCACGAAAATTCCATCAAATTATGAGAAAATAGAACCAATAGAATCACAAAACAATGCTCAATGAATAAAACCCAAATATCAACAAGATATCACATTGTGAAAGATGAAAAATCCAACTTACCAAAGGTAGATCTAGAGAATTATCAAAACAACTTCAAGAATTTGCTTCAATTCAGCCATAAGAATCAATTTCCCAAGCTTGGATGTAGAGAATTGATAAAGAGAAAGTGTTTGGATGAAGGTTTAGCTCAAAGATTAGTAAGCTTTAATGCAAAGCTCACTAACTTTTTTTTGAAAATGGAGCTTTGAGTGAATTTGGTAGATGGAGGAAATTGAGAGATTTTTTAGCAAAATGAATTTGGCTATCAAAAGCTTGAGATTTCAATGAAATGAGGGCTCTATTTATAGAGTTTAGGCTTGGGATTAATGGTGGTTTGGAGTTTGGTTTGGGAAATGAAATTAGGCTTGGTAATTGATTCTTGAAGCCAAAATTTGAATTAATGATATATTTTCAAAAAATGAAGAAAAATTGGAGCCAAAATTGACAAGCTTGAAATTGCTTATTTTTTTCAAAATTTCACTATGTGCAATCGATTGCACTCTGGGAGCAATTGATTATACAATGAGTTTTTTTTCAAATATTGCGCAAAATGCATTATGTGCAATCGATTGCACTATGGGAGCAATCGATTGTACAGTGAAAAAAAATGAAAAATTTTAATTATTTTTTCTTTGCAAATAGAGATTTTAGAGAAATAATACCAAAAAACCTTATTTGTCAGATGCTTTGACTAGGTACCTACAAAAAACAAATATACAAAGACAAAGATAAATATTTTTTGTATTTTGATTAGAAGTTAGTCAACAACACAAGAGCAAACTTAAAGATAGGATGAAAATGTGATGAATGAAGCTATTTATTAATGATTGTGACCAAATGACAAAATATGATATGAAAGTGTAACTGAAAAAGTTAGGGGTGAAATTTAGGGTACAACAGGATGGTAGCCTTTTCATTATGGAAGGTAGTTCGTTGCTGAGATTTTGTTACTCCAATGATGGTAGCCTTGTCATTATGGAAGGTAGTTCATTGTTGAGATTTTGTTACTCCAATGGATGGTAGCCTTCTCATTATGGAAGGTAGTTCGTTGTTGAGATTTTGTTACTCCAATGGATGGTAGCCTTGTCATTATGGAAGGTAGTTCGTTGTTAAGATTTTTTTACTCCAATGGATGGTAGCCTTGTCATTATGGAAGGTAGTTCGTTGTTGATATTTTTTTACTCCAGTGGATGGTATCCTTGTCATTATGGAAGGTAGTTTGTTGTTGATATTTTGTTACTCCAATGGATGGTAGCCTTGTCATTATGGAAGGAAGTTTGTTGTTGAGATTTTGATACTCCAATGAATGGTAACCTTGTCATTATGGAAGGTAGTTTGTTGTTGAGATCTTTTTCCAATGAATGGTATCCTTGTCATTATGAAGGTAGTTCGTCATTGAGATTCTATTGTTCTTAAGAAGTTCACTTGTTTACATTTGTGAGTATCAAATACATCTTGAAATTTATTGTTATTATCTTACCATTCCTTTCCTCAGTGGGTTGATGTTACCTTTTTTTTGCTATCCCCTCAGTGAGTTGGTAGTTCACAGTTATCTGTCGGTCATCGTTATCCTTCACTCTCTCTCCTCAATTTTTGAGTTGGAAATGATTTAGATCCTCTCTTGGGAATTTCCCCAACAGAGTCTTTTCTTTTCTTCACCAGTGATTTATTTTCCTGGTCAAATTTTCCTTTTGTTTCCTCTTTTTATTTTTACATCCCCAGTGGTGTCTTGCGTCCCTTTAGATTTGTTCATCTTCATTCAAAATCATAAGCATTGCATGGCATCTTAGGGCAAAAAATATGGCTTGTTTTATATTTATGTATCTCCAATCGCGTCGACACGAAGATTTTAACTTTCGTATCTCCTGATAGATGACATTTAAATAAGGGCATCTGTTGTATCCCAATTTTTGCCCCTAATATCACTTCATCATATCATATCAATTCAATCACAACAAGATCACACATTAGGGTTTGGTTCTTCTCCCTATCTTTAGCTTTGCTATAGGAGGAATCACCAAGCACCATGACTTGTATTTTATGATCATCTATGTTTTTTATTAATTATCCTTTAACTAATACATACAATGAGTGTTTGCCCCAATTGTTGATGATGTAGGTGAAAGCACAATACATGCCATCAAGGTTGATCTAGGGATTCATGTGTTCATTTTTGTGCCTTCCTCAACCAAGCTTCATTAAGATTCAAGCCTCATCATTAAATATGTTTTGAAGAAATATTATGACAAAGTCTTTTATGATTCATCATGCCTCAAGATTGTCAAAATTATTTAAAAAGTACAAGGGTTAATTGAAGAAGTTTGACTCAAATTGACAAGTCTTTGTTTCCATTGAACACAAGTTCATATCTCCTTCAATTATCAAGATATGGAAGTGGTGTTAGTTGCTTTGAATTTTCATTATCATCCTCAACAACTTCTATTTACATGGCAAAGTTATTGGTGCAAGAAGGTTGATCAAAATTGCAAAGATTTCCCAAAGAATTTTTCTTGCTCTAGGAGTTAAGGGGTATATCTTGCTCATATTTTGGTATTTTTAAGTGATTCCAAAGACATAATTCTCTTCAAAGGGTTATTAACAAATCACTTCAAAAGTTCCAAGGAAATTTTGTGTGTAAGAAACTTGATGATGAAGAAAGATTACAAGTCCTCCAGATGAACCCTCAAATTCCTTTGTGTGACTTCAAATGATCATAACTTGATCAATTTTTATCCTCTTAAGCCCATCCTTTTTCCATAATTATCTTGAAGATCTGAGCTTCAACCCTTATTTTATGTGCAAAGTATGAAAATGGATGGAAGATTCCCTAAGGATGCAAAATATTATAGGTCATTTTATGAATTTTTATCAACTTCAACAAGTCATAACTCTCTCAATTTTTGGATATTTTGAATGGTTCAGGTTTCAAAATGTAATTCAAGAGATCTACTTCATGCCATCTTTTTTGGTCAAGAGCAAATTCCAAGTGGAAGGCCATGTTTAGATGCAAGACATTATAAGTCATTTTTGAAGAAAAAACTTAGAAATTTTCTAAGTATGGAAAGTCAACTTCTTTTTCCCAACTTTGACTCATTGCAACTTTCAGTTCAAGCAGCCATTTTATCCCATTCTTTTCCCATTGCAAATCTTGTAACATAATATTTCTAAAGCTTCAAGAATCATTCACTAAGACCCCTTGAGTTGAGAATGACATTGATTTGAATTTGGTAACTTGAAACTGAAGTTTCATCACAAGTCAGATTTTGAAATCTTTGTTTTGGCTTCTAATCACAAATTTTCCATGCGTTTTTGCTTCTAATCATGTTTACCAACTTTCCAAAGGAGTTTAGCATCATGAAACACACGATTTAGCTGAGTTTTAATGCTAAACAAGTCACACTTTGTTCATGCTGCAAACCCACACGATTTCCCTCCAAACTTCATCATCTCACACGCTTAAGGATCTCATTCACTCCCCTATAAATAGAGGATCATCCCTCATTCATTTCTTCAAGCTTTGAGATCCAAATACACCCTGTTAAAACCTCACACGAACTTCAAATTTTTTAAATCAGTTTCTGAGATTTAAGCCTTTTCTTCCAAAATTCTTTGCACATTCATCATCCTTCAGCATCATACAAACTCTCCAACACCTAAACCAATCAGAACGAGCCATAATTCAAGCTATTGAAGTCCAGTTTCAGAGCTTTCTTCTTGAACTTCGAACAGGTAGAATTCTCCATCATTTGGATCCAAATAAAGCACTAACCTACTCTACTTCTTCTCCTGATTTTTGTGCTTCTTACAATTTTTAAATCCATTGGGAATTGAGAGAGAAATCTCAACTGAAAGGTGCTCGCTATTTTCTGAGTTTTTGATTTATATCTCCTTGCACACTTTATATAAATTTGGCGCGATGGTGGTGTTAGGATCGTCTTGAAGAGATGAATCCAATGATACTAGTCTGGTATTCTAATTTTTCCATTTGAAGAAACTCGTGAAATCTCCATTGCAGGGCGTCTGGAGGTTAAAGATGACGACATGTCTCGCCTCAAACAATGAAAGCGCGCCAATTGTTTTATTTTTATTGGTTGCCTTTTTCCTGATCTAATGCATTTTCAAATAAGGTCCATATCAAGCACAACGCGTCTGGTCCACTTGATCAGCTTACTAACACATTTTGACTATGATCTGATGGTCCACATATTTTTGGTTTTATTTTTATTTTCTGATTTTATATTTTAATTGTTTTAAATTTCAAAAATTCACAACTCTTTCATTTTTTATCTAAAAATCATGGAAAAAATATACAAAAATACTTTGAATTATTTATCACTTTATGAGTATTTTTTCATATTTTTATTTTGATGTTTGGTATTTTTCATAATTTTCACCATATTTTCCTTATTTTAATTGTTTTAAAAATATTTTCTGACATTTTTAAAATTTGAAAATATTGATAAATATCATTTTTCTTATTTATGACTTTCTGGAAATTTTATGGAGTTTTATCTTGATGTTTACTATTTTTGATCTATTTTCCATTTATTTGAGTAATTTTATTTAGTTTAAAAATAGTTTCTGACTTTTAAAAATTATCAAAATTTTCATAAAAATGTTTGAACTCATTTCTGATTTTTCTATGGTCTTACTTAATTTTTCTTGATTAATTTTAATATAGTTGCTATTTTTTCTCTCTTATTCCCATTTTATAATCATTTAACAAACCTTTTTCTCTTTTATTTTAATATAATTTTATTTTTTGTATATATTATGGATGATCTTGGATTAAAATTTTGACCATGAACTTTATTAACATCATTGGATCCATGGTGTTGATTCTAACTCTACAAAAATGGATGAATGATTTTAATAATAGTTTGATTGAATTTTTGGCTCAAATGTGGTTTATTCATTTCCCCTTCCCTCTTCATCTTACCCCTTTCTTATTGTATTACATTTTATGGGATGATAATCTCTATATCATTTATCCAAACATGAAATACATAGATTGTTATTGATCGGCCTCAAAATATGTGCGACTTTTATATAAGTCCACTTACGATTGCTTAACATAGCGCTAAATTTTGTCCCAATTTGAGATAATGATCATTTGTGGCCCAAACTTATGTTTGCAAGCCCAAGTATGTTAATTTGAACCCTATGATCCAATAACCTTGAGATCCATTGTTAAGAGGCTTTGGTTCTACCAATCCTCTAATGGAACTTCATCAATTTTGGTCAAAGTGGATCACTTAAACATCATTGATCATTAAGTATTACTTTGAGATTCTTAAATGGATGATATACTTGACAAAAAGCAAATGTAACTTGTTTTTGAGAGGCTTTGGTTCTACCAATCCTCTAATGAGTTCCAAATGCAAGTTTCAAGATGGTTATCCAACTAACCACTAATTCCTAACAATTGACTTTATTTTATGTTTTTTATTTTATGCTTTTACTTTATGTACCATTTACTTTAGCATTTACATTTCATGTTATTTTTCACCTTTGCTCACTTGGGCATTTACTTTTATGTATTTTTATTTTTCTCGCTTGAGCTTTTCACTTTCTTTTTGAAGAAACCTAATAACCAATTTAAATCCTAAAAAACTTTAATGTTACTTGGACTATTTAGTTACTATCCTTGGCATTTTAAAGTTATGGACTACTTGGACTTAGGAGTAGAAACCTTGACCTATTTTGGAGACCTTGTGACCTTAATTGTTATTTTTTCTTGCATTCTTGGGGTTTACCCCAAGACATTGGGTTGTTTGTTTGTTTTGTGTGCGGGTTATTGTAGTTACATGCTTTGTTTGTAATCTAGAATTCATCTACAGTTGTTACTCTGCCCAATTTGTTTTGAAGACTTAATGCAAATTGAAGCTTGGTATTTTTAGGAGGTTTAATAATTGTTTTCTTGGTTTCAAATCCAAAGGATGGAATTCTACATTGACTCATCATGTCAAGTGTGGTCTTCTTGTTGGTTAGATGGTCATTTTCCATAGCTTTTACCTTTATGCTTTAGGATAGCTCATTCATCTCCTCCCATCTTCTTTAATTTCAAAAATCTTCTCTCCCCTTTTGAAAACTCTTCTTGTTTTAAAATTTGAACCACTTTCATAATAAACTTGGACTTAGGTCCATGCATTTTCAAAAACCATTTTATTAATCAAATTTAATTCAACTTAACAATACCTTAACATTTTTTTATGATAAGACTAAAAGTCAATCAATATCATTCAAACTATTTTTCCATTTTGGCTTTACCTTTAAAAAAAAATCTCAAAAGATTAGACTCTTGTCAACCCTTGCAGTGATACAAACAATTATACTTCTACAATATGTAGTGAAGAGAGATATTTTCCATTTGGGTGTTGAGTAAGGTTTTGTTGATTTTAACATCCAAGCCATATCCTCCACTTTGAGATGATACAAAATATCCTTTCTCATGATTGTGGGTAGTAAGTATGTTTTCCACACGGACAATGACAGTGATGTCTTATCTCATAAAATTAACCAACACACATGTGTTCTAAAAAATTTTTTTAGAGGAATTACATGTACCCTGATCCCCTATTTCACGGAAGGTGGTACGTAGGCACTAAAGGTTCGCAACCGCGGCGGATGCAAAAATCATAAAAAATACTTATTTTCTCATCCCCATAATCTATTTCCTATATACAACATTTTATAGCCAAATATACAGATTTTTCAAAGAGGTTCCTGCTGATTACCGTAGATGTTTAGGGTGCTAATAACTTCCCTTTGCATAACCAACCCCCTTACCTAGAATCTTTCCCCCTCTTTTGGGTTATTCGCTCTTTTCCCATTCTTTTGGAAACAATAAAGCGCGGTGGCGATTTTTATTTTGATTGATATAATTCAAGTTAATCTAATGGCTTAGTCTTAACATTTCTACTGCTACATGGTGGTTAAGTCATTAACATAGGAAACAAAAGCAGTGTTTTCAATAGCATTGACACCTTTGCCATGGTTTGGCATAGGTGCGGTGATTAAATTCAGAGTTGGAGGAGGATCAAATTCAATGGTCTTGTTGTCAAAGAGGTCTTGGATCTTGCATTTTAATGCCCAATAATGATCAGTATCATGTTCGGGATTGCTAGAGTGTTAAACACATTTGACGTTCGGGTTATACTTTGGAGATGAAACATTGGGATTTGAAGGGGGATCGCGCAATTTTACTAAATTAGCCTTCAACAGGTGTTGTAGGGCTTGAGATAGTGATATGTTGATCCTTGTAAATTGTCTTCTTGGAGCATCAGGTCTTTGGTAGTTTTCTTGTTGTGCTTTTTGAGTAGGGGTTGGATTGGAGATTAGAATTGCACTTACATACTGACGATGGTCCCTCTTGATATGGCCCCTTGACCCATACACGACATTAGTTTCTTTTTTTCCGGTAAAAGGTTTCTTCATAATATTTGATGTAGAGGCAGAGGCCATGGGAATATTTCCACTTTTAATAACGGCCTCGACCCTTTCACCAGTCAAGATTAGTTCAGTGAAACTAGATGATGAGCTCCCAATTAGTAAGTTGAAAAATGGCCCAGACAATGTTCCCATGAACATATCTACCAATTCCATGTCAGTCAATGGTGGTTGCACCCTACCCGCCAGGTCTCTCCATTTTTATGCATATTCTTTGAAGAAGGAACAAACATTAATTGTATTAATAAGTTCAAATGGTTACAAAAAGTGTCTCTCGGGCTTACAATGGAAGAAGCAAAAATAATACAAAATAAACTCCTAAAACAAAAAGGACTCAAGTTTCCCAAGAGCGCATCCTCTTTGGTGCAATGTAGGCATTCAAACTTCGCTCTTCATGAATCTATCTTCTGAGCTCCAAAACCTTCTTCTCGCTTGAGTAGAATTGGGCTTCAAAGGTGTCTCGCTCCCCCTTTAGTTGAATCCATGACCTTTGCAACTCCTCAAGAGTAGTATGTATGTCAGGATGAAGAATAGTGTAAGGAACATCTCCTTCAGTAATAGGCTCCATGATGATAGGTAGGATGGCAGGATACGGCATCATGAGGCTGTGAGCACGAGCTCGCACCCACTTGAGATAAGGCTCCAAAGGAATGGAGTTCTTATGCCCCAAAGTTTTTCTATCAACTTTGTTCACCATGCCCCAAGCTCGTATAAATGTTTGACGATAACCTTGGACATCGTTCTCATAGTCAAATACAATTCCTTAAACAAGCGCATCAT
The DNA here is from genome assembly GCA_948472305.1 of Vicia faba. Classification (NCBI taxonomy): domain Eukaryota; kingdom Viridiplantae; phylum Streptophyta; class Magnoliopsida; order Fabales; family Fabaceae; genus Vicia; species Vicia faba. The sequence continues at coordinate 552,356,945 of OX451741.1, forward strand.
GAGGGTCATCCCTCCGAGCATACCCAAATTATCGTAGAGCCAAACAAGGATTATAAGTGATAGCTCCCCTAATTCCAAAGAAAGGGACATTAGGGAATTCCCTATAATGATCAATGGTGGTGATATCCTCTAAAGATCGAGATCACCAATGGATATCTGAATGCGAGAGTGACATTAACCTTTGGGACCAACTCATACCTTGTTCGTTCTTCAAAACTGATCGAGAAAGGTGCGAAATAAACCACCTAGCAACCAAAGGAGTACAACACATAAGAATCCCCCTTCTCTTTATGGTGCGAGTATGAAAAGAATGAAAAACATCTCCAAGTAAGGTAGGCACCAGGTTGCGAGATAGAAAAACTTTGATCGTATTCACATCTATGAGTTGGTCCGAATTAGGAAATAGTACCATCCCATAGAGTAGAAGAGCTAAAATTTCTTCAAAAGCTTGCAAATCCAAAGCATCCCAAAATTGTTGAGCCTTCTCAAACAGAAACTTGGCTAGAAAACCTTTAACACCACTTCTTGTTTCCCAATTTCCCACAATGTCGGACCATTGAAAATGTAAAGCTAAAGCAATCTCCTCAGGTCTTGGGTCTTTCTTAATACTGGTGAAGGGTAATTGATCAAGGATAGACACTCCAAAAAGTTAAGAAAACTCCTCCATGGTAGGCACCAATTGGTAATCAGGAAATGTAAAGCAATGGTGCTTAGGGTCAAAGAATTGAAAGAGTACCCCCATCATTTATTCTTCAAAATTTGAGGTAGCCAAATTGATGAGACGACCATACTTCTTGGTGAACAGAGAATCATGGGGAAGCCTTGATGCTAACTCCTTGAGTTGAGAAGGAATTTTCACAAAGTCGATTCGGATAGTCTTTCTACGAATGGAATCCATGTCTTACAAAATAGACAAAGATAAATCCCAAGGTCCTTGAAATGGTTAGTGCAAATGCTATGGTATGATGTCATGATGTTATGTACAAATAAACATATACAAGCAAAGCAAAAAAATCCTTAGGTTTAGGCTTGCATGGAGTTCATAGGTAAGTACCCTCTTGAAGTTTAGTTGGTTCAACCTGTCCTACAAAGTAATCGAGTTCTAGGGAATCTCAATATCATTGATATTTCTTCATTGGGAATTGTCTCAGCATAATAAATCTTTTCTTGCAGCCAAAATATCCCAAAAGTCTGATCTCAATGAGCGTAGTATCGAGTATCAACCAATTCTCAGCTTTCCACTGAAACCGACTATCTCACTACTTCTTAATGGCCAAGTTGTTCAACTAAAGGTTCTAAGGCCAGTTAGTGCTTTATGACACCACACAGCGGCCCCGTATTCTCTTTGATTCAACACAAAGGATATCAGTACGCACAAATGTGTCACACTAACGTAGCTATTTCTTAAACCATATTGGTCTATGCCGTACAATCTCCACAATCATTGCTACTTACCTAGTAATATTCCCAGATCCGAGTAGAGGATCAATATAAAACCCAAACAAGGACCCAAAAATATAAAGCAAGCAAGTCAAACAATGAAAGCATTTAAAGGTGATCTAGTCTCTAAGGTAACCCCACTTTTATTCTCCATCCCCAGCAGAGTCGCCAGTTCTATAATACGATGGAGAACTGACTTGGGTGTTTTGTGTTTTATCGCAATTGTTGCGGATAGTAAGAGTCACCACTGACTTTTATTTTATCAAATAAAGGAAAGGGTGAAAAGAACATGAAAGGCATTTTGAGAATTTTTCTTGAGTTCGGGGGGGGGGGGTAGGTTATGAAAAGGAAAGGTGTTAGCACCCTTTTCATCTGTAGTTATCTATAGGCTCTTAGTTACTAGCTCACTTTGAAATTCTTTGTTTTAAATGTGCTTGTGATTGATTTGAAAGTATTTTTGAAAAATACCTTCATTTAGGCAAACTTTGTAATGATTCTCGTCTCTATAAGAATGCATATAAAGTGTTGACTTTTGAAAATATTTCATTTGAAAATGTTGGTGTGATTTGAAAGATGTTTTGAATATGGTTGTGAGCAATCAACTATGAACGTTCTATCTACTCAAAAAGTCTTAGTTCTTTTTCTCCTCCTTTAGATATTTTTATCTTACCATTGATTGATAAGAAGCCCTATCATTGGATGTGAAGGGACAGGCGTGGGTCATCATATAGTCATAGAAAGCAACGATGTAGGATACCTTAGCAATTTTGTAAGGGTCTAAGATCACTTATGAAGGCAACTTTAAAGGGTCATCGAGGGACTATGATCTTGTTTTTTATTGTTTTTGCTAAAGTATCCCATGTTTGCGTAACATGACTATTTTTATATTTAGGCAACAAGTGAGATTAGCCCTAGAGATGCAAGTGTGCAAGTGTTTTGATTTCATGATCTTTGTCTTTGAATTAGGGTTTTCTCCTTGTTGATTTCATGTGTTGTCATACAAAATCCTAGTTACTATCCATAATATTAAAAGCGATAAATTGCGGAAATTAAATATTCTACGCTATTACAAAGCTTTTAGGGGATGGGGTACAAATTACAAATGGGGATATAAAGCAAAAAAGCCCTAATTACTATTACAAACCATAGAATATGAATTACAAATAATAATATAATGTATAAATAAAGTAAAGATTAGAGAGGAGAAAGGAATTGTCTTTTTAGGGTTTCTTTTTTGGATGAAAAATGTTTAATGTTAACCTAATTAACTAAATAATTTTAATTACAAAAAAGAAGTTAATTAATTATTAACAAGACCTAAAATCTAAGTTCATTGAAGTTTTAAGAAGAAGATAAAACCTAAGTCTAAATAATTTGTTTAGAAAATAATTTGAATGTTAATATTAATTTAGAAAAAATATTTTAAGGTATAAACAAAACCTAATTCTAAATATTAACAAAAATAAAGTAAGTATTTAAATTAATAATTTAATTATTTAAGAAAATATATTTTTATACTTTTGATTAAAATAATAATAATAATAATAATAATAATAATAATAATAATAATAATAAATAAAATAAAATAAAATAAAATAAAAAATATAAATATGAGTCAGGGAGGGGGTTTAAAAATAGTTTAAGGGGTTAGTAAGTAAATTGTTTTGTGTTAGGCCCAAAGGAGTTTTGTTTGAAATCAGAAAACAAATAAAATAAAATAGAAAACCTATGGGCCTGCGATGGATATGGAAAATAGGGGGGGTGAAAGGGAGTAAAATGAAGCAAGCCCAGTAGAGGAAGGCCCAGCACTGCCAAACAAAAAAGAGAGAGAAAATGTTATGAAAAAATAACAAAACGGACGTTGGGGCTCAAACCCAGGTCCGAAAGATGAAAGGTGCGTGCTTTAACCATTGGGGTGGTGATACATTCGTTGATTAATACAAAACCATAAATATATATATTTGAAAACCCATCCTAGGCTTGTGTCATCTTCTTCCTCGCGCCAGCTTTCATGAGCAACAATTTTGAATTCTGTAACTTGCTCATTTCTCAACCATTCTCAAAAGTGCAAACATCAAACTTGTTAGAAATTTCAACATGATTCCAAATATGTAAACTAATTAAACTAACTCTCAAAGATGAACACGAATTTTATTAGTACCAAATTTTGACCTAAATATTTCAGAAAGTTCAAGACTAAAATTCACACTACTCAGGCAATATAAATGAATTCCAAGGACTGGTCAGTTTCAGGGCTATGTTATCTACATTTTATCTTCACAAATCAGAATCAAATGATGCTTGTATGAAGATATAGAAGTTCAGAAGAATCACCTTGCATATGGAGATCTTGTTTTGAGTTTGAGCAACTTTCAAGGTGTTGCAATGATCTGGTTAGCTTCCTTGAACCTCTAGGAAGCTAAAGCAACGCTTAGCTTGAGTTATGGATGGTTGAATCGTGCTATAGAAGTCAAAGTGCAGCACTTTGTTTTTGGTTATGGAGGATGGTGAAGATGGAGTTATAATTGTGTAACAGGTGTTGGAATGAGTTGTGTTTGATGTAAATAAGCTTTTGAGGTGATTTGGAGAGGAAACACACGAGTGGTTTAAGAGATGAAAGTTCTTGGGCAGAACTGTAGTAACAATGGAGTTTTTATGCAATTTCTGGTTTTCAGGGAGTTTGGGTGAGTTTAAGTGCTTGATAATTAGTGTGTTAGCTCACAAATAGTTTCTCTATTTATAATCAAGAAGTTTGGATGCTTGGAGAAGTCAGAAATCAAGAATCACATGTTTTGTGGATTTGCCTTGTTTTTGAAGCAACTTGAAAAATATAGTTTCAATGCATAATACAAGCATGGTCTGAGTAGTTAGAGGCTCTAGACACGTTTCTTATGGCTTTGATATTGTTTGTGATGAGAAGGAACAAGTGCAAAGCTCAAGGAGAGTGGACTTTGTTATTAAAGCCATTTTTCCAAAATGGAAGTGTGAACTTTCTTCCATTAATGGCAATTTAGTTTGGAAAATGGTTCAATCACTTGGATAATGGATCAAGCATTTGTGTAAACCATTAATTATGGAGTGAAACATAAGTTAGAAGCCTTTAAAGTAAGATTATACATCATAGCTATGGATTTGATCATGTTTTCATCACAAAATTGACTTGTAATTCAAGTTTGAAACCTTAACTTCATCTCTTCGATTCTCCTAGCCATAGAATGGTCTCAATAAGTTCTGGGACATTTTTGAAAGCTCAAAACATCCTCTATAACTTTAATGTTGGGCATTTTGACAAAATCATCTTGAAGCTTGCTGAAAATTGGCCAAGAAGTTAGGTCAAAAATCTGCCTAAACTAGGTCAAATTTTCACTAAGTGTTTTAAGAAAAAATGCATGACTTCATGGATTCATAACTCAAAATCCAAGCATTTCTAGAACTTGATCAGTAAAGAAAAGTTGTAGAACTCATCAAGATATACAACTTTCATGTTAGAATTTTTCTTTAAATCATCTTTCATCTTGGTGAAAAGTTGGCATGAAGTCATGAAAAAGATAAGACTTAAAAACACTTAGAAAAATTCAAAGTCTTGAAAAGTTTGACTTTTTAAGATGACTTTTGAATTTCTTAATTTATTGATGATCAAGTTTCATATTTTTGAATGTCTTGATGAAATGTGATCTTTGAAACTCAATTTTGATCAAAAGTTCAAATTTTGACTTTTGGTGTATCAGTTGACTGAATTTCAACTATCAATCAATTGATCTTGAGAAAAGTTTTGAGTCATTAATTTAGGTAAACATATTGTATATGAATCCTTGAGATTATGCTTCAATCCATTAGATCATGTATTAGGTCAAAAACCCTGGATCAGTCAAATACAGTCAAAACCCTAACTTTGACCATTTTGCCCTTTTGGTGATTTGAACAATTTTCTTGGAGAATTGTGATCCAAACTTGATAAATTGATAAATATGACTTCAAAATGTTGATATTATTCCAAAATCTTAATGTTTGACTGTAGGTTGACCACAGTTGACTTTTTATCTAATACAACTGATTTTGGGTCATCTAATCAATTGATTGAGCAATTTTGAGATCCAAGCCTTGAAACTTGATATGAGCATTATTGAAGGTCCATAATGATCCATGAAAGTAATTTGAAGTATTTAAAGTCCAATTATCCTTGTGAAAACTCAAACCCTAATTTGAAGCATCAATGTTGAGAAGATGGCTTGACCTAATCAATTCTTGTGCAGACTTAAAATATTGAACATCTTTGTGAGAAATATCTTAAGAAAAGAGAGGGCAAATTTTGGTGTACAAAAAATACCAAACGCAAATGCTCTGCGTGCTCTTATTCCATCTTAGAGTAAATCAGAATATCGTGAATGAAAACTACTACAAACTTATCCAAGTAAGAATGAAAAGTTCTATTCATATACTCCATGAAAACACTTGGCGCATTAGATACACCAAACGGCATCACAGTATACTCATAGTGACCATACCTCACTCGGAAAGTTGTCTTCAGAATATTATTTGGTTTAACTCTAACCTGATGATAACCCGACTTCAAATCAATCTTGCTGAAAGCACAAGCAACAATTCTTGGTAGCAAATACTTATTCTTGATCGTTACTTTATTTAACTGTTTGTAATCTACACACAGTCTCATACTTTTATCTTTCTTCTTGACTAACAACTTTGGAGCACCCCATGACGAAACACTCGATCGCACAAACTTCTTCTCAAGCATCTCTTTTAGTTGCTTCTTCAATTCACTCACCTCGATAGCCGACATTCTATAAGGAGCCATCGACAACGGACCCGTGCCTGGCACCAAATCAATATAAAATTATACTTCTCGCTCAGGAGGTAATTCAATGACGTCATCTGGAAACACCTCTGGAAAATCACAAACAACCGGTAACTCTATATTCTCCTCTTTATCTTCAACTTGCAACGATGCAAACATTGAAAACATTAAGGTTTCATCTTCCAAAAGTTCATTCACTTCCTTAGTGGTCAACAACATCAATTCTCCACTATCACCAAACTCAGGGAACCTCAAAGTTTTATTATAACAATTAATATGAATATAATTGAACTCCAACCAGTTCATTCCAAGAATCACATCGATTTGGTGTAAGGAAAGGCACACCAAATCCATCACAAAACTTTTGTCGTAAATATTCAAAGGACACTTCAAACAAATATAAGTAGTAGTAACAGAACCACTAGCAGGAGTATCTATTACCATACTACCATTTATATCAGACAATTTCAATTCCTACTTAGTAGCACATTCAAGCGAAATAAACAAATGAGTAGCATCAGTATCAACAATAGAAACCAATTCAACATCGTTAATAAAGCAAGTACCTCGAATCAAATTGTCCTTCTTAGGTTCCTCAATTCCTCTCAAAGTGAATACTCTACCATTGGTCTGGGCAGCAACATCTCTCTTCGGCTTCTGACACTGGGTACTAATATGACTCTGCTCTCCATAATTGAAACAAGTAGAACCATTATTCTTGCATTCAGGAGCATGATGACCAGACTTACCACACTTGTAGCACCTAAGCACCTTATTCTCAAATTCATTAGCTCGGTGACCTTGTTCACCACACCTATAACACCTGACAGAAGTGGGAGCTCCTCCCCCACTTATATGTTTCCCATCATAAGCCTTATGTTTCCCTTTGTCAATTGGGGCATCATAACGTTTCTTACGATCTTGATGTGGTTTCCCTCTTCTCTCGTTCAAACTCTTGTAGTGAGATGAATGAGCATTATTGTACTCTTCATAGATTCTACAATTGTCTCCCAGCTTAGAAAACACGCGGATCTGTTGATGTTCGATTACCCGCTTGATCTCAGGATATAAACTATTATCGAACTTGATACACCTCGAGAACTCAGTAGTCGCTTCACTGTAATATGGATAGAACTTTTCCAGATCCACAAACTTGGAAGCATACTCAGTCAAAGTCAAGTTTCCTTGCTTTAACTCTAGGATCTCAATCTCCTTCTTTCGGCCAGTTGATGTGTACCAAACCACACCTTCTGCGGCTCAGTGCAACCCATGACCCAAAAGATCCTCTCGAATTTGCGCTCTATCAGGGTCAAACGTACCTTTGAAGACAGACAGGTGATTCCTCTAGAACGTCTCCAAAAAACGGGATCCATCATTTGGCTGATGTTGCATAGCTTAAGCAACAGCCTGCAAGGCAGCAGCAAGTGCAACATCTTTCCTTCTAGCCATTTTTCTGTTTCACGTCAACAACAAACACTAAGGTTAGAAACTAATTTAACAATATACCACAGTCATACAATAAAGACTCAATAACCTGACCGGATAGACCGACCTGCTCTGATACCACTAATGTAACATATAACACCCAATTTCCCCATCGGTAGAGTCAAAATTAATTTCTAAATAAATATCAACCAAATAGGATGTCATATACTTCTCCAATCACGCATGATCAAAATTAGGATACGCAACACAAATTGCATGTTCATAAATCATAAACTTCAACGCATTTATTCGCAGCAAAAAAACATCAATAAATAGTCATTTCCATTCTCCAACGGGGGTTATAATTATTATCTTTCAAACATTAGCATAATCATAAAAAAATTCAAACAACAGAGCCACACATATTCACTCCTAACATAACAAAACAAATTACACGAAACCCCTAAGTGTTACGTATCAGAGCAGACACGACTCAATCTACGCAACTAAAGAAACTCCTCAGCTAAAGGAACTCCTCAGCTTAACTTCGATCTCTAGCTACTTCGGATCATCTGCATGTTACCCGCGTGAAGGTAACGTTTAAACAAAAAGGGTGAGATATCATAACAATATAAGAGAAAGCATAATAATGAGCAGGTACAGATTTAAGTTCATAGTCAGGGCATAACATACATCGTAACATAGTACATACTTTCATCATTATTCACCCATCGAATTGTCAAACGCAATATGATGCAAAAGACCAACACAGACTCAATGCATGTGGTACCAACAAGGTAAAACCCTCTTCGTAGTAATGCCAATTTAGGGCAATCAACTTCGCTCGCTAATACAGGCCTTCACTCGCCAATACAGGCCTTCGCTTATGAATGCATGAGACATTATCATACAACAACATACTTCGCACTTATCATTATTACTCATCACAATATCTCTAATACAGGCCATCGTCATCATCCTCATCATTTATCTCGTGTTTCACAATCAAAATAATCATCGCAAGTAACCGCAACATAATTCATGGTATACAATCAAAACACACTCACAAATCAATATCAATGTCAGTGAGATAATTAATTACTGCATTATAAGTCATTTTTATAGTATCAAAAATTATTTTATCTTCCTAACAGTCCAAACGGAGCGTCAAACAGACACCCGAGGTAAAAGTTACAAGTTTTAGAAGTTTTACAAAAATGTTGGCAGTAGCAGTGGTAACCAATTACCCAGTTATGGTAACTGGTTACTGTAAGACAGTAACCTTTTCCCTTTTCAAAATTCCTCGTAGTAACTGGTCACCCACTTATGATAACCGGCTATTGCAAGACAATGGCCATTCCTATTTCAATTTTTGATATGGTAACCAGCTACCATATTTGGGTGATCGGTTATCCTCTGATAACAGATGGAAATTCCTGCAATCCTTTTGTACGATCCTCCCATGTTTCAACCTCCAAAATTCATAATTTTCACATCCAATTTCATCTTTTAAGCAGGCTAATTACTCACCAACATTTATCTACCAATCCTAACCAATTCATATCATCCAATCCCATCAAAAACACATTAAAATCACCAAAAATTCATCAATAGGAAAAAACCCAAAATCAACCAAATAGGGAGAAATCCAAACACACAATCAAGCAACCTAAATCCTACCATACCCCATCATTAGGAAACCTTTTATAGATTTAGAATCACCCTTACCTTAAATTCTTGGTTGATTCTTGATTTCTATGGTGGAATCCTTTCCCTAGCTTCCCCGTGCTTCTCTCTTCTTCTACCTTCTATACTTTTGTTCTATTTCACGTACTAACTCTATTTTCCTTCTTCTCACTCTAATTTAGTCTAATAATAATATAACTAACCCAACAATAATTATTTAGTTATTACTATAAAATAATGATTATTTTTCTAATAATATAGTAATAATAATTTATATTATTCCGCACACCCCCTACGTTTCTACACATTTAGCCAAACACCCCCATAACCTCAACTTCTATAATTCTAAGGCATTTAGTCTCCAACAAGATATCACACCACACCATAGGATCCATCAACTCATATAATTTCACCGCATCATCTTATTGTTTAATTAAAAATAATTCTAATTAAATCGGGGTGTTACAACTCTCCCTCACTTAGAATATTTACGTCCTCAAAAATTACCTGGAGTAAATAACTCTGGATAAACCTCCTGCATCTTGTTCTCTAGCTTACACGTCGCATTCTCTCCGGCAGCTCCCCCCAGATTACTTTCACAAGGGTGATCTCTTTGCCTCTTAACTTCTTTATTTCGTAATCCTCGACCCTCACAGGTACAGTCTCAACAGTAAGATTATCCCGTACTTGTACATCATCTATCAGAATTACATGGGACAAATTTGAAATATACTTCTGGAGTTGCGACACATGAAACAAATCATGAAAATTTGACAGGTTGGGTGGCAGGGCCACTCTATATGCAACACTTCTCACCTTCTCCATAGTCTCTCTCAGCATCTCCGGTCCGAGCACCACATGCTCACCCGATTCATGCCAACATAAAGGTGTTTTGCACCTTAGACCATACAGTGCCTCGAAAGGTGCCATACCAATACTAGCATGGTAATTATTATTATAGGTGAACTGAGTTAGAGGAAGACAACTATTCCATGTACCTTCTTGCTCAAGAACACAAGCCCTCAACAAATCTTTTTGCGACTGAATAGTCCTTTTCGTCTGACCATTTGTCTATGGATGATATTCCGAACTCAATTTCAGCTTCGACCCCAATACATCTTGCAAACTCTTCCAAAAAGCATAAGTGAATCTCGGATCTCTATCTGACACAACGCTGGACGGAACACTGTGTAGCTTCACGATCATGCAGAGATAAATCTCTGTCAACTTCGGTACAGGAAAATCGATACTAATCGGAATGAAATGAGCTGATTTTGTTAGCCTGTCAATAATCACCCAAATCACATCGTGTCCCTCTAGAGTATTAGGCAGTCCTGTCACAAAGTCCCTTGATATACTATCCCACTTCCATTTCGGAACATCTAAAGGCTTTAACAATCCTGTAGGTTTTTGATAGTCAACTTTCGATTTCTGACAAGTCAAACATGCATACATAAACTGTGACACGTCTCACTTCAACACGGGTCACCAAAATAACACTTTTAGGTCGTGATACATCTTGGTAGCTCCCGGATGAATACTCAAATTACTTATATGGTCCTATTCCAGAATCATCCTCCTTAATCAACATCATCAGGGACACAGATCTTGTTTCGGAATCTCAACACACCTTAGGTGTTGTACCCCAAAATTTTCCCTCTCATGTTTTCCAAGATTGTCTCCTACATGGTTTGTTACAAAAAACTGCTTAAAGAAAATGTAAATTTTTTAAGGATAAACAAGATGTCTTCGATTGGAATTGGGATAAGGTACTTCAATTAGGAATTTGGCACTCTTCGATCATGCCTTAATTAATAAGCTTTGATTAGGTGTTTGGCATCCTTCGATACAAGCTTGACTCACCAGTCTTTGATTGGGCATCTAAATCCTTTGATACAAGCTTGACTCACTAACTTCGATTGAGCGTTGGACCCCCTTCGATCAATTTGATTTCATAATGTCTTCGATGGAGCACTGGGCCTCCTTCGACCAAGCTTGGCTCACAAGGCTTCAACTATGCATTAGCTACTTCAGGCTTGCCTTCGATTCACAAGGTAAGAACCCCTTACAAGCCTCTTTCAATTCACCAGCAGTGGCCTCTACGTGCAACCTTCAACTCACTAGGCAAAGGCCTCTTCTTGCTTGCCTTGGATTTGCTAAGTCAAAGGCTTCACCCAACGAACCTTCGGTCCACAAGGCAGAGGCTTCCTCAGACTTGTCTTGGATTCACAAGGCCAGGACACAGTTTCTGCACTATGACACACAATATGACCCCTTCAAAAGAGTACTCCAAAGGCCCATTCGAATGACACACATTGGTGGCCCATTCGAAGAGGGCATAAGGCATACGTATGGACTATTCGAAAGACAATCAAAAAGTCCATTCGAAGGAAGCAACAAAAGGCCCATTTGAAGGGTACATAAAAGGTCCATTCGAAGAAACATTCAAAAGGCCCATTCGAAGGGTACACAAAAGGTCCATTCGAAGAAACATTCAAAAGACCCATTAGAAGGATATACAAGAGGTCCAATTGAAGAGTAACGCTAGAGGGCATTCGAAAGAGCCAAATGTGTCCAGGTTCATAGAAAATTCAAAAAGGGACAAGAAACCATGTCTTTGGCAAAGTTTCAAAGTGATATTCATGGCCTTTAAAAAACCAACTTAATGGTTGTTTATTCCTTTGTCCTCTTGTCCCTCCATCCCCTATATATAAGAAGCACACTAACACACGAAAAAGAGAGGAGACCACATATGTACGCACACACATTGGAGACATAAGCCCAGGAACCATAGGCATATATTGCCTCACACGCATACACATCCTAAGAGAAGTACACCAAAAACTCTCAAAACTCAACAAGATCACACCACACTGGCCTCTCTCCTTTTGAATCCAGGAGTATCCAATAAACTCCTGTCCACACGCAAGTTCCAGTTCCAGGAAAGGTAAGTCCTCTTGACATAGCATCTTTTCGTTTCAGCATAACATGTAAATAAACTTTTACTTACTTTTCGTTTTAGCACAATATGTAGATAGCCTCTTAGTTATGTTCTTCGTTTTTGCCCTCTTGGTTTGTATGCTTTTCTTGTTGGAACTAACATGTACAGATTCAAACGAAAGACAAAAAGAGTGTGAATGAAGGATATACACTCATGCTGCTCTACAGGTCCATGTTACTTCATAGTCTAAATCGAAAGAAGCATGGGAGTTTGTAGTCGAAGGTTGCTCATGCCCACTCCCTGGCTCAATCGAAAGAAATAGAGAAGGTGCAAATCGAAGTTTACCCATACCATTCCCAAACTCAGTCGAAGGAGGCAGGAAAAGGTGCAAATCGAAGCTTGGTTACGTCAATTCTCAAACCCAATCGAAAGAAGGAAAAAGAAGGGTGAATCGAAGGAGTCCATGGCCTGGATCGAAGAATTCATTTCTCTTATTTATTTTGTTCTTTGTTTTTACATTTTTCTTGTCTTTCGATTTGGTTGTAATAGCGTATGACCCTTACTTTCTGCATTTTTACTACTTTTCATATTAACTGCTAGATTTATGACTAATAGGATTGTATGGCCAAGACTAAAATCAAATGCTAGCAAACCTAACAAAAATACAAAAATAATTGAAATATAACACACATGCACATATACACCTCTAGGGTACCCCACTTTGGTTGCCTTCTGAAAACAGTCATGTCCCTTGAGAATAGGGACGCTTTAGCAAAATACCCTTAAATCAAAAAGATCATAGTCCCTCGATGATCCTACAGTTGCCTTTCGTTAAATGATCTAGTCTCTCAACAGAAATTGCTAAAGCGTCTCTACATTGTTTCCTTTATGACTGTACGTCCCTTCGAACGTCCCTCAAACATCCAACGAATAGGGATACCTACTCACTAATAGTAGGATAGCGTTGTCTAAAGGATATGAGGAAAAGATTAGACCTTTTCGAGTCCAAGTAGATAGCTGCTAAATGCTTGCTCAAGTAAAACAAACTTTTTTACACCTACACATTTCAAAAACAACTTTCAAAAAGACATTTGCTTTGTCAACACTCTTGAGGACTGATATAAGAGTTATCACAAAGCAAATCACCGCACTAAGGCATTCCAAAACATTTTTCAAAACACATAAAGCACAAGGTACTTTTAAAATGAACTAAGCATCTAAGAGCCCGTAGAGAACTACAGATGGAAAGGGTGCTAACACCTTCCCTTTCCATAATCTACCCTCCTTACTCAGAAAACTCTCAAAAAGGTCTTTTTCTGTTCTTTTCACCCTTTCCTTAATTTGGATAAAAGAAAAGTCGGTAGAGACTCTTGCTAACCGCAACATTTGCGAACACAAACGCAAAACCAGTACAATAGTCGGTTCAACCACCATATCACAGAACTGGCGACTCTGTTGGGGACTCAATAAAAAATGGGGTTACACTAGAGTTAGTTCATTATTTAACTACTTTTCTGCTTTGTTTGCTTTACTTTTGAGGGCTTTGTTTGGGTTACTATAGATCCTACACCCGGATCTGGGGCACCTTTTAGGTAAGTAGCAATAGATCGTGGAAATTATGCGGGGTATACCGACACGGTTGAAACGATAGCTATGTTGATGTGACACTTTGGTTGGTACCAGTAGCCCTTGAGTAGTCAATGAGAATACAGGGCCGCTGCATGGTGTCATGAAGTATCAACTGACCTTAGAACCTTTAATTGAACAACTTGGCCATTAGGAAGTCGTGAGATAGTCGTCTTTGGTGTAGTCCTAAGTCGGTTGATACTCGATACTACACTCATTGAGATTTGACTCCCGAGTTTTATTTGGTGGCAAGTCAGTTGTCGATCGCAACGAAACTTGTGGGAAAAATTAGTGATATTGAGATCCCTTAGAACCCGGTCACTATTACTAGGACAGGCGAGCCAACTAAACTTCAAGAGGGTACTTACCTACAAACCCCATGCGAGCCTAAACCTAAGGTTGCTTGTGTGACTTGTTTGCTTTCAACTTGAACTACTTGCAAGGTTTTATTATCTAACAATATGATTTCCTTGCAGGATTTATTTACAGTCATTATCCAATAACCTGGATTTCTTACAGGGTTTACTTGCTTACGCCACCTTACACTTTTTCTTAATGCATAGCATAACATCATCCCATAGCATCTCCTTAACCATTTCAAGGATCTCAAGGGTCTGTGATGTAGGTTATGATGAACCCGACATCTAACAAGGGGCAAGGGGATTTATTTTCCTCTAGCTAATACCGTCAAAATATTAAAACACAACAACTTGAGTCAGAGGCGATGACCCACTTGACATGGTGAGCTTGACTCTCGTAGAAGGACCTTCAACAATACGAAGTTCTTCAATCTAAACTGCAAAATTCAACTTCTGACATTTTCTTGTTTAACCCGCGAGATCCTTGAAAACATTTACATATCATACATGTCATTGCATAACAGGTATTCTCCGGACAAGATTCTTATCCCTTCGCTATTTATTTCATCAAAAGAAATGGCTCTCGAACAAACAGTGAAGGATCTCCAAGCTCAAAACGCTCAGTTTCACCAAATGTTCGTGGCTCTGGCTAAGGGGCAGGAGGACCTGAAAACCCTGATCATCAAAGAGAAGACCAAGAAGCCAAAGAAACAGGCTGACATCTTGAATATGGGAAGAAGACTTAGAGGACCAGTCAAGCAAGCTCTAGATCTCACAACTCCATCAAATGAGGGGGATAATCATGAAGGTGATAACAACCCAGGGACTGATGAAGATGAAGCTGACTACTCCGAGGAATAGTATCCTCCTACTGATGATAAATACAAACAGCTGGAGGATCGTCTCAATGTTATGGAGATTCAGTAGATACCTGGCTTGGACTTTGAAGAGTTAGGGATGGTTTCTGAAGTGGTCATCCCACCAAAATTCAAGGTTCCCACATTTTCCAAATATGACAGGGTCTCTTATCCTAAACTTCACTTGAGATCATATGTCAGAAAGATCCAGCCTCACACTGCTGACCGGAAGTTATGGGTTCATTTCTTCCAAGAAAGTTTGGTTGACACTCAATTGGAATGGTTCTATCAGTTGGAAGGAACCAACATTTATACCTGGGAAGCCTTGGCTGCTGCTTTCTATAGGCAGTACAAATACAATGTTGACCTCGCTCCAACCCGTACTCAACTTCAAAGCATGTTTATGGGTTCTAGAGAGGGCTTCAAGGATTACGCCTAGAAATAGAGGGATCTTGCAGGGAGATTCCATCCTCCTCTGTCTGATAGGGAGATGGTAGACATGTTCTTGGGCACTTTGTATGGTTCATTCTTCAACCACTTTATCGGAAGTTCTTCGACTGGATTCACTGAGCTGATACTAACAAGTGACAGAGTAGAAGCCGGTATCAAGAGTGGGAAGATTTTGATGGCTGCATCTTCTAATGCTGAGAAGAATCCATTTGGTGGCAAGAGGGAAGCTAATGCTATATATGGCCAAGAGGGACGTGCTAGAGGTAACCACAACCCATATGCGGGGGCAGTACTGGTCTCTGGTCCTACGCATGTGCAACGACATCAATAAGGGAATCAGCGTAAGGAGGTCGCGCCTAAGAGAAAATTCACCAAAATCAACATGTCACTAGCTCAAGCGTTACAACACATGTTGAAAGTAGGATTGATTACGTTAAAGGCTCCTATGTGTAATCCTAATACCTCTTCTCCTAGCTACCACCCCGATGAAAGGTGTGCATACCATTCTGATAGTCCTGGACATGATACAAATGGTTGCTGGTCTCTGAAGAACAAAATTTAGGATATGATTGATGCCAAGGAGATTGAATTCGACCCTCCAGAGACTCACCGCGTGATCACTTCTCCTAGGCCAAATCATTGAGAGCATCTATTTCATTTGTGATTTTTCAATTGTAATTTCCTTTGCTTGTTCAAATAATTACTGTTATGTTAAACTTTGGTTTTCCCATTAATGTGTCACATATGTTTAGTCTTGAATTATTTCATCTGTATTCATTATATTCAAATTGTGTTTTTACTTCCTTTTTATGATAATCAACTCTCAATTAAAAGCTCTAAGCCTTTAGAGGGAGTATGACGAACACGATACCACAATCTCTACAGTATGCTTTTGAACAGACCCCGTTGATGATGTACATGCGTTATTTCAAATCTTAAACAGTGGAGTTATAAGGAAGATAATCCCTAGTCAACCCCTTTGAGCCTAAGAAGTAGGAGTTTTTCTTTTCATACAAATTAAAACCCTTAATCATAACGCGGGGCAGGGTAGCTTTCTCAGTTATTTAGAGGTGCATTCAATCACAAGCTTTCCCCTTCATACACGACAAGTGGTGTCAGGGGAATCATTCCAAAACAGAAAATGGCTATGGTTCCACATAATCATTAAAATAAGCAGTCATTATCTCTCAAAATAAAATCCCATTAAGTAGAAAACCTATGAAGGAGACTTAAGAAAAACTGGGGCATCCTGCTGACTGCAATCACAAAAGAAATAGTTCAGGAAAAAGTAGGGATAACAAAATAAAAAAAAGAGGTCCTACAAATCCTCAACATAAGAAAAGGTTACAAAAATGACTGCCTTCTCAAACAAATGTTCAATTTCTGAACCATCACCAAGTATCATAGCAAAGATCCCAGACTCAATTAGGATCTAAACTCACAATTAACTGAGCATAGGATTGAAGAACATCACGAAGAACGGGTTGGGTACAAATAAAATTTGAGCCTTTATCCTTTGTTTTCTAAATCGTGAACCAGGCTACATTATAACCCTTAAAAGTCCTAGCTGAAGCATGGGTTAGTTCAAAAGCATACTGTTACAAAAGGTATCCTGAATCCTATAGGGTTCGCTATAAATCCTGAGCTGATATCATACTCTTAAAAAAATTGTTTGTTTTACTAAGAAATGAATTTTCAAACTTCAAGAGAGACATAAACTTTGCATTCTTAAAATACCATTGTTTGCATATGACTAGTTGTTCAACAACATAGAAATTCGCACGACAGATATTCGATGAACAGAAATCCTCTCAATAGACAAAATCACGTCAGATAGAAAGACATTCAAGTGACAGGCCTTTCATAATCAAGGGGCATAGCATGATGTCCAGCTGATCTGGGGCAGTCAAGTCAAGATTCGGGGAACCTCTCAAAAATTCCAAATAGTCGGGGGCAGATCTCCATCTGAATCATTTGGGGAATTAGAAATGAAGTCCAACAACGAATCTCGTACGATCAAACAAACACCTTCTAGCAGTGTGGCAACACATACTACTATGGACAGTGACAATTCTCTGTACTCGATGAACTTGGACATAGTCGTAAAATACTACGCATGAACAAAGACTCGCTAGGTTGAATGACCTAGGCAAAAATAAGGGCATCCCAGCGAACCAAAAGGGTTCGGGAAAAAATTAGGGATATACATATAAAAAATTTTACACCCGGCAATTCGAAAACTCGAAAAGGCGGATTGGGCAAAAAAGGGTATCCCAATGGACTGAAAATCTGAAAGGAATGTCCAGGAAAAATTTAGGGATTAAAGCGTATGACTACATCTCATCATCTCATAGAAGGTTTATTACCCTGATCGACATTCACCAAAGACTCCAGATGTTGGGATAACAGCCAAACCGTCTACAAAATCCACGACAGATATTTTCTCCAGCAAGTACAGAGGCAGGGGCATCCTTCTACAAGGTCACCGCCATATTCTCAGCATGCATCCTAATGGTGTCAGGTGTTCTCATACCCCCGGCAGAGAAAGAATCTCCAATTACTTCTCCAACATCTAAGAATTCCCCAGTGAAGTCGCCAAGCTTATCAGGATTCCCCAACGGATTTCTTCTCAAAACAACAAAATAGGAATCCCCAGCGGAAACATTCTAAATAAAGAAGATTCTCTTCTAGAAACGGTTCAAGTACGATCCAGAGACGGATGTCATCCTGATACTTATTCAGATCTCACCTAGAAAAATTTCAGGTATGATCCAGAAACGAATGTCATCCTGACACTTACTCCAGATTCTCATCTAGAAACGGCTCAGGTACGATCCAGAAATGGATGTCATCCTGACACTTACTCCATATTCTCATCTAGAAACAGTTCAAGTACGATCCAAATATGAATGTCATCCTGACACTTATTCCATATTCTCATCTAGAAATGGTTCAGGCATGATCTAGAGATGGATGTCATCCTGATACTTATTCCAGACTATCTTCTAGCAACAGTTCAGGTACGATCCAGAGATGGATGTCATCCTGATACTTATTTAGATCATATTCTAAAAACGGTTCAGGTACGATCCAAAGACGGATATCATCTTAATACTTATTCCATATTATCTTTTAGAAATAGTTCAGGTGCGATCCAGAAGTGGATGTCATCTTGACACTTTCTCCAGATTCTCATCTAGAAACGGTTCAGGTACGATCTAGAAATGGATGTCATCCTGAAACTTACTCCAGATTCTCATCTAGAAACAGTTCAGGCACGATCCAAAGACAGATGTCATCCTAACACTTATTCCAGATTCTCATCTAGAAACGGTTCGGGTACAATCCAGAGACGGATGTCATTCTGACAGTTATTCCAGACTATCATCTAGAAACAGTTTAGGTACGATCCAGAGATGGATGTCATCCTAACATATTCCACATTCTCATCTAGAAATGGTTCAGGTACGATCCAGAGATGAATGTCATCTTGATACTTATTCAACACATCTCCAGATACAATCATGACATAGATTCACTCTGACAATCCTCAAACAATCCACGGAGTCTACCTTCCCCAACAGAGTTTATTTCTCTAACAACAGAAGTTCGTCTCCCAGCGTTTCAACTTCAACAAATTTGAAGACCTACATTCTTCGCCCCAACAACAATCAGGGATTTATTTTCCATGGTTTAAACAACATTGCAGCAGAACGACTGATACGTTCATACATTGCATTCATACATCATTCTAAAAACATCATAGCATATACATACAAATTCATATAGCACATTTTTTACCCCAAAATTTTCCCTCTCACTTATCAAGAATTTGCTTACAAGATCTCATTGGGTTCAAGACGACACTAGGGTTTAATCAGCTTAAGACACCTCCTTATGCACTGATGACCAAAATTAGGGTTTGAGTTGGCACAAGAATTTTTGGATTATAAATTCTTCATATGAATTTCAAGGATCATTATGGACCCCCAATATTACTCATGTCAAGTTTCAAGCTTTGGATCATACTTTTGATCAGTCAATTGAACAGTTGACCTAAAAATCAATTGTATTGGGGAAAAAGTCAAGCATAGCCAATTTACAGTCAAACTTCATAATTTTTTATCCACATCAACATTTTAGACACATATGTATCATTTGATCAAGTTTGGACCATAATTCCTCAAGAAATTTGATCAAATCTCCAAAAGAGCAAAATGGTCAAAATTAGGGTTTTGACTAAGAAAGGACAATTTCTGATTTTTGACCTAGAAAATGATCAAATGGTTTAAGGCATGGTCTCAAGAGTCCAATTGCATCATTTTGACCTAGTGATATGATTCAAAACATTGCAAATCCATTTGATTGACAGATGAATTTTGCAATCAACTGATTAAAAGTCAACTGTATACTGAAAAGTCAAACTTTGACTTTTTGGTCAAATTCAAGTGCCAAAGGTCATAATTCATCAAAACATGTCAAAATATGATACTTGTTCATCAATAAATCAAGAATTCAAGATTTTATTTTAAAAAGATGAAATTTCTTAACTTAGAAATTTTTCTAAGTATAGAAAATTTCTTATTTTTTCACAACTTTGAGCCAAATTTTCACCATGATGCAAGATGATTCAAAGGAAACTTCTAACATGAAAGTTTTAGATATCCATGAAATATACAACTTTTCTTCATACAACTTCTCCTAAAAATGCTTAGATCTCAAGTTATAATTTTGTGAATACATGCTCATGAACTAAAAATGACTTAGTGAAATTTTGCCCAAGTTAGGCAGGTTTTTGACCTAACTTCGTGGCAATTTTTCACATAGTTCCAAGGGGAATCTTCAAAAGAAATTCAAATATGAGTTGTAGATTACATTGCAAGGTTTCCAAAATGTCCAAGAACTCCTTGAGATCATTCTTGAGTAGGGAGAATCGAAGAGATGAAGTTGGTGTTTTGTCACTTGAATTATAGGTCATTTTCATGATGAACACAAATGCAAATCAATGTTAGGCTGCATAATATTTGCTTTTCAGGCCTCAAACTTGTTTGTCAATCCTTAATTAAATGCTTACGCATCTTTTAAGGCTTTGATCCAAGCAAAGGAGCTATTATCCAAGTTGCATTTCCATTAATGGCACAAAGTGAACACTTCCATTCTTGTCAAACAAGATTTTTGCATAAAGTCATTCTTGAGCCTTTAACTTGTTCCCTCTGATCACACTCCATCCACAAAGTCAAAAAAAAATCTTGTTTAAAGCATAAACTACTCTATCTTAGCAAGTACACAAGCATTGAAACTTGTTTTCTCAAAAATCACACGTTTGGCTTAAGGATGCAAATTCAAATTTTGAGTTGTTACAAGCCTCAAAACCTCTTGCTTATAAGTATAAACACTATTTGCAAGTTAACACTATAAGTATACACACTATTTTAGAGTTGAAGTTTCTGAAAATTTTAGGGTTTAAATTAGGGCCAGAGAAATTTTCATTTATCTTTGACTTTCAGCCTTAGTTATTTACATGGTTAGATTCGTGAGAAAGAATGCAACAACTTTCATTTTGTCACTTTCCATTTTTGTTGAGAAATGAAGAAGTTACAGGTACACCGGCTGGAGGTTGAAGATGAAGTCATCAGGACTTGATTTGCCTTATATATTTATGGGTTTGTCTATATAAACGGATGTATAGCCACATGTTGTACCCCAAAATTTTCCCTCTCATTTCATCAACACTTTCTCATCACAAGACTCTTGGAATTCAGGATCAAGCTAGGGTTTGCTCTGCTCAAGACCCATCCTTGCACTGTTAACCCAAATTAGGGTTTGAGTTTGCACATGGATATTTTGACCTACAATACCCAAATTTAATTTCATGCTTCATGTTGGGTTCACAAGTTTTCCCATACCAAGTTTCAAGCCTTGATTCAAATCTTTGCCCAGTCAATTGGACAGTTGACCTAGAAATCAGTTGTATTGGGGAAAAAAGTCAACTGTGGCCAATTGACAGTAAAACCTCATAAAATTTGACCCACATTAACATTATGAACTCATATGAACCATTTGATCAAGTTTGGATCACATTTCCATAAGAAATTTGATTAGATCACTAAAAGGGCAAAATGGTCATTTTTAGGGTTTTGACTGCACAAAGGCAATTTTTGACTGTTTGACCTAACCAATGGAAAACCAAGCTCACATATGGACTCAAGGACTAAGTGAAATTGTCTTGACCCATTCAACAAGTTCAAAAGATCTCAAATGCATAGGATTGACAAATGAATTTTTCAGTCAAACTGATCAAAATTTGACTGTATACTGAAAAGTCAAACTTTGACTTTTTGGTCAAAATCAAGTGCCAAGGGTCATTTTTCATCAAGACATGTCAAATTATGAAACTTGTTCATCAAGAAACCCAAAAATGCAAATTAGGGTTTAAAATGGAAAATTTTCATAACTTAGAAATTTTCTAAGTTATGAAATTTTCTTATTTTTTCCTAACTTGGTTCCATTTTTTCACCAAGATGCAAATGGATTCAAACAAAACTTGAAACATGAAAGTTGTATTTCATCAAAAAGTATACAACTTTTATTCACAATGTTTTCTCAAAAGAAGCTTGTATCTCAAGTTATAATTTTTGGAACAAGGGTACCTAAAACTTTTAACTTAGAGAAAATTTGCCCTAATCTAGGCAGGATTTTGACCCATCTTCTTGGCCATTTTTCACATAGTTCCACTTGGAGTTTAAAGTTGCATTACAAAGATGGATTGTATTACATGTTCCAAGCTTTCCAAATTGTCCAAGAACTCCTCAAACACCCTTGTGGTTAGAGAGAATCGAATGCTTGAAGTTGGTAAAAACTCACTTTTGTCCATGGCCAATACATGTTCATAACAACTTGCAATTCTGATCTAGCTAGCTTGGTTCAACATTACAGGCCTCAAAACCAATTTTTACTCCTTAATTTAATGCATATCCATTGTATTAAGGTTTTGTCTTGGTCATTAGGGCATTATACTTTAGTTTAAGCCTTAAAAGGAAAAAGCAACAATGCCATTTTTGCCTAAACTTCACTTTATGTCAAAACCAAATCCTTGAGGCATGGGGCCAGATCTTTGAGGCAAAATCAAGTCCACTAATTCCAGTAACCAAGAACAAAAGTTGCAGCAGGATAGGAGGGCTGGTACAGGGCTATAACATCATTTCCATTCTCTTGCTTCAAAGAGAAGAAAAGTGGCAAAACATAAGCAACCTCTCATATCTGTGAACACAAGCTTACAAGAACTTTATGAACAAGTTCCATACCTCCCAACAAGCCTAAAACACGACCCTTTCATCACTCATACCTCCTCATACTCAAAATCACTTTTTTCTGCAAAACAGGGCAGGTTCTGCATTTTGCAAGCCACAACAAAATTCCATCGTGCGTCTTGTCCCAAGATAGTTCCAACACCTTCCAATCAACTCACCTGAACTATCCCAGGCCCCCATTGCAAGCTGTAACACCTCTAACACACTTTTCTATTTTCATTTCAAAGCTCTACAGGTTGAGTTCTATAGCACGATTCAAGTTGTTTCAAAGCAAGCCAAGCATTGAAGAAGCTTCCTTGGACCTCGGGCAAGCTCAACAGAAGCTCAAACACCATTGAAGGTTGCTGCATTGTCCAGCTCGAAGTCAACTGAAACAGGTATTTCATGGACTTCTATCTCTCTATTTAGAAATGGTTAGGCTTAGGTTTGTGAATGAAAAATGTTGTACTCATAGCCCTGAAGCCATACATATGCTTAGTTTTCATTTACATTAATCGTGCTGAGAGAATTTCACTCATGAACTTTCTGGAAAAAACTAGGTTGGAAATTAGGGCCAGAGAAATTCTCTCTGGTCTTTGAGAGTTAATCCAAGTTTTTTATATGGTTAGATTCGTTATTTGATGCTCTACAAGTTTCACTTTTTGAGTTTTGTCAAAAGATCAAAGAATCAGGAGATACAGGTAGGGGTAGCTAGCGCGCGTTTTTTCAAATTTTGTTGGACAGAGGAAGAAGATGAAGTAGCTGGGCTGGGCCTGGCTACTTCCTACTTTTGGCACCCCCCACTTTCAGTTTCACACCCCATGGCCCATTTTCTTATATTTTGATATTTTTGCATTTTTATTTTCTTTTCTGACTTTAATATTTTATTTTCAAATATAACAAATGATCCAAAAATATTTTTATAATTTTTTACATTTATTTGGTATTTATTTTTATTATTACTAGCATTAAAACATTTTATATGTTTTTATATTATTTTGTTTAAATTTAAAAATAATGCAAATAATACTTTTATTTTTTATTTCTTAATTTTATTCACACTAAAATTTTTTCTTGAATATATTATATATATATTATATATATATATATATATATATATATATATATATATATATATATATATATATATATATATATATATATATATATAATATATATATAATATATTCAAGAAAAAATTTTAGTGTGAATAAAATTAAGAAATAAAAAATAAAAGTATTATTTGCATTATTTTTAAATTTAAACAAAATAATATAAAAACATATAAAATGTTTTAATGCTAGTAATAATAAAAACATATA